>CM070064.1:18553761-19153761 GCA_036320875.1 Cotoneaster glaucophyllus
TGTCTGAGTCTACATACCTTGATACTCTTGAACAATTCTGTGTCACAATTGTTCAGGTTTACAAAGACGAGTACCTCCGCCAGCCAAATCAAGAAGATCTGAATCGGCTCATTCGCAAAGCTGAAGACTGTGGGTTTCCGGGCATGATAGGGTCATTAGACTGCATGCATTGGGATTGGAAGAACTGTCCCACCGGATGGCAAGGAGGCTTTAGCGGAAAGTCGAGAAAGCCAACTGTTGTGTTAGAGGCGGTTGCCTCATATGACACATGGATTTAGCATGCTTTCTTTGGAGTCCCTGGATCCCAAAATGACATTACAGTTATTGGGCGTTCACCCCTCTTCAATCGCCTGACAGAAGGTAAAGCACCTCAACTTGACTACGACATCAACGGCCGTCAATACAATATGGGGTATTACTTGGCAGATGGCATCTACCCAAAGTGGGCGACACTTGTCCAAGCAATTCCAAACCCTAGGAATGATGCGGAAAAGTTGTTTACCTTACACCAAGAGGCATATAGGAAAGATGTTGAGAGAGCTTTCGGTATTCTACAAGCACGGTGGAAGATCATCAGCGAACTGGCAAGAGGGTGGAGTCGAGAAAACTTGGACTCCATCATGATGTCTTACATCATATTACACAATATGATAGTGGAGGATGAGCGAGATGCGTATATTGATGGAGAGTCCGATGACGACCAAGAAGATCCAAATAGGTCAAAAAGGGCTCGTGCAAAAATATATGATGGGCCTAATTTGCCTTTCAATCTAAGAACTGATAGTATCTCTATAGATGAGTACATGAGGCGCTATAGAATGATATGTTCTCGTGCCACAAACAAGTACCTACAACAGGATCTTGTTGCACATCTTTGGGCCAAAAAAAGCCTCGAGTAGGTGTTTACGTTTTATGTTTTTAAATGTTTTTAAAAATGTTGTTTAAGTTTCATGTTGTTAAATGTTTTTTTTATGTTGCATAATTTTTATGTTGGTCAATGTTATTTAATGTTGTTTCATATTGTTTAATGTTGTTTCATGTTACTTAATTTAATTTAATGTTGTATAATGGCCTAGGAAGTTATAGGAAAAAAATAGAATTGAAAAAAAAATATGAAACAAATTTTGTGAAATAGAAGTTATAGGAAAAAAATGGAATTTAAAAAAAATATGAAACAAATTTTGTAAAATAGAAGTTATATGAAAAAAAATGACACGCCCCGACCGTGATCGAGGCATGCTGGATGTCACGTGAGGGTGACGTAGCCATATGCACAGTGCGGAAGCATTAATAAGAAGAAATACGAATAAATAAAAACCAAATTCCAGGAGTGTTAATACACAATCAGAGCATAAACGTCTAGGTGTAGTCGAACATAATGAGTACTTAAATAAAACACCCCAAAGGGTCCTACATGAGTGAAGGTCTATCAGAATCACTGCTGCTGTCTCAGATGCTACCAACAACGCTACATAGAACATGGAGGGGCTCAAAACAAAAGCGTGAGTGGGCAAAAACAAATCTTTTCAAAAACCATTTCAAAAACAATCTTTATAACCCCTCGCCGTAAAACCTGTATACTTTCCCAGAAAATAGTATATAAACATATACTATAACTCAACTGAAATCATCATTATACTCAATGCATAAATCAATCATGAATATGCTATAATATGTCATTAACCCATGAATATGCCATGCCATAATAATCAACTCATCAGGTAAGTATATCAAATGCTATAACCACTGCAACAGCTCGTTAGCTGATCTCTAGCTCATACGTCATGCCTGCACACGAGTTGAACCCACTTATAGTGGTCTATACGACAGGACTGGGTGTGAAATCGTACGCTCTAGTGCTACAATCACGTGAAGGCTGTGCGAATGATCGCAGGGTCAACAACGAGTCAAACCCAGTTTCAATGATCGCGGGTCATCTACGAGTCGAACCCACTGAAAGTGGTCTATACGACAGGACTATGCACCTAACTTGGATCCAAGATGAGTGTGTAGTGCGGGAGGTGAACATCCCATGAAAGACTGGCCCCTAACTCTGGGCGGGAGCATTAACACCGGGGTGCAGGTTAATGAGCTCTCAATGCATCTCATCATACTCTTCTTAACTCAACTTGTATTTAACCACACATAGTCTTACCTGATACTTACCGGAGCGTCCACAGCACCAACAATCATGCGCATACAAATTCATGATGCATAACCATTTCATGATGCATAATCAGACGTATATAGGTATTGGCATGGCATTTCATTACTAAAACATTTAGTGCATATTCTGGGAAAATACTTAGTATATAGGTAAATACAGAAAACAAAAGCCCACTCACTTGTAAGTAGATGGATCGTAGCCCCCGTGCCTAGCCTGGCTACGCTCGTCCTCTGGATAGGCCTCACCTATGTGAGAAACAACTATAAATACGTTATTTTAAAGCACATAGACAAAACTAGCTAATAACTTCTCATACAAAGCTTAAATGAGGTATGTGAATATACCAAAATGATCTACATAACCTCAGGATAAACCCCATATTTTTAGAATAATTTTTCATGAACCCACGCGCCCTCACGCGCCGGCCAAGGCACGGCCAGACGCGCCTCCCACGCGCGGCACGTGCCTGGCACACGGGGCTGGGACTGTGACGCCGTTAGGAATATTCCGTCTAATCCTAACAAAAATCGTCAGAGTTAACGGACGCCGTCGGAATATTCCGTCAAAACTGACGGAATATTCGTCGTCTTCAACCTTTAGCTCCGGCGACCGTCGTCGACGCCGAAAATTGGGAAAATTTTCTAAATTCTTATTCTCGCTCATTTCTTCACCATTTCTTATGCAATTTTCAACAAAATGAAGCTTAAGAGGTAATGAATCACGTTATACCTCTTTTTGGCTTCGAATCACGTGAAATCATGTCGGAGAAGTCCTCGAACTCCGGCGACCTCTGCAAAACTCCGTATCTCGCAATTCCGACGACCAATTCTTGTCAACAAACCACTCCGAGGTTCGTGGTAAGGTCCTAGAGCTCCATGTGAGCTTGGAATTTAAAGATAATCACGCATTAAAGAGTTGATGAATAGTACCTAAATCGGAAATCCTATTTCTAGGGTTTTTCGACGTCCAAAACTAACCAAACCTCAGTCAAGACATCGAAGGGGTATAGAGAATACCTTTTTAAGCCTTAAAGTGGCTTGAATCTTCTTCGATCACCTATGTGGTACTGTACCCCTACGGTTCTCTTTCGAACTAGGGTTTCTCGAAGGTTTCCTCGCTGAAAATGGGTACTACTCGACACGCAAGGACCCTGGGAACACACTGGAGACCTCAAAATCCTCGATTCGTGCTGTTTAGGGTTTGTTTGTGTGTTGCCCGTACGGTTTTCGAAGAGAGAGAGAGACAGTCCGAGGGTAAGGGAGAGAGAAGAGTGCACGGGAAGGAGAGAGAGTGTGTGATCCCAATAGTGTGTGTGTGTGTCCTCAACACCAATCACAACACCCTAGTATCCCACTTTAGTTTCCAATTGGTCCAAAACTAACCAATTACACCTTAATCTTCTCAACTTACATAGTTAGGGTTCCCAAAACTTAGGAAATGAGGGGATTGGTCTAAGTCCAAGAATTTGGGTCTTGACTTAAGCCCAAAATCATAAATGTAACCCAACGTTCAAGGGTAAAAAAGTACATTCACACTTTTAAGGATAACAAATATGTACGAATTTGGGACGGGTTGTCACAATCTACCCCCCTTATAGAATTTCGTCCTCGAAATTTCAAATAACAACCATACAAGTGTTAACAATCACAAAACAATAATGAGCATAAACACTAGTAACCATAAAACAAACGTGGGTACAAATCTCTCATCCGATCCTCAGTCTCCCACGTTGCTTCTTCCACTGTATGGTTTCTCCACAAACATTTACCATCCGAATTGTCTTGTTTCTCAACTCTTTATCCTTCCAATCTAAAATCGTCACTGGTTCTTGCTCGTAAGCAAATCCGGACTAATCTCAAGTTGCTGAGGAGGTATCACGTGTGAAGGGTCTGAAACATAATGTCGAAGCATAGAGACATGAAACACATTATGTACTCTAGCCAGCTCCGGAGGCAACTCAAGCCTATAAGCAACCTCACCAATTCGCTCGATAACCTAGTAAGGTCCAATGTACCTAGGGCTTAACTTACCCTTTTTCCCGAACCTTTCAACACCCTTCCAAGGCGATAACTTCAAGAATACCCAATCACCAACGTCATACACTCTGTCAGTGGCGTGTCTATCCGCCAAGCTCTTCTGTCGATCCTGGGCCGCTTTCATATTAGCTTTAATCACTTGAACATTATGAGTAGTCTCCTCCACTATCTCAAGGCCCACTAATGGTCTTTCACCAACTTCAGGAGTGACCACTGATCAACCTCTACCACTCAATCTTCATTTATGACCTCGAAAAAAACATCACACGCTACCATTATGTTCGAAATGTCTTTTTCCGTTGTATAGCACGAAACTTGCAATCTCCCAAGGTTCTCTCCACTTTGAATTTCATTCCTAAAACGTTCATAGTCATAAGATATTCAATTGGGCATTGATAATCCGTTAAGGTTAGTCTGTGTTATGTTATCTCAAACGAGAGCATGACTAGCCTCAAGTCATTAAGGGGGTGTTTGTTGGGCTCACTAAGTTTCGTTGGACTAGACTACACTAATTATTAGTGTAATCCCATGTTTGGTAAGCAAGGGGACTAAGGGCTGGTTTGGTATTGCTGTGCTTTAAAAAAAATTACTTCTGCTGTGCTGTGAGAATAAGCAGCTGTGAAATAAAGCAGTAGAGTATTTGGTAAACTTTTTTGTAAAAGTGCTTTTGAAAAAAAAATAGTATTGTAGTGTTTGGTAAACTTTTATGTAAAACAGCTGTGACTGTGTGAAATGACCAAAAAGGGTATAATACTAGATGTGCTATTAATTTAGTTTTCTTAACAAATAAAGGTGAATTACTAAATATACTTTATTTTTAAAAGAAAAATATTTGTAAACTTTATCTTAAACATATAATCCAACATTTAACAAGAAAATCATAATCCAACGTTTAACAAGAAATCATAATCCAACATTCAACATATAATCCAACATGCATCACGTTTTCAGTTTTTTTTTTTCAAAGCTCATTTTTGCTGCTTCACATTTTCAATTTTTTTCACCCAAAACAATGAAAATAAGCTGTTTTAAAGTGTTTACCAAACAAGTTTTGAGCTCAACTTTTTTTTATACCCACTTTTTATAAAAGCACAGTACCAAACCAGTACTAAGTTTAATGAGATTAGCCCTCACTCGCTTCGACTGTCTCCTTGGCTAGGAGTTCTTAGCTAGGAACCCCAAATACCACGGGTCTCTAAGCCCGTCGTCGAGAGAGAGTCGTCGCTCGTCCTCGTCTGCTCGCTCCTCTTCCTGCTCTGTCATCCTCGTACTGCTCGCCCTCATCTCCTGCTCGTCATCATCTACTCCTGGTCTAGTAAATTTCGAATCTGATGAGTTATTTCTTCGATTTTGTTTCCAGATCGTTAAATTATTACTGGGGTTTCATCCATTCGTTGAAAATTTGGAATTTTTACATCAAGGATTGTCAATTTTGTAGATAGTATTAGTTTTCTTGAATTTTTTGGTTTTGGGTGTTTTTGATTTGGGTTGAATTTCATAAATCGGTAGTGGCTAAGTGGTCCGAGGCGGGTGGGTGATTAGTGTCGTTCAAATTGTTTGTCTTTGTACTTTGCAATGACTCTGCAATACTCTGCAATGGCAGTAGCCTGGTGCAAAGGAGGGTGGTGAGAAGTGGAAGTCTATGACTGATGAGGTTTGTATTTGTATTTATTTGTTTTTTCTTCTTTATTGTTTTGGTCGTGACCTTCAATCTAATCCTGTGGACATGAAATGGTAATTAGACTTTGTCTGATCCTATTTTCTTCTTGTGTCTGATGTAAAATGTGTTCAGGAGAAGAAGCCCTATGTGGATAAAGCTGCTGAGCTTAAACAAGAGTACAAAAGAGCACTGTAGAGTGACATTGCAGGAGATGGCGATGTAAGACTTATTCATTGTAGTTGTTGAATGTGTTATTATTATTGTAGTATTAATCTAGTTTGACAAACCTTTTCATATAAAGTTGTATGTTCCTCTCTGTTTGAAGGGAATGAGTCTGATGCATGTTTCTAGATTCTTGTAAATTCTGAGGCTGGTTGTATCTGAGCTATCTACGGCTTTCCTGAAACTAGTTATAATATATATCGTTCTTGATTGATTCACGAGCATCCTTTTTTCTTGGTGGACTTGTGAATGCAAATATAGTATAGTTGAGCATTTCAATTCCATTTGTGTTTTTGTGTTATAATTGTTTGGTGTATGTTGAAACATGAATTGCCTAGTGCTTACTTGCAGTATCATTTCAAATTACAAAGTGCATTGAGTTGTCCTTGGTGACATTTTTTTAACTTTAGTGTTCATAAATGACACTCAAACTATTATCTACCAAATTATCGTTCATTGCTCATGTGTTCTAGTTGGCATTTGTATCTAGAAGTCTACATGAGCTTCTCTTTATGGTTTCCTTTGTATTGCAAACTGACTGCCCACAAAAGTTTGATCTTCCAGCTCCATTTGTATTGCACACTGAGGGACTAGAGACAATTGTTGCATTCTATTTATGATGATGTAATCTGTGCATTTGGAACGATGTAATCTGTGCATTTGGAAGGCTTGGCTACATGTATAAGTGTGACAAATACAACATTAAACCAGACCTTGTATATGTGGCAAAGGCTCTTCTTCGAAATATATGCCAATCAGCATTCTTGTGAGCCCAGAAGTTTCAGATGTCATACACTCTTAGAGCAGCAAGCTTGGTTCTTTTTCTCATGGGTTTACATATTCTGGACACCTCGTAGCCTATGCAGTTGCAATTGAAGCACTCAAGATCTACATAAGTAGTTGAAGGGCACTAAAGAATATGTGAAGGAACTCAATTTTAAGCACAAGTAGTTGCAACTTGTAAATGTATTGATAGATGATGATGGTGATAAAAATATGTAGACTTTCTTGTAAAGCAAATCCTTTCCCCGTTTTGATTATGAGATGAATGATATTTTCAATAAAGCATCTTTTATTTCTTAAAAAAATGTTTATAGACAAGAAAGTGGAAGTTTTCATAATTAAATATAAAAAATAAAAAATAAAAATTTAGTCCTAACTGGTCCGACATTGCATCAAACGCTTCACAATTTTAGCATTGTTTAGTCCATGCCAAGCCAATCCAGCTTAGTTCTTGAAGCTAGTCCAGTCTGAGATAGTCCGGTGTAACAAATGCACCCTAAGTGTTAGACACGAAGAAAAACACATAGATGCTCGAAAGGGTATTGAGTACACTAAACAACGATTAACAGAGAGTTCAAACGTACATGTCATGTAAGTACTCATAAGTTGCAATAATGCAAAGTAGTATTTTGACCTAAGACATAATAGTTGTCTAGTGGTTAGGTCATTGATCTTTAACTATGTTAAAGGCACCCATAGAGAATTTCCACGACATTGTTAGGGTTAAGTTACCTAGTCTTGTAGACATATGAATGTACAACAAGGGATCTCTAACTTTCTATGGTGGAATGAGAATACTCTGAGATATGATTCAAGAGTCTTTGACCAAAGTGTATGAATGAGATTTAGGAAGTACGTTCCAGATCACATATTATTATTTGGGAATTACATTGCAGAGCTTTCTTTTGTAAAATAGTGGTTGTCTAAAACCTTCTACATGAAAGATTTAGGAGATGCATCTTATTTACTTGGTATAAAGCTTTATCGTGATAGATCCAGAAAATTGATTGGATTATCCCAATCTATGTACATAAATAAGGTGCTAAGTTGGTTCCAACTGGAGTAATCTAAGAAAGGCCTTCTCCCTATGAGACATGGAATTCACTTTTATCAGTCCATGGGACCCAACACTCTTGAAGAAATGCGGCAGATGAGTAGAATTTCTTATGCTTATGTAACAAGAAGTCTCATATATGCCATGATATGCATAAGGCTTGATATCGCTTATACTGTGAGCATTACTAGTCGATGCCGATCTTACTCGGAATCAGAACACTGGGCAGTAGTCAAGACGATCCATAAGTGCTTAAGAAGAACTAAGGCCATGTTCTTCGTTTATGGAAGAGTGCTAGAGTTGCAAGTGGAAGGCTATACGACACTAGATTTTGAATCTAACATTGGTGATAAAAGTTCCACCTTTGGATATGTGTTCACTCTGAATGGTGAGGCTATTAGCTGGAAGAACAAGAAGCAAGATGTAATTGCTAATTCCACAATGAAGGTATGTGTTGTTGCAGTTGAAGTTGGCAAAGCGGCATTTTGGATGAAGAAGTTCATTACCGAATTTGGAGTGGTTCCAACCATTACATCACTAGTAACTTTGTGTTGTGATAATAGTGGGGTGATACCCTAAGCCAAGGAACCTAGGGCTCATCAAAAGAACAATCATTTCGACAGAAGCTTCAATATCATTAGAAGACATTCTATCGAGGGGAAAGTCAACAGCCTCAAGGTTGCCTCATCAGATAACATAGCAGATTCACCGATGAAGCCAATGTCTCAAGTCCAGGTTAACCAACATATGAAAAAGATGGGTATTAGACACATGGGAATGTGGTTTTGAGGGAAAGTGGGAGATTATTGGAAGCATGCCCTTAAAGCCAGGGACATCGCTAGAAATTTCTTCTAGTGGGGGCAACCTGAAAAAAACTAAGAAAACCTTATTATAGTATGATTTATACACAATATGATAATAAGAATGATTTTAAATGAAGACGTATCACAGTTCCAATGTTACAAAAATTTCCATGTAGTAGCGGAAAGTGGCAAAGTGATGAGAAAGATATTAATACATGATAGGCAGGAGAGGGGTTTTTTCGGTTTGAATGACAAAATAAGAGCACTTTTGCTCATATAGTATTTAATATGGAGTATAAGTAGTATGAATGTTGAATATTAAATACATATATTTTCTTCAAAGATAACCCATGTATATTTGTTGACCCTAAAAACTACAAAGCCTACGTGGCGCGCAGGCCGAGTAATCTATGAGCTAACTACGTCCTTCGGTTGAATGCGGGGCGTGCCAACTCGACGGCCGAGCTCGGCCGGTGAGTAAAATATGTGGATGTGGGGTTATGCGCGCGGCTGACTTCTGAATCTTGCGACTGTGGCCGAGGAAGGAACACGCCTCGGCCTTTGGGTTCTAGAGCCTGAAGACAAGGCTGCTAGTTTTGCGAAGTTCAATATCAAATTCGGCCTTCAATATGCCGAATGTAGTAACCTGTAACTTGTGACACCTTACTTCGCCGAGAAGGCTAATAAGATGACCTCCGCCAATAAGGATTCGAAAACCCTTCTCGACCGAGACTTGGATAGATAACCAACCGGTCTCGACGCAGTTCTGTTTATCCAAACTGAAGATGCTCCGCGATCGACTGGTTCTACGGCGATAGTGTTGTTTATCCAAACTGAAGATATCACCGGTTGCCTTCACAGTGCTGTTTATCCAAACTGAAGATGTGTTGGCTGAAAAGGAAAATAAAAATCTCAAAAGGTTGAGAGAGTTTGCGCAGGGCAGATTTGTGTGTTGAATTGTAGAGCCCTAAACCGTTGTCTGCCGCTTTGTATTTATAGGGTTGAATATTTGCTTAATGACCACGTTGTACAACCCATGCTATCAACAACTTTGAACAATCCTTATCACCACCATACGCGACATGCACGGTATCACCTCCTGATTTAGCCGATCCCAAGCATACGTGGAGGATATTCTTTTGATCTTTTCTCGATAATTATTGGACAAACCCCATAATTATCTTTGTATTTAAATCGTAGCACCAATATCTGAGCTTCAACCTTATCAACTGCGCAATCTTAAAGGCATGCAAATCAACCCAGCATTGCCACGTAATAGAATTGCATGGGAGACCAAGTGTTGTAGTCAAAATGGAAGACCACGTGCAATCTGCCAAATGCTAATCCCATATTTTCCTCATATTCTTGTGATGATTATCCCACACATGCATGAATTGCATGAGATTAGTTTTCTGACTCACTCTCATTTCCCACGAAAGTACATGCACATTTGAACTCTGTTAGCTCTTGGACTCTTCCCGCAAGAACCCAAATTTCGAGACGTAGTAGACTAACAACACTGCCTTCCCAAGATAAAGTCAAGTGCTACAACTTCATTCACTCTGACGCGTTTATGAATTCTAATCCAATTAGACTTGTACCACCTACTTCCATATCAGAGATAGGTTTTAGGCTTTAATAATAATTAGCCATGTATGCATCACCTCCATGCAAGCGGATCAGATATTTGTCATCCAACGGCCTAAATGTCTACTCATCCAATGGCCTCGATTGCTCGGACCGACGGTGTAATTCTGGGTCCAAACATTGCCCCCCAATTTCCTTGAACTTCGGCTCGTAAGCCGAATGGTTAAGGAAATTAATGCAGTCAAAGAACCCCCCGTATAGCCAAAAATGAAATGATTCGGTAAAGCAGAGGACTCTCCTCAACTAGTTGGCCGAGCTCGGCCTAAAAACAAAGCTTGTCTTTCTTCCAATGGTGTTCTGACAACTTGAAAGCAAACATGATTTCTTATTAGGTCAGTACCCTCGACCTCATTGTGGGGTCCCACCCTGGTTCTCATCGATAACTTGCTATCAATAATATAACTTTTTGCTGGCTGAATGGTTGTTGGTGCCTAGCGCCAACTCATGCTCATCGAGCTCGGCTAACAGTTGGTGTTTGCGTGTATATATATATACATACCATGCATTTGACTGGCCTCCACCGAGCTTGTCCTTCAATTCACATGTGCTGACTTCGACCATTCTTAACAAAATCCTTGCATGCCATGTGGCGTGAAATCTGTGAAGGACCTTATTCTTGGTATAATTGGTGGCCATTTGTTTCTAGCTGCCCATTTATGAGATGGCAGCAAAGCTATAACGGAGAGCAGAAAACAGAAATGGAGGAGACGCCGAGGTCGAGAAGAATTTGGAGGGCCACGCGTCATAAAAAATGGGGTTGAGAAGCATCTGCCTTGGCAGCTCGGCTTGCATATATATACATGTGTGTTAAACCCCAAGCCAGCAACGCAGCAAATAATACTTCTTGGCCCAAATTGTGTCAAACCAACTTCGACCAACAAAACGCCCCGTAATTCTTCTTGCCGAGCTTGCCAATTTTTTTATTTTTTTATTCAGCCAAAGAATTGTATTCGACCCAATTCCCTTTTATTCGGCACCGAGTATCAAATATCACCAAGCAGCTCCTCAGCTCCTTTGTATATACTCATTCTCACTTGTTACTTGCCGAATAGACGTGGTGGTCGTTGGTTAGCCTTCCTAACTTTTTCGGTCGAGACGTACAGACCGAAAACATTGTTGAGCTCGACGAGCATACCACTGCAATTTCTATGCCGAGATTATTGAACAAGAAGCTCCCCAAAACGCTGCATGCATGCACTGAATGGTCTTTGGCAAAAGATGGCCCATACTAATCATTTACTTTTGATGCAAGGTACTGAGGTGATTATATATATATGATGAATCAGTTGTCAAACTCCCATTCCTCTCTAATACTTGAAGAAATTAAATACCTCAATCGAATGTGAATTTGGCCTGGTACTTGACTCGAAAGAGCTCCCACGACTGGTGGCCTTCTGCAAACATCTTTCCTTGCCTCGGCTTGATGACTAAGCACCTTGACTTGATGACCAAAGCTATGGTCGAAGAAACATGTGGTCGAGGACATAAACTGCTGACTTGGACTAGTCGAAAATTTGGGAGGCTGAGTAATCAACCGACCGAGGGTCTTATCCTTAGCTGTTGCAGTCGGCTGTTTCTAGACAAACATGCTTAGCAGAAAATCCCACACATTTTTGGCCCTCCTCTTATTGCCTTGGGTGATGTAGACCACCAAATTCAATGCACGCCGGCTTCGACCAAAGCACATATATGCCTTGATATTTGTTTAATCAAAGAAAATCTCGGTCAAACTTTCAACAAATAGCAGTGTCTGCCCCCTTATTTTCTTGGCATCGGCCTATAAAGCCGAATGAATAAGAAAATAATTTATTCTTTATATATATATATATATCTTTTTTAACAAACGTAAAGAAAAGTGACCGAACCATAATCAGGAGGAGGCCAACGATGCTTTATTCCAAGCCGAGATCTTTTTATATCGAAATTTTCAAATTGATTTCGCTTTAGGCCGAATGAAGAATTTTTTCCCAATATGTTTGACTTGGCGAAATATTTTTCATTTTCGGCTGCCGAATATGTTAAACAATTATTATGCCCCCCAAGCATAATTTCGGCTTTTAATTCAAACAACTTAACCGAACGAGATTTCTCCATATCGGCTGTATCACCAATAATCATATCGATTGGTGTGGTTTGTTCAGCTAAAACAATGAATTGGTTTTGTTCGTCATTGGAAAATTCTTCGGACGATCCATTTTCCAAGTCAATTCAATTTCTGACTCAGAAATTCGAATTCTTTCTTCTAGGCCTACCACACTTTTAGTCTCGACCGAGACAGCAGCTGGCCTAGGTTCTTCTTCGGCGGTCTCGTCAATCTTCTGAGGCCGAATTTTAATTGTGGCTGGAGCGAAAAATTGCCCCTGGTCTTTTCAACTAACCATTCATCAAATGGAATTGATTTGTAGTCGAAAACATAAGGAAAATGTTCTCTATCTAGCCAGGCATTAAATCGAGCCCTGTCGTCATTTACCCATTGCTCTTGGAGGCTAACATGAGCTTTTATTCTCAACATGCGGGCGAATGACTTTTGCATCTCTCTTTGGCCACAAAGAACTTTTTCCACTTCCAAAGATCTTTTTATTTCCTCATACAATCGGCTACGTGGAGCCGAATCAGAATCTTGATCTATCATATGAACTTCGTAGTTTTAGCACTGTGTCCCACTGGGCGTGCCAAAATGTTGACCCTAAAAACTACAAAGCCTACGTGGCGCGCAGGCCGAGTAATCTATGAGCTAACTACGTCCTTCGGTTGAATGCGGGGCATGCCAACTCGACGGCCGAGCTCGGCCGGTGAGTAAAATATGTGGATGTGGGGTTATGCGCGCGGCTGACTTCTGAATCTTGCGATTGTGGCCGAGGAAGGAACACGCCTCGGCCTTTGGGTTCTAGAGCCTGAAGACAAGGCTGCTAGTTCTGCGAAGTTCAATATCAAATTCGGCCTTCAATATGCCGAATGTAGTAACCTGTAACTTGTGACACCTTACTTCGCCGAGAAGGCTAATAAGATGACCTCCGCCAATAAGGATTCGAAAACCCTTCTCGACCTAGACTTGGATAGATAACCAACCGGTCTCGACGCAGTGCTGTTTATCCAAACTGAAGATGCTCCGCGATCGACTGGTTCTACGGCGATAGTGCTGTTTATCCAAACTGAAGATGTGTTGGCTGAAAAGGAAAATAAAAATCTCAAAAGGTTGAGAGAGTTTGCGCAGGGCAGATTTGTGTGTTGAATTGAAGAGTCCTAAACCGTTGTCTGCCGCTTTGTATTTATAGGGTTGAATATTTGCTTAATGACCACGTTGTACAACCCATGCTATCAACAACTTTGAACAATCCTTATCACCACCATACGCGGCATGCACGGTATCACCTCCTGATTTAGCCGATCCCAAGCATACGTGGAGGATATTCTTTTGATCTTTTCTCGATAATTATTGGACAAACCCCATAATTATCTTTGTATTTAAATCGTAGCACCAATATCTGAGCTTCAACCTTATCAACTGCGCAATCTTAAAGGCATGCAAATCAACCCGGCATTGCCACGTAATAGAATTGCATGGGAGACCAAGTGTTGTAGTCAAAATGGAAGACCACGTGCAATCTGCCAAATGCTAATCCCATATTTTCCTCATATTCTTGTGATGATTATCCCACACATGCATGAATTGCATGAGATTAGTTTTCTGACTCACTCTCATTTCCCACGAAAGTACATGCACATTTGAACTCTGTTAGCTCTTGGACTCTTCCCGCAAGAACCCAAATTTCGAGACGTAGTAGACTAACAACACTGCCTTCCCAAGATAAAGTCAAGTGCTACAACTTCATTCACTCTGACGCGTTTATGAATTCTAATCCAATTAGACTTGTACCACCTACTTCCATATCAGAGATAGGTTTTAGGCTTTAATAATAATTAGCCATGTATGCATCACCTCCATGCAAGCGGATCAGATATTTGTCATCCAACGGCCTAAATGTCTACTCATCCAATGGCCTCGATTGCTCGGACCGACGGTGTAATTCTGGGTCCAAACAATATTATATAATTGTAGTTTGAAACTAAACAAACGAATTACTTGAGTAGGGGCATCCACTCCCAATGAGCCTTCATTGGCTCTGTCAATTCTTAAAGACACTACTTTGATGTGATAGCTTTTGAAACACTTATCATGTTAAACTCTTATTTGTTTAATGGAAGGGAAAAGCTTATTGTTAATCACTATTTATTATATTAGGTATTTAAGCAATAGCAGAATCCGAGGAATGTGTTCAACTTAATAAAGAAGTGATCTAAGTAAGTCAGATCAATGAGACCTTTCTTTTATTTTCATTCCTAAAACGTTCCTGGCCATAAGATTGTCGATTGGACATTGACGTTGTGCTAAGGTTAGTATGTGTTATGTTAACTCAAGCGGGAGTATGACCAGTCTCAAGTCATTAAGTGCTAGACATTAAGGGAAACACATAGGTTCTGCAAAGGGTATTGAGTGCATTGAACAACGATTAACAGAGAATTCTAACATACATGTCATGTAAGAATTCGTACGTAGCAATAATGAAAAATAGTCCTTTGACCTGAGACATCATAGTTGTCTAGTGGTTAGGTTCTTGACCTTTAACTATTGAGAATGTCCATGACATTGTTGGGGTTATGACATCTAGTCATGTAGACATGTGCATGTACAACAAGGGATCTCTAACCTTCCATGGTGGAAGGAGAATACCTAAAATATGATTTAGGAGTCTTTGGCCAAAGCATATGAATGAGATTTGGGAAGTACATTCCAAATCACATTCAATAGAATCATATAGAGAAGTATCATATTGGATAGTAAACATGAAACAAGTTTATGACCAATTATCAGTTAAACAACGTGGTCAAGAGTATTGAATTAGAGAATGACCGTTATTGCATTGTAGTTGTAACTAGTAGGTTTTCCAACTACTTTTACTTAACTTAGGCAGCGATGATATAGTGCTAGATGTCACTCATGGTTTGTGGAAGCCTTGAAGATTAGCAAAAAATAATCTTCAACAAAGGGAGATTAGTCTCAACTCATAATCAATTGCTAAGAGTTACAATCGCTCACTGCCTCGCTAATTGGAACCTAATGGATCGTAGACCAAGTAAAAATGAATGGGAAGAAATATGAGAGATGGATAAGCAATTAAATAGTTTAATTAAGAAAAAAGATTGGTCGAAGGATGCGATCGCCAAACAGGCCAAGAATTTCCTTAACTACAATACTTTGATTTCTGACTTCGCCGTTATAAACAACGAGCCCATAAAAAAAACTAAAAATTTGATATTACCCCTTGAAACTATATTTTCCTCTACTAAAACCCATCTCTTTTTGTTTTCTTGAATAAACCCATTAACTAGCTTCTAACTAAACAAATTCTTTGATTAAGTTTGACTTTTCAAATTGTGTATTTGTCGAATACCTAAACTACCCCTATTAATACTTGGATGGAGTTTTTGAATCAGTTACTTGTTATATCCATTTAATTAATTTGATATATTTTACAAAATAATTCACGCCATTCATTGTATATTCAATGTATTAACTTTCAAATTGTTATAACGTACCAATTGAAAAATAATAATATTAATTTCATAATTTTGTGCATTAAAAATATAAGTTAATTTACCTACCAACACAACAATAAACCTAACAGCTTCAGCTAATACTCCAATCCCTAATACACAAAACAAAAGCTATATGTTCCGCGCAATTTTTACCTACAAAATAGTCTAATTTACCTATTCCATCAAACCAAAATTTAAAGGGTCTAATGACACACCCTGACCCGAAATGTCCACTAGAACTCCGAATCAAGCTGTGCTGGCCGACACCTGGGAGGTGGCGAAGCCATAAAGTGTGATGATGTGTAAAATGTGAATAAATTAAAACCTAAATGTGTCTATATATCAGAGTGCGCGGTGAACGGGTATGAACCCAATTCACACGCAATGGCAGAGCATAAGATTAGTGCAGTAAGATAAGGTGAGAATTATACCATCAAAAGTATCATTTACACCCAGATTTTCCACGACTCGTCGTCGATCTGAAGCTCAGCTACTAATGCCTGGAGGGGCGCAAAACAGAAAATGTGAGTGGGCAAAAATAAAGAATTTTCGAAAACATTTCTTTTTCTCAAAAGTTATAACCCCTCGCTATAAAACCTGTATAGTTTCCCAGAGAATAGAACATATATATAAATATATATGTATCTCAAAATCATCATCAAACTCAATATCAAAACAATATGCTATACGATGTATCATCTGAATAATCGAATCAATGAAATATGATAAGCAATATATGAAGGAATGCATCATCGATGAATAAAGCTATATCAGCCGGATCCACCTAAGGTGGCCTATACGACTGTAACTATAGCTCATCTAATACGCCTGCACACGAGTCAGAACCACCTAAAGTGGTCTGTACGACAGGGTTAGGTGTAATATATACGCTCAAGTGGTACGATCACGTGAAGGCTGTGCGAATAATCGTGGGTCAGCTACATGTCAGAACCACCTATAGTGGTCTATACGACAAGACTGTGCACCTAACTTGGATCCAAGGTGAGCGTATGGTGCGGGAGGTGAACATCACGTGAAGGACTGTGCCTTGGCCACGGGCGGGAGCACTAACACCGGGGTGCAGGTTAATGAGCTCTCAATGCCTCTAAATATAACCAATAACCATATCACTTACCATTAACCACATATATAACCTTACCTAAACTTACCTGAGCGTCCACAGCGCCAACCATAACATATGCAACTAATAAATGCATAATCTAACTTATAACATGTAACATAGTATTTCAATGCATATTCCAAGTACAGAACATTTGGCATGGTATTTTTAAGCATAAAACTAGTTAAATAAGCTTTCTGGGAAAAACGCAATGCATATATAGATATATAGAAAACCAAATGCCCACTCACCTGGAGTCCGCGCTACAACTCACTAACATAAACATCGTGGCGTCCCAAAACGATCGGCGCCTAAAACAATTATCAAACTACATCTTAGAACTCTTAACCATAGAATACTTAAATCACATAAAATATATCCCCAAGGATATTCTAGAATCGTTTGAGACCCTTAATTAAAAGTCAACCGTCGATCAAAGATCGACGGTAGGGTCCACAATCCTACATACTCGATCTAGAAGATTTGTAATTCCGATCTCTGATCCGTGACTTCCCATGATGCACATTATGCTTCAAGAACAGCATACTAAAGTTTCGTTACGATCCAACGGTTGGATCTCCGCCAATTGCCAAAACCAAGTGGGAGTTAACATTTTATTTTATGAACTTCCAAATCCAATTCAGGAAGATCTGTACGTCGGATTCCCATTCCGTAAGTTTCTACATTCTTCAAATATTACGTACTACAACATATCAAAGTTTGGTGACGATCCAACGGTCGGATCGTCGATTTATACTTCCACCTATCCACGTATCGTAATGAACTTAAGTTCAATTACTCAATCTACGTCAATCAATTATCAAAACTGAACTCAGAGCATTTAACATAGCCTAAAAATAGCGTTGGCGGCCCACTGGCCACGCGACGCCGCATCCAACTATCTCCAAAAATTATCAAATTTTGCAAAAATGAAGATCTCAATGAGTAGAGTAACTTTCATACCTGCGACCAAGGCCAATTTGGCTTGGAAACACCTCAATTTCATCAAAATCCGTATGAACCCTAGAAATGGGTGAGCTTCAATTTGACCTCCAAACTTGTTCCAACGCCTCTACCACTGCTTGGGCTTTGTTCCTGGGTTCTAAGGGAGTCTAATGGTGGTGGTGGTTGACGGAATTTACTTTGAAAATGGCGGAATCGCCACCATACCCATTTCGGTACACCCCCGTGAAAACCCTTGAAATTCCCTCAATTCCCTTCCAAATTGGTTTGATAATGGAAGAATGAAGGGTTAGATGATGATTGGGAGTGGTCGTTTGGTAGCATTTGTGAGAAATCCGATGGAAAACCACCAGAAAACATGGTGATGCGGGTCTCGCGGCCACAGGTTTGGGACACCCGTTTTTCCCCCGTGTCTCACTCCCTCTCATTTCCCTTCTTTCTTCTTCTTCTCATTGGCCTAAACTCTCTCTCTCTTCCCTAACTGGGCAGTGCCCACTTACCTTTAATTCCTTTCTCTTGCATCCATACCCTCCAATTCCTCATTCCTTAAATCCCAGCCATTGATTTCAACCCTTCCCTTCCATCTCAGCCACAAACGTGGCTTGCTGATTTAACTTAAAAAAATTTGAATTTCTCTTGTAACAAATTAATTTAATAAAATACCCCCAACTTCAAACATCAATAACTTCTTTGTTATAACTCCAAATCAAGAATCGTTTGCGCCCACGCGTCCGTAGTGACGAGTACTACAAGAATATGCTAAGAAAACAAATCTTAGGTGACATGACACTATAATTAACCTCAGTCAACACACGTGCCTCTGAGGCATATTTGTAAAATCACTTATTAAAAATTTATAAAATTGTAAAATCAGGGACGGGCTGTCACAATCTCCCCACCTTAAAAAATTTCATCCCCGAAATTTAAAACCATTTGCTAAATAAAAGTAGTGAAAAGACAATAGAGAAATAAAGGTGTAAAGAAGATATCAAGTTATAGTGGTTGCATAAAAGAGAATGTCATTCTGTCGCGATGAGAGTGCAGTGATTCCTCTTTCATGCCCCGAGACTCCTACCTTTCTTCTTCTTCAGCACAATATTATGATGTAAAACCTTTCTTAAAACATAGTGTAGAAAAAATAGGCATATAAAAACATAACCTTAAAATATACGTAAAGAATTATAATTAAAATAGTTCTACGAAAGCCAAAACCAATAAAAGAGAATACGCCTACGCTCTCATAGCGTAACGACTTTGAAAATAAAGGTATAATACTGTTGGGTTAAGCCCAACCATAAACAAACTAGTAACTGTAAACAAACCTAAATGTTAACTTGCTTAACGAGTCCAACAATTAATTCTCAATATTACGGTCTGCAGCCTGTAATACTGACAATTCATTGTTGTCTCCCTGAGCAAGTAGCAATTCCCGGAGGTGCACTATTACCATCATGCCCTCCAATGGGAAAATACATATACTTCGTCCTAGCAAAACTCGATCATGCTCATGCACTACCTTCTCAAACAATAATTTCATTAACCAAACAATCTTTCTATAACATACTCTTGCTCAAACAAAAATCTGTTTGCAGTACTCAGCTGCCAATTATGGACTATATATAAGGTCTCTATATCAACTCTCAGCAGTATCATACCTGATAACACAATACGTATACATTTATATTGCCCTTATTTCCTAAGTTTTATGCTATGTTTTCTTGTGAAATTGGTTGTTTGATGTGTTTAGTGCATATTTTGTAGGTAATGGACCGTAGAGAAGACTTTGGAGTCTTTTGGTGATTTCAAGACTAAAAGGGATCAAAACTGAGAAGAATTGAAGTTAAGAAGTATTCCAACGATCATCAAATGTTAAATTGTTCAATCCACAATTTAAGGGCTGATGTGTGAAAATTATAACTGGAGCCGGAAGATGCTGCGCAAAACTATCATTTTCGTTGGGACGTCAAAAATTCATCATAACGAATTGGGTGTTGTGCCACATATGCATGGAAAGCTTTAGATGTCTAGTTTCGGTAGAATTTTACAGATCATGATTAGGATCTTTCTAGAAGAAGTTAACGCGGAAGTAGGAGTCTAGTTTGGATCAGGAAACCAAAGTCTGATAATGTTGGGATTCCTGTTTGGGCTGGGATTAAACAATTGCGGCAAAGAAAAGCCTAACAAAAACCTAAATATATATTTGTTGGATGATTGTAAAGGGAGGAGGGCAGCAGTGTGAAGAAAAAACCTCATTTCGTCTGATTGCAGAGAGGATTGACCTAAGGAAGACGCCAACACCGAGGGGGTTCTCCATTGTTTTCTTCTACATCTTGTCAGACTTGGTGATCATGATTGTGATAATTATGTCTTATTATAATTTGATGGTCGTGATGAACTAATTCTTTATCAGGGATCCGATGTAGCCTTCATGATAATTCTATGTCTTAGTTAACTAAATTCTTTTATGAATTCAAGGGTTTCTAGTTTCATTCATTGTGCTTAAATCATTCTTTATGTTCATGTTATTGATTAGCTACCTTTAATATGATTTTTTTTTAGATGTATGAGACAAGGTTATAGTAGACGCCATATGCTTAGCCTTGTGATAGCTCTCTTGAATGAATGAATTGTTGTTGATGCAAACGCCATGCTAAGACACTTTTTGGTTTTCTTTCTTCTTCTTGCACTTAATGGATTTTTGATTATTGACTTAGACTAGACGCCATGGTTAAGT
Source organism: Cotoneaster glaucophyllus (assembly GCA_036320875.1). Taxonomy (NCBI): domain Eukaryota; kingdom Viridiplantae; phylum Streptophyta; class Magnoliopsida; order Rosales; family Rosaceae; genus Cotoneaster; species Cotoneaster glaucophyllus. The sequence goes on from CM070064.1 coordinate 18,574,549, forward strand.
TGATGATTAAGAATACTTGGTTACACCCGGACGCCTAACGGATAATCATAATAAAGAGAGAACGAACCTTAGAACCTGAATTGAATTCTTCTTACTAAGTTATCTAATGACATAGAATTGGATTGATATGGTGAAGTCGGATACCTAGTGTTTGAACCATTGTTTTCAGAAATTATTTACATAAATTTTCTTTAATTTACTGCACTTAAGATTACTTGACCAACTTCTCTTTGGTTAATTATTTGAATTTCGTAGTTTAGTTGTTTTCGTTATTTTAATTCTAGTGGGTACTACAAAATTGGATTTAGTTAGGTGACTTTACAAATCCTTGTGGGTACGATACTCGTATTTGCTTGCTATACTATCATATCGATTCGTGCACTTGCGAGAAATATAATTTGTTCATCAAGTTTCTGGCGCCGTTGCCGGGGATTTGTTTTAAAGTCCCATCTAATTATTTCTAGTTGTGTATCCCCTGAATTTGTTTATTTTATTTGTTCTAAGTTTATTTATTTTTGTTGGTAGTGAATGCAAGGTCGTCGTTCGCAAGAAGGAGAACCCTTGCAGATTAATGATAACATTGATCGAATAAGAAGAGATAGAAAAAAACGCCGAGAAGAAGAAGCGTTGGATCGTGAAGTTGATTCTAGTCATAGCAAAACATCCACATCAGAATTAGAAGAGAGAGAAGAGGACGTTGAAGACATCCAAAAGGAGATGGCAAATGCAAATCCACGGCCCATGAAAGAATTTGCACGCCCAGTTGTTGAAACATCTCCATCTTGGATTTTATTAGATGTTATTGCTTGAAATTATGAGTTGAAAAATATTCATTATAATATGCTTCCTTCTTTTTATGGTGTTGCTAGTGAAGATCCTTTGTCATTCATTCGTGATTTTTATGCTACAATTCAAATTTTTCCTTTGCAGGGATTAAGTGAAGATCAATTGCAGATGAGATGTTTTCCATATACTATGAAGGACAAAGCTAAGCAATGGCTTATGTCTTTGACACCTAGATCACTTGCAACATGGGAAACAATTTACAATAAGTTTGTTGGAAAATTTTATTCACATCAGAAAACCACTGAACTCAGGAGCAAGATCGCTACTTTTTCCCAAATGGAGGGTGAGCCGTTCCATGAAGCATGGGAACGCTTTAAAATGCTTTTAATCCAATGTCCTCATCATCATTATCCTTTGGAATTACAAAATCAATTTTTCTATGATGGATTAACCCAAGCCTGTCAGGCTACTGTTGATAATGCTGCAGCTGGTGCCATGGGTGAAAAGACTGCACAACAAACTTATGAGCTATATGAGATGCTTGGTGCAAATTCTCAGCAGAAAAGTGTTAGGGGTAAGCATTCAAACATTTATGAAATTAGTCCTAATAATGACCTTGCTATGCAGGTGGATGACTTAACCAAACAAATCAAAACATTGAGCAATGTAGTCATGAATAATGGATCGGCCCCTAGCGAGGTATGTGGAATATGTGGTATTTTTGGTCATGTCTCTAACGTTTGTCCGTCTAGAGAGGCTTTTCCAGAATATTTACAAGAGCAGCTAATATGATGAATACCTATAATCAGAAATCTAAATTTGATCCTTTTTCAAATACTTATAATACTGGTTGGAGGTTTCATCCTAATCTTTCATGGAATAATAACCAAAATCAAAATCAAACTAGCTCTTCTTTCCAGCAAAGAAAGCCCTCATTAGAAGACACTTTGAATAATTTTACAAGTACGCCAAAATAGCCAACAAAGCAACGAACAAAAATTTCAACAACAAGAGGCCTCTTTAAGGAAGCTGGAAGTACAAGTTGGAGACATGACCAACCAGAGCAAGCCAAGGCGATAACAATACTTCGAAGTGGTAAGGTAATTAATACTGAATTAAATTCTAAATTCGATAATGTGTTACTCAATGATGTAGGTGAAAAGGTTGAAGAAAAAGAGATGGAGGAGGAGCCATCAAGGAAGCTCACGGGTAGCACAAAAAAGGACAAGAATGAACCTGTTTTCATTGCTGGGACAGCCCCTCAAGTAAATGAGCAGCCACCTTTATCTGCACCTAATCTCCACAAGGCATCCAAGCCTTATGTTCCACCTGTTCCCTTTCCGAGCCGCTTAAATAAAAGCAAATGGGATAAGTCTTTTGCTGAAATTTACGATATATTATCTAAAATTAATGTGAACTTACCTTTGCTTGATATGATTAGGAACATGTCGGCCTATGCAAATTTTTTCAAGGAACTTAATACTTATAAGCGTAAGTATGAACTGCATGAAAAGGTAATGGTATCAGAAACGGTAAGTGCAGTTCTTCAAAGGAAATTGCCACCTAAATTGAAAGATCCTGGGAGTTTTAATATTAATATTACTGTTGGTGATACAAAGCTTGAAAAATCCATGCTATATTTAGGGGCAAGCATAAATTTAACGCCTTACTCGATATACATTCAATTGGGATTAGGGGAGTTGAAGCCTACAACAATGTCTTTACAACTCGCAGACCATTCAGTTAAATATCCAAGAGGTATTGTAGAGGATATTTTAGTGCAAGTTGATAAGCTAATTATTCCTGCAGATTTTGTTGTTTTAGATATGGAGGATGCACCAATTCATGATCGGGAATTGCCTATTCTACTTGGACGTCCATTCATGGCAACTGCCAAGACAATCATTGATGTTCAGAGTGGCAAGTTCACCATGACAGTCCTTGATGAGACTGTGGATTTTAAAGTGTTTGATTCTCTATCTTATCCTTCTAATTCGTATGATTGTTTCTCAATTGACACTTTGGATTCGGTTGTTTTTTCTAATTTAATGCAAATTAAAGTAGAAGATAAATTGGAAGCAGCTTTAACATTAGGAGAAGAAGATTGGCATGATGATAAAGATATAAGCTATGATGCATGGACACGGATACGGATACGTGGATACGATACGATACGACACGGGGATACGTCAAATTTTTAAAAACGAAGACACGATACGGCAAGGATACGGCAATTAAAAATAATATAAATAAATAAATATATCTAAATATTATAAAATAAGCATTCAAATATACTATTCAAGTTCAAATTTATTTTGACAAACTTCAAACATTTAAAAAGATAATTCACTAAACAACTAAATTAGTCTTCAAACTTGAAAAACTATAAAAACATCCAAACGACTTAAAAAATAAAAAGAAAGAGTCCCTCATTCTCGAACTAGCTTTTTCATTTCTGCATGAGCTTCATCAGTAACCTTATTGCAAGAGACGATCCCATTTCCAGACATTTTTAACAAATGAAACTTGACCCTAGAGTAGGATCCTCTGAAAATCTTTTGACAGTAGTTGCATTGAAACACAGTACCTCCTCTTCCATTTTCCACTCTTTCGAGCTTTTTGACATACTTCCACAGTGTACCATGATCATTTTCAACATTTTCAACTGGGTTAACATTAGCATTCGCATGATTATCAGGGTGATTCATTTTCCTAAATTAACAAATATATAAACAATAAGAGTCAATCCACTGTATAGACAGAGACTATTACATGATAAATTTATATTAACTTAAGAGATTAAAAAATACATCATGAAAGCATATCCATAAAATATTATAACCTAAATATCATGAAAGTACAATAGTATATTATTTAAAATATGCAAAATACAAAATAATGGCTTTTTCAATTTTGCATAACAGTTGCTTTTCAGATTGAATAAAAAATAGAAAAGCAGGATTAGCTTCGAATCAATCAAAGCCTTTTAACTTTGAATAAAAATAGAAAAGCAGGATGCTTTTTAATTGAATCAGTCAAAGCCTTTAATAAAAAACAGAAAAACAGGATGCTTTTCAGATTGAATCAATCAAAGCCTTTAACTTTGAATAAAAAACAGAAAAGCAGGATGCATAGCTTCGGATAAAAACAGAAAATCAGGAAAGCTTTCTTTCAGTTTCAAGTGGGTTCTGCGATCAGATCGAAGCTCAAAAATTAACAAAGTGAAAACGAAGTTGAAGGTTCTCACCAGCAGTTGCAGACAGAGACGATGCAGACAATGGAGACGATGGAGACGATGGAGCAGTTGCAGACGGAGACGATAGAGACGACGGACGGACGTAGCAATTGCAAACGATTTCTGAGGTTCGAAATTGTTTTGGTTTTTAGTTAAACAATCGTTTCAGTTATCTAATTCGAATCAATCACGATTTTGTGCGGATTTGTTCTGATTATCCTCTGATTTTGTTTGAAACGTATCCAAAAAGGTATGATACACGTATCTTGACAGTATGATACGCGTATCTCATTAATAAAGAACGTATCCCTTCATTCCGATACGTATCGGGTGCATATCCACGCGTATCTTGTATGTATCCGTATCCCTGCGTGTCAGATACGGGATACGTTGAGTGTTCCTCGTGTCCATGCATCTTAGGATATAAGGGAGTTCACTGCAACCTTAAATAGTGCACTGCCATACCCTCCGCATGCTAACCCAAATGAGATTCTCGAGCCTTCCAAACCCAAATTGGCCCCTTCCATTATGTCCCCACCTAAGTTAGAATTAAAACCACTTCCGTCCACCCTCAAATATGCTTACCTTGGAGATTATGAGACTCTTCCAGTGATCATAGCCTCTGATCTTACTTCATTGGAAGAGGAGAAATTACTTCGAGTCTTAAGGGAGCATAGAACTGCCATAGGATGGACCATCGCTGATATCAAAGGAATTAGTCCAACCGTATGCATGCATAAAATTTTATTGGAAGAAAGTATCAAGCCAACAAGAGAAGCTCAAAGAAGATTGAATCCCACTATGAAAGAGGTGGTGCGCACAGAGGTTCTTAAACTACTAGATGTGGGAATTATTTATCCCATTTCGGATAGCAAGTGGGTGAACCTGGTTCAAGTGGTCCCAAAAAAAATATGGAATTACGGTTGTGAAGAATGACAATAATGAGCTTGTGCCGACAAGAGTGATTACGGGTTGGAGGGTTTGCATTGATTACAGAAAGCTTAACCTTGTCACTAGAAAATATCACTTTCCTTTACCTTTTATTGATCAAATGCTTGAACGTTTAGCCGGTCATTCTTACTATTGTTTTCTTGATGGTTTTTCAGGGTATAATCAAATACCAATTGCACTAGAAGATCAAGAGAAAACAACTTTTACATGCCCATTTGGTACCTTCGCATATCGTAGGATGCCCTTTGGCCTATGTAATGCCCCTGCCACTTTCCAAAGATGTATGATGTCAATTTTCTCTGACATGATTGAAAAATGTAACGAGGTATTTATGGATTATTTTCTATTTTTGGCACTTCATTTGATAATTGCCTTGATAATTTAACTTTAGTGCTTAAAAGGTGTATTGAGACAAATCTAACCTTAAGCTGGGAAAAGAGCAACTTCATGGGAAAGAAAGGTATTGTTCTAGGCCATGTGATTTCTAATAAAGGTATTGAAGTAGACAAGGCAAAAATTGATTTAATTGTTAAGTTGCCACCTCCCACTTCTATTAAGGGTGTGAGAAGCTTTCTTGGTCATGTAGGTTTCTATAGGCGTTTCATCCAAGATTTCTCGTCCCCTATGTAATCTCTTAGCCAAGGATGCTGTTTTTAATTTTGATAAAACCTGCCATGATGCTTTTGATACTTTGAAAAAGAAATTAACATCAACACCTATCATTATGTCACCAAATTGGTCTCTTCCCTTCAAATTAATGTGTGATGCATCTGATTATGCTATAGGTGCGGTTCTTGGACAACGTGTAAGTAACTTGCCTCATGTGATTTATTATGCTAGTCGCACATTGAATGATGCTCAATTAAATTACTCTACCATGGAAAAAGAACTGTTGGCAGTTGTCTTTGCTTTGGAAAAGTTTCGGTCTTATTTAATTGGGTCAAAGGTTATTGTTTATTCCGATCATGCTGCTCTTAAGTATTTACTAACCAAAAAGGATGCCAAGCCTTGATTTATTAGGTGGATTTTATTGTTACAAGAGTTTAATTTGGAAATCAAGTACAAAAAAGGGAGCGAAAATGTCGTGGCAGACCACCTCTCTCGGCTAGTAGAGGTAATGGCCATGGAGTACAAAATCAAGATGGAATCCCAATGGCCATGGAGTACAAAATCAAGATGGAATCCCACTCATTCATGAAGCTTTTCCAGATGAACAACTCTTCTCAATCCACAGAGAAGAGCCCTGGTATGCAGATATTGTTAATTACTTAGCTAGTAATATTATCCGTTCTGATTTAACCACACAGGAAAAGAAGAAATTTTTGTCCGTGGTTAAGCATTATTTTTGGGATGACCCTTATTTATTTAAACATTGTCCTGATCAAATAATAAGGCGTTGTGTTCCAGAAAGTGAGCAGCAGAGTATCCTACAATTTAGCCATGAACTAAATTGCAGAGGACACTTTGGTGCCAAAAAGACAGCTCTTAAGGTTTTGCAATCCGGTTTCTTTTGGCCTACATTATTCAAAGATTCATATAATTTTTGGTTTTGTGTTAAGTGTGACAGGTGCCAACGATCAGGAAATATAAGCAAAAGGAATGAGATGCCGCTAACCAACAATTTGGTGGTAGAATTATTTGATGTGTGGGGTGTAGACTTTATGGGTCCCTTTCCTACATCTTTTGGTTACAATTATATTCTTGTTGCTGTGGACTACGTGTCTAAATGGATTGAGGCAATTGCAACTAAGACTAATGATAGTAAGGTTGTTCTTGGTTTTTTGCAGGACATGATATTTACTAGATTTGGGACCCCCAGAGCCATAATTAGTGATGGTGGAAGTCACTTTTGTAACAAAGCTTTTGTAGCATTGTTGAAGAACTACAACATCACTCATCGGATAGCAACACCATATCACCCTCAAACTTCAGGATAAGTCGAGGTCAGTAATCGGCAAATTAAGTACATTTTGGAAAGGACTGTGAAAATTACAAGGAAAGATTGGGCCTTAAAATTGAACGACGCCTTGTGGGCATATCGAACGGCATACAAAACTCCGATTGGAATGAGCCCCTATAGGCTTGTTTTTAGAAAAGCTTGGCACCTGCCAGTGGAATTGGAGCATAGAGCATACTGGGCAATTAAGCAATTAAATTTTGACATGAGTAAAGCAGGAGATGCTAGGAAGTTGCAACTAAATGAGTTAGACGAGCTCCGGAACGAGGCTTATGAGAATGCAAAAATTTTGCAAAGAAAAGACCAAGTTGTACCATGACAAAATGCTGCAAAGGAAGGGGTTCAAACAAGGTATGCAAGTGTTGCTTTATGACTCACGTTTACGTCTTTTTCTAGGAAAATTGAAATCTCGGTGGCTTGGACCCTTCAAAGTAAGCCAAGTATTCCCTCATGGAGCTGTTGAAATTGAGAATACGAAGACTGGGAATACTTTCAAGGTGAACGGGCATCGATTGAAACCATATTTAGTCAACACTCCTACAGCTGAGGTGGTTGATTTCCTTGACTTCATCAAGCCTTAGATCGTGCATTCGTCTTGCCTAGACGTTAACTAAAGCGCTTGTTGGGAGGCAACCCACCTCGGTAACTTCGTTCTTTTACTTTTATTTTTGTTTCTGTATTTGTTTGTGTTTCCATGCTGTCAATACGTTCTCTACTCATTGCATAATCTTCTTGTCATCAACATTGAGGACAATGTTTAGTTTAGGTTTGGGGGTGGAAAACTTTTGTTTTTCTGATTTTCGTTTTTGTTTTTATTTTGGAGTTAGAGAACAAAGGAATATGTGTTTCAGAATTATTGTTACGGAGATTTTATTACCCATGATAAGTTCACAAGATCGAAGAAAAAGAAGGAATGTTGCTACGGCCCTATTGGTTTTGTGCTACATGTGTGTGCCAGCTACCAAGTGATTGGAGCTATCATTCCTCCACAATGTAGAGCTACGACAGGTGTATCACAGGTGTATAATTTTCCTTTGTATAATTGCTCTATTTTGTCTTCTTTTTATAGTCGTAGATGAGGAATTGCATAGGATGATGACCTAAAATTAAATTAATCATGGGTGGGGTTTAAAGAAAAGCACAAAACAAAGGAATTGGTCTGAAACATGAGATGTTAGAGGTGTCACTTTAATTTATGAATGGCAATGTATTTGATATGCTAAATCATTCTACCTTGACTAAAGGGTTGCCTAGGAGGTCTGTGCATCACACTTTTATTCATTCATTATGCCATATTTCAAGTGTTCTGGTGGATAAAGTGTCTATGTTCGGATGATGTGGAGAAATAGTGGAGGCTACCCTTGTGAGATTTTGAGCGTATGTTTTTGTTGAAAGTGTTTTATTGTCTCTACTCTTAAACACTTTTTCAAATTCTTTCTTTGATTTTTATGATCTCATAAGTACTAATTTACATTGGATACTAAAGAACTTTTCTCTATGTTGGGTATTCTTGCCATTGGGTTAGATGGAACTATAAAGATGAAGTTAGGCTATGCATGTTTCCATCACTAAATGGCCTTATTCCCTCCCTTTTTGTGTGCGCCAATATCTCATTTGAAGCCAAACACTTAGCCAATTTTTTTTTTCTTCACCCACGTTATACTCTACCTATTTTGCACTATTGTAGCCATACCCTATAGCTTGGGAGATACCAAGATGACGAAAATGAAAATAAGGGTTGAGCTCTACATCAAGGAAGTGGCGTGTACCGAGGTACCATGTGTCGTATCATTATTTAGCAATTTCTAGTTTCAAAAAAAAAAAGAAAAAAAAAAAGAAACCAAAAAAGGAAAGAAGAAAAGAGAAAAAAAAAAAAATCAAAGAGATTAGATAGACTAGAAATTGTTCATTTCTCATTACATGAGTCCTGGACGCCAAGAATCATATATCAAGTTTCGAATGAGGGCTAGCCAAACTACATATGAAAAAAATCTTGGTATATCTCAAGTTCTAGTTTTTCCTTATCCCTTCTTTCATAGCCCTTACCCTAGCCCTACATTACAACCATAGTAAAGACCTAATGGATTTATGGGGAAACCTTGCTTAATGGTGAAGATAAATACGTATGTTCTTAGTATTTGATTCCTTTCATGAGATCTATTTTTCAGAAATTGCCATTTTTTTAATATTGCTCATATGTGATTATATTTTGATTCCCTTTACATAACTTCATCACATATGCTTGTTAAGAGTGAAAGCTTAGGTTCTAAGAGAAAATTGAGAGATATCCAAGTGAGAATTAGAGTCAAGGCGAATTTGTACACCCACCGAGTGTGGATTCATTTAAACTCGAGTGCTTGAAATGTCGGCTACATACTTTTCCATGTGGTCTACTGACTTTTAAAGGCATAAATTTAGTTTTGGAAGTGTGATGGGCATACATTGGTTTTCATTAATTTATGGAAGTGATGTCTGTAACAACTTTGTTTTTAGTAAAACGTTTGTGGGTAACGTAACTGGTAAACTCTCAAGAGACACAACTCCTCCAACTAGGGACACCTAGGGGTTTAAAGGCTTGTGGCACATGCTGAGTGCCATCGTGATTCCCTACAAAAGTGGCCTAGAATAACCTTTTCTTTTTAATTTTTTAGTTTTTAGTTGTGTCGTGTTTTAATTTTGCTCGAGGACTCGCAAAAGATAGGTTTGGGGGTATTTGATAACACAATATTTATACATTTATATTGCCCTTATTTCCTAAGTTTTATGCTACGTTTTCCTGTGAAATTGGTTGTTTGATGTGTTTAGTGCATATTTTGTAGGTGTTTGGGCCCAAAATGTTATTGGGTCGAGCTCGGGTCACTCTCAGCCCAGTACCAGTAGGTTGGCGCCGTGGGCCGCGAGGTCAGACTGACCAAGCCCTCTTAGGAAAGGAAAGGACTCGGATAAATATGAGAATGCGATAAAGCTGAGTGGCCGAAACCTGTTGGGATAAGGAGTCCTAAGCAAACCATAGTGAGGAAGTGAATTTAGCCTACGATTGAGGCAAGTTCAAAGTCCTAGTTGAAAAAGGGGTCGGCGAGATAAAGTTAGACTAGGGAAAGGATCCTGATCCGAGAGTAGTTCTGATTCGATCAGGAGTGTTTACTCTGCTATAAATAGAGGGGTAAGCGCAACATTTAGACGCCCAACTCAACACACAAACTGGCCTGTGCAAACCCTTGCTCTACGCGAAACCTCTCAACAACCTTGAGATTTTATTTTCTTTTTCGCCAACACATCTTCAGTTTGGATAAACAGCACTGTGAAGGCAACCGGTGATACCTTCAGTTTGGATAAACAGCACTATCGCCGTAAAACCAGCCGATCGCGGAGTACCTTCAGTTTGGATAAACAGCACTGCGTCGAGGCTGACTGGTTACCTATCCAAGTCTCGGTCGAGAGGGACTTTCAAGTTCTTATCGACATAGGTCATCTCATCAGCCTTCTCGGCGAAGTGAGGTGTTACGAATTACTGGGCTCGACACATTGAACGCCGAGTTGTTTTATGATTAGATACTCACAAGTTAGTTTCAGAGTTCGGTATTCCGAAGGCCGATCCATTTTCATCGTCAAGACGTATACCTGTTTTGAGTATCTGTGCCCTTACACTTTGGTGTCGATTCGACGTGCTTATACCTCTACGAATATAATCATTGTGACCAAATCCGACGCCGACGATTTGTGAACTTCGCAGAATTGGCAGCCTTGTCTTCAAGCTCTAGAACCCAAAGGCCGAGGCGTGTTCCTTCCTCGGCCGCAGTCGCAAGATCGAGAAGTCAGTCGCGCATACAACGCAACATCAACATTTTACTCACTGGCCGAGCTCGGGCGTCGAGTTGGCACTCCCCGCATCCAATCGAAGGACGTAGTTAGCTCATTAGTTACTCGGCCTGCGCACCACGTAGGCTTGGTAGTTTTTAGGGTTAACATTTTGGCACGCCCAGTGGGACCTTTTGCTAAAGCTACGAAGTTCATGACCATTGAGACACGGTCAGTAACAAAGAAATCAAACATGGGAAAATCGACCATTGCCCATACAAGCCAGAACCCGGGGTCCGAAGGATCGTTATGAGCATAGACTACTGCTGCCGTGACGCCGGAGGCATCGAAAGGGACTCGACAAGAAAGAGAGGCGAGTTTCAGTGAGCCATCTCGAGATACAGGGATCCTCGCAAAAGTAACAGAGAGAGCCATGATCGAAGGCATAGTAGAAGACTGTGACGAAGACGGTGAAGATGTTTCAGATCCACCAACCAGGTCGTTTCTTCGGTGACGGCTCGAAGAGCAATCTCGACAGGTTGAACAGACATTCAGTCAAGAAATAAAAGGGATACTCGAAGAAGTGCGTGGTCCGAATGCCGTGCAAACAAGATTGCTCGAAGCTTTGGTTAACAATACTCATAATATTGGCTATACTGATCGCTTCAGACAACCTATCCCAAAGAATAGTTCTATATCGATGTCACCGGCCGAGGCAGGACCCGCTCGGCTTAAAATGGTCGATCTAGACAAAAGGGGTGGATCAAGCAGTCAGATAGATGACTTTGATCCAAGTGTGGAAACGACGTCCGTAGACGTGGTTGAAGTTCAGAGAATGATTGATTCGGCTCTGAAAAAAGGGCCGAAATTCCCAAAGTTTATCCACCCATACCCAGCTTACGTGGAAAAGTTCGAATATCCTAAAGGCTTTAAAATCCCAGATTTCAGCCTTTTTGCTGGGGAATCATCTCTATCCTCATTAGAACATGTCGCCCGCTTCAGTGCACAGTGTGGAGATGTTAGTAGTGACTTCTATAAGTTACGATTGTTTAACTTCTCGCTCACAGGCTCGGCATTCGCATGGTACAACAACCTCCCACCTAATTCCATTCAAAGTTAGGAAGAACTGGTCGAGAAGTTCCACGAACAGTTCTATCGGCCAGGGATGGAAATGTCAGTCTCTTCTTTAGCCAAAATGGCATAAGGTTCCGACGAATCGCCGATGGATTATCTTACAAGATTCAAATCGGCCAGGAATTGGTGCCGAGTACCCCTACCTGAAGTTGAGTTTGTTTGACTCGCACTGAACGGTTTAGATGTGGAATATAAGAAGAAATTCCTGGGGGCGAACTTTCGAGATATGTACGAGTTGGCTCAGCATGTCGAGCAATACGACTATTTGCTCTGTGAAGAGAAAGCCTCAATAACCCCGTCTCGATGAACTATTTATAAAAATCCCACACTTAACTATGCCTTGACAGAACCTGATGAATACGCCAATATAGATGCGGCCGAGATAGTAATCGACAAGCCATACATATGCAAGGCGTTGACCCACGTCAACCCTAAGGATACCAAGGTTCGACCGACGTCTGAGGAAACTACCATGAAGATATCGAAAGTGTATACATTCGATATTACTAAGGCTGATGCCATTTTCGACCAATTGTTACTTGCCAAAATTATAAAACTTCGGCCGGGGCACAACATTCCCAAGGCCGGAAAGCTGAAGGGGAAAACATATTACAAATATCACAATTCGAGCAAACACACGACGAACAATTATGTCGTGTTTCAGGACACCATTCAAAGTTGGATTGACAATGGAAAACTCCAATTTCCAGAAAAAAGAATGGGTGTTGACACTGACCCTTTCCCTACGACAACTGTGGGTATGATAGATGATCATTTGCCTAGAGACAAAGGAAAAGGAAAGGTCGAATTCGTCTCAGCGCGGAACGTCCTGAAAAATGTCTCCCAACCACTGCTCAAAATTGATTTGTTTTCAAACGCGCCACCACAAGATTCAGTCGGACCAACCATCGTTGAATCCATGTCAAGTTCTAGCGCCGAAGAAACCAATGATCTACAACCCTGTGTACACGGTGCAAAGCAGACGTTCCGATCAAACCGAGAGCACGGCTGCGACAAGCAGAAATGCCACACTGGCACTCAGTCACGAAAACACCCAGCTGGAGTCCGCGCAATACCGTCTTCAACAGGCTCGGCCCGCAAGATGTCAAGTCATCTTAGGCTAGGCGATGGCTCGATTTTGATGCCCCATTCTACAATGAAGAATATTATGCCCGCAATTCCAACAGCTCGAGCTCTTCCGCAAATCAGAGAACCTTCAAGCCCCCTGAACCACTAGATCAACGGTGGTATACCTATCTCTCGCCCAAAGGCGTATACACTGTGCTGTCCAAATCACAGAAACGTCGGCCCCAAAGAATACACTGTTTGGCCCACCGACGAGCAGCACAGGAGACTTCCGTTACCTCGGCCTCCAAATGGCAGCCGAAGGAGAAAGTTGGCAATGAAGACAGCCAGCAAACCCCGACGATTATGACCAAGTTGACCCAAGGAAAGCAGCCGGTTGATCACACTCTAGAAACCACATTCAAAGAGGCCGAAAAGCGGATCAAACTTCTTATTCGGCACGGGAAATTAAGGCACGACTTGAGCATTTTAGAAAGGAGGCCGAAGATAAACTGCCCCTATTACCCGTACAGGAACCATTGGTTAGGATCCGACGTAATCTGCATCCACCATTCCTCTGAGAGGCTCTACAGTACATGCGAGAGTTCCATAAAAAAGCATTCAGCTAATGATTTATACGGTTTGCCAAAAGCATGTCAAGAAACGATCGACCTTGTTCTGACCTGCCCGGACGCTGAACGAATCATCCAAAAGAATTCGGACCTCGGGTTGAAAGCTAGGTTCCAACACATACGTGAAGCCCGAGTCCTCGGCTTCAGTGTCGATCCATACACTGACATCAACCCAGGTGAACTCCCTTTCTCTCTTGAAGATCTTCAATATTTGCGATACCATTTTGAGGTATTTTTGGCCGTTTCCCTCTTCGGCCTTACGGCCGACGAAACAAGGCGTGTCGAGCGGTTAGATGCTTATCTGGACATCAGAGACACACGTATAACATACCAAGAACAAGCTCGTATCACGACACAAGCCCCAGACCTAATCCTGGTTCCAGAAAAACCAAAGGGTTGCACACAAGAAAAGAGAATCACTGCAAACACACCAGACCTTGCTCCAGCAACAGTTGAGATCGTCGATGCGGCCACATTCCATACAAGTCCAGAGGTAGAACATCCGGAGGACGAGGATCTTGAAGAAGAGGAACTGACAAAGGAGGAAGGTCCCAACTCGATGGGCCTTTCAATCCTCGACAACATGGAGATCAATATGGTCCATGTCTTGCCTGTCGATTTTCAGTCAACCACGTCCCAACCAAGCTTCCTAGATGGCGACGTAGTGGCCGAGGAAGCTACTTAAGTAGACTTTGTCTCTCCCACCGAGGTCGAGCCAACAGCTAAAGACGCCGACCTCAAGGCAGCTTTGGCCGAATTATTTCCTCGTTCTTCAACAGCCAACCTTCGTCACCACAAGCTGTTATATGTCACGGCCCACATCGAAAGGTATCCGGTCTCAAAAAATTTCGTTGACTGTGGGGCTACCGTCAATGTCATGCCTATCACCATCATGAAGGCCTTGCATCGCTCTAACGACGAACTTATCCCATCAGGAATCACCATGAGCAGCTTCGTCGGGGACAAGTCTCAAACAAAAGGAGTACTCCCGTTAGAGGTAAGCATCGCAGGTCGCAACCATATGACTTCCTTCTTCATAGTCGACTCGAAGACTGAGTACAATGCATTGCTCGGTCGAGATTGGATTCATCAAACAAGCTGTATCCCTTCCTCGTTATATCAAGTCCTCATCTTTGGGGACGGTAAATCAATCGTCGTACACCCAGCCGACCATCACCCCTTTGAAGCCAACATGATTCAAGCACGGTACTACGACGACCACGTTGGCTACATTACTCTACAAGGGATCAATGATGAGGGACGACCGACTCGCATTTTCGTTCAGAAAGCCGTCGAGGTTGGCGCCGAAACTGTTCATTAGGATTCGGCGAGACTCAGACTGGCTAACTTTATCACCGACCCTGATGTTTGAGACCAGTCAAACCAGACGCCGAGCCGCGGTTTCATCGATTATGGAACGGCTGCTGGCTCATTGGCATATCATATCCAAACAATCTCATTCGGGTATCAATCTCGTGGAGTTCCTTACCGAAGACGATAACAGTCCCATGCTCTCTTTTGATAATATTCAAGCCGCTCCAGCCGACCTCGAAGACACTCGGCCTCAGGTTAAAGATCCATTGGAGGAGGTAAATGTTGGAACGGCCGAGGATCCTCGGCCATTATTTATTAGTGCTCTGCTCCCCCAATCTGTGAAATCAGAGCTTTGCAAGCTACTTAATGAATTTAAAGATAGTTTTGCTTGGAGCTGTCATGAGATGCCCGGTCTTGATCGAACATTCGTCGAGCACGAATTAAGTATCAAACCTAGTTGCAAGCTCTTTCGTCAACCACCCCGACGATTCTCGATCAAGGTCCAACTCGGCATAAAAGATGAACTCGTTCGTCTTCTAAACGCCGGGTTCATTCGGATTGCTCGATACGTCGAATGGTAGCGAATATTGTGTAGCTCAAGAAAAACGGCGCCCTCCGCATATGCATCGATTTTCGCAATCTGAATTTGGCAACACCAAAGGACGAGTATCCAATGCCAATCTCAGACCTACTAATTGACGTCGCGGCCAATCATGCCATGTTATCTTTCATGGACGGCCACACTGGTTACAACCAGATCTTCATTGCCGAAGCCGATGTCCATAAAACTGCCTTTCGTTGCCCGGGGGCACTCGGCACTTATGAGTGGGTAGTCATGCCTTTCGGCCTTAAAAACGCTGGTGCCACATATCAACACGCCATGAACGCCATTTTTCATGACTTGATTGGCACGATCGTCGAAGTATACATCGATGATGTGGTGGTAAAATCAAAGAGCCGCCGAACGCATCTTGATGATCTTCGGCAGGCTTTCCTTCGTATGCGCCGACATCATCTCAAGATGAACCCAGCACAATGCGCATTCGGTGTGTCAGCCGGTAACTTCTTGGGTTTTCTTGTCCATCATCGGGGCATTGAGATAGACGAGAACAAGGCTCGAGCAATCATGAACGCTCCACCTCCAACAACCAAAAGGCAACTCCAGTCTTTGCTCGGCCAAATAAATTTTCTCCGACGTTTCATAGCAAATTTGGCAGGAAAAATAAAGGCGTTCTCCACACTTCTGAAATTGAAAGATTCGGACAAGTTTGAATGGCGTGAAGAACACCAACAAGCTTTCACGCAAATCAAAATCTTTCTTACAAAACCACCTGTTCTCGTCCCCCCTCGGCGCGATAAACCTCTGAAACTTTACATTTCCACGGCTCCATCGGCTGCCTCCTCGCACAAGACAATGACGCAGGACGAGAACAGGCCGTCTTCTATCTCAGCCGGAGTCTCAACTCACCAGAGATCAACTACTCCCCAGTAGAGAAACTTTGCTTAGCCCTATTTTTCGCATCCAAACTCCAGCACTACATGCTACCGTCGATCACTCAAGTCATTGCTCAGACGGACGTTATCCGATATATGCGCACTCGGCCAATCGTCAAAGGTCGAATTTGGAAATGGACAATGGCGTTATCCGAATTTAGCTTACAATATGTGCCCTAGAAAGCGGTCAAAGGACAAGCTCTTGCCGCTTTTCTCGCTCAGCACCCCTCACCATACGCTTTCGGGGAAACCGACGTCGAGATCGGCATGGTGGAAGCACGCGACAATTACTGGACACTTTATTTTGATGGCTCTAGTACCTCAACGTCGGCCGGTGTGGGAGTCGTCGTTCAATCTCCACAACAACACCGATGGTACTTCTCTCTCAAACTTGACTTTGAATGCACCAACAATCAGGCCGAATACGAAGCTCTCATCATCGACCTCGGCGTCCTTCATGAGTTACGAGCGTCCCGCGTGCTCGTCCTCGGCGATTCTGAACTCGTGATTAACCAACTCAATGGCACTTTTCGTTGCATGAGTTGCGCTCTGGCACCCTATCACATGGTTGCCAGCTACTTGGCCGAGTCCTTCGACGGTATTACATTCAGTCATATTTCTCGCAATCGAAATACCGTCGCCGATGAACTCGCTCAACTGGCCTCCGGAGCATAACTCTTGGGGAGAGAATTAGGCTGGATGGTAACCACGTTACACCAATCATATCCGGCCCTAGTTAATCAACATGTTTTTCACCGCGACCATGCAATCCGTACACGCGTAGTGTCATTACCTTCGTTATTAGAACGGGAAGAGCCGGTGCATGTTTGTGCGGTCGACATATTACCAAATGATTAGAGGAAACCAATTATGCAATATCTTGACAACCCAAGTGGTAAACATGATCGCAAAACGAGGGTGCATGCCACGAACTACGTCATATACCAAAATAAATTATACCGAAAGGGTGAAGACGGCCTATTACTTTTATGCCTCAGGCCACGAGAAGCCGCTCAAGCAGTCACGGAAGTACACGAAGGGATTTGCAGAGCCCACCAATCCGGTCGAAAGATGCGATGGCTGCTTCGCCGCCACTGATACTTTTGGCCAAGCGTGTTGAAGGATTGTATCGAGTTTGCCCGAGGGTGTGTGCAGTGCCAAATCCATGGCCCCATACAAAGGGTCCCAGCCGAGACATTACATTCAGTTACTAAACCTTGGCCATTTAGAGGATGGGCCATGGATGTAATTGGCAAAATTACACCGTCCTCTAGAGCAGCAAAACATGCGTGGATACTAGTAGCAACAGACTAGTTCACTAACTGGGTCAAAGCAAAATCATATGCCGAATTAACGTCCAGAGAAGTCTCTAGTTTCGTGGAAGAGAACATTGTGACGAGATTCAGCATACCAGAGACGATCATAACAGATAATGGCACAATTTTCACATCCGACAGGATTAAGGAATATATGAGTAGATTGAATATTTGACTGGAACAGTCTACGCCGTATTACTCGCAGGCAAATGAGCAAGCCGAGGCAAGTAACAAGGTTTTGATCGATATTTTCGAGAAAATGGTAAAGGAAAGGCCTGGCATGTGGCATCTAAAGCTAAACGAAGCATTATGGGCTTACCAAACCTCACCACGACCTGCCACTGGAACGACGCCGTATGCCCTGACTTACGGACATGACGCAATGTTGCCAGTCGAACTAAGTACCTCAACGTGCTGCGAATAATGGAACAGAGAAGTCTGTTCAGTGCCGAGTACAGCCAGGTCATGAGACAAGAGTTAGAAGATTTAGAAGAAGCTCGGCTAGACGCTTGTAACCTATTAGCAGCACAGAGGAAGATTGTCGAGCGAGCTTATAATCAACGGGTTAAACAGAAAACGTTCGGCGAGGGAGAGTTAGTATGGCAGACCGTATTACCTGTCGGAATGAAGGATCCTAGATTTGGCAAATGGTCGCCGAATTGGGAAGGGCCGTTCATCGTTCACAAGGTTCTTGGCAAGGGGGCATACCATCTCAAGGACCGAACCGGTTTAATTCACAAGTTACCAATTAATGGGAAGTTCTTAAAGAAATACTATCCGGTTACTTGGGAAATGCGAGAATAACAAGTTTTTCATTAATATTCGCAAAAAGGTGTACAAATTAAGATTACAATGAAGGCCCTAAGGCGAAGAAGGGAGAATAGATCCAAGGAAAGCCTTCAACTCCAGCCACCTCACCTCGCCCATTGTCACCTCAGCTTGCCGAATCTTCTTGTCTAGTTTTAACTGCTCGAACCGTTTTCCATTGGTCACATATTCGATCAGGCATGATTTACCCGATTCGAATTCCTTTGCAAGTTCAGAGGCAAATGTCGACCGTCGACTCTGGAGTTGGGCAATTTGGCGGTCGAGTTCGGCCAATTATTCCTTCTTCGCTATGAGCACCTCCACATTCGGACGAAGGGTCTCTTGCACAGCCGACGCAGCCTTCCAGTCATCCTCGGCTCGAAGAGCTTTTTCAAAAATACAGAAGTATTCCCGAGTTCGTTCTAGCATTGACGATGCTTGAGTAACAGTGGCATTATCCAAGTGACCGTTGGCAGCAAGATCATTCAAACATGCCCCGACGGAATCAAGGCCTTTACGTTCGAGGATCTGAGAGGCCGAGAGGGAAAAGAGCTCTTGCAGCTTGGCGACAGAGTCTGTGTCGGCTGAGTTCCGTGAAGCAGAGGTTGAAGGCCCGGCCGTCTTCTTCGACGTGCTGGCTAGAAGAGCGTCGAACTCGGCTTCCCAAGAGGGCTGCATGAAAAGACAACATCAGGACAAGTCAAGTCTAAAGGAAATAAAAACCAAGAGGAAATAGTAGACCTGACGATATGAGACTTCGGCCATGTCCCCTGGGTTGTTGCTCGAGCCCAGAGAGCTTAAAGGCCGAGCCCAATGTTTGAGACTAGGTTGTCTACGTTCGATGGCCACTGCGGTGGCCAAGAAATATTGACAACACCCCTTGGCGCATAGAATTGTCGATGAAAGGAATTGGGGGGCACCTAGCATGAGGTACATCCTCGATTCAGAACTCTAAGAAGAAAATATAGCTAAAATAAAAGAAGCAGGAGTTCTTACGTAAGCTGAGGTGGCTTCTTGCGGTAGAATAGCAAGGTCGAGATCTTGCGGATGCATTGGGGTCTCTGCCGTCGCCACGGCAGTAGCCGGAGGAACCATTCCGACATTCGCCTCGACTGGATTTGTAACTTCCACCTCGGCTGGAGCAGTGACATTCACCTAGACCGGAGTTGCAACATCCTTCTCGGCTGCAACAGTGGCATCCGCCCCAACCGGAGCGGCCGCATCAGCCTCAGCCGTAACAGCTACATCCACTTCGACCACTGCAGGAACAGCCTGCTGGACCGCCTTGCTTGTGGGTTGGGGAGCAGAGGCTGGGAGTTTAGCTGGTCGAGCTCGACGAGGGCGATGTGCCAGTGGAACCTCCTCGCTTGTATCATCCTGAAATGATGAGATATTTTAGAATTAGGCAAACTCTGACATCATGCTATTACACATCCAAAGTTATTCATACCCACTAGTCACCAAAAGTGTCAGTGCTCAAAGATTCGGGCACGGCAGGTCGAAGGCGGAAATTCTTACACCGCTCTTGAAATTCCGTCTCGGCGTCTCTGCATTCCTTGTCTGAAGAACCAGAGAGTCGTCCTCGACCAAGAAGGGATTGAGAGGTAAGCAAAGGCATAGGGCAACCCTGGAGAAAGCCGAGTTTCCTGGTTGTGAAATGAGGATGATAGACCTCCCAACTTGCCCGACGAGCGTCGCATCTGAGAGGAAGGTCACGTGTCAACACAAATGACCCCCAGTTCTGACGAAGGGCAGCGTCTTCACCTTCACTCCAGGCCGAGGATGGAAGCTTGATAGAGGCGGGGTATTCTCGACGACGATATATCAGAAATTCGTCGTCGGAAAAGTCCTCAAGGCTGAAGAAGTATTTAAAGACTTCCTCGGCTCGATGTAGGGGTACCGGTAGATGAGCTAGCTGAAAACCGAGCGCTTCGGTAGGTGAGAAATTAAGAAGTTCTGGCCGGAGTGTAGCAAAGTACGTCTGCAACCACAGTTGAAAGACCCAGAGGGGCCCATTCTGGTGCGGATCGATCTTTTCAGCAGTTGCCTCAGCTAAGCAGCGCAGTAGGTGAGCAAGAACGGCTGAACTAAGCGCCAAGGTGTGACCACTGGCCAGGGCTTCGGCCACGGGCATGTGCTCGACCAAACATTTGTTCGATTTGGTACAACAGATGATATTGTTGTACCAGTAGAACAAGAAGGCCTCATGCTCTCCTTTACGGAGACTTGCTTCCCCTCAACCAGCAAAGTGGACGATAAGGGTGTTGTAGTTGAAGAAGTTCTTGTGTAGCTTGTGAACTTCGTCCTTGGAGGGTTCGTGGCCGTCTCGGCTTAATGTCTCAACGGCCCGAGCATCGAACAATGCCTTAAGGTCGAGATTCGACGAACACCCAAACAGAGCAGCGTCGATAGGAAGACCAGAAGGGGACATCCCGAGAATAGCAGAGATATCAAGGATGGTGGGGCCGATAGGACCGAGAGGAAGAGTCATGGTGTTAGTCGCCGAACACCAGAAACTAAGGGCTGCCATCAAGAGCTCTTTGTCCATGGCGATCTCTACGGTCGAGAGCCTAATGGCATTATGAATACCGAGAGCTTTCCACTCCTGGCCGAATAACTTTTCCATCCGATCTACCCAGGCCGCCCAGGTAGCAGTAGTCGAGGGCCAGGCTCCTTGGGGCTTCGACACATCCCATTTCGACCACTCGAACCCTTGTCGCAAAGGCACCAAGCAGTTCTCCCTCATGAGGTCAGTGATGGAAGAAGGAACAGGCTTCTTGAACAGAGGCCCAAGAATTTGATGGGTGGCACTCGAGTCGCTCTCAAAGCGTAGAGACTTGATGGCGCAGTAATCGATGATGCTCTTACATTTGTTACACTCCTCGGAGATCTGGGAAATGTAATGGGCCATTACTGATGGAGGGAGCCTGGAAATGAGTTTCTGCGTTTGAAGAAAGGTGAAGGTTTTTCTGGAAAATGGGAAAGGGAAAAGGTTTCTGGGTTTTCTGGAGACTGGAAAGGAGCAAAGGAAGTTCGGAATTGGAAGCGTAAAGTTGAAATGAAAGAAGAACGGGTATTTATAGGCATCTCATAGGAAGACCAATTGTTTGGTTTTCAAATTTTGAAATAAACCAATCAGGGTGACTGCGCGCCATGATGAGAATCCAGAAAATCCAGGTGAAAGAACCGAAGATCTCGTAGTTTGAAGGCACACGATTGCGTGTTGCGGCGAAATTAATGCAAGGAGACGGTTCGACAGCTGCACGCGTACAGGGATATGATTGCAGACTGTTAAGATGTTCGAGAGTTGACACGTGGCGGTATCGGGAAGGATTCGAGAAGAATCTTTTCCCATAAATGGCCCAGTACCAGTAGGTTGGCGCCGTGGGCCGCGAGGTCAGGCTGACCAACCCCTCTTAGGAAAGGAAATGACGCGGATAAATATGAGAATGCGATAAAGCTGAGTGGCCGAAACCTGTTGGGATAAGGAGTCTTAAGCAAACCATAGTGCGGAAGTGAATTTAGCCTACGATTGAGGCAAGTTCAAAGTCCTAGTTGAAAAAGGGTTCGGCGAGATAAAGTTAGACTAGGGAAAAGATCCTGATCCGAGAGTAATTCTGATTCGATCAGGAGTGTTTACTCTGCTATAAATAGAGGGATGAGCGTAACATTCAGACGCCCAACTCAACACACAAACTGGCCTACGCAAACCCTCGCTCTACGCGAAACCTCTCAACACCTTGAGATTTTATTTTCTTTTTCGCCAACACATCTTCAGTTTGGATAAACAGCACTGTGAAGGCAACCGGTGATACCTTCAGTTTGGATAAACAGCAATATCGCCGTAGAACCAGCCGATCGCGGAGTACCTTCAGTTTGGATAAACAGCACTGCATCGAGGTCGACTGGTTACCTATCCAAGTCTCGGTCGGGAGGGACTTTCGAGTTCTTATCAACAGAGGTCATCTCATCAGCCTTCTCGGCGAAGTGAGGTGTTACGAATTACTGGGCCCGGCACATTGAAAGCCGAGTTGTTTTATGATTGGATACTCACAAGTTAGTTTCAGAGTTCGGCATTCTGAAGGCCGAACCATTTTCATCGTCGAGACGTATACCTGTTTTGAGTATCTGTGCCCTTACACTTTGGTGTCGATTCGGCGTGCTTATACCTTTACGAATATAATCACTGTGACCGAATCCGGCGCCGACGATTTGTGAACTTTGCAGAACTGGCAGCCTTGTCTTCAGGCTCTAGAACCCAAAGGCCAAGGCGTGTTCCTTCCTCAGTCGCAGTCGCAAGATTGAAAAGTCAGCCGCGCATACAACGCAACATCAACATTTTACTCACTGGCCGAGCTCGGCCGTCGAGTTGGCACGCCCCGCATTCAACCGAAGGATGTAGTTAGCTCATTAGTTACTCGGCCTGCGCACCACATAGGCTTGGTAGTTTTTAGGGTCAACAATAGGTAATGGACCGTAGAGAAGACTTTGGAGTCTTTTGGTGATTTGAAGACTAAAAGGGATCAAAACTGAGAAGAATTGAAGTCAAGAAGTATTCTGACGATCATCAAATGTTAAATTGTTCAATCCACAATTTAATGGCTGATGTGTGAAAATTATAACTGGAGCTGGAAGATGCTGCGCAAAACTGTCATTTTTGTTGGGACGTCAAAAATTCATCATAACGAATTGGGTGTTGTGTTACATATGCATGGAAAGCTCTGGACGTCTAGTTTCGGTTGAATTTTACAGATCAAGATTAGGATCTTTCTAGAAGAAGTTATACCTGTTTAAGTGCTAGAAGGTCAGCTCAGGAATTTTATGCGGAAGTAGGAGTCCAGTTTGGATCAGGAAACCAAAGTCTGATAATGTTGAGATTCCTGTTTGGACTGGGATTCAACAATTGCGGCAAAGAAAAGCCTAACAAAAACCTAAATATATATTCGTTGGATGATTGTAAAGGGAGGAGGGCAGCAGCGTGAAGAAAAAACTCATTTCGTCAGATTGCAGAGATGATTGACCTAAGGAAGACGCCAACACCGAGGGGGTTCTCCATTGTTTTCTTCTACATCTTGTCAGACTTGGTGATCATGATTGTGATAATTATGTCTTATTATAATTTGATGGTCGTGATGAACTAATTCTTTACTAGGGATCCGATGTAGCCTTCATGATAATTATATGTCTTAGTTAACTAAATTCTTTTATCAATTCAAGGGTTTCTAGTTTCATTCATTGTGCTTAAATCATTCTTTATGTTCATGTTATTGATTAGCTACCTTTAATATGAATTTTTTTAGATGTTATTGCTTAAATCATTCTTTATGTTCATGTTATGATCATTGTGCTTAAATCATTTTTTAGACGCCATATGCTTAGCCTTGTGATAGCTCTCTTGAATGAATGAATTGTTGTTGATGCAGACGCCATGCTAAGACACTTTTTGGTTTTCTTTGTTCTTCTTGCACTTAATTTTTGATTATTGACTTAGACTAGACGCCATGGTTAAGTTGATGATTAAGAATACTTGGTTACACCCGGACACCTAACGGATAATCATAATAAAGAGAGAACGAACCTTAGAACCTGAATTGAATTCTTCTTACTAAGTTATCTAATGACATATAATTGGATTGATATGGGGAAGTCGGATACCTAGTGTTTGAACCATTGTTTTCAGAAATTATTTACATAAATTTTCTTTAATTTACTACACTTAAGATTACTTGACCAACTTCTCTTTGGTTAATTATTTGAATTTCGTAGTTTATTATGCGTAACTAATTCTTTTTGCTAGGGCGAAGCCTTGAGCCTTAGCATGAATATGTGATTTTTATTTAATTGCTTATGATTGATTGCATGCTTACTTTGAATTATTGATCACCGAGATTAAAACTATCTAATTGTCTTGATGCTTGATCACCATTAGGATCTTTAGAAAAGTAATTTGATGCAATTTTGGTCGGAAGGTTCCCTGAAATTGACGCTGGCTTCTTGTGATTAGTAATTGTAATTTCACGTACGATGAACACCACGTCTTAAGGGTTGCATGGTTTTTCAGAGGGTTTTCATAAAGCATAATGAGTCTTTCATGTTCAGATTTGATCCGAACGTCCGGACGGGTTGCATGTTAGATATACGTTCTATGTTGGAGGTTCCAAGTAGAATATAAATTAGGAAAACCTAACCTTCAAAGTGGCATGTGTAAATCATAAGTAATTGGTAAAAGTTCATAGGATTGCTAGGTGATGGTGAAACCCTAGTGCTTTCTTAATTTGATTTCTCCAAAACTTTTCCTTTTCTTTCATCTTAAATATTGCAGATTGTTTTATTTTGATTAATTAATTTCGTTTTATTAAATTAGGTTTTTAAAAATCAATCATCTCAATTTCTACTTTACAATAATTAGTTGAAGTTTGATTTGTTTAGAATTATTTGATAATCCCTGTGGAGAACGATCTTGCAAGATCCGTTTATACTACAATAACCTTGTCATTCTTGCAAGTAATATAGGAGTTTTTATCCCTTTTGCACGTGTGGTAAAATCCTTATCAATGGACAATGAGGCTTCTTCAAAACACTTTTAAGTTTCAATCCTTCTCTCTTTCTATACCTTACATGTTCCTTGACCGAACCACAACCTAAACCAACACTTTAAAATACTCCTAGGGGCAAAGGTGGTTTGATCGTCATCGATCAAATCAGCCAAACAATGTTGTCTACCTTTCCTAGCCACCTTAATGGCATTCGAGCGTAAACAACCTCCATTGGCAAATGGAATTAAGGACCCATCTTAAATATTGGGCTTTGCCATTAGGCTCATTAGTTTCAACAAATTCTTCTAAAGATATGGCCGAAATTTCTTCTTGGCAGGTTGTAACTCTTTGCCTTCAAAAGTATCAACGCCGTACTCAAAATATCACTTCATATTTTAAAAACTTACAAGATATTCCTCCTTGGACAATAGAAATTGACGCCCTACTGGCTATAGCTTCCAGATCGAGCACTTTGGCAAAACTGCCAAAGCTCATCGATTCGACGACAATCAGAACTCTGGCTAATAACCATCTTGATACCAACGACGAAAGTTTAAACAACATGGCAACCGAAAAATGGATAAAATAGTGAGAGTATCATCCACTTCTCAGCCCAGTTGGAGAGAACTCATCGTTTCTTTGAATTTTTGAGAAAGCCATTCAAGCTGAAAAGGAATTCGAAGTAAGTATTACGCCGATCCTGGATCAAAGTAAGGGCAAAAAGGATAGCGTAGCCAAAATTGACTGAGAACTTGCTGATTTGAAGCGCGCATATCACTATTGGAGCGGAGTAAAACTGAATTGAATTTCCAGATCAAGGAAGACTACGAGACTCATCGGCCAAATCTAGTTGAATATGTTGCCGAACTTAAGAAAATTCAAACTCTCAAAGACAACGAGGGCGTCCAGTGTGCTAAAAGCACAATAGGAGAGATAAAATGGTTGGAGCTAAAAGAAGAATTGTATACCTTTTCGTCTTTTCCATGATCTTAATATTTGACAGTCAATGAAATGCGGCTAGGATGATCTTGTAATATTTCCTTATTGAACAATTTTAATTTGATTTGGCCATGAAGTTGAAACATTTTATCTTAATTGCTCTCAATCATCTCCCAAGTGTCTAGAAAATATTTTTTTACATTTTTCCATTGATATGCAGCCTATGTATTTATCCACCTCGATCTTTGTGCTGATATGCCCTTTTGTTGAGAATCTTGTCACATCAATAGGTCCCTCCTAATTCGATGACCACTTGCAGTACTTTGAATCTTTAGTCTCAATGGATAAAACTGTTTGCCAACCAAATCTTCTTCACTAAATTATTTTTGCTTCACCATGTTGTTATAGGCATTTTCGTTAATTTTCTTCTAAGCCATAAGGAAGTTTCCACATCGAATCTAATTTGTTCTAGGTATTTTAACTCCTACATCATTGCTTATGTGTATTTGTCACCTATCAAATGACGTTGCTCGACGACTATTAAGGAATTAACACTTATATCAATTGGAAGGAAAGCATCATGTCCATAAGTTAAGGTACAAGGAGAAATACCAATCCCATATTGTTGTGATGTTCGGCAAGCCCATAATGCTTCATTAAGAGTTAGATGCCACATGCCAGGCTTATCTTTCACCATCTTTTCTAAAGTATTCACAATGACTTTACTACTAGCTTTTACTTGACCATTAGCTCGAGGGTAATATGGTGTGGACTGCTCGAGCCGAATATTAAGACTAGAGTTTAACTCTTGAATCTTTCAGTCGTAAAAATTGTCTCATTATACATAATAACCATTTCAAAACACCGAACCGGGTCATGATATGTTCCTTAACAAAGTCACAGACTTCAAGAGTATTTAACACAACATAAGAATTTGCTTCGACCCACTTTTTGAAGTAATCAGCAGCTACTATGATCCATGCATGTTTCACCGAACCAGAAGTTGGTAGTATCTCCCTGATGATATCCATACTCTATCCTCTGAATGACTATGGTTTTACCACCGAATGAAGCTGTTCAGCTGGAACTCGCTGAATTGGGTCATGGAGTTGACATTGCATCTACCCTCGTGCATATTCAATACAATCTTTTAAGATGGTTAGCCAAAAATAATCATGTCTTCGAATGAGCCACCATATTGTTTCAACCTGATTGATAGGCATTGCAAATACCCTCGTGTACTTTTCTCATAATTTGAAAAAGGCTTCAGTCTAACCGACACAAAGTAACAAACGGTCGTCTTAACCCTTTCTTCATTTCGATACACAACTTGTAACATGATGCTTGATTTTTCGGTCATGTTTGCCCCCCAAGGTTGTCCAGATATTGTATAATTGGCCCTTGCCAGTCTGGCTGTATTACTTCGACAACACAAATGTCTTTAGGTACCCCACGTAAAGGAAAATTTTGATTATGCCAGGTTTATGGAGCAACATATTACATGCATTTAACAATTAAATGATGGCGGAAGCAAACTTGTGGAAATTTTAAGTTTGTTTGAATGTATTTTTCATAGATTGATTGAATGTACAAGGGGGGGATATATAATGAGGTAGAAGGTTACAAGCAACCCTACCATGGCAAATCTTACTAACCCGGTAAACCCTAAAGCTGTCACTCCTTAAATTAAGGGAGTGCAGCAAGTAGCTAGCACACAACTATCAATAAGTCACCTAGATGTCAATCTTCCTCAAATTAAGGGATTAGACTTAATAGAGAATCCCATGGAAAGAGGAAACATAAAATCTGGCAGCATCAGTCACCCCATATCGTCTAATATCCATATGCAGCATCAGTCACCCCATATCATCTAATACTCCCCCTCAAGCTGGATCGAGGAGATTGATAGAGCCAAGCTTGTCAAGGAGTCACTGAAAAGGAACTGAGGGAAGAGCTATTGTGAATACATCTGCCAGTTGATCATGACTGCGAGTATAGATGGTTTGAATAACTTGGGATTGAACTTGTGCCCTAATGTAGTAACAGTCCACCTCAATATGTTTGGTCCTTCCATGGAATACGGGGTTATTAGCGATATGCATGGCTGCTTGATTGTCACACATGAGTGACATTGGAGTAGAACTAGAGAATCCCAAGTCTAAAAGTAACCCCTTGAGCCAAATTAACTCACATGATGTCAATGCCATTGCACGATATTCAGCCTCTGCACTAGAACGTGCAATAACCTGTTGGTTTTTGCTTTTCCATGTGACGATGTTTCCTCCAACAAACGTACAATAGCTAGGGGTAGCCTTCCTATCAATTGCATTTCTGGCCCAATCTGCATCGGTGTAGCCACTGATTTGAGTGGATTGGTTGTTCTTCATAAGAATACCTCTACTAATAGAGCCTTTGAGGTAACGTAGAATTCTTTTGACAATGAAAAGATGTTTCACAGATGGTGCATGCATGAATTGGCTAACCAGGCTCACAACATAGGTGATATCTGGTATGGTTATGGTAAGGTATATAAGCTTTCCAACTAACCTTTGGTAGTGACTCACATCGGTGAGAGGTTCTTCATCCATCTCAAGCTTTAGCTTATTATCAAGGGGAGTGATAACAGGCTTGCAATTAAGTAATTCAGCCTCAGTGAGAAGATCCACAACATACTTGCACTAATTTAAAAACAAACCCTTTTCAGATGTTGCCATTTCAATGCCAAGGAAGTATTCTAGTCTCCCTAGATCCTTTATGGCAAAGGTGTGATTGAGAGATTTCTTAAGAGCTTCAATTTCAACTTCATTTTCACCTGTGATGATGAGATCTCCACATAGATGAGAATCACCAATATACCAGTTGATCCTTTACGAGTGAACAAGGATGAGTCCGCATTACTTCGAACAAAACCAGCAGCTTCCAACACTGAACTCAACTTGGCATACCATGCACATGGAGATTGTTTCAAACCATAGATTGCTTTGTGCAATCGACACACCATATCATTTTTACCTTGAGAAAAACCTGGTGGAAGTTGCATATATACTTCCTCTTGTAAATCCCCATGAAGGAACACATTTTTTATATCCATTTGATACAATGGCCAGCCACAATTCACAACCACTGAAAGAAGAGCCCTAACGGAGTTCATTTTGGCTACTGGAGCAAATGTCTCCTTGTAGTCTACCCCAAACGTTTGAGTGAAACCACGTGCAACCAATCTGGCCTTGTGACGTTCAATTGATCCATCAGCCTTGAACTTTGTTTTATAGATCCATCTACTCCCAACAACCTTCTTTCTTGGGGGCAACTTTACAATGCTCCATGTTTGATTGTTTTCCAAGGCATGAAGTTCATCCTTCATCGCATTTTTCCACTTAGGAATTAGTTGAGCCTCTTGAAAGGTTCGTGGTTCAATGTGATGAGAGATTTCAGCCAAGAATGTGGCATGATTAGGGTGAACACGACTATAACTTAGCACCTCAGTGATGGGGTGTTTGGAAGTGAAGGTGACATAGTCTTAGAGCCTTGCTGGAGGTTGTCGAGCACGCACAAGATTATGCCTTGTAGGAGGTAAAGTGGGAGCCTCTTCGTGACTTTCATCTTGAGTAGACTCAGTACCATTCTCCAAGTTTCTTGGTTGAGAAGACACATGAGTAGTTTCACTCACAATTTCTGCTTGTTCATGATTCCTAGTGGCTTCTAGATCCAAGTGCACTGAGTGATCAATGCACGCAGGCAAGGGAAATAAATCACACATTAGCTCCCCCTCTCGTGAGTGAGCAGCCTCCTTGGAGAAATAGGGAATTGTTTCCTCAAATTTTACATCCCTAGACATAAGCATCTTGTTAGTAATAGGATGAAAACATTTGTAACCTTTTTGGGACGGTGCAATACTTGAACATAAACAAAGCACATGCAGCCAAAGACTCTCAAATGTGATAAAGTTATATGTCTTCCTTTAAGAGTTTCATAAGGAGACTTAAATTCTAAAACACGACTAGGCAATCTGTTGATTAAATAGGTTGCAGTAAGAATGGCTTGTGACCAAAATTTCTTTGGTATGGTCATATGCAACATCAATGCACGAGTCTTCTCAAGTAAATCCCCGTTCTTTCTTTCAGAGATCCCATTTTGTTGTGGGGTTCCCACAGAACTTGTGTGGTGAACAATACCATGAGAGCTCAAATATTGATTCATATTTTTGGATAAGAACTCAGTGCCATTGTCGGTTCTTAGGTTCTGCATGGTTGACTGAAATTGAGTTATGACAAGTTGATGAAAGTCTTTGAACATAGTGAAGACATCCTTTTTTTATTTTAACAGATATAGCCATGTTGTTCTAGAAAAATCATCCACAAAGATAACAAAATATTTATATCCATCAAAAGATTCAATAGTTGGACCCTAAACATCGGAGTGTACAAGTTCAAAAGGTTTGCTAGCCCTAGACATTGAGGAACTAAAAGGAAGCCTAGTAAACTTGGAGAACTGACATGTATCACACATTACAGATGATTGATACTTTTTTGGAAAGAGTTTAAGTAAAACAGTCTCTGATGGATGGGCTAATCTTTGATGCCAGATTTGTTGGTCCTTGGAAGAAATTGAATCAACTTGGAAAGCTTTGACTAGACGAGGTTCCTTGCATAGATAGTAAAGACCATTCAGGATAAACCCTTCACCAATCATTTTCTTGGTGAGAGAATCCTGAAACATAACACTGCTTGGTGAGAAAGTGACAAGACAATTTAGGGTTCTAGTGATCTTTGCTATTGACAGAAGTTGAAAAGGAAAGGTAGGAACAAACAATGCAGTAGACTAAAGCAACTTTACTTTTCCCACTCCCAAAACCATGGCATTTTTTCCATTAGCAACTGACACATGAGAGGGTTTTGACAAAGTTTGAAAAACTGTTTAAGTTTGAGGCTTTGTTTTTCATATGGTCAGTGGCTCTTGAGTCGATAATCCAACAATCATGTTCAATACTAGTGTGAAGAGCAGTTGAGAATGCACTAAAAATACCTGGAGCTTTGCTTTTTGGTATATTCTCATTTTCAGCAAGGAAACCTGCGAACTATCCCAGTGACGCAGTGGGATTTTTAGTTATACCCCTTGAGCTTTCTGCAGCTTCTCTATGTCCCTTGGTTTGTATATATATTGCAAAGTCATTTATGAGCGAGACAGGATTTGATGTGAAGTCCTGAATGCTCCCAGGGAATGAGGTATAGCTGTGATTTGCTGCATGCTGAGGTTTGTATGAGCCAGTATGGAACTGCCTTGAAGGAATCATTCTGCGATCCTTGTTGAACTTAGGTTTCAGTTCGGGGTGCAAAATCCAACATTTTTCCTCCACGTGATGTACAACGTCACAGTAACTGCACTTCAAGTGTGGATTTTTACCCTTGTAAGGCCTGCTGTCTGAGGGTTTATGTTTGGCAACATAGACTCTTGACTTAGAAATCTTGGAATTTTTCTCCAAGTTCATCACCCTTCTTCGAGCTTCCTCACGTTGAACCGTGGCACACACCATTTTGAAGGAAGGAAGTTCGACATTCATCAGGATGTGACTTCTGAGATCCTCAAAGTTCGAGTTCAAACTCGCAAGCAGCTGATATATCTTGTCTTCTTTAGCTCTTTTCAGAAGAACTGCAGCATCAATGGTGTGAGGTAGATAAACATCTAACTCATTCCACATAGTCTTGAGACTTCCCAGGTGCTGCACAAAGGTTTTTCCATCTTGTTGAAGACTGGCAATGTCGCTCTTTAGCTGAAACATTCATGCATAATTATTTTGATTCCCGTACATGTCCTTCACAGATTTCGATAGATCGTGTGAGGACTCGGAATAGTTGAAGATTTCAGTGATATGTTTCTCCATTAAGTTGAGAAGCATTGACATGACTTGTTGGTCCTTGCACAACCATGCTTCATATGCTTGGGTAGAAGGCTTGGGTTCTTCAACTCCTCCATTGATGAACCCTAGCTTTCCTCTTCCACAGAGAGCAAGAGACACTGCTCTAGACCATGGGAGATAGTTGAATTCATTCAACAAAACTGAGCATAAACGCATATTCGTATTTATCTCAGTATCTGGAACAAAAGAGGGAGAACTTTGTGAGTTTTCTCCCCCAAGGTTTACTGAACTTTCTTTAGCCATAATTGGAGCTTGAAGATGAACAACAGCAGAAAAAAAAAATGGGCAGAGACAGGTCAAGGATGACATTGCTCTGATACCATGTGGAAATTTTAAGTTTGTTTGAATGTATTTTTCATAGATTGATTGAATGTATAGGGGGGGATATATAATGAGGTAAAAGGTTACAAGCAACCCTACCTTGAATTAAGGGAGTGCAGCAACCCGACTAACCCGGTAAACCCTAAAGCTGTCACTCCTTAAATTAAGGGAGTGCAGCAAGTAGCTAGCACACAACTGTCAACAAGTCATCTAGATGTCAATCTTCCTCAAATTAAGGGATTAGACTTAATAGAGAATCCCATGGAAAGAGGAAACATAAAATCTAGCAGCATTAGTCACCCCATATCGTATAATATCCATATGCAGCATCAGTCACCCCATATCGTCTAATAAAACTTGTATGCACTAAAAGACAGAACTTAAATGATGAAATTGAAAGCCTAGTAGTTGTGGTGAACTAATGACTCAACTCAAAACAGAAAGAAAGTTGAGATTTGTTTATACCTTTGAAGTTCTTCTTTACTTTGCAAAGGATAATCACCCAAGGTGAGGGCCTTCATTTCTCTCTTAGGTTGAACTCTATAGCCTTCATGTTCATCATTTTGCCTCCTTGGATTTTTGCATTTGGATGCTTGAATGGATCATCCAAAGGTCACCAAAGTTGAAGACTTCTAACTTTCGACACCAAGGATGAAGGAAGAACATGATTGACATGGAAGGAAGGAAATGCTAGCATTCTTCCTCCTATGTGGCCATACTCCTTAAAGAATGAGAGAGCTCGTGTTTCTCTCTATTAGCTTATTGAAAACCTTAATCAGGGATGAGACATAATGCCTCTTTTGTACTCACCAACTTTTGTGAGTAAATTGGACCAAAAAGTCCTCTCTCTATGGTCGACCTAACCTTGTTACTGGGGTTTGTGCTCTTTTATGTTTAAGTTGTCATACAACTTAAAGCTCATGGGCTTGGCCATTGAATGCCTATTTGGGCCTTAAGGCCGAACACTAACCCGAGGTCTAAAACGAACTTATTCGTTTGATTAATTAACATATTAATTAATCTTAGCCATAAGCAATAAACTATTTAATTGTCTTTACTCAACTTTGTTATATCCTTCAATCATTACCTTACACAGTATGCGATATATTAGGTTCCCTTTAGCAAGGCAATGAGCGATTAGAACTCTTACTAATCGATTGTGAATTGAAACTTACTTTCAATTCTCCTTTAGTGATTATTCATCTTCAGGTTCCACAAACCATGAGTGACACATAACAGTATGTCATGGCTACCCAAGCTCTGCATAAGAGGTTAGAGAACCTATTCAGGTTGGGATTACAAAGCAATATTGTCATTCTCTATATCAATACTCTTAATCACAATGTTTGGTTGATAGTTTATTCATTTACTATCCAATGTGATTCTCTTGTCTATATAATTACCTTGAATGTGATTTGGAACGACTTCTTAAATCTCATTCATAATCTAGCCAGAGATTCTTAATTGTATCATAGAGTATTCTCCCTAAACGGTTTGATGGTTAGAGATCTCTTGTTGTACATTCACGTTCCTACGTGATTAAGTAGCTTAACCTTAACTATGCCCTAGACACCCTCAAATGAAATGCCTTTAACATAGTCAAAGACTCAAGGCCTACCACAAGACAAGTATGATGTCTCACGTCGGGCATTTAGGATATGTGCATGAAAGAGAAAGGTCTCATGAATCTAACTTATTTAGATTACATTCTCTTAGTTACATATTCCATAGACATTGTTTAACCCTAAACATTTAATGAGACAACTTTAAACAATAATCTTTGCCCTTACATTAAAATAGATTAATTTGATATGTGAAATATTCGTAGAGTATCATCTCATGATAGGCTTTAGGGCACATTTCCAACACCACAATCCATTGATGGTGGTAAAATATAACTCTAATTTTGATCAGCATGTGATGTTTGCATGCTTGCTCATTAACCAGAGGCAGAAGTAATCTTTTTTCGACCATGATTACTTGGCTCATTTCCCTTCCCTGTAAGTTACGCGCCGGAGGCTATCTAGGTGAGTTTGTTGGTGCCATTGTTCTTTGCACGGGATATATGTTTAAAGGTGATGCAGAAGGTCTCGGCTAAATAAGTTGCAACCATGTTGTTAGAACCAAATTCACGCACCGCCGTAGGACATAAGGATACACAAATCCGAGTGACCTGTAAAAGAACAAACAACTGTGATTAAGCCAAGACCAGTGTGGGACCATGATTTTCCAGGGCTGGAGTAAGGCAGATAGAAATATCAATACTTCAAAAGTCTGGTCATGGACTCAAACAGCCTCTGCCTACCAAACTGTCTAAACGGAGTAGCGATGCCACCATCATCCTATTTTGGAATTAGTAGGCGAGGTCTAATGACTTCGCTGAGGTTGATCATGCTTGTTTTGCAAGATATGGAAACCTAATATAACAAGGAATCAACGTGTTTTCTATAATCTTGGAGTCCTTTCAATCTAAGGATTGGCGTGCACCACAAGTAATCAAACTCCTAAGAGGATGCACTATCTACTTCTTAGATATCTATTGAGATTCTCTCGGTTTAATAAGGATTCTACTATCCCAAAAAGTCCCCTCCTCGACTGGTATAAATAGACATTTTTAGGTTTTATCTCTGGTAACGCAATTTCTGCATACTTATTCTATTGCCCACTACTTGAGTCTTTATATTGCTAACTAACTTGATCGTCAAGAGCCTTTGATCGGCACCCCGATCATTAGTTCACTCAAGGTTGTGTATTCTTTTACAGGTAAACGAGTTTGAGCATCTCCACCTCTTGTTGTGGTACGCATATTTGGCTCCAAAACTTGGTGCCTTCATTGAGTCTGAACTTATACTCCTTCTGACCAGATCACTTTTCCACTATTATGGCATATTCTCTTCCAATTATACACTTTGCCTTTTTTTTAATGCTTTCAGGAGTCGCCCATGGCTCATAATTGTATGAAATAGAAAGATAGTTTTGTAACTAGAATTGCTTTTCTTGATTGTCAAGTAATGAATGACAATGGTAGTCTACATAGCTATGTTATTACAAGACTTGTAGGCTAAGTTATTGGATTACATTCTAACCACCTTATCTCAATTAACTACATTCTTAACAAACCTTATCAAACTTCTCACAACTACCTATTTGATCTATTGACAGTGGCACTGACTTGGCCTTTGATTTCTTCTTCACTTGGATTATTGAATCCTTCACTTGGATCATGGTTTTGTTCTTCATTATTCTTACATGCCCCCTCAATCTGATGCTCGGGTCAACTGAGTATTAGATTGCCATAATGTGGCTGGAATAATGGTGCTGATAAACCTTTCGTAAGAACATCTGTTGACTGTTCTGCATAAGAAACATGTTGAACTTAAAGGTCTCGTCGAGTGACTTTTTCCCTAAAAAAATGGTAGTCAATCTCAATATGCTTTGATTTAGCATGAAATATAGGATTTGTGGATAAGGCAGTAGCTGAGATGATATCATAATATATCACTGGTGGTAAATGTAAAGGAACATATAGATCACAGAAAAGTTGTCGAATCCAAGGAAGCTCTGCAACAATGATTGCAAGAGCCCTATATTCTTCTTTTGTAAAGGATCTAGAGACTATATGTTGTTCATTTGATGCCCAAGAGATGGGATCTGAACCAAGAAACACAACAAAACCTAAGGTTGACCTCCTATCATTTGGATCTCCAGCCCAATCTGCATCACTATAAGACTGCAGATAAATTGGCCCTGGTTTGAAATGAACTCCATAGGTGGAAATGCCTTTAAGGTATCTACTTTATCAATCAGCTCAATAATATATTTGCTTGTGACACAAATAACCCCTCTGAAGTGTAACTAATCTTCTACCCCAAAAAGTACTACAATGTGCCTAAATCCTTCATTTCAAATTTATGCAGTAAGATCTGCAATCACTTGAGTTATCAATTGAGAACTACTACTAGTGAGAATCACATCATCAACATGCAGAAGCAATAACACAGTGCCTTTGGAAGAGTGTTGAACGAATAAAGATGGATTAGCTTGTGAAGCTTGGAACCCCAAACCTGGTAAAAAACTTGTGAACCTTTCATTCCAAGCTCTGGGAGCTTGCTTAAGGCCATATAATGAATTTTGAAGTTTGCAGACATAATGTGATGGATGTGTAGAACTCTCAAACCTTGGAGGCTATTCCATATAGACTTCTTCCTGGAGAACTCCATGTAGTTATGCATTTTTTACATCTAGTTGCCTAAGAGGCCACTTGAACTGAGCAACTAAGGCAAAGATCAATTTGATAGTTATAGGTTTGACCACAAGACTGAAGGTTTCCAAGTAGTCTATACGCTCTTCCTGGCTATACCCTTTGGCCACAAGTCTAGCCTTATACCTTGTCACAGATCCATCTACATTTTTCTTTATTTTATATACCAACTTGCAACTAACTAAATTCTTATCAGGTTGTAATGGAACTAAAGACCATGTCATCTGAGAGTGTAATTCAGCAATTTCTCATTCATTGCATCTTGTCATTCTGGTTCTTTTAATGCAGCTTCGTAAGTTTATGGTTCTGAACTAATAGTTGTAGAGATTGCTTTCTTTCTGAAAACTCCATTCTTGGATCTTGTTTGCATAGGATGCACATTCATAGGAATAGGCAGAACAACAGTGAGTTGTTCATGTTGGAAATCAAGATCCACAAGGATGGGATACTATGTACTAGAGTTGGTAGGTGACAACTGATGTATTTGAGGTTCACAGAACATTTGTATTGAATTTGAACCCATGTGTAGGTGAAGAAATAAACTCTATGGCACTAGATGCAACTATTTCTAAAGAATCTGAGGCTCTAGATGCAGACAAAGTATCTAAGGCTCTAGATGAATGCATATTCATTGATTTTGCTGTTGTAGATGGAGATGAATGAGATAAGGGTGATAATGCTTGATTTGTTAATGAAATGATTGGTACTGATATATTTAGTGAATGTAGTTGTGAAGATGCAGTTGACATTGTTGGTGTTTTGTGAAATAATGCAGGATTTGAGTATGGAAAAGTGGTTTCATCAACTAAAACATGTCTAGATACATAAAGTTTATCAACAATAATATTTAGACATCTAAAACCTTTATATTGTCCTGCATATCCCAGAAAAAAACACAAGTTGTAGTTTTTGGTCGAAGTTTAGATGTATTGTATGGTTTAAGCAGTGGAAAACATGCACAACCAAAGATCCTTAGATGTTTAATATCAGGAACTTTATTATACATTTTTTGAAATGGTGACTACATTTGTAGAGTAGCACAGGGCATTCTATTTATTAAGTAAGTTGTAGTAGCACAAGCATGAAACCAGAAATTACTAGGCAATTTTGCAGTTTGAAGAAGTGTAATTGCTGTTTCTACAGCGTGCCTATGTTTTCTCTTTGCCAAATCATTTTGCTCAAGAGTACATGGACATGATTTGTGATGTAAAATACCATTTTGTGATAGGAGGAATTGTTGAAACTTTGGGCTTATGTATTCACCTCCACCATCACTTTGAAAATTTAGTTTTGCAGATTGTAATTCACTACTTGACAATCAAGAAAAGCAATTCCAATTACTTCTGCATTTCTTCAACTAAGTTTTGTGATCTTCGTATGGTATCATCGTCGGACGGTCCGGTGCTTCCGCTCAATCTCTGAGCATTCATTTATCTTCTCTACCTTCTAATTTGCATTTCTCTGTGATAAACTGGGATCGACAGACATACCAATTGCTCAGAAAATTGGTTTCTTCGTTTCTACCTACCAATTATTCGATCAAAAGCTCTAGTGAAAGATTTCTTCAGACTTCTCAAAAGTGGTTATTGCCGCTCAGTTGCAGATTGTACAATCTCCAATCACAAGCCTTCTTTCAATAATGTCTACTTCAGTTACAGTGAAACTTGATGACTCCAACTATCTCACTTGGAGTTTTCAGATCAAATTACTCCTGGAAAGCCATGGAATTATGGGTTTTATTGACGGTTCAAGAAAATGTCCGCCAAGATTTGATAATGATTCAACTACTGAAGGTGTAGAAAAAGATGGCTATTTGGTTTGGAAAATGCACGATCGTGCACTCATGCAGTTGCTCATTGCGACATTTTCTACTACTGACATCTCTTGCATCATCGGAAGCAAGATTTCTTCATAAATGTGGCTGAATCTCACAGAAAGGTCTCTTCAGTAATAAAAGCAACGATTTTCCAGATGAAGATAGAACTCTAGAACATCAAGAAAGGATCTAAATCTGTTTCTGTATATCTGCAAAAGATCAAGGATGCAAGGGACCATCTTGCGATTGTAGGGGTATTTTTCGAAGATGATGATAATATCATACTTGCCTTAAAAAGGTTGCCTGCGGATTTCAATACTTTTCTATGTGTGATTAGAGGAAGGGAAAATGAGATTTCTCTCAAAGATTTCAAGTCTTAGTTATTGGCAGAAGAAGCCACTATTGCTCAATCTTTTGAGTTTGCTTCTTCCTTGTCATTTGGCAATGCTATGATTGTTGGTGTTCAATCTGATAAAGGAAAGGCTCTTGTTCTTGATCAAGATTCATCGGGGTCTACTTTTGATCAATCTTTCAAGAACAATAGAGGGTCAAGTTCTTTTGGTTATAGCTCTAGTAATGGCTCATACAATAATTTAAATGGAGGAACATATCAAAACTATGCTGGTTATAAGGGTAATAATTTCAGAGGCAAAGCAAGAGAAATATCTTAGTACAACTTTGGTCCCACATTCTTAAATGGCAATCATGGTATTCTTGGTACACCAAAACCATATAAGTCTAACTGTCCTGATTATCATTATGAAATCCTTACTTGTCAAATATGCAATAAGAGAGGACATGTTGATGCAGATTGTTATCAAAGACATAACACATCAACCATTGGTTCTCCCATTCATTGCCAAATCTGATGGAAATTTGGACACTTAACCTTTCAATGCTATCACAGAAGCAACTTTGCTTATCAAGGGAAACATCCAACAACCAATCTCACTGCTATGCATGTCAACCATCAACCTTCTGCACCAACTGAGTTGTTTTGGATTGCATATACTGGTGCCACTTCACACATGACTTCTGAGTTGGCTAACTTGGAACTTGCTACTATATATCAAGGAAATGACATAATTACCACAGCGAGTGGTGCAAGTTTGCATATTTCCAATGTTGGCACTCCCAGTTACTAGTTCCAAATTATTCACTTCCTCTCAAGAATGTTTTGCATGTTCCAAAACTATCTCAGCACTTGTTATCCATTTATCAACTCTGCAAGGATAATAGGTGCAAATTTATTTGTGATGATGTTTCTTTTTGGATTCAAGATAAATTCACAGCGACAATACTCCTCAAGGGTTTGTGTAGTGGGTACTATCCTATTCCATTCAAAATCCCACAGCAGGTGTCACCTGCATCACCCAAATCACATGGATGCTTTCTCGCAAAACCAGTTAATTCAAGCATATGGCATAAACAGCTAGGACACACATCCAATGCAATTACTTTTGCAATTCTTCATCAATCTCAGGTTCCTACATCACTAAACACATGCTCATGTATTTGTACACCATGTTAAGTTCACCAAACTACTAAACTTAGTTGAAGAAATGCAGAAGTAATTGGAATTGCTTTTCTTGATTGTCAAGTAGTGAATTACAATGGTAGTCTATATAGTTATGTTATTACAAGACTTGTAGGCTAACCTATTGGATTACATTCTAACCGCCTTATCTCAACTAACTACATTCTTAACAAACCTTATCAAACTTCTCACAACTACCTATTTGATCTGTTGACAAGTGGCACTGACTTGGCCTTTGATTTCCTCTTCACTCGGATCATTGAATGGTTCACTTGGATCATGGTTTTGTTCTGCATTATTCTTACAAAATGTACTCCTTTCGCATTTTTACTTGCCATGGCTTACGCTTTCAAAATTTGGTCTTGATTAGGCTGAATGGAGAAGACTACAACAATTTTGAAGAGACAATGATGTTTAATAGCAAAGTTTACAAACAAAGTCGAGGTTTATGCTCCCGAGCCGCACAAAAAGTGGCTTGCATCGAGCCGACAGCCCAGAACCCAGAAAGTCGAAACGATGCTGTTTGGTGTCTCTGTTCTCGGCCTTTCACCAATGCCCACCACCATCGTGTTTGCAACCGCGATATCACCCTTTTTTGTGATTGGCAGCTTCACTCTGCTGCCGTTGCGACACTACAGGTTTCACAAATATTATTTAGTAAATCAAGCCATGCTCAAAACTTTTTTAGCAAAGCGACATCGTCAGTGGATTAAGTAGTTAGTTGTTAGGAGAGAAGTCGGTGAAGAATGAAGATCAAAATTTAACGTAGAAGTTAAAGTTACAAACCAATATAGAAGTTAAAGTTGCAAACAAAATGAAAATTGCAATAACCAAATAACAAACCAAAAAGAAGTTAAAGTTAATAACCAAACAAAAATAAAAAAGTGTATCTAAATTTTAAAAGTTTATTCCAAGATCAATTTCTTCAACCTAATATATATGTGTTTATATCATAATTTTTAATTTTCTAAAACAACTGATATTATCTACACTAAATGAGAGGGGGTGAGTTTAACCTCACAATGGGCTAGCAATAATGTGGTTCAAATTCGCCTTGAGCGAAAATCGAACTTAAGATCTCTCACTTATAAGTGAAGAGGAATACCACTAAATTGTAGGACTAAGTGGCGTGTTTATATCATAATTAGGTATACAGTATTGTATATTATTTTTTGGATACCAATATCATATCAACTCTTGAAAATGGAAGAGGTAGCGCTGGAAATTGGCACTTGGCGTTTTATATTCCAAACTTTTCTGTAATACTTTTGCTCCCAAACCAATTATGTGGCGGGATGTAATATGGGAATAATAATAAGAAAAAAGGGATTGATTCAAAGGCTCACATCATGATCTTACCAATACTATTAAAGAATAAAATCAGCATTCATTCCACTCAGAAAAATGAGCTGAGAAATGCATGACAAAATATTTGGACGTACGCAAACCAACATTCCATTTCTGATAGCGATGTGTACATTTACCAGCTACTCTTTTTATTTTTCATTATATGTTAAGGGATCCTAAATCTATGAATATAAAGACATTCTGTTTCTACAAACAAAGGGGAAAAATATAAGGGAAAAAAAAGGATAGAGTACATGATGCTCTTACGTGTTTATAGAATAA
The DNA here is from genome assembly GCA_036320875.1 of Cotoneaster glaucophyllus. Classification (NCBI taxonomy): domain Eukaryota; kingdom Viridiplantae; phylum Streptophyta; class Magnoliopsida; order Rosales; family Rosaceae; genus Cotoneaster; species Cotoneaster glaucophyllus. The sequence goes on from CM070064.1 coordinate 18,615,994, forward strand.
TGTTACGTATAAGTCTAATTTTATGTGATAACAGAGATAGATTATACAATCAATTCTAAATAAGAAAAACTGTAGTTATATGTTAAGTATACATATTTCCGATTTCATTACTTCAATCCCTCGGCCTAAACTTGGTTTTGTTGCTTTCGTGAAAGGAAGACTTTGTGGAGATTTTGAATCCCACCATATATGTTCTTAATTTGTATGCCCGTTATTGTTTATGTAAATTGTTTATGAGAAATGCTTAAGAGATTCTCTGAAAGTGAGATTCTCTATGAGCTCTCTACCATCTCATGTTTTTAACACAATTTCTGTGCCAACATTATAAAAAGTTATGCCCAAAAAATGAAATGATAGAAAGTCTATAAAGAGTCTCACTCTTGAGAGAGTCTCCTTAGCATTTTTAATTGTGTATCCATGCAGCCAAAAACATAAAAAGAGATTAATGATGTAATATGCGAAATGCCGACAAAGGCCATAATTAAGGACATCAAAGTTTCAAACAACGCAATTATGAGTAATATCAAGATAAATCTCTGCTAAGGTGTATCAACAACATAATTATCTAGCCTCTCAACAGGCAAGTAGAAAGTAGCTACTAAGCATGCATGGTAAAACTTGGCCAAGTTCTTAGTTACAGCCTGCCGTCACAAGTGCGTTCTTGGGTATGGCAAACATGAATTACAAATTATTTTATGAGTTGTGTTTGCGTCAGTTGGCCACACGCTGAGTAGGCAACTTTCATCGACTAATACACATCTTATGATATCATAGGCCCACAATTAGACCTTTCCTAAGTGATGTCTCAGCCACCAAAACGCTTAGTAATCAAGTTTTAGTGATTTTACGGATAACAACACTCGTCATTCTTTTTTATAATAATGAGAAGAAAAGAATATAACCAATCTTGATTCTATGAATCAACTAATCATGTGGAATTTGAAAGCCATATACGATATATGAGTGGAGCTTTATCCATCAACTTGGTCTACTATTTTTGATCCACTTAAAAGCAGTGATCTAGCACAAGTACAGAATATATATAATTAAAGCTGTGTTTAAGCAGGGATCCCGCTCAACTGTAGCCAAAATAAAATATGTATTTTCATTGTTTTTTCAATTTTTTGGTTCGGAAGACGAGTTTTGCAAAGTAAATACATGGTCTCTACTGAGGAAAACACAAAACCTTACAAGAACAGCGAGGTCAGACAAAACCTAGCACAAAGCTAGGAGCAAACCTCCCGTGGAATTTGAAGAAAGGCTTCTATTTGGTGGTCTGTGGATGGAGGTTTATGTAAGTTTGCAGAGAAAACGAGAGAAAGGACTGGAGCTGACAATTAAGAATTTTTATAATATTAGAAGGAAAAAATATCACTAAACAAACATAAAAAACATTATTGCCTATATGTTTAACATCACTTAATCAGTCCATATGAATCAATTAATCTAAGGATCATTTCATAGAAGAATAAAACTTCACGCTGGTTTACAAGGTGGCCGACCCAAAAAGAACGATAAATTTTTTTTTTCAATTAAATTATTATTAAGAACAGGGAGAAGGTTCAAAACTATTGCAATATTTAGAGGAAAGTACTCGAGAAACATGGGTGAAAACCCAACACTATATTCTTCTTATGCCACAAATTTTTATGTGCGTGTAGTCTTGTATGGTACCAAGTTTTTCCTTGTATTGCGACTCACTAACAACTATTGTTATTGTCATTGAATAATATGTAGTGTTATTATATGTAATGACACACCCCGACCGAGATCGAGGCATGCTGGCCGTCATGTGAGGGTGACGTAGCCATGTGCACAGTGCGAAAGCATTATAAAGAAAGATTTACGAATGAATAAAAACCAACTTCACAAGTGTTAGAACAGAAATAAGTGTGAATACACATTCGGAGCATAAAAGTCTAGGTGCAGTCAAGCATAAGAAGTACTTAATTAAACAACACTCGAAGGTTGTCCTACATAGGTGATGATTTGTCAGAACGTCCGATGTGTCCTCGTGAGCCACCAACAAAGCTACCTAATACCTGGAGGGGCGCAAAACAAAAGCGTGAGTGGGCAAAAACAAAGTTTTTCAAAATTCATTTCATAAAAAACCTTTATATCCCCTCGCCGTAAAACCTGTATACTTTCCCAGAAAATAGTATATACATATACTAAATCTCATCTGAAAATCATCACCGTCAATAATGCAACAAATCATGAATATGCCATGCCATACTAATCAAATCATCAGGTAAGTATTTCAAATGCCATAATAACTGCAACAACTCGTCAGCTGAACTCTAGCTCATAAATAATGCCTGCACACGAGTCGAACCCACTTATAGTGGTCTATACGACAAGACTGGGTGTAAACAATACGCTCTAGTGCTACAATCACGTGAAGACTGTGCGAATGATCGCGGGTCACCTACGAGTCGAACCCACTGAAAGTTGTCTATACAACAGGACTGTGCACCTAACTTGGATCCAAGAGGAGCGTGTGGTGCGGGAGGTGAACATCACATGAAAGACTATGCCCCTAACTCTGGGCGGGAGCACTAACACTGGGGTGCAGGTTCATGAGCTCTCGATGTATCTCATCATACTTTTCATAACTCAACTTCTTATTACCAACACAATAACTTACCTGGAACTTACCTGAGCGCCCGCAGCACCAAGAATCATGCGCATACAATTCATAATGCATAATCACAAGTATGTATGCATTGGCATGGCAATTCATTTATAAAATCATTTAACATGCATATTCTGGGAAAAATACTTAGTATATAGGTATATACGGAAAACCAAAAGCCCACTCACTGGTATGTAGACGGATCGTAGCCTCTGTGCCTAGCCTAGCTATGCTCGTCCTCCGGATAAGTCTCGCTTATGTGAGAAACAACTATAAATACGTTATTTTAAAGCACATGAATGAAACTAGGAAATAACTTCTCATACATTGCTCAATTGAGAAACCTTCCGAACTTCATATCTCTCTCAATTTTCAACCATTTTCTACGAAATTACCACCAAAATGAAGCTTAGGACTTAAAGAATCACGTTATACCTGTCTCGAGTTCCAAAGTCGTCGAAAACTCGCCGGAAAACCTTCGAAGATCTGGCCACACCTGCAACTCTTAGTATCTAGGCTTCCCTTCGTCCAAATTTTACCAACGATGCACTCTGAGCATCGTGAGAAGGTTCTTAAGCTTGCTATGGTCCTGAAAATCGAAGAAAATCACTCATTAAAAGTTGGTGAACAGTGACCAACTCGGAGGTTCGATTTTCTGGGGTTCCTTACGTTCAAATCCCTTGGTTTTTCTTCTCCGAGCTTTGTAAGAGTGTCCTAAAGCTTCCTACAAGCTTAAAATCTCCTGAAACACAGGGTTTTACGACCACATGAACAGTGACATAAATCAGGGTTTTGGTTTCTCGGGAAAACAGAGGTTCCAAAACCTAAAACTGGTATCAATGAACTCAGTAGCTTGTAAGGAGTTCAAAAATTACCTTCTTGACGTCGATCTGTGATTGTAAAGGTGGTTTGAGGTTCGTCCGTACACTTGTAGAGGAAAGAGAGAGAGTCTGATAGTGAGGAGAGAGATAGTTACGGGAAAGAGAGAGAGAGTGTGTGTTTTCAGATTGATGTGTGTGTGTGTGGTCCTCACACAGCCACTAACACACCAAAAACAACCACAACCTAGCTTCTAGTTGGTTTAGAACTAAACTACAAACCAACTAAACCTTAGTTGAGTCCCACAAGTTAGGAAACAATGCCATTGGTCCAAAACCCAAACTTTTGGGCCTTTAAACTTAGTCCAAAATAAGAATATAACCCAACGCTCAAGGGTAGTTTCGTACTTTCAACAATTCGAGGGTAACAAATAGTACAATTTCCGGGACGGGCTGTCACATGTAACATCAGATATCATGATATCATGAGAGAGATACAAAATTAATAGTGTCTACTAAGTGAGTGTATTCTTATATCACTGAAAAAATAACACCCTTCCACACAACGCATAATAAGATTTCGTCGGCTAAGGAAATGCCCGACAAAGTTTGTTTCGCGAAGTTTTGCTCAATGAAAATAAAAAACCGTCGAGCAAATGTTGTTTGTCCGACCAAAGTTCGAACAACATTTTCATCGAGCAAAAGTACGTTGACGAACTTTGCTCGACGAACATAACATGCCTAACTAAATAATTTCGTCAGACAAAGTTTTAGTTACGGGAAAAAAAAATTATATTTTGGCAAACAAAATTTTCCTCAAGCAAGCTATATAAAGAAAAAAAATTAGAATATAAAATGCTTGCTCAGCGACTTTTTTCGTTGGACAAACTCTTAATTTTTTTTTTTAAATTATATAAATAAAATTTAAGTATATTTGATTTAATTATTATATTAACCTGATAAGATATCACTATATAAATTTTTTTATTAATTATAACAAAAATTGAAATGTCTGTACAATTATATTAAAAGTGAAAAACAAATTTATTTTCGGTGGCACATTGTCTCTAAGTAAATGTCCACTTCTTCACTTTCGAAGACGTCCATCTCTAGAAATTATAAGTTATGAAATTGATTGCAGAGCCAGTGCCACTTGTCCATTTTATTCACCAAATCCGGGGGTGGATGAGTAAAAGCTTCATCTTGAGCTTCAAGGGTCATGCAGTGCCGCACGTGCATCCACTCCCTGAACCGCTAAATCCATAACCGGGTTATGTAATCGGAGATACCTGGCTCTTCCAATGTCGATCTCGAGGTTGTTCGGAAATAAACAAAAAAAAAACATATGCTAGTTTAAAAAATACACAAAATAAAAAAAATATTAAAAATAATAAATTTAAAAAAACATACACACACTTAGCGCGAGCGCTACCATCATTACCTCCTTCACCTCAAGAAAAGATTTTTTTATTTAGAGGCTTTCATGGGGCACCTCGTGCGGATGATGGCTTCCATCTCGGCAATCAACCACATGTTGACTTCGACGTCCGGGCAAATATTTAGTGAATTGTAAACAATCCTAATGCTGCCTTGCCTTATGAGGACAGTGAGTGATAATGACATCTGTAGAAATAATTGCAAACAATTTCTAAATATTCCAATTTTTCCTAAAAATTTATAATATTTCCTACAAATTTGTAATATAACAAAAGTTTCTAATATTTTCATAAAATTTCTAGTATGTTGCAGTCCTATTGGATTAGGAATAATGATTGTGTAAATCCTAGTATATCTTGGAATATCTCTTGTATTCCTATTAGCAGTTGATTACCTATTAAGAGTTGTAATCCTAAAAGGATAAGGAATTAACCTTCCATACTACTATAAATAAAGGCACAATAGGGTGGAATAGAACACACCCACAATTACACATCTCTCTCTTCTCTCTACTATTGCCGCACCTTTCTCTCTCTATATGGCCTCCATAATCGTTAGTAAATTATGCCTACAACATGTTATCAGGACGCTATTGACGTTGCGCTAACAAGAGTGTATTCTTCAATCATGGGAGTATTACGCTTTAATCATTCTTTTTATGATTAATTATTTAATTGAATTGATCTACATGCTATTGATTCAATTTAATTTTTCTGTGTTGAACGTGATACAATGCATTGGAGATGCATCTTCTACAAAATTCAAAGGCTTTTGTTGTTTTCTGCTAATCAGGTACGCTTAAAATAAAGTAAGATATTTGAAACGACCATAAAGCATGAAAACATTCCCCATGATGCATGAACCCCTATGTTTATATTTTCCATCTGATATATATATATATATATATATATATATTGTATTTTTATTTTATTTTTTTGTCAATGAGTAGCTATTATTAGATACGAATCGAAATGTTTACATCAGACGCAGTGTTAAACAACCACTCAGCCTCAAACTCATCCCAAGAATAAACGCCCCCCACAAGCATGACATAATGTAACATCCCACATCGACCAACGAAGAGGGGTGATGTGCCTTATATGTACATGCCCACCTCCATATAGCACAAGGCCTTTTGGGAGCTTACTGGCTTCGGGCTCCGTAGGAACTCTGAAGTTAAGCGACTTCGCGCGAGAGCAATCCCAGGATGGGTGACCCACTGGGAAGTTCTCGTATGAGTTCCTAGAAACAAAACCGTGAGGGCGTGCTCGGGGCCCAAAGCTTGTGAGATCCCACATCGCCCAGGGGAGTGCATCATCTATGCCTTATATGTACATACCCACCTCCTATAGCACGAGGCCTTTTGGGAGCTCACTGGCTTCGGGTTCCGTAGGAACTCCGAAGTTAAGCAAGAATAGGCCAGAGCATTCCCAGGAAGGGTGACCCACTGGGAAGTTTTGCTCGAGTGAGTTCCCAGAAACAAAACTGTGAGGGTGTGGTCGGGGCCCAAAGCGGACAATATCGTGCTACAGCGGAGTCGAGCCCGGGTTGTGGTGGGGCCCGAGCCGGGATGTCATAATTTGGTATCATAGCCAATCCCTGGGCGGAAGTTTGCCGACGAGGACGTCGGGCCTTTAAGGGGGTGGATTGTGAGATCCCACATCACCCAGGGGAGTGGATCCTCTATGCCTTATATGTACATGCCACCTCCTATAGCACGAGGCCCTTTGGGAGCTCACTGGCTTCGGGTTCCGTAGGAACTCCAAAGTTAAGCAAGAATGGGACAGAGCATTCCCAGGATGGGTGACCTACTGGGAAGTTCTGCTCGCGTGAGTTCCCAAAAACAAAACCGTGAGGGCGTGGTCAGGGCCCAAAGCGGACGATATCGTGCTATGGCGGAGTCGAGCCCAGGATGTGGTGGGGGCCAGGGTCGGGATGTGACAATAAAATCCCACATTGACCAACGAAGAGCGGTGATGTGCCTTATATGTACATGCCCACCTCCATATAGCACGAAGCCTTTTGGGAGCTCACTGGCTTCGGATTTCATCGAAACTCCAAAGTTAAGCGAGTTCGTGCGAGAGCAATCCCATGATGGGTGACCTATTGGGAAGTTCTCGTGTGAGTTCCCAAAAACAAAACCGTGAGGGCGTGGCTGGGGCCCAAAGCGGACAATATCGTACTATGGTGGAGTCGAGCCTTGGATGTGGTGGGGGTCCGGGCAGGGATGTGACACATAAGATGCCACAAGATGTGCAACCTCATTACATGCACGAGGAATGTAAAGAAACTCAATAAAACATAAATGTTGCTTAATAGTATTAATATCCCACAAAATAGCTTTCATGGTTGCCTTAGGTTGCTCCTTTCCATGAATCATGTCAACAAGGATCTTGGAATCAGTTTCCAAATGAACAGAATCAAATCCCCTTTCCACCGAAGCCATTACAACCATACTAAGTGCTTCCGCTTTCGCCATGATGCTCAAACCACATAGAACATTCCCTACACCGCCTGCACCTTTGAAAATACTCGCAAAATCTCTCACCACCCACCAATATCCTCCCTCACCAGTACGATTACCCCAAGCTCCATCACAATTTATTTTTATTATTCCAAATGGTGGCTTTATCCACCCATTGGAAATCATCCCTCGCCCAGATTGCCCAGGGACTGTGCATGGCAGCAGGTTCTCATCACTTCCCACAATCTCCTCCCATTGTTGCCGAAGTAACTGCATTGCAACATTGGGTTCTACCACAATCTTAACATTGGGTTCTACCACAAGCTTCTCAAACACCACACTATTACAACACTTCCATATTCTCCATAAACCACACACCCAACGCATAAACACACAAGCCTCATCCATCTTACCATACTTTGCACACAACCAATTCCAACACTGTATAAAATCATTTCCCACCACCGTGGTCGCATCTAATTGGAGCAGAGAACCAAACCAAAAGACACGAGTAAATGAACATTTAAAAAAAAATATGTACCTGTGTTTCCTCCTCAAAATCACAGAAGGGACAGCTAGTACTCAAACGAATCCCTCTCTTTTGCAAGTTGGTACATACAGCAAGAATATTTCGACATCCTCTCCATATAAAATGGCAGAGCTTAGGAGGAACCTTTAAACTCCAAAGAGCCCTCTATACCGAGTCCATATTATCATCCCTACTGGATTGCCCCACCCCTTTTCCGTCAAAGTTTTCCATTCCTATTCATCTCCTGGGCTACCAAATATCCTGATTTTACCGAATAAACTCCATTTCGAGTATAGTGCCAAATGACACGATCAGAACATCCAAACTGGCTCAACGGCATACTCAAAATGATATGTGCATTGTCTACATTAAAACACCTCTCGATGACCTCACGTTTCCATGTTCCTCCAATGGACACCATATCGTCAACCATCTTAGGCATCTCCGGATGTCTTGAAATAGGTCGAAATGTTCTTGGTGTGGGCAACCAAGGATCCTCAACAACCTGAATATTTCTCCCATCACCTACCTTCCATCGTATACCAGACTTCAATATTTTCCTTCCTCGTAAAATTCCCTTCCATCCCCATGAAGTTCCTCGTCCCATTGATACTTCAAGAAACGACGAATTAGGATAATACTTAACCTTAAGAACTTTAGCCAAAAACAACTCCGACTTGCATATCAGGCGTCATCCCACCTTAGCTAACATTGCTAAATTAAAATCAATAATCTCCTTAAAGCCAAGACCTCCAGAAGCCTTTGTATTCGCCATTTTTTTCCAAGCAAGCCAATGGACACCCTTTTTCGTCGTCTGATCCCTCCACCAAAATCTTGCTATAATTTGTTCAATTTCCTTTGCCAATTGAATACGCAATTGAAAACATGACATGGTGTAAATAGGTAAAGTCGCCGCAACACTCTTAATAAGCACCTCCTTATCGGCTACTGACAAAAACTATTCCGCCCAACCATCGATTCTTTCATCCAGTTTATTCCGTACTTCTTCAAACACCTTTTTCTTTGAAGCCCCAAAATTTGATTGTATACCTAAATATTTTCCAAAGCCTTCCTTGTGCGTAATCCCTAAAATGTGTGATAATTGAGCTTTCAACCCTGGAGAACAACCCACACTAAAATGGACCAAACTCTTATCCAAATTAATGAACTAGCTAGAACCCACAGCATACCGTTGGAGCAAACATTTAATATTATAAGCCTCAATCTCCGTAGCTCTACAAAATAAAGCAGAGTCATCCGTAAAAAATACATAGGATATGGGCTCGGCAAGAGAAGTCACGGACATGCCTTGAATATGTCCCGTCCTCTCCTCATAATGAAGTAAGGATGAAAAGCCCTCTGCAGATGAGGAATAGAAATGGTGATAGCATGTCCCCTTGTCGAATCCCCCTACTAGGTGTGATATAACCCATAGCCTCACCATTAACAACCACACTATACGACATAGTTTGCACACACTCCATCACCCATTGGCAAAAAAAATATCATCAAAGCCCAATTTATGCATCACCGCATTGAGAAAAGGCCATTCAACCCTATCATAAGCTTTTGCCATATCTAGTTTCATCGCCATATAATTAACATCCTCCTCGTCCCTATGTTTCATAGAATGAAGAAGCTCATGAACCACCATGATATTATCAGAAATTTGCCTTCTTGCCACAAACGTCGACTGATTCTAACTAATCACCTTATGGAGAACTCTTTTCAATCAATTTGTTAGAACTTTGGAGATGGTTTTATAGACCACATTACAAAGCGAAATTGGTCTAAAATGGGACATTTTTGTTGGGTTCTCTACTTTGGGGATAAGTACAATATTAGTATGGTTCAATTCTTTTAACATACGTCGAGAACAAAAAAAAGATTTTACCATACCCAACACCACACCTCCAACTATCTCCCAATGATGCTGAAAGAAACCCACATTGAATCCATCCGAACTGGTGACTTTGTAAGGTGCATCTGATATAAAGGATTTTCAATCTCCACATCACTCACAAGGCCAATCAACAAATTATTTTCCATTTCCCCCACCCTACTCGGCACATACTGTAAAATCTCCATAAAATCTGTAGGCCTATTCGTGGAAAATAATGATTGAAAATAATCAACGACAATGCCATGTAATTGGTGACTATCCGTACACCAAGTCCCATCCACCTATTCTAAACCCCTAATACAATTCCTCCATCTACGTTTCATGGTTTGTGCATGAAAGAATCGAGTATTTTTATCACCTTCACGTAACCATTGAACACGAAACTTTGTACCCCAATAGACTTCTTCCCTTCTAATAGCCCTTCGAAGCTCCTCTTTCAAATCTCTAATATGATGCCCATCAAACACCGGTTATTGATATGCTTCACGGAGGACATCCCTCAATCGACAAATTTCTTTCTGTTCATTGCGACCCTCCTTCTTAAGCCACATCACCAACCCGCTTGCAACCTTCCGTAGCCTATGCTCCAGGTTATGTGCAGGGTTCCCACAACTACTTCACTCCAACATGCACAAACCACATCATCACACTTTTTGTCATGGTTCCACATTGGGTTATACATGAACCTTGTCTTACGCCTAGGTTGCTCCACTTCCGTTGATAGCATTAACATAGCATGATCTGACCCCTCCAAAATCACATGCTTCACCATTGCTTGTTGATAACATTGAACCCATTCATTGGTAGCAAGAGCACGATCAAGTCATTCCTGGGTGAACCCCTTATCCCGTCTATTTCTCCACGTAAACGGGTATCCTACAAACCCCAAATCTAACAATCGTGCTTGAGCCACAAAGGATTGAAAAAACCTCATACTCACAATAGTTCGGTTGTTACCTCCCTCATTCTCTGATTCCAATAATAAGTCATTGAAATTGCCCATTACTAAGCATGGATCAAAATAGGACAAAATACGGTCTGCTAGTATCCCTAATTGTTGTGCCCGCTTATGCTCATCTGTACTCGCATAAACAATCACCAAGCACCATCTGCAAAGCCGTACCTTATCCTGAATCAAGACCTCAATGAAGAAATCCCCATACTTCACCAATACCACACTTCTTGCATCCTTCCTAAAAACACATATACCACCCGCAATTTATCTAGGCTCAACAACATGCATACAAGCCATACCGAGCCTACGCTTCAAATAACAGTACCTTCGACTATTATTTTTAGTTTCTAAAAGAGCCACAACCTCAGGGGAGTGGATCCAATTTTGTTCCAAGAGATTAACTGTCAGGTCCCCCCCGATACCCTGACAGTTCCAACATATAAGTCTCATTGCAATCGCGGAGACCAATCGTAAGTGGCCCCCGCTTGATCACTACCAGACCTTTCAATTTTGTTCACCCGTGTCCCACCCTCTTTAAACTCCTTAACCCATCATCCTCCTGGTTCCTTTTCATCCCTCCCCTCGAGACTACTTCAATGATAAGGAGTAGATTGAATGGGTCCAAATCCTGTGATGTCAGTCGTTCCCCCAAACCTTTAGCTATACCGTTACTCACATGATCCTTGCCAAACACCTGACTATTAACTTCCATAATTGGTATATTAAGGTTAATGTCCCTGTTTGGCTGTACGACCTCGGTTATCTCCCCAATAGCCTCAATCATATCTGGGTGGCTCAATAATTCTATCATCTCAACTTCAGGTGCAATGGAGCCTCCTCAGCCTATAAGCCCTGCATCAAAGGCTCGTTCTCGCTCTAACTGTTGCCTTTCCTTCTCCTCGTTTTCCAGAACATATCATCAACGTAACTCCTCTTTGGTCATACTGTCATAGCGCCTCCCCAATGACGATGAGGACAAGCCATTCTTCCCTCTAGCTCCCCTCTGCCCATCACCGCACCCCACAATACTATTCCCTCTTAGATCATACTCTGCATCAAGCCTTTTGAGACCTATTTGTCAATATATATATATATATATATATATATACAATTTTTGCTATGTGGAATTTGTGAGTCAAAGAAACGAAATAAAATAGAAGCATAATTATTTTTGGGTTCTGAAAACCCTAATACTAAAATCTGAAGAGAAAAAAAAAAGGGAACTAGTTGCGCCGACTTGACGCCACCGTGAGATAGTAGCAGCTTTGCTGCATGTGTGAACTAGGCCTTAGGCCTTTGACCTGCATGGGCCTACTGCCCTTCCAAGCACATAGAGCCCCCACCTTTTTCGCTGGCCTTTCTCACGATCCAGCTCACACCAAACCAAGCCAGCCTGTGTTGGGCTTCTCCCCGTGAACTCGGCCCAACCAATCCGGCCTGGGTTTCTTTTCTCCTTTGCTACTAGGCTATTCCTCTCGGCCCGTGACTGCAGCAAGCGTGCATGCTTGTTTTTGCAGATTGTTGGGCTGCTTGCAGGAGCCTTACACAAGCCCAGCCCGTAGCCTAATGTTGTAGGGTCTTGCCTAAAGCAGTAGCCAGCAATTTCATTGCTGGGCTGCCCTCATTTCTCGGCCCAAAGTTAACTTTTGGTTTCTCTTTTTTCAGCCCACACCCATAAGTTTTTTATATTTTTGGTGCCTGATTTCAAGGCCCTAACCAATATTTTTCGGTATTTTCTTTCGAATAGCCCGCAGCCATCTAGCCCAAACTATGGCTTGAAACTTCATCTTATTTTGCTTCTACAATCGACCCGAATGGTCCCGATCTATTGAATTAATTAAAAGTGACATGCAATCCATTAATCTGATAATGAATCCAAAATTATTGACCTGAAGATCACTTTTGGACATTAACGATTCAATAATTTATTTTTATACTGTGAACCGTTGACATACTTTCGTAGTAACGAAGCTCTAACACTTGAGTTCCAGAAGAACCTCAAATCTACTACACTTAAATCAACATATTGCATTCTGTTTTCTTGCAGCAAAATGAACTAAATGTTCATAAACCAAATTGAACATGTAGTTTCAAATTTAGTGTCTTTGAAACCCGAAGATTTCATAAAACAGTACACCCATGAAAACCCGACGTTTTTTCATGAAAACCATGTCTTAGAACTCAAATGTTCTAACTTTGATGCTTATGGACGATTCATTCCCATAACACCAATCACAATCTTGTTCCCTCCAATTTAGTGGATTGTCGAACCGTCACAAGTTCGATTTCCCTTATTTGGACGTTTCTGTTAGAAACCACTTTATGTGGGTACAAGATGTGAATCTTCACTTAACTATCAAGAAGCTGAGAAACCATTGAAGTCAACAATGGCATGGAAGAGCTGAATAAGCCTCTGCCATGATCTTCATTCGAAGACTTATGCCCGAAGCATTACAAATGGAAATACCTACCGAACGAAGATTCCATGGCTCTTTGGCTCGCTCCTATGAATCGTCTAATCATGAAAGACATTGCCTGAAGCACACCATGATTACGTCCATGAATGAGTATGATAATGAAGTTTATAAATCTGATCGAATTTTGATTGGAGAATACTTTTCTCGTCCTTCCATGTTTCTAACTCTCCCCTGAAGCAGTAGTGTAGAAAGTGCAAGTTTACCAAATTCTCATATCTAATTACTACCACAACATATGGTAGAATCAAGGTCTGCCAAGGTGTGGTATGATGCCCGAAGCATGATCCTTGGCACCTAAGACCTAAAAACCTTAAGAATAAGGGATAATATTTCCAAACCTTAACCCTGCAGAATCTATTTCCGTCTTGATGGAATAGATCATAAGTTATGAACATGTTTGTGCCCCTACCAATATTGTTAAGGAATACCACTCTAGTAGTCAATATGTGAGACTAATTTTACTCCACCGAACACCATTGAAAGAGCATAATTTTGACATGAATGGCCTTGTTGGCCGAATCCACCCTAGTAACTTTGGTTTACTTTGTGAACATTTTTCCATGTTCTAGGATTCAAGTTTGGTGTATGTTTTACTTATAGATAATCTTATTGATATTGTGCTCGAATATGACTTAATTGAATCATGTTTCCTAATACATGTGACCCGATTCAATTAAACACGTGATTAGGTAAGAAAGTGGGAAAAGTTAGTTGTCTGGATGAATGCGTACTAAGCACGCTAACTTTACACCTAAATCATATCTCTAACAACGACTTCAGGTCTATCCAACCTGATTAAGAGCATTTGGCATGCTCCTCGTTGTATGAATGGTACTGAATTACCATTTAAGGGACCTTAAATTCTCCTTATCATTGAGTTTTTACGGATATTTGAGTTGACAATGATCATAAATGAAACCACTGAAGAAAATAGAGTGAAATATCTTTTCACCACCTCCAAAAATGAGCCTGAAGCTTTGCTTTAGGGCCAATGGGCTGTCTCCCAACTAGGAATACACCACATGTGGCCTACCTAAAACCTGGTGGCTGAGCAGTTTACTTGCTTTGGCACGACTTTTTGGGACATTTAGATGAAACAATGATGTTATGACGCATCTCTTTACCCTAAGTAAGGATCTTGTGCCTACAAACACACTTTGCCAAGCCTGCTCATTAGGGAAATTGATTTTCTAAATCATCTCTCACAAAGATACGAAACGACTCTCTTTTCACAGTGGAATCAAGGGAATATATGTGGGCTAATCCAACCAAAATGCAGACCATATAAATACTTATGATTTTGGTTCATGAATCGATAAACTGGTCACGTGTTTGTCGACACACATTGCTGCTAAACTTCTTCGCCGATTAAGGGTTCACCATCCTACTTATCCCTTAAGGTCTTGGAGACTGGATAATGCCGAAGAGTTTATATCAACGGTTTTCGATAAAGTATTGCATGTATTTTGGGTTTATAATTGAACATCGAATTCCCATGTTCACCTCAAATAGCCTCGCCTAGCGATCATAAAGCGCAATTTAAATGATCGCCCGGTTTTTTTTTATAAACATACCAAGTTTTCAGTTTCTGCCTAGGCCTATGCAATCTTGTACACAGTTATGTTGGTCTGCCTTGAGGCCTATTGCCACCCAACTTATTTGATGTTACAGTTGGTTACTAGGTGCGAACCTGACGATTTTTGTATGTACGCATTTGGGTGTGCATTTCATGTGTCAAGTTGCGTTGCCGCAACATACCAACATGGGTCCTCAAAGAAGGATGCGAATCTTCGTCGATTATGATTCTCCTTCACACTAGCTCTCTTAGATCCTTTGCATGCGATCTCTTTACCACTCATTTGTGGGTTGTCACTTTAATGAGACAATCTTCCCGCTATTAGAGGAGATAAGAACGTCAAGGTTCCTGTATAATGACATGAAGTTGCGTGGACGTTGCCCACTATGTCTCATCTAGATCCCCATACCGCACAAGTGTGATAAGCAAGTGCGATGAATTCTAGCTTTCAGAATGTTGCTCCAGACGTATTCCTCTGATCTAGCTAAAGTGACGAGATCATATACCAGCTGCAAACATGCCTGGAAGGATAGATGTACTTAACGGATGTCGAGTTAACATCTCTGGAGAGTGTTCCGCCCCTGTTGGACGATCTGTTACACCAGCGAATAGCCAATCAATCTGTCTTGGCCTGGAGCATGACAGATCACTTGGTTTGTAGGATTCACTTCCCTAGAAGAGGACGACACGGCACAACAATGAATCCATACTTGATCGCTGCCTCAAATTATTTCCATCTCATGAGAATAATCCGAATTACTCCCGAGACTTGAAGTTCTTGGTCCAGTATACTAGTTTGGATGAGCTAAATGGAATTGAAATAAGATTACCATCGATGATGTTTTCACTTATATGGTAGCTACAGACATAAATGAAAAGCGACGATATCGAACCGTGTTCCGTTGATTAAGTGACAACGTAGAACTGATTAGACAACCGAAATTACAATCCAGGTCAAATTCCTTACCAAAGTGTGTATTGGACCTGTCGTTCCTACACTGCCCAAGGTAACCCTATTATGTTACAAGTGGGAAAGGAAACATTATGAGATGAATAAAATAGTGCATTATGATGCACGCCTTACGGCACAAGGTTTCTTTCAAAACGTCCTGTGATTGATAACAGCATTATGAAATGTGGTTAGCGTTTTCTCCATGGGGATATAGATACGAAGATTTACATGTAAGTTCCTGAAGAATTACATGGACTGGTTCAAATAGTTCCAAACCACGGAATACCCTCTTAACTCGTTTTGAGGCGTTCACTTATGGATTGAAAAATCCGATGGATGTGGTATACCCGTCTAAGTGATTATTTGATCAGTCATGGATAAATTATGCCATTGCATGTTAAAACTATGAAGTCCTATTCCAAATTGCTAGAGTTACTATTTATGTGGTTTACATACATCTCACTAAGACTTTAGAAGAGCTTGAGAAAACTGCCTAGCACCTGAAGATGGAATTTGAGATGAAGGATCTTAGGAAAACTCATTTATGCCTTGACTCGAAGTTCAAAGCATTGTTGTGACGGTATTTTGGTCTACCAGTCAAACTACACCCCGAAAGTGTCACTTTTGAGTATACCTTTGACTGTCCATACGTTATATGCAAATGAGACCCTTGAAGAGGTTATGGAATCCGAAATTCCATATCTAAAGTTCAACTTTGCGCTTCGTTGTACTTAGCTCATTGTATTAAGATAGGACATCTCCTTCACTGTTGATTTATTGGTAAAGATACAGCACTGCGCCTACACGCAACCACTGAATTGATATTAAAGACGTACCTTGAAGGTACTACGAATTTGGGAAAATCAAATTCCAACGCATCTCGAGTGGATCCAACCCCTTGATCCTCGAAATGATGATTTCCTTGTTGTTATGCTGACACAGGTTACTTATCAAACTCGCACAAGGCAAAATCGTCAAATGGTTTTGTCTTTACTGTTAGGGATATCGCAATATCTTAGAGGTCCACGGTATGACCTTAGTTGCAAATTCTTTGAATCATTCCAAGACTCACCTTACTTCACTACGCCATAAGTGAGACATGGTTAGGAGTTCTTGTTGAGCATATTCATAGTACTTCCTGTGTTTTTCATCGATCTTTGAGTCCCAATGACGATCTATGAAGATTATGCCGCATGTATCAACCTGACCAAGCCATGATACATAAATGAAGTCAACGCCAAGACATATTGCACCTGCATCAGCAAAGCATCAGGTGATTGAAGTCATGCAAGCCGATCCTAGACAACCTTGCCGACCTCTACACGACATCACTGCCGAAGTCAACCTTCCAGAAGCTTGTCCGAGGAATTAGTATGCCTAACTATCATATGCAATGCTTGTAGTTCTCATTTGGAAGATATGTCAAACTCAAGGGGAGTATCTAGAAGTATACTCACTTGATCTTAATGTACTCTTTTTCCCTACGATTAGGAGCATTTTTCCCATTGGGTTTTTGCTACCTAACTAGGTTTTAATGAGGCACCCATCCTGGGCTGATCATACCCTTGTGACCTCCTCTACTTGCATCCAAAAGAAGTATAGTTTTCACTTAATGCAACTTCTCACTTTTCTCCTTAGTCTATGGGTTTTTCTCCCACCTTGGGTTTTACCATAGCGAGGTTTTGTGAATTTTACTTTTTTTATGCATTCTTCCGTTGATCTGAGACTCTCATTCTCTCATTATGCCGACTACACTCGCATTCGCTCATTGTGCCGACTACTTTATCAAACTGTACTTGCTTCATCCCTAAAGACCTGATGCGCCATTTACTTGAGTATTTACACACTCAAGGGGGAGTGTTGTAGTCCTATTAGATTAGGAATGTGATTGTGTAAATCCTAGTGTATCTTGGAATATCTCTTATATTCCTATTAGGAGTTGATTACCTATTAAGAGTTGTAATCCTAAAAGGGTAAGGAATTTACCTTCCATACTACTATAAATAAAGGCACAATGGGGTGAAATAGAACACACCCACAATTACACATCTCTCTCTTCTCTCTACTATTGCCGCACCTTTCTATCTCTCTATGGCCTCCATTATCGTTCAGTAAATTATGCCTACAACCTAGTACACCAAAAAAATCTCATTTTTCCTAAAATTTTCTATTATTCCTCCAAATTTATAATATAGAAAAAATTCTAATATTTCCTAAAAATTTCTAATATTTCCTTGAATTCATAATAATTCCTACAAATTTCTAATATTTCCTCAATCTTACCCACCTCGTCCCCCTCCACCCCTCATCTGTTTGCCCCCTCCCCCCACCCCTCCCCCGTTCCCCCTATGCGATTTCTTAGGTACGTTAGTCCAAAGAAGTAGGTAAATTTCATCAGGCAAACAGTCGTAATTTTTTATTTATTTTCAAACGGTTAAATGATCATCATATTTGATGACCAGGTTAATTCAGTCTGTGGTTTTACCCTCAATCAACGTACCAAGCCAAGTATGTTGTGTTGCACCATGTGTCTAATGCAAGTCTGAATGAGGCATTTAGACTAGGTAATCCTCAAGAAGAATTTTATTCCAGTGGAGCTCTGATCATATGCGTTAGCCAAGTCAGCTAAATGTGGTCCAATAAAAAAATCTCAGGGCGAATGCATGTGTGACGAAAGGATTCCAAAAGTGTTTCCGACCCGCATGCAAGCGACCAAGTCCCTAACAAACTTTCTTTTAATGGATATGCATGTTGGACTGACATTAAGATCTGGAGGCATTCCAGGTATGATTCGACATTTTCTCATCCTTAATCCGATCAATACATTAAAGCAAATATGGGATAAAAGATTTCTCATAGGCTCAGTACCCGGTATCATGGTGAAAATCTTTATAAACACTAAGTTTAGGAGGTGATGTTTTTCCAAATCAACATTACCAAGGGGAGCTTCAAGCTCTGTTCTGTATCTACAAACTTCTTGTATCGCTTCAGCATTCGTTCGAAGTTACTTTACTACGAAAAGTTTGTCGAATTCAACTATATTTCACGATAAGGAAGCAAAGGATGAAAAGTTCAAAGTGTTTTACTCTAACAGGCTCAGTGACTTGAGTAAAATAAACTTAACAAAATATCTCTTAAGGCATCTCATTCTAGGAAGTTAAAGGCGCATTCCACCTCGAATCCATCTTTTCAGCCCTGCATCTGAAACTCTGACCAAGGGTTTATACTATGGTTCGGAACTCCGACAGATCAAATCTTTTAGAGATAAGCAAGCAAGACTAGCCGGCATTGGCTAACCCCAAATCAGAGAGATATGCAAGCAGGACTGGCCGGCCTTGGCTAACCTCAAATCAAACGAGCAGTTTAAAGTCATTTCGTTACACATTCCGGAGAAGTTATTCAAGGATAATTCGCTGTCCATTGGTAACTACCCATCTTCGAAGCGAAACGTATTCTCAGAAGCATAGTTAGGGGCAATTGTGGGAACATGACACGTGGCACCTTGAGCGGCAAAAAAAAGCAAGAATATCTATAGCCCATGAAGCATAGTCTAATAGGCTAGGATTAAGCCGAAGATATTACTTGTCTCCAAAGTAAGAAAACACTAATTCAAGTCATATTAGGATATCTTGAGGACTAGGCAATGTCATGCTAGGATGATTAGATATCTTATCCTAGATTCCCTCCTAGATAGTCTCCTGATTTAATTGCCATTACTTTCCCTTACCTGCATATTTATCAGAGAACTTTCTTAGGATTCTTTAATCATTCATGACTAAAGATACATCTCTCTCATATCCTCTCTACACCTAACAGAGGTCACTTATTCTTACTACACCGCCGTCTATGTGTAGACACGTCCATGCGTAGACATGTCCATGATGAATTCATCTCCTTAACTCCGCATGATAAGCTATTCATCAAGGATGATTCACGATTTATTGCACATCACACCATTCTTCCTTAGAACTACACCAGTGATTTGAGTGTCCTTCCTGAAGATATGTAAGCAGTCCAATACAAATTCAATCACATACCTCAATCAATCTCATTCTCCCATCATGGGAGATCATGACAATTCCAACTGTATCTTGCCTCTGTCGCATATGTGCACGGATTTGGTTCCAAATTTCAACATACATACATACATACATACATACATACATATATATATATATATATATATATATCACTCTCTCACAACTAAATAAATTAAAAGACAGATGGGGCTAGGTGGGTGTGAGATGAGTGAGTGTGACTGAGTGAGAGAGAGAGAGGCATACTTTTTTAGGGAAGAGAGCAATGTGTGTGGCGCAGAGGAGGAAGAACAAAAAAAGAAAGGAGAAGGAGAAAGAAGGCACAGAGTCTTTTAATGAATGGGATTTTGCCTGACGAAAGAGTTCATGGGTCAAATTTAACAAGGCCGTTGAGCAAAAAAAGTGCCGGTGGGTTTTTTGACATGTCATCATGGACTTTTGCCCAACGGCTAGTACACTTTGTCCGAGGAACAAGTTTGATAAGAAAGTTTTCATAAGCCGACGAAATGAATTTTCATTGGGCAAATGGTGACAAAACAACTCGTCAATTGTTTTCCTTGGAGCCAAAACATTGCTCAACGAAATATACTGTCCTGTGAAACATTTATCGTTGTTCAAAGCCTCTGACAAAACCTTAAAGTTGACCAACTTTGCTCGATCAAAATTTTTTGGTCAGGTAAAGTGTCTCGACCCGACGAAAAATGGTTCATCAGGCAAATGGTAATTTCTAATAGTGTATGGAGTTTGATGAATTTTTATAGACTCTCAAATCCAAATGCATTGAAAATAAAATTTTAAAGAGTCAATAAAATGTAAGAATAAGTTTTAACACTCAAAGATCAAAATTTAGTTAATAAATCACAAAATTAATACAAACTAGAACGGCTCTATAAGAGCACTACAGAAGTTCTATAAGGACGCTATAAGAGCAAGATAAGGGATCTACGACAGCTCTGAATCTAAACCTTGTAATTCAAATAAGAATGAAAACACACCTGTAGAGATCGATGAACTAGAAGCCATATAATCGATAGTGGTCCTTCTACTCTCTGTCAAAAGGTCGATGCTAAACCTAGGAGGTTCTTGGTTCAATAATTAAGCATATCTTTGGTGAGAGTAGAGGCTACTATGTATATACAAACAATTCATGTGATTCTTCTATTGGAATCCATGCATGTATGCTGATAATCCTTCAGACTGACAATCCATGTGATTTGTCTATGTCAGTAAGAACAAAATAGCCGGCCTAAAGATTTAGACTCATGATCAAATTCTAACATAAAAGTCACCATGCCATGGCCATAATCACTTGTCAAATAATGAAAATTTAGAAATAGAAACGCATATTAATAAATTGGTCATTAAAATATCCGACAATTTGCATCCCTTTTATAAAACCCATGATAAAATCTCACAAGCTCTATTTAAAATCATGTAGGATTCAATTAAAATTCACATGAATTTTATGAAATCAAGTAAACTCTCTCAAAATTCATGTGTTCATAACTCTATGAAACTCTATCAAATTATATATATAATACCCCCTAAGGTTGTCGGAGTTTGTTTGAGTAATTTTCACTAATCCAATTATATACATATTTATTTATTTATTCAAGAAAACAAATTATCGTTCATGATACTAGAACTTAAGACCTCTTTCATATGTCGCCAAAGCAAATGATAATTCACTTATCTAACTATGTAATGCTCTAAAGAAATGGTATGGTGTACAATTCATAACTGTCTAGTCAATAGAGGAGAACCTGCTTCTTGCCTAGATGTACTTAATGCTTAAATTTTTTATCCATTAACATATAGCTAGGTTGAAGTTCATTAAGAGCCCTGGATGTTTCTCCTGTAGATTAGACTTTTGTTTGTGCAATCCAGCTTTGCAAATGAAACAAACAAACATAGTAACTTGTGAGCTGCATTGGTTTCTAAAAGTTCGAAAGTCGCAGCGCCCTCTCTATATTTTATAAACATATTTTAGTAGGATACTTTGTCCAAAATTTCAAAAAGTGGAAACTTAAACCATTTGCATCCTTTAATAAATCTACCATGAACTGAATTAAATAAAATCCAATGACAGACAGTAGTGCCAACAGCATATTATCGTCTGTTTTAAACAAAGATTTAGTTAGTATAAACCCATTTTTCTAATGGACAATGATTCTCCCCTATGGAGTGTGGGAAAAGGAAGGAGTTGAAAAGGAAAAAAGTTGTGCTACTAATCTATAATTATTTCCATAAAGTAGGGAAAACTTGTCTTAACGCATGTTGACCTCGTAAAGTAATTAGATTCTGCCATTTTACTACCGTTTTCCTGTTAGAAGTATTTCCAGATTAAAGATGTTTGTCAACTGTCTTACTATAGGGTTTGTGTTAATGATAATTATGATAATTTAGTCTATATTCACGTTTTGGAAGAGATCATGAGTTTAAATTTCGTAAATAATTGTTAGTTGATAAAAAAAAAATTAATAAGTGGGAAGTTTTTATTAGAAAATCTATAATTGCATGCATGCATAAACAAAAAACACTGAATTTTTATTAATTGTGATTTTTCTTGCTATGTGAATTGTCTCGAATGCATTAATCTGTGCAGAACAAAAAATGTTCTAGTTATCAAATTTGCATAAAATTTTCACAAGGGTAAAGAAAGAAAAAACAAATAAAAAGTAAAGCAGAGAAAGTTAATGGAAACCTTCTTGCACATCACCATGCTGCATGGATGCTGCATCTTAGTGGTGCATAATGTGCTTTGGACCCTAATCTAATTCTCTATGGAGCCTCTTAGTAAGTAATTGGCGGTTCTTGTTATCAAATTTATCACAATCAAACCAGGATTTATTCCTGTGCCACTTTCTGAGTGACCAACTACAAAATAATTTGGAACAAAACAAAAAGAGTTAAACTTGTACGTTTATGGATAACAGCATTTGAGGTTAAAGTAGGATCGGAATATGAATTAATCATAATTAAAACTTCTGGCGTTAACTTGTTTGTTGCCAAAGGAAATAAAAGACGATGTGATAACATTTTTTTGGGTCAATCTAGAGCATTTTCAAAAGCACTAGCTATATTTTGGTTAATCTAGCTAGTCTTTGATTCCAAAAATTATTTTCGCCGGTCAGTTTAACTTAGTATCTCCTACAATGCTAGCTATTATGAATATTTTATAAAAAAAGTTACTACTCTTACCATATTTTGCTACTCTATTTGTATCACTTTTCTAATAGAGGTGAGAACTACTTGTACTATGGTTCTAAAAGATGCTAGCCGCTAGTCGGGTGGCGGGCTAGAACCTAGAGCCTAAGCAAAGCCTAGGCTGGGGTCTCAGTAGACTAGGCGGATTTGTGTTCTTTTTTTTTTTGTTAGTTTATTATATAACATATATATAAGTATATGTTTACATTTTTTTTTCAACAAACGATATTATCTGCACTAGGGGTGGGGAAGTGGGCTAAGCCTCACAATGGGCTTGCAACAATGTGGTTCAATTCACCTTCGGCGAGAATCGAGCCTAAGACCTCTCACTTATAAGTGAAGAGGAATACCACTAAACCGTATTACCAAGTGCGTATATGTTTATAGTTAAAAAAAATCATACTTGTATAAAAAGTTTTAAAAACTAAAATACAAATGTGGTCAATGTAGCATTACTCATTATAAACATGAAATTTTCTGCAACGAATAACAAGAGAACACTTGCACAAAAATAATATAATATTTGTATTAAATGAGTGTTTAGGGTTACAATCTATGTGGTTTATTCTTTACAAGAATAGTCCTCATATTCGATCTCCAATCTTGAGATTTGATCCAAGGGTGGCAAGCACTTGATCTTGAATCAGAACGAGATTTCTTCAAGGGGCCATCAAGGTTTGATCTGGAACAAAACGAGACCATAAGCAGTTTCGCATGGTGGTCTTCGGTGTCACATCCCGGCCCGGGCCGCCACCACATCCCGAGCTCGACTCCGCCTTAGCACGATATTGTCCGCTTTGGGCCCCGACCACGCCCTCACGGTTTTGTTTCTGGGAACTCACGCAAGCAGAACTTCCCAGTAGGTCACCCATCCTGGGAATGCTCTGGTCAATTCTCGCTTAACTTCGGAGTTCCTACGGAACCCGAAGCCAGTGAGCTCCCAAAAGGCCTCGTGCTAGGTAGAGATGGGAATATACATATAAGGTTTACAGGATCCACACCCATGGGCGATATGGGATCTTACATTCGGCATTGGTGTGGATGAACTGACATGTATTTGTTGTGCTTGTTGATTCTCCACGAGTTTGATGAGTTTGGTATTTACTTTGGCCACAGAGCTTTTTGGTTTTCTCCAATGGTTTGGACTTACTTTGTTTCTCTAAAGTCATCATTCTTGAAAAGGAGTCTTAGACTAATTTAATTTAGTTATTAATTAATTCAGAATCAGTAGTTTAAGTATTAAACCATAATTGAGGGATTTTTTTTTAACAAACGATATTATCCACACTAAGGGAGGGGGAGGGAGTGTGCTTAGCCTCAAGGGAGGGGGGGGGCAAGGGGTGTGCTTAGCCTCACAATGGGCTAGCAGTAATGTGATTCAAATGCGTCTTTGGTGAGTATCGAACCTAAGACCTCTCACATACAAGCGAAGAGGAATATCACTAGACCATAATACTAGGTGGCATAATTGAGGGATTGAAACCATAATTGAGGGATTTGATCAATTAGGGTTAATTTGCAGTTTTTTTTTTTTTTACTTGATTTGATTGTTTGGTGGAGGTCTCAGATGTTGACATGTGTTACTCTTGATGACTCGTCCGACTTTGATGAGTCACATGCAATGTGTGCAATTTGACAAAAAAATAAGTTTAAATTTTCTCTAAATTCACTCTCCTCGTAAGCTAAATATAGTTGGCAACTATTCGCATAGCTGTTTTAAGATGAAACATAACTAGTCTCTAAAGTTTTAGTGGTTTTACGTTAGAATAGCCAAAGCAATATAATGTGAGTTTAGCCAGTCCGTTAGAGATGCTTAGATCGACTTCAGAAATGATATATGTGATTATTCATTTTTAATTAACCCTAATTTTTTGGGACGAGTAAGTTTTCTCCACTTCAATCTGGTACTACAAATTAATCCACACATAAACATGTGTGTTATTAGTTAACACTACTTTTAAGTCTATGACATATTATTATGTTTAGTCATATTATAATATGTAGATTAAAAACATCATGGGACGCAAGTGGTGGTTATCATGTTAGATAAAGTTTTTCACTTTTAACTCATTGCATCTTTCAGATCCACTTTTTTATTTTTTTATTTTTTTTATTTTTTACAAATGATATATTTATTCAAAAGAAAAGAGATAATAAATTAATGTCAAACTCGTTATTTATGATTACTCGTGATTTAAGAGTTAGCTTAATAGTAATATCGTTTGATAATAAAATTATGAAAAAGAAACGTCATGTCACCGCTAAAAAAATTCTAGTGATTTTGGTTGGCGTCTGTAATGAATGTGAACAGAGAAAACTTTTAAAAGGTGGGGGTTCGGAGTGGAAAGTAAGAAAGTTGGCATTTGGCAAAGGTGATGGACGGAGAGAAAAAAGTTCCCATACTTTTCCCTTTGTCTCTTCCATATAACAAATCCAGGTTGGTGATTTATGCACAAATCTTTATGGAAATATAAGTTATTATAGTATAATTGTTTATTATATATACACACACACACACACACACACACACACATACATACATACATACATACGTATATATATATATATGTCTTGGTAGCAATATTGTATATACAATCAGAAATTCAATAAGATTTATAAGAAGAAAAAGGGTACAAGTGATAGAGAAAGAAAGCTGGAGGCTGGAGGCTGGATGGAAGCCAGTTCTTCGTTCTTACGGTTTCTTGCTTCTTTTCACTTGTTAATATCATGTTTAGAAAATGAGCACTAGAATGTAAACCAGAAAAAAGAAATTGTAATACTTGAAAACTTTAATAGTGGTTAATGGGTATCCATCAATCATGAAAAATTCATTAACTAATGATTGGAAAAAAAGATATTTTTCTTTCACAAACTAGGGTTATTCTTTCTTGTTTTCAGCAATATTCTTTTCAGTTTTTGGTGTTGCTGTTTGATTTTTGCTTTATTTCTGGCCGCTACCCACAAGCATAGATTCCTCTCTCTCTCTCTTTCTCTCTCTCTAGATGTTGTCTGTCTGTCTGTCTATGTTGCAAGAGCTCTCTCTCTCTAATGAATGGATGAATGTGCTCAACTCTGGCATGGATTCTCTCTGCTATCTTCCAACTTTTGTCCCTTTCTTTAGCTCTCCTTTTCATTGATGCTTTGCTTTGCTTTGCTTTGCTTTCTCTCCCTTTTGAGTTTCTAGGCGGTTTTTGGCGTAGCTGGTATGCATTGCACACTGATCTTAATAGTGACGAATGATGCATATTCACACATGTTTTATTCCATTTTTCTCACTCTTCCCCCAACCCCATTTGCCTATAAATACACATTCTCATTCTGAGTTTTCTACATTGCAGTGCCTTCTTCTAGCTCGTTGCAATAGAGCGGCCTGTTTAGCGCAGCAGCTTACCCGAAAAACACACAAAGATGAGCTATACGCATTCTAACATGTCTTCTGGTTGGTTTCTTGCCCATCATATATAGCATTAGCACCTTTCATTGTCTAAATTTGTTCAAGTCTATATATCTTTACTATATTTCATTCAACTGTTAGGAAACTCAATTTCTGGTTTTTGCTGTCTTAAGTTTTGTGTTCTTATTATTGATTTCTACTAGTGCAATGAACGGTGACTTTCTTGGTCCATATCCTAGAAAAAAGAGAATTGTGGCAGCTTAAACCTGTATAGTTGCTGAGTAGCCACTTTTTGTTGACGAAAATTTCAGGTAGCAGAGCTGCTAAGAGAATTGAGTTTGGTAGGACACATGTGGTGAGGCCCAAAGGAAAGCATCAAGCAACAATGGTCTGGCTGCATGGACTTGGAGATAACGGCTCAAGGTACTGTTTCTCTGTCCCTTTCTATTCCTTTGCTCTGTTTGTGAGTGACATACCATACGTTGTTGCGGTTCTGTATCTGAAAGTCCTTCTCTTGAAGATACTCTATCCAATGTTGTGGCACATAGAGAAGTTCTTCCAACTAATGTTGTGGCGCATAGAGCAGACAACATGAATACCATATAAGTTTCCTACTCAGCTGTTTACAGTAGTAATCCTCAGTTAAATAGTTAAGTTCATAA
Organism: Cotoneaster glaucophyllus; assembly: GCA_036320875.1. Lineage (NCBI taxonomy): Eukaryota > Viridiplantae > Streptophyta > Magnoliopsida > Rosales > Rosaceae > Cotoneaster > Cotoneaster glaucophyllus. The sequence continues at coordinate 18,643,040 of CM070064.1, forward strand.
TCGAATTTGAGTATCAAGCGTGCTTTTCCATTACACCGCCAAACTACATCCTTCTCTATTTCCTATTAACTTTATCGTAAGACAGTTTTTTTCCTGTATTTGGTGTTTATAACCTGACTTATCATCACCAGTCAACATAATTCTTCATTCCTTCCCTTTTGTATGAAGTACACGTCCTTTACTGGAAGGATGAACTTTTTGGTTTTTTTGGTATATGAGAAAAAGGAATCGTGTTTCAGGAAATGTCAACACCTGTACATACTCTATAACTTGAAAAAGGAGGGCTCCAGTATACATCTTTTCAGCATCTTTTCAGTGAGGTTCTCAATCGAATAAATTTGATTAAGAGAGCAGTAGCACCGTGAGATTATATGATATGATAAATGTCCCTTTCACTTCTAATCAGATCCATGGCAAACTTAATTTGGGAAGCCTTGATTTGGAGATAGTATATGCCAAAGTCATTACTGGGGGGCCACTAGTTTACTTTGTTCTCCAAGTGGGTAACCAGAAATACACTTAATTTGTTTACTGATATGCTTTCTAAGTATTGATTATTCTTGCTTGATCAACACATGAACTGGTTCCGTTCCTTTTATCCTCGATACAATTCTGGACTTTTTACCACACTTGTGCTTATGTTGCTTGTGTTGATGCTTTCTCAACTAGTATGCTGTCATGTTCAAAAGAGCTGCACAGGCTCCACCTGCTGTTTCAATTTTATTTTAGCCGTTGAAGTTTCTGCGTGATGAATAATGTAAGAGTTATATGTCTCATGTTATGCTCCTTCTCTCTGTAGCACATCTCAAATGTTGGAATCTCTACCACTTCCAAATGTAAGCATATATGTCTCTCCAACTATTTTGTAAGCTTAAGAATTTGTATTTCTGTTCGCACATGCTTATATCTCGCTACTTTGTTCAACCTGTGTGTTAATTACCTTTGGCAATATATGAAACAGATTAAGTGGATCTGCCCAACTGCTCCTACCCGTCCTGTGGCTGTACTCGGTGGATTTCCTTGCACTGCATGTAAGATTATATTTCGGTTAGATGAAGAAGTAGTTTACTTTGCACTTCATACTCTCATGAGTCATAACCAAAGAAAAAAAAAACTAATTTCTTCAGATGAAATCCAATATCTGGTGGTGCCTTGATATTGATAATAATCTTCTGAATTATTCGATTCTTTTTCAGGGTTTGAAATGGGAGAGCTTTCAGATGATGGTCCAGATGATTGGGAGAATTTAGATGCTTCAGCAGCACATATTGCGAACTTGCTGTCAACTGAGCCAGCTGATGGTACGTTCAGTTCTAAACTACTTTAAAATTAATCACTTCCTGGGATACTTTTTCCTCCGTTTCTTACAAATCATCATCCTTAAAACCTGCACAAGTTTTCAAGAAATTATTCCCAGTTTATGCTGGTTGTTTTCATTTCTGAATGTTTGAAATGTATATCACATTTTCTTATGGCAGTTAAAGTCGGTATTGGAGGCTTTAGCATGGGTGCTGCAATGGCCCTTTACTCTGCAACTTGTTATGCTGCGGGTAGGTACGGAAATGGCAACCCATACGCTCTCAATCTGAGGGCAGTTGTTGGACTAAGTGGCTGGCTTCCAGGAGCAAGGTATGACGTTGTACCCGTTGATCCGAGCATCAATATCAAAAGACTCCCATGTCCGACAATTAAAAGGTTTGCATTTTTGTGCAGGAGCTTACGGAACAAAATAGAAGGTTCACATGAGGCTTTGAGGCGTGCCGCATCATTACCCATTTTGCAATGCCATGGAACCAGTATGTCTCCATAGAACTTTTTTTGCCAATACTGCAGTTTGCATTTATTTGAACGGTTTCTAGGTCACTTGATATATGTCACACACCAGAAGCCAGTATGCTGCACAGTAGATCATCGACAATCAGTATGCGAAACTGATCACACATTTTTTGTAGGTGATGGTGAAGTACCATACAAATATGGAGAGAAATCAGTCCAGTGCTTGACTTCAGCAGGATTCCGATACCTTTCGTTCAAGCCATTTGAAGGGTAAAGATTCATTTCCATAAGAAAAACATACTTAAATAACATATCTTGTTCAAACCCCTGTGAGGTTTAAGCAGATTTTCTGAGTATTTCATTTAACGTTGCAGGCTCGGCCACTACACTATCCCTAAAGAGATGAATGAGGTCTCCAGTTGGCTTTCTGCACGGCTGGGGCTTGACGGGTATTGCTCATAAATCTGACAGTTTCCGCCTGGAGCTAATGAGGAAGTAGTATGTATCTAACAATAACGAATGAGAAACGCACATGTACAAGTAGGCGTCATAAAAAATGGGGCATGGAGTATATGAGTATAGCAGCTAGATTGACCTTTCTAATTCCCATTTGTGTTCTGTTCTTTCCTACAAATAAAGTTTTGGGTGTGATATTTGTATACCACTTGGAGGCAGTAGTGAGTAGGGACTGAATTTTGGGTGTACTTTGTTTTGGTATTCATTAATGTATTATTATTATTATTATTATTATTTTACGAGTTTGTACTTTTATTTTTTGTATTTTGATAGAACGATATTGCAAGAGGGGCATGCGAGTTCATCATAAGAGTGAAAGCAGATTGCAGCAACAGAGTAATTGCAAGTTTGCACTCAAGTAATAATGACTGCTTGTTTTTTGATACAACGATATGGCCGAACTTTGCAATGGCATCAAGAAATAGAACAAGGCTTACCGAACTTCTGGCAATACAGAGGTAGTCTTTGGATGAACTTGCGGAAGTTGGAAGCCGATCAGTAGCTTTGTCCAATTATTCTGCACAATGCTGTAAGCTGTACGCAGATTGTCCATAATCAGCTCTGAAAAACATCCGAATCGTGCCTCGTACCAATTGTTCTTGTTGGTAGCTCCATCATCATTCCCAATTTCACTAGTTCCTTCTTTAGAAGTGTGGTACAGGGTAAGAGGAGGGAAAGAAGGCACAGCGTGGAAAATGAATTTGCGGCCACTTCTCAAGCCTGTAGGAGAGCTTGACCTTAACCTGGATCGGGATTGTGGAGGTGAGACACGTTTCTTGTTTGGTCAGCTAACCTTTACAACCTTGGAAGGGTAAGAAGTTTCCCCGAGTATCTCAGGTGTATCATCATCCGTCATGTCATGATGTGCACCAGCAGAACTCAGTACACAGGGAACGTTACCTTCAGGTAACTACTCGGTGCAATGATGGGTGAACAGCCCCAGTTCAAGCGTCCAGTATCTGATGGATGCTTACTTGATGGCAGTTGCGCTTGTGGAATTTTCCCAGAGTTTCTTCTACTTGATGAAGCTGAAGAAATCGCTGGACGTAGATAGGATTTATCAATGGTGTAAGATTTGCTTATATCAGAAAGTACAAATGTCGGAGAGTTTGATTGATGCTCGCAGCCAGCTTCGCAGTAGGGTGGGGTTCCCACCTTTTAGCTCCGTTATACTGACTCTGCAATTGTAGGATCATGGAAAAGTAATCAGTGAAGGATTAACAGAACAAAACCATCTTAAATCTCTATTGTTTCAGTGTCTTTGCTGCTGAAACACGATAGTGGAACACTCGTATACAAAAAAAGAACGAGTGAAGACCAAAAAAGTGAGGTATATCATATCAAACAAAATCTGACCTGCCATAGTGCCAAATGTATTTTGGCAATCCTCGCATCGACATCCTCCAAAACAGCCAACTTTAGCCTTCCGGAACAAAAAAGGAGAAAAAAAAAATGATAAATCACATCAGGATAGGTTAAGAGCGTATAAGCACTGACCACGTTCCTTGTCCAAATCTAGTTCAATGAACTAGGAGAAACACCATGTTTCAGAAGCAGGAGATGCACTGAAGTGAAAGGTAAAAATGTACATATAAACCTGGTACCGTTCACAGTATTTTTCGAGACACTTTGACTTCTTGCAATTGCAACCTCTCTTGTGCCTGGCTGAGAATGGGATCGTCAAGTTCTGGTCTTCCTGTGGACAGTTCTCATGCTCATAATTCTTCCAAATGAACAACACAAAAGAACAACCCATAGTATGACATGGATTACTGTAGAGTTGGCCAAAGAATCAATGGCATTGTCAACAACTTTTGAAGCAAATGCAAGTGGATTACGAGATTCAATGTGATGACGAATCTCAAAAACTGTGTGCTCAAACTCAGGCTTGTTATAGCAGTTTTGACATGCATAAGAATCCAGACAATAAACTCCAGCTGAAAAGCACTCACAATAACTGCCAATGATGAGAACACGCTGAGACAAACTGCTAGAATAAACAATCGTTGACTTGTATTTGTTGAATTGTAAGCTCTGAGTTGATTAGAATTAGAAAGAATAAGCTTTGTTATTTAAAGGTGTATTCACTTGAGTTAAGATTACCAAGTGTTAGGCTCATGATGTAAGGCTGAAATTGCCGTGTGTAAGAATCCTAGAATATAGCTAGTTGAGTGGCTGAGATCACTTTGATGTGTAAAGGATCCCAGCTGTATAACTAACCGTTATACAGTGCACGAGTAGTGTGTGCTGAGAGAATCAAATGAAGAACATTCCTCTGTGATTTGCAGAGAGAGAAGCATCCATCCTTCTCTCATTTTCTTCAGTAATTGTTCTTCATTTCTTCATTTCAGAGAGAGAAGTATGAAGAAGCTGCACAAGACAAGGCTTGGATAAAAGCAATGGAAGATGAACTGTCAATGATTGAGAAAAATGGAACTTAGGATGGTGGATAGGCTGATCATTGGAGTGAAATGGTTGTTCAAAACAAAACTAAATTTGGATGGCTCACTACAAAAGGATAAGGCAAGATTAGTTGCCAAAGATTATGCTCAGGAACCTGGAATTGATTATAATGAGACCTTTGCTCCAGTAGCTAGACTGGACACAATCAGAACTTTAATTGCCTTGGTTGCTCAAAGACGGAAAATTTTTAGTTGTGACGGGAACACGGATGGTACACCACGTGTTTTTATGTAAGTGGTGGAAAATTTTAATTTTTAAGTTATTAATCTTTTAACAGACATATCCAACCATTTACATAGAGACACGTGGTGTACCGGCTCGTGTGACGGGAACACTGAAAAGTCTCTCCTCAAAGACGCCAAAACTTGTACCAGCATGATGCGAAATAAGCTTTTCTTAATGAAAAATTGTAGGAAGAGGTGTATGTAGACCAACTAGAAGGGTTTGAGATAAAGGGCAAGAAAGACAAGGTTTATAGACTATACAAGGCTCTCTATGGGTTGAAACAGGCACCAGGGGCTGGTATGGTGAAATTGATACATACTTTGCTCAATGTGAATTTTAAAAGAGTCAAAGTGAAGTAACTCTCTATACTAAGACAAGGGGAGAAAATGATATACTTATTGTATCCATTTATAAGGATGGCACTGTATATACTGGAAGCAATCAAGAAATGCTAGATGAATTCAAAGAGGATATGAAGAAGAAATATGAGATGATAGATTTGGGTCTTCTTCATCACTTTCTAAGAATGGGAGTGATTCAAACCAACTTAAGTATTTTCATTCATCAAAAGAAGTATGACACTTCTTTGTTGAATAAACTTGGGCTGAGTGATTGCAAAATCTGTTTCTAACTCCTCTAGTTGCCACTGATAAGTTGAGTAAGGAAGATGGCAGTGGTTTAGCAAATGAAGAACAATATAGAAAAATTGTAGGCAGTCTACTGTATCTTACTATTACAAGGCCAGATGTGATGTATGCAGCTAGCTTACTTGCTAGATTCATGCATTGTCCCACCAACAAGCATTATGGAACTGCTAAGAGAGTACTTAGGTACATAAAGGGAACACTAGATTCTGGTTTGGAGTATGTGAAAGGGAAGAATGGAGTCTTAATTGGATTATGTGACAGTGACTGGGGAGGATCAATTGATGACAGCAAGAGTACTTCAGGTTATGCCTTTTCTTTTGGTAGTGGAGTGTTCTCTTGGGCATTTGCCAAACAAAATTGTGTAGCACTTTCAACTCAAAAGGCAGAATACATTAGTGCCTCTGAAGCAACTGCTCAGGCAAGTTGGCTTAGATTTGTTTTGGAAGATTTTAGAGAACTACAAGTTGAAGCAAACTCCACTACAATGTGATAATACAGCCACAATTGCCATCATTAAAAATCTTGTGTTTCATCAGAAAACCAAGCATATTGATCAAAGGTATCACTTCATCAAGGATGCTTTGCAGGAAGGAATCATTGATTTGGTGTATGGTCCTACTGAGGAACAAATGGCAGACATATTCACCAAGGCTTTGGAAAAGGACAAGTCCAACTAACTCAAGGACATGCTCGGAGTGAAATCAGCTCAAAGCTTAAAGGGGAGTTTGAATTGTAAGCTCTAAGTTAATTAGAATTTGAAAGAATAAGCTTTGTTATTTATTCACTTGAGTTAAAATTACCAAGTGTAAGGCTCATGATGTAAGGCTGAAATTGCTATGTGTAAGAATCCTAGAATATAGCTAGAAGAGGGACTGGGATCACTTTGATGTGTAAAGGATCCCAGCTGTATAACTAACCGTTATACAGTGCACGAGTAAGTGTGCTGAGAGAGAAGCATCAGAAATCCTTTCGTGTTCATCACCATTTTTCTTTCATTCTTTCTTTCACTCTCTTATCATTCAAATATAATCATAAACACTATAGAAACAACAACACTATTTCCCTATTTGTCAACAAGTTACTATGGGAAATTTGTTGTTTATAAGGACAACTGAGATGGTTTTCATGGAGTTTTTTTTTTATACACAAACGTCTGAAAAAAAATTGAATTCTAAAAGAACAATTCATATTACACAAAAATGAGTGCTATTCGCGTACTTCCTATTCACTTACAGTTTCAAGCACTTAGACCTCCTACAGTTGCAACGTTTGCAGGCCTCACTCGTGTATGCCTCTTTCTTCCTAAATGCAGGTCAAACACAAAATTATGTAGCCAAGTGAAAACAAAAATGAAGACTAGTACTCTCATAATATTGTACTTGCCTTTTCCTTTTGTGGCTCAGTTGGTTAAACTCGTTAATTGAGTCAGTGTCCTGTGAAGGGCACATACCTGCATCACAAGGATCTGCCTCCTGATCAACAAGCATCAGATGCTGAGAACCACATAAAGGCTTCATAGTTTCTGTAGAACAAAAATTGAAAGAACTAGGTTCAGTAACAGCTTAACTTTCGTGCTGACCACTGGCCACATGAGAATAAAATATCCCACATACAGGTGAAGTCAAGGTACTACTTGAGTTAGTTCATAGCTACGTTCTTGCTGTTGCCATGCTGCTCTGGTGTATTCAGATACCCAGTCGATTTCTTGCTTGAAAAAAATATTTGAGGTCATGGACGTAGATTCAAATGTAAACCAATACTAGAATGGGTGGGAGCGACAGCGGCAGAGTTTACACTAATTTGCGCTAATGTGGTAGATTCATAGGGGTACGAAGGAAATTGTGAAGGGTCAAGGCTAACAGCACGTGGACAACCTGAGGGTCTGTTATGAAAATGAGAAGAAGCGGGATTCTTGGAGTTTGTTGGGATAGTTAACTTGTATGCTTTTGCAACCTCGAATTGAAGATGCCTGCGAGTACCACATTGATTTTGAGCACCCTCCTACATTCCAATGCAGAAATATTCAGTGGCATGTGAGAGTGGTACAAATGAACAATAGAAGATATAATCCATGTAAAAAAAAGTATAATAAACAAAAATGTCAATCTCTAACTATTGAGCTAGGACTGAGATATATGTACATGTGTAGTTGTGTACTTATATATAAATTCGACTGCTGCAAATGAGGAACACTACTTTTGACATGAAAAACTTCCGAAGAAAAAATATCAACATAATACAGCTTTACTGGAAGATATAATCATGAGACAACTACGAAGAAAAATATATTATACGCAATTATACATTAACCAATCCTTTTAGTACTTTGTCCTTCTCGCTTTTGAATATTCATATGACTGACCACTAACATTTAGTTCATCAAATATACAACCTGCACTCTGCAACTTAACATCGAGAAAATACCAACTTGTAAATAAAAATTAACAAGTAACCTCGAGTTGTACTAAATTTATCATTTCATGTTAAACTTTAAAATATACTCTAAATCCTTACATTCACCTTAGCTGCAGTCTCTCCACAATTTTGTGCTCCGGAAACTAGATCTGTATTTGTGCGAGACTCCTTGGCTTTTTCAAATGTAAACCTCAATAACTCTTCTTCCGCTTTACCATCCCTTGGATTGATTGCAGTTTCACTCATTTCAAATGAACAGAAAGGCCGATCCTCTTCAGCTTTTTCTGATAACATAAGGGCTTTATTTGCTGTACTACCAAAAGTAACATCATGAACTTACGTATTGGATTCTTTGCAAGAAATAAAACCACTGTGCGACACCCAAGGAATTTCATCAGTGGGTTGCAAATGCAAATTAGTAAAATTTGCACATCCTGCTTCCACAGGGTCAGCCAGAAATTCATCAACATAGTTAGAAGGGTTGCACAGGACATCCTCGAAATGAGGACTTTTGAGCTAAAGTTATGTTACATTCTTTGTAAACATCTAAATCTGCTTCAACTGTATCATCCCTGTAAACATTTCGGAAAAATATTTTCAATTGAAACAAAAAGATCGCTCCATCAGAACGCGATAAACTTATGATAAAATCCAAACACCTCACACATTTCCAAGAAACTGGTTTGCCGCTGCAGATTAATATGGGGAGATGTAAACACAACTGGCCATGCGGCAAATTAGTTCCAAACAATCCTAGTGTGCAACTTACCCCCTTCATTGTATCTATCGGAGAGAGATTGCTAACGAAATTTGAGAAAGGGGACTCGTACAATTTAAATAAGAATATATTTGAAAATCAGCTCCATCATTCAATAAGTCCAAAAGAAAAGCAGCATTTGAAACATGAGCAGTGAACACCAGATTATGCCTCCCTATTTTTCCAACAACAAACTTTTGAAATCCTATGAACAAAAACATTAAACTCTCAAATGTTTTCTTATTTAAAATTTGAAACTCTATTCTCTTAAACCTACAATCTCAGAGACAAGTACCAAAGAGTTTATTTTTTTAATCACTAAATGATCCAACAACAAAAAAAAAACTCACTCAATTATGTTAGCTAATCAAAACTCTAATCCAAGAATAGCCAATCATATTGAACATTCATATCACAACAATTCGAAGTAAAAACGTAAGAATGGATCATACTTGCATGGTCGGGGACGAGAAAACGGTCAATGACGTGGTAGCGGTCCAATTGGGTTCGGGAGTCCGATCAATTGTAGCTGAGAAGAAGGAAAGAGCGGCAATCAATACTATCCACCGAGGATTCTCTCTCCACACAGCATAGCCTAGAAAGTGAGAAAAATTTCGGTTGAGATTTTCTCGGGAAAGTGACAAAACTAGAAGAAGCAGCAGCAACAGCAGCAGAGTAGTCGCCACATCATAACGAGATCAAATCATCTGCACCCAAAATGGGTGTGGCCTCTATGTGGCCCCAATAAGTGTTTGACATAGGGCCTCTATTATGTCAAACACTTATTGGAACCACATAGAGGCCACACCCATTTTGGATGCAGATGATTTGATCTCCATTATAACGATGATTACTTTTGAACTACTAATCGAGCGGGAACAAAGTGTCGTACGCTACTCCAAGACCTCTATTTTGCTCTCGGTCGTTGTCTCTCTCTTTTCTCACTCATCCACGTGTTTTTAATTCGTGTATTGGGTTTGGTTATTGGGCCTTGTTGGGCTCATAAAGAGTTTTCATCATAAAATTTTGGGCCCATATAGAATTGGTCGATGGGCCCTACCGTAATTGTGAAAGACGAGCCACTGGTCCATTTCTTAATCACACCGATATTCTCTCAACTTAACCATCTATTGTTGGTGTAGAGTTTTATCACAAAAGTCTTGCTATTATTAAGAGTTGATCCATATACTTATATATTGTATTTATTTTCTCAATTCACCGATGTGGAACTTATATTTAACATGCCCCCTCATGGTGGGACCACCACATAGTGGGCTACACGTGCAACCAATCCCATAGCAGACATTATGTGCGAAAACATGGTGCTGCAATAAACCCGACACGAACCCACATGACCCACAATCAAACCCACTCACCGCTCAGATACCATGTTAGATATTCTAAGAGATAGGCTAATAACCTGTCTCTCTGAATATCTAATAGTAATTACATTTAAAGATTATATTTGACCGTCGAATGGTAATTGCACTAAATACTTGCAAGTACTGTAGCCAAATTCATTGAAGATCTCCTTAGGCCTTAAATTCTTGTCTCGTAATGTACCTCATAACATTGTCTATTGTTCTATTTGCTTAATGTCCTCATCTTCTCATGATTAACTATAGGGAAAACGAACTCGGTTTCAATGAATTCCTTGATCCTTGTCTGCTGCATGGGCAAATGATAGTAAGGGCACGTTTGTTACACCAGACTATCTCGAACTGGACTAACTTCAAGTTATAAACTGGATTGACTGAGTGAAGTGTTTGGTGTAGTGTTAGACTATGAACTAGAATAGTAAAAATAATAAAAAATAGTTCTATCCTTTTCTTTTATTTTAATAATTCTATCCCTTTCTTTTATTTTCTTTTTTCTTTTTCTAGACTCTCTGTCACTCTCATGAATGCTCTCCCCCTTTTGCACTTGTCTTCCCATCGAACTCCCTCCCAATGTCTCTCTCTACTTTCTCCCTCATCATCAAAGTCCATTCCTTTTCATTCACTCTCAGAAAAACCTATGCATTTTTCCACAATCTTCAGGATTGCTCCAAATGATTTAAAATCTTGTTTTGGTTGGGTTTTTGTCATTTGGGTTTGGCAATTTGAGCATTTTGGATGCTGAAATTGCAGACCAGAAGCATGTTTGATGCAATTCGAGCATTTTTGAAGAATATAACTTCGGTTTTGTCATTTGGGTTTTGTCAAATACGGTATCAAAAATCAAATCGTTGTCATCTTCCCACCCCCATATCTAGCCGACCTAGACTCTTCTCAAAGTTGAAGCACGGTGATTTGGGACCCGTTGAGGGAGTTGCGTGTTGGGTCAGCGATTCAACAGTGGAGTCGTCAAACGAAGAAGATGCAGAGTAGCGAAGCAGGTGTAGAGGAACAAAGCAGATTCAGTCTGGATATTTTCCAGGGGGTATCTCGCTAAGACCACCTAACGAGGGGGTTTGTCGAGGCGAGTCCCTCGTAGTACCATTAAAAGTAGTCCCTACTTGGAACAAACATTGAACCACACTAGGAGTTAGTCCAGTATAGTCCAACGAAACTTAGTGAAGCCAAACAAACGGGCACTAATAATCCAACAAGTTTTTCATAACTATTCCAATGTCATGTTATTCGCGGTTTCACCCTCTTCGAGGTATCCCGCCATCGATTACTTCTTCTGAAACATGGCTAGTCTCACCCTACATATAGAGGGCACATTCATACAATCCAACCTTGTTTTTTAACACATCTTCTCCACATCTTCGCTTTAGGTTTCCTCTTCAGAAACTAATACCTTGTTCACGTACTTGTTCAATATGAAGAGGCCAATTTCCTCCACTGTGATTCCCTCACTTACCTACCAAAAATTCATCAACAATCACAACTAAACGTTATGTATTGATTTGTTTACCATTTTATTGTGCGTGGACATGGAGTTGTCAACAAGCAAGTGTTCAAATATCCCACATAGATCGTATCTCCGAGAAAAGAAGAGTTTAAATATTCAAATCTCACTCCAACTAATACCAAGGTCTTTTGTGATAAAACCCAACACCTGACGAACTGTGCAGGAAGTTATCTTTGGCCCACCACTCTGATAATTTTACAGCAAGGAACATAAACATTATAAGGGCTGCTGAACAAGTTTTGAAAGATGAGAGAGACAAAATTCTCCAACTCTGCTTCGCTAATAAAGCTTGGTTGAAATTCTTTTTCGATTATTCTTACCCACCATAATCTATCACACATCAAAGTGAGCTTATAACTTCCCTATGTAGCACTTACTTTCCAACCATAGAGAGTGATTTCTCATTCCATCCATTAAGCTTTTGTTGCACTAAATTAAAAAATCATCTTTCGGTTCATTCCCACCGTAGTGGGCAAGCCTAAATAATGCTTATGGCACTTAAACCCATGAATTTCTAACAAATTGATAGTAGCTTCCTAAAATAAATATTAAAAAATAAAGTATTATAATGTGGATGACCCATGACACACCCCGACCCGGAATGTCCATTAGGACTCCGAATCGAGCTGTGCTGGCCAACACCTGGAATGTGACAAAGCCATAAGTGTAGTGATGTGGAAAATGTGAATAAATTTAAACCTAAAAGTGCCTAAATACAAAAGTGCGCGGTGAGCGGGAATGAACCCATTTCACACGTGATGGCAGAGCATAAGTACAGTACAGTAAAATAAGGTGAGAATTATACCATCGATGGTAATCGTCTACACCAAGATTTGCCAAGAATCCTCGTCGATATGAAAACTCAGCTACTAAAACCTGGAGGGGTGAAAAATAAGGGTGAGTGGGCCTGAAAATAAAATTTTAATAAAAACCTTTTGAAAACGTTATAACCCCTCGCTGTAAAGCCTATATAGTTTCCAGAAAATAATAATACTACGTAAGTACGAAAATGAATGCACAAGTGCAGTGAAAACAGAAGCATGCCATGTCATAACGTCTCAGCAATAATGAATGTAAGACAGGAACGAAATCTGTCTAAACTGACATGCCAGTCGAAGGCACCTAGCATGACCTGTACGACTGGATCTATAGCTCATCAATCTAGGCTAGCACACGAGTTGGAGTCACCTAGTGTGATTTGTATGACAGGCTGGGTATAAATATGTACGCTCAAGTGCTACGATCACGTGAAGGCTGTGCCATAAATTGCGAGTCACCTACGAGTCAGAACCACCTATTGTGGTCTGTACGACAGGCTGGCACCAGACTTGGATCCAAGGTGAGCGTGTGGTGCGGGAGGTGAACAATCACGTGAAGGTTGGCCCCTAGCCTCGGGCGGGAACATTAATATCGGGGTGCAGCCATGATGAGCTCTAAATAAATGTGTGCAAACCAATGCAATACAACCCATTCAATCACATAATACTCACCTAAAGCTTACCTGAGTCTCCCCAGCATCACATAATACAATTCACAAGTGTAACAATGCAATATTTAAAAATAATACTCAATTTAAAACATTTCTGAAAACCGTAAAGTTTTTATATATATACACGCTATAAAAAGGGAAAAAGACCCACTCACCTGAGGTCCGCACTACAACTCCCTAGTACGAATATCGAGGCATCACGAACGAATGTTGCCTAGAACAAATATTCAGTCACGTCTCAGAATTCTTATCGATAAAACACATAACTTACATAAAACACATCCCCATGGACGTTCTAAAATGATTTGAGACCCATTGACCAAAAGTCAACCGTCGATGAAAGATCGACGGTAGGGTCCACAACCCTACGTAATTCAATCCGGAAGATCTGCATCTCAGATTTATGATCCGTAATTTTCAAAGATCCACATTATGCTTCTAAAACATCATACTAAAGTTTCATTACGATCCAACGGTTGGATCTCCGCCAATTGCAAATTCAAGTGGCAGTTAACGTTTTATTCTATGAACTTACAAATCTAATTCGGGAAGATCTGTATGTCGGATTCCAGATCCGTAAATTCTTATGATCCTTATAAATTACGTACTATAACGTATTAAAGTTTGGTGACGATCCAATGGTCGGATCGTTGAATCATAAAATGGTCAACTGACATAATATTCCATACTAGGTTCAAACTATTGAACTATAACAAAAGGTTATCAAATTGACATCTTAACATCAAATTTAACTCAAATAGGCAGCGTCAGCCCACTGGCCACGTGCTGCCACATGCACCGCCACACATGGCGGTTGGCCGCCCTGACTCACCGAAAAATTCAACTATTTCTAAAAATTACCAAAATTTACAGGAATGAAGATCTCAATGAGAAGAACAACTTTTATACTTGTGGCCAAGGCCAATTTGGCCGGAAAAAGCTCCAATTTCACTCAAATCCGTCGAAAACCCTAGGATGGGTGAGCTTCGATTCTCCTTCCTCGCTGTTCCGCTGCCCCTACAACTGATTGGGCTTTGTTCCAGGGCTCAAGGGGAGTCCAATGGTGGTGGAGATCTACGGAATTTCATTCAAAAATGGCGGATCGCCGTCAATGATGTCATCGGCATCATGTTTCTTCTTTCACGAAATTGAACTCAAAGGCCCTCAAATTTGAGCTAAGATGGTAGATAGGGAGTTATGGAATAGATTTTGGGTGATGGAATGGGGAATTTCAACAAAAAAATGGTGGGAATCGGCCAGAATCAAATCGGGTCACTGCCAGGTACACGGGTCGGCGGGTGAGCCCGTTTCCCCCTTTTCTTTCCTCTCTCCTTTCCCCTCATTTCCCTCTTTCTGATTCGTCTATTCCCTTCCTCTCTCCTCTCCTAATTCCTCCACTTCTCTCCCCTGTTCCTCATTTTCTCCGTCTCCTAACCGTCTGTTTCTTCTTTTATTCAATCTGGGCCACACACATGGCTTTCCAGATTTTGCTCCAAAAATCTGGAGCCTTCTAGAAAATAATTAAATTACCATTATGCCCCTCAATGTTGTTCGCTTATAACTTCTTCGTTATAACTCCAAATTACGTTCCGTTTACGCCCACACATTCGTAGCGATGAGTACTACGAGGATATGACAAGAAAACGAGTCTTACGTGATACGACACAGTAGTCAACAAAAGTCAACACTTTGCCTCGAAGGGCATTTTCATAAATTCACTTATTAAAATTATAAAAATCGAAAAATTGGGAACGAGTTGTTACAACCCACGTGATTGAATAAAAATTTTACTATTCAAAGAAGACTTTGCATCTCTTTAGGCTTATAAGGTAATTGTGCGAGGCTTTCATTTTTCTACTTGTGCAGCCTTCATTGATCCTTATGGTCATAGCAATATATGCTATAATAACTTGCGTCTAGAGAAAACCCTATATAAAGAGGTTATATTCAATGGCAAAGTAAAAAATTGTTGGGTGAGGGGCAAATTTAAAAGAGTGCAAGGTTAAAAAAAATGGCAACAATCAAGTTATTTTATATAGTAGTGTCTTCCATAATTTATCAATACAAATAAGTTACAATTGTTGCCGGTGAGGTTTCATGTCATGAAAACGTAGTATAATAGGTTTATTACCAATAAAAACAAATACATCTCTCTTAGTGTAAACAACCATGCTATCACTCAACCATTGATCTCCCATTTTGTTATGCAATAGTGTTTTCACAATCTTCATATTAAAAAAAGCTTTCTCCACTGAAACGGTTGCACCGGTAACACCAAAGTCAACGTAAGAAGCTTATACACTAACTTGTAGCTTGCTCACCTTCTGGTCTTCACCAATTCCTTTGCAAGATCACTAATTCCTTTCAATGATGAAAATTCACTATGCATCTTCATATCATGAATGTAATTCTCAAGTTGAATTGAAAGATTCATGAGGTCTATACGATCAAAATCTTGAGGATAAAATAGGGCTAAATGAACAATTTTTTGTTAGTCAATGATGAAAATTCACCATGCATCTTCATACCGGACATGTCATACAATGAAGCAACTTGGTGTTTTTCTCATTGAAGCGATATTTCACTTCCTTTAGTTGCATATCTAAGACTTCATAATAGAGGTTCACACGATAGTAATGGAAGTCTGTGAGTCTTAGAGTTTTAAGTCTTGATTTTCCGGATACAAAATGCAAATCCTACATGTTAGGAATGATAATATCATTTTGCTCACAAAAATTTTGCACATCATGAATCAAATCCCCAAAACCGTCATCTCTCAAGGATTGTAGTCTTGCTTGCATACTTTCACTAACATCATCGCATTCACAATATCTTGATCTTTCTTTTGTAATGCTTGTGATAAATCATTTGTAATTCCTACTATAAGTCTCATAAAAAAAATTTAAAAAAAAAAAGAAAAGGTGAAACACAAAATCATAAGTTTGTATATCTTTGAATAACCTATATCCTTTGGCTAAATTATCTTGGTTACTATCACTTTTGATTCACTCAAGCACCTCCACCATGGCTTCAAACATCAAAATAATACTAACTATAGTACCATAATGTGAGTTCTAGCATGTATCACAAGGAATCATGAGACTACTCTCTTGAGATCACCATTATCAAGAGATTTCTTAATTTGTTCTTCACGTTTATCTCTAAATGCATCACGATGCTTGCATGATGATCCAATAATATTGGCCAAACTACTAGCATTGTTGAAAAAAAGTGGTAACATCCTCATTTCCCTTTGGCTACAAGAGCTAGTTGAAGTTGGTGTGCAAAACAATGAACATAAAATGCTGGAGGATATTTGTTCAAAATCTCTGTTTTATGACCATTTAGCTCATCTCTCGTATTACTAGCTCCATCATAACCTTGTCTCTGTAACTTGGACATACTTAAATTCGTTGTAGCAAACAATCTCTCAATGGCCTCTTCAAGTGAGCTACTAGTTGTAGATGAAACATGTTGAACGCCCAAAAACCTTTCAATTACTTCTCCTTTTGTTCACATAATGCAATACCACCGCTATTTTATCTTTAGTTGAAACATCACGTGATCTATCAACCAACAAATAAAAAATGTACCTGTCATATCTTTAATGATTGCATCAATAGTTTCCATGGCACAAGCATGGACAGGATCTTTTTGAATATTGGAAAAAATATACTTTTGATTTTTTTGAGCATTCTCAAAGTTCAAACACAACATTCCTAACTTTATCATTGTGATCGGCAAGAAATTGCATAAGCTCCAAATAATTACCCATATTGCTTTATTTCAACGATTCATCGTGGCCATGAAAATGCATACCTTATTGCAACAGCCATCTTATGCAATCAAGTGTGATAGTTAATGCAAGCTTCATCAGTTTGCTTAAGCACAAATGTTTCAATATGTTTCAATATGTTCCTTTCTTCCAATTTATAAACCCTTTCTTAATGAAGACATCATTTCCGGTATTTCCTCCTTTATCAAAATTACACTTGAAAATGTAGAAATAACGGTAAAATGTGTCATCTTTTTCTATAATATACTCCAACCACTCAAAATTATCAAACCAACGGGTGACAAAACGTCGATTGTTGTTAGCTTTTCTTGACATGATGTGGTCCTTAAATTGAGAATAATCATTTTGGAGATAGTGTCTACGAATTGCTTTACAATAATTAGGTGGATAATCAAGCATTTGGTGTCTATGTCCAGGGTCTGCAGGAAGATTAGCCAATATTTCATCTAATTCAATGGTAAAGGGATGAGGTAATGGGGGACCGCTGGTCCCCCTATAACTATTATTATTTTATTTTTTTAAACTAATAAACCAAATGGGCGTCATTTTGCTTAAGGTTTTTTTTTTAATCCAGGACCAAAACTGACACACCCCGACCTCGATCGAGGCATGCTGGTCGTCACATGGAGGTGACGTAACCATGTGCGTGGTGCGGAAGTGATAGTGAAATGAAAATGTGGGTAATTAAAAACCAACTAGTTATTCTACACTAGATAAGTATATAGGTACTAATAAAGGTGTTTAGGGTATAGATACACCCACAACCAGAGCACAGGTATCAGAATGCAGTCCAGAAGACTAAGTATTAATTATATAGAACATGAAAGAAACCCTACTCAAATGGATGTCTGTCATAACTGTCGTAGAGTCCTCACGAGCCACCAGCACGAACTTTTATCTAGAACCTGGAGGGGCACAAAACAGAAAATGTGAGTGGGCAAAAACAAAGCTTTTCAAAAACCATTTATCTCTCCAAAAGTAATAACCCCTCACCGTAAAACCCGTATAATTTCCAAGACAATAGTACTATATATATATATGAGAACCACATTCGAGAGTAGTGAAACAACAAATGTATGCCATGTCAATCATCTCAACCATGAATAAGTAAGCCAGGTGAAATGAACTAATATAAAATGACATATCAGCCGGAGTCACCTAACGTGACCTGTACGGCTGAATCTATAGCTCATTAGTCAAATCCTGCACACGAGTCGGAACCACTGAATGTGGTCTGTACGACAGGCTAGGTGTGAATAAATACGCTCAAGTGCTACGATCACATGAAGGCTGTGCGAAATATCGCAAGTCACCTACGAGTCGAAACCACCTAAGGTGGTCTGTACGACAAGCTGGCACTTGCCTTGGATCCAAGGTGAGCGTGTGGTGCGGGAGGTGAAAGATCACGTAAAGGCTAGGCCCTAGCCTCGGGCGGAGCACTAACACCGAGGTGCAGGATATTAATCACTAAATGTAACTTATCACAATCATACACACTATCATCAATATATACTCACCTGAAGCTTACCTGAGCGTCCGCAGCATCAAACAGTAATATGCACAAATATACTAAAGCATATTCTAGCATGTAATGCATACGACATGGCAAGTAATACGTAAAAACCATTTAAACAGTTTCTGGGAAAATGTAAAACATATATACGTATATATTTAAAACCAAGAGCCCACTCACTGGTATGTAGCCGGGTCGTAACCCCCGAGTCTCGCCTGACTGCGCTCGTCCTTCGGAAACGTCTCCCCTATATGTGAAACAACTATTTTGACGTTAATTTTAAGCACATATACCAAATCATGTAATAACTTCTCATACGTTGTTTAATTGAGATGTTTGAATATACCATCGTGGTCTACTCAACACCACGAGCATCCCCATATTTTTAGAAAAAAATTCTGATGTCCCCACGCGCCGGCCAAGGCACGGTCACAAGCGCAGGCATGTGCCTGGCACACGGACGGAATCCTTAACGGCGTTAGGGAATAGTCCGTTAAATAACAGCATATACCGTTAGATATACCTGACACCGTTAGTCGCCGTTAGAATATTCCGTCAAAGTTGACGGAATATTCTTCTTTCTTCTCTGGTTGACCGCCGAATTTCGATGCCGGTCACCGCTACGTCGCCGGTTTCTTACCTATTTGAAGCCTTAAAACCGACCAGAAGTCGTCGAAAAATTCCTTGAAATTCCGGCTAAATCTTTTTAGGTCTTAAAACCTTGTCAAATGACCACGATCACGACGGAGCACAAAGCACCTCGTCTGAGTTCCTGAGTTCTCGAGTTCCCAACATCCTTACGTCGAACCAATGGTATAAATGGAATCGTGAGCTTACGAGGAACACAATGGAGGTCCTTAAAGGTTCGATCTGAGGTATTTAGATGGTGTTTGCGGGTTGGAGACCACAGTTGTACGGACGAGAAGAATTTTTGAGAAAGAAAGAAGGGAAGAAGATTGCACGTGTGTGTATGTGTATGTGGCTCACAAGATTGGCCAAATAAATAAATAAAACTAAGGCCCTGATTAGGCCATGAGATTTAGGGCATAAATCAATTTAAAGCAAACCTAAATTCTAATTGGGTCCAATCTTGTAGGAGGTATAGTGATTGGTCCAAACCAATTTCCTGCATTTCTTCATAATATTTTCATTACGAACCCAACTCGATCCTAACCAAGGTTTTAAATATCGATGATATCGGAAATATCGGTGGTTCAAAAACGCGGAAATATCGATAGAAATATCGGGATATTATCGATATCGATAAAAATTGAATAAAAACCACGGAAATTGTAAGAAAAACTTGGAAATTTTTATTGAAACTTTGCAGGATGTTTATTTAGTCAATTATCTATTAGTTTATCACAAAAAATTAGAAGGAAATGCATTGCATGATGGATTTAACTGATTTAAGTTGATTATATAGCGAGCTGGCAAACATTGTGAGTGTAGAAATATGTAGTAATTAATGAAAGAAGTTTAAACACACCAAAATCATTTATATATAATGAATTAGTACAATATTTTACACTTTAGATATTGCATTGTATAAATGGTACAATTGAGTCCTTTATCTAGTGAAACCCCAATCCTGTGAAACCCCACCCCCAGATTAATTTATATTTTCACTCTTTCCCTGAAATTATATAAATTGTGCAATTGAGTCCTTTATCCTAATCTAATCTGGACCCTCCATCTTGATTCTCACTCTTCGTCACGCTGCCACGTGGCATCCCACTAACCCTCACCCTATCTCTCTCTCTCTCTCTCTCTCTCTCTTTTTTCCCGAGTCTCTCTCGGACCTTTCACTCTCTCTCAGATCTCAACTCTCTCTCTCTCTCGAACTCTGGTTCTCTCACTCCATTTCCCCGATCGCACCCACACCCAGGCACACCCAAATTCGTCTACCCCGATGCCAGCACAGCATCTCCACCACCCTCCTGAACTCTCCCTCCCTCTCCTCCGTCTCTGGGAAGCACAGCGACGCGCAGAGGAACCCAACCCATATTTCGGCCACACCCAGGCACACCCAAATTCGTCCACCCCGATGCCAGCGCAGCATCTCCACCACCCTCCCTCCCTCTCCCTCCCTCTCCTACGTTCCTCCTCCTTTTCTCACCTCCCGGCGACCAAAAGAAACCATCAGACCCGAGCGGGTTTTGGGATCCATCAAACCCGAGCGGGTTTTGGGATCTGGAGAGAGGATTGCAGAGAGGCGCAGATCTTGGCAGCCTGCGACGACGGAGCTCGGCTGCCGTTGCGACGACGGAGAGAGACCGCGATAATATTGCTAATATCGCGATATTATCGCTAATACCGCGATATTATCGATATTATCGCGATATTATTACGATATTAATTTTAATACTTTGAAAATATCGCCGTTGCAAAAAAACGATAATATCGGCGATATTTCGCCGATATTATCGATTTTTCAGTCCTTGATCCTAACTCATGTCGACGCTCACGTGACGTTGAGTATATTTTAATTACGTCAACGGAGAAATAACTTAGAATTATTTACGTACATCCACGTCATAAAACCCATGAGGGTAAACTCGTCATTTCAACACTATCTAGAAAAAAAATATATTAATTCGGGACGGGCTGTCACAAAAACAGCGTCGTTTTGGCCTGGATTTAAAAAAAAAAATTGAAACCCCAATAGCGCAGCAGAAACCAGGGCACTAGAATCTAGATCTTTATTTCCAGCGAGAGCAGAGCACCAATAAGAACAGAGGGACGGAACCAGCATTCCTGGGCGTGTTTTTCGGGGAGGGACCGCCCCCCCCCCCCCCCCCTCGCCCTTATGTAGCTTCACCTCTGGTCATATTGTAAACTTTGGATTACCGTTTTTCTCTTTTCCTCACAGATAAAAAGATTAATATAGAAATAACAATACGAGTTTCTCTCACCTCTCATTTTCTATGTTCATTTCCCTAGTCTAACACAAGTAAAGAATATAAACAAGTAATACATTGATCCCATTCCACTTCCATCTCTAGCAAATTTTTCTATCTCATTTTGCCTATTTATAACATGTTATCAGCACGACACCCTAACCAATTTTCATTGTCCTATTTCACATAAGGATGTTACTGTATCTCTTTCTTCTCTTCATCACTTGATGTGTACTCCCTCGCCAATACGATGAATATCTGAAAGCTCCATTTGTTCTCCTAATCCTCATGTTACTAATCACTTGTATTTTTTTTTTCTTATTTGATGTAACTCCTGACTATTAACATAAGATTTATGTATTCTAATTCTTCTACTAACTTGACTGGTGCGGTATCATCGCCCATCCTGCACTAAATTATTGTGGTACAATTGCCCCCTGCCCCCGATATTTTTTTCTATTAGTAATAATACTCGATATTGGTTGGCATTGCCTAGTGAGAATTACTATCTCATTTCTCATAATTTTACTGGTTGTAGTACTTAGTACTGGTTGGCACTGCCTATGTACTGAGAATTACTATCTCATTTCTTATAATTTTACTGGTAGTAATGCTTTAGTACTGATGGGCACCGCTTGTATACGGAGAATTACTGTCTCATTTCTTATAAATTTTACTGGTGATAATATTCAATAATGATTGCCACTACATCTGCAGTGAATATTACTAACTACCTAATAATTTTTAGTTAATGTCCTAATTAAGGTAATCTCAAGCCTAAGTTTCAAGTGCTTATCATTTTGGCCTGAAGTTCAAAAATGAAAATTTTGTAAGGACCAGAGTTCTAACATTATATCCCTATGATGTAGGACAAGATCGAGGTGAATTTCTATGAATAAAAGTAAAGAAAAATAAGCTCTTTAAAATTGACAAGAAATGACGCATGATAGAAAAGCTCCAATTAAATATCAAATATGACGTTAAAAGAGGAAGAAGAATATTTTGTTGGGATTTTTGGGTTGCTTAAGAAATGGACCGGAGGAAGACAAAATGACACAACGGGAATTTACATATTTGGTGTCCGAGCTCCGTTTTGGGGTTCGTGATACCTTTTGGAAAATATCATGGCATCCAAAATCAAAAATCACTACTTTGTTGTGATGGATGGATCCATTCAAGGTTTTTCGACTTTCAAAACCACAAAATAAAATTTGTAATAATTTCGGATTTTTCAATTTCCGTTCGTTTTTAAGATGTTTGACTCTCAATGTAATTCAGCAATTCAGAATTATTCAAACTAACCTTCGGGTTTCTTTCAAACCTAATACCAAAAAACTTGTTATTTTGGGGTTGACGTTGGTATCTTTCTTTGCTTGTGCTGCATCAATTGGTATTAGAGCAAAGATTTATCATGTGAAATACAAACCTATCTTCAACGTTGATTGTGGGAGGAAGACTATTTGTGGCACACCAAAGATCTTCTATGGTGATTGCAGACTCTTTTGTTGATATGGAATGAGCTGGAGAATTTGTCTCAAGCCAAACTTTTCAACTTGATGTTAAGAAGATTCTTCGTTTTAAAGGTGGTGAATGCATAAATGATTTTGTTGATTGAGTTTCAGTTGTGGAGCAGTTCTTTAAAGAAATAACTATTCCAAATGAGAAGATGGTCAACTTAGCTAATTAGGTTTTTGACACAACCCCGACCCGGATTGTCCACTGGGACTCCGAATCGAGCTATGCTGGCCGTCACCTGGCAGGTGACGAAGCCATAAAGTGTGATGATGTGTAAAATATGAGTAAATTTAAACCTTGAAGTATCTAAAGGCAGAAGTGCGTGGTGAGCGGGAATGGACCCTTTTCACACGCGATGTCAGAGCATAAGTAAAGTACAGTAATGTGGGTAAGAGTCATACCCTCAAAGGCAGCCATCTCTACTGAGATTCGCCAAGAATCCTCGTCGATACGAATCTTAGCAATTTATAACCCGGAGGGGCGCAAAACAAGAAAATGTGAGTGGGCAAAAACAAAGATTTTAAAAACATTTCTTTTTCAAAAAGTAATAACCCCTCCCCGTAAAACTCGTATAATTTCCCAGAAAATAGGATATATATATATATATATATATATATACCTCAAAAATCGTCTCTAAAGTCCAAAAACCCACACATGTATGCCATGCCAATATCACAAGAATAAATAAGCTAACCAGGTGAAGTAAATAAATGAAATAACATGTCAGCTAGATCCACCCAGGGTGGCCTGTACGGCTGAATCTATAGCTCATCAAGTATGCCTGCACACGAGTCGGAACCACCTATTGTGGTATGTACGACAGGGCTAGGTGTAATAAGTACGCTCAAGTGCTACGATCACGTGAAGACTGTGCGATAAATCGCGGGTCACCTACGAGTCGGAACCACCTATAGTGGTCGGTACGACAAGATTGTGCACCTAACTTGGATCCAAGGTGAGCGTGCGGTGTGGGAGGCGAACATCACGTGAAGGATTGTACCCTAGCCACGAGCGGGAGCACTAACACCAGGGTGCAGGTTAATGAGCTCTAAATGCCACTAAGTATAACCATAATCATGCAGCTTACCATCAACAACATATAACTTACCTGGAGCTTACCTCAGCGTCTATGGTGTCAAAAGTAACATATATAACTACTAAATGCATATTGTAAAATGTAAAGTATTTGGCATGGTATTTCAATTCATAAAATCATTTAAATAAGTTTTATGGGAAAAATGTAAAGCATATATACTTCTATAGAAAACCAAAAGCCCATTCACCTGAAGTCCGCGCTACGACTCCCTAATATCAATACCGAGGCATCCTAAACGATCGGCGCCTAGAATAATTATCAAGTCACATCTCAGAACTCTTATCAATAAAGTACATAACTCACATAAAACACGTCCTTAGTCAACCGTCGATCAAAGTTCGACGGTAGGGTCATAACCCTACATAACTCAATCCGGAAGATCTGCATCTCAGATTTCAGATCCGTAACTTTTAAAGATCAACATTATGCTTCTAGAATAACATACTAAAGTTTCGTTATGATCCAACGGTTGGATCTCCGCCAATTGCCAAAACCAAGTGGCGGTTACAACCTTACAAATCCAATTCGGGAATCCATAAATTCCTATGATCCTCAAAGTGGCGGTTAACGTTTTCTTTTTCTTCTCCTTTCTCTCCTTACCTTGTTTTTTGATTGGGCAATGCCCAATCATCCCACTTACAGCTCCCCATGTGGCCCCTCAGGATTTATCAAGAAGAATCCT
The DNA here is from genome assembly GCA_036320875.1 of Cotoneaster glaucophyllus. Taxonomy (NCBI): domain Eukaryota; kingdom Viridiplantae; phylum Streptophyta; class Magnoliopsida; order Rosales; family Rosaceae; genus Cotoneaster; species Cotoneaster glaucophyllus. The sequence continues at coordinate 18,667,728 of CM070064.1, forward strand.
GAATATGCACAAATGACAATTTCACCCATACCTTTACTCGTTCATAACTTCTCCGTTATAACTCCAAATTCGATTCTGCTTGCACCCACGCATCCATAGCGACAAGTACTACGAGTACACGCCAAGAAAATAGGTCTTACATGACACGACAAGTAGTTAAACAAAGTCTACGCATTTGGCTCGAAAGGCATTTTCGCTAATTCACTTATTAAAATTATAAAAATTATAATTTTGAAGGACGGGTCGTCACAATTTTCCCCCCTTAATAAAATTTCGTCCCCGAAATTTCCAATAGCTCGTTAAATATAAAATACTCAAAAATAGGAAAAACATTTCTATCTAAATACTTACACGGGAAAGAAATCAAGTTAGAGCGGTTGCATAAAAGAGAATGCCATTCCGTCGCGATCGGATTGCAATTATTCCTCTTTCATGCCTCCAAGCTCATACCTTCTTCCTTCCTCGATAACATAATAGTATAACACCCGTATAAACCGTAAAATTGAAAACACTAATTATGATATAATAACATAAGGTCAAAATATACACATAATAAAGCATCACAAATAGATACATACATATATATATATATATATATATATATATATATATATAAATGTAAAATTTACATACTTGTATCAAGTTTAAAACCAAGAGTGAAAATAACTCACTCAATATTTGCAATAACAAAAATACTCATATAAATAGATTAACTTCATAGAAAATGCTTGCACAAAAAATCAAAACTCAAAATAAAAATGGATCTCGCCAAACATTTGTTGTGTCACAAACTTAGAGAATAAGTCCGAACTATATCTAACTAGTAAGTGTTGTCGTAGAAAGGCGATCTTGCCTACTAGCTTAGTGAACCCAACAATTAAATCATCGATATTACAGTCTGCAGCCTGTAATGCCGATAACTCATCGTTGTCTCAATAAGCTAGTGAGAAATACCCGAGGATGCAATATTACCATCTTGCCCCTCATTGGGAAATAGACATACATCGTCAGAACAAAGCCTCAATCGTGCTCACGCACTACCTCCTCAGGCAATATCGTCAATATCGACCTTCATTTTCAAAACTCTTTTTGGAAAGAAAAAAAATAGAATACCGTTGGTGCACGTCGGGCCCCTAAGGGGGGTGGATTGTAAGATCCCACATCGCCCAACGGTGTGGATCCTATAAGCCTTATATGTATATTCCCATCTCTACCTAGCACGAGGCCTTTTGGGAGCTCACTAGTTTCGGATTCCATCAGAACTCCGAAGTTAAGCGAGTTCACGCGAGAGCAATCCCATGATGGGTGACCCACTGGGAAGTTCTCGTGTGAGTGCCCAGAAACAAAACCGTGAGGGCGTGGCCGAGGTCCAAAGCGGACAATATTATGCTACAGTGGAGTCGAGCCCGGGATGTGGTGGGGGCCCGGGCTGGGATGTGACAATTTTGTGAATTCGAGATATCCTTGGTCTTGTCAATTTTATCAAAAAATTATTAGTGATTCTTCGATTATAGTATCCTTCCTCATCTTTCAGCCGAAGAAAGTTAGTGTAGTTTGGAAAGTTGGATATGAATAAAGTTTCTGACAACCGAATTGTTGTTTCACATCACCATCGCTTACACTCTTCAATGACGTTGATTTTTTTTTTAAAATTCGTGATGACATGTCCTTGGATATTTCAGCTGTGCAGAGGCAGCATGACAGATTACCACTCATATTTCTCTGTGGAGAACGCGTCCCAAAATCTTTATCAACATTAGATTTTTTAAGTACATATTCACTGAAAAGAATTGGATTTCTGACTGCGATGGTAAAAGAATCTGGGAAACGTCTACTCTTACACTATTGTACATCATTTCGTTTGTGCAAACTTAATGACTGTTTACCATCGCAAAAGATATAATTACCCTTGAACATTTCCAGCCATTCCTATCCATTTCAGCTGGAGTTTACTAGCATTGATTTGACATTACTTCTGAGTTGTCAAGAGTTGTTCGAATGGTTATAATCACTTCTTGTGTCCGATCGGATAAGGGGAATTATCATTATAAACTTCCTATATGAACTCATTTGTACATATAAAGGATGTAGCAAATTGGTATCAGAGCTAATCGCTGGCCGAAAGTGTGCTGACGAGGACGTTGGGCCCCTAAGGGGGGTGGATTGTAAGATCCCACATCGCCCTGGGGTGTGGATCCTGTAAGCCTTATATGTATATTCCCATCTCTACCTAGCATGAGGCCTTTTGGGAACTCATTGGCTTCGGATTCCGTAGGAACTCCGAAGTTAAGCGAGTTCGCGCGAGAGCAATCTCATGATGGTGACCCACTGGGAAGTTCTCGTGTGAGTTCCCAGAAACAAAACCGTGAGGGCGTGGTCGGGGCCCAAAGCGGACAATATCGTGCTACGGTGGAGTCGAGCCCGGGATGTGGTGGTGGCCCGGGTCGGGATGTCACAGTTTTAGTATGTAATTTTGAACTACATGAGTTTTCTAAAACGGGTGTTAGTATGTTCGAAATGATTTCTAACTAGATAAATTATTATGATCCACTCACTTTATTTTTGGCCCCCTCAAGACCTAATGAGACGAAAGCGGCTATGAACGACGACGAGTGCAGTAGTGCATCTCTCCTACGGGGTAGGATGATTTACTTCTGTCTTTATCAAGTTGAAAAAAATTGTAACCAAACTTGTGGTCATGCATGCACATCGCATGACTATTTCCGATTACTGATGCATTTACTACTGCTAAACTAATGTGACATGTAATAATGGGTTTGAACCTTACTGGGTCCCCAAGTGAAGAGGTTGTTATAGATGAACTTTTCATTACAGGATAATTTTTAGTTATTTTATTAAATTGAACCCGTTGGCTCTTATTGTCACATACCAATAGTAAGTTTTTACCTATAGCTTCGTCACCTCTCTGGTGATGGCGAGCACATCCCTACCCTCGGTTTGATGATACCAAATTGGGGTATGTTAGCCCTTTTTCTCTTGTACAATAAATAGGTAATGACTACATAATCTCATAAAAGCATACTTAAACAGGAAACAAATGATCATATATTATTATCATAATTAAAAGAAAAGTTATAACTAAAATTATGTGATCAACCTACAAAATCATTAGTGGACATGTACAAAAACCCCTGAAGTAAAGCAAAATGATGAATGATTAAATAGAAACTAAAAACGCTAATCCAAATTGCAAAAACAACAATATATGGTAAGACCTAAATCAACCTTTTTATCCTCGTCAATAAATAATATTACGACCTTAATCTCTCTCCATTCTTTCTGCCCAAACAAGAAGCAAAAAAAATTAAATCTGAGAGTTGATTAATGTAATCGTATATTAGCCAAGTTTTGGAGCCCTTGGGAGGTGGAGGCCTGTGCAATTACAGAAGATCCCCCTTCAAAGCCGCCACTGATAGATTGATTTGTTATCTATATATTAGTGTTCCTTATCATGGAGCTCCATAGTAATTCTGCAAATTTACAACTGGAAACATAGCCAACCATGAGGGTGTGCAAAAGGTGCCACCGCACGGGACCCCTGATTTGGAAGGCCCCCAAGTTTTCATTAAATGTATATAGCATGCAATATATATTTAAATGTGCATGATAATACTAATTATGGTTCTAGCGCTAGTGGTTTAAGACTTTTATTTTTTAGCTCATATGTTGGGTTCGAATCTTTGTTGTACTATTTTGTTATTTTTAATTTTTGCAAATTTATAAACTTAAAAGTAGATAACTAAAAAGCATTCAATACGTTTCAAACTCAGGACCTTTGAAGATAGGAAACACTCCCTACCCATCAAACAACCTTATTTTGGTGAGCTAACTTGCAATATTTCAATTTTATAGATAACAAAATTGAAAAGTAAAAAATAATACAGAAAATACAGAAAACTGGAGGGTCTCCATCTAAGTTTTGCACAGGGCCCCTAAATACTCAGGGTCATCCCTACTGGAACATTTGTAGTTAATCATTTAGTCCACTCCTTTGCATAGGTTCCCTTGGTAAACTCTTTTTGGTTCCTGGTGCTATAGGTAGGAGTACATTATGACAGAATCAGTCACCCGGGCAAACCAACCCTCATCCAAGAAGAATGATTGTTTTGTAATGTCTTCTTAACCAATAATAATCATAATATACATTTAGTATGTTTACTTTCAAGGAATGGATTTATAGGAAATAGGTATTATTCGTATATCTTTTGTTTACTAACACAATAAGAATGAATAAATAGGTGAGTCCCCCTGGTATCGTCAAAGATCTGAAAAAAAAAAAAAGAAAAAAAAAAAACCCCTTCTATCAAGACTCAATTGTTAAAATTGAAATGGTTTTTGTTTTTTTTATCAAAAATGGTCATTGAAATTGAAAATCAATTAATGTAGTCCCTGAAAATAGGTGTCGCAAATCAATGTGGTCCTTTGTCACAATTCTGTTAAGTGTTGATGTGGCACATAAATGAGCTCTATAAATCCTTTTTTTCTCACAAATGGTCATTAAATTGACCTGCGACATCAAAATGGTCCTTGAAATTGACACGCGACATCAAAATGGTCATTGAAATTAAAAATTGATCAATGTAGTCCTGCAAGTAAGTGTCACAAATCAATAGGGGTGGTTCGGTATAGGATACCAAACCAAAACTAGTATTCCGAATCCCAAACCGAAAATTTTCGGGACGAGAATTTGAAGACCAATCCCAAACCAAATTTCATTCACACTACCATTTAATCGAACATTGGCATGCCTGACTGTTTTTATCAGAGTCAAAATTCAAATTAATTAAACCCTTTTAGCAATCTGTTGAGAGACAAAAGAATCAAGCATTTTGAAATCATTAGCCATGACAACACCAATAATAAAATCCAAATGAATATCAAACAGAACATGAAAAATATGCAAGGTGTAGGGCATTTCAGGTTGCAGAACATGAATTAGAAACTACTAGCATCAATTATAAAAGAATACTATATATAATATATATGTATAAATATAGAGAATTGCTATTAGCACTCCAAAAATATGCTGCTACCTTATGAGGATCCACAAGCACACCTTGAGCTAATATCACGTGCCCTAGGAACGACACATGATCCAACCAAAACTGACATTTGCTGAACTTAGCGTACAACTTATTTGCCCTTGGCGTCTTTAGAACCAAACGCAGATGCTTGGCATGCTCAACTTATTCTTCGAATACACCAAAATGTCATCTATGAAAACAATGACGAACCTATCGAGATAAGGATGAAATACTTGATTCATTAAGTTCATGAAAGCTGCTTGTGCATTAGTCAACCCAAATGGCATCACAAGAAATTCGTAATGTCCATATCGAGTTCTGAAAGCTGTCTTCGGAATGTCGTCATCCCTAATCTTCAATTGGTAGTAACCCGACCTCAGATCAATCTTAGAGAAGACACAGGCACCTTTGAGCTGATCAAAGAGAGCATCAATACGAGGTAACGGATAAGAGTTTTTAATCGTCACCCTGTTCAACTGTCTATAGTCGATACATAACCTCAAAGTTCCGTCTTTCTTCCTTACAAACAGAACTGGAGCTCCCTAAGGGGAAATGCTTGGTTGAATGAAACCCTTATCAACTAACTCTTGTAACTGAGCTTTAAGTTCCCTCAATTCTGCGGAAGCCATACGATAAGGTGTAAGAGAAATAGGATTAGTACCTGGAAGTAGGTCGATGGTGAACTCCACTTCATGATCTGGGGTAAACCAGGTAAATCTTCGAGAAAAACATCCTGGAAGTGCCTGACTACTCCGACGTCCTCCACAGATGCAGTAGTCTCCTCTATTAGCGCCACATGAGCTAGGTAACCTTGACAACCTTTACCCAACATTCGCTTCACCTTCATGGCAGTGATAACTCCATGCCTTAGACCACTACGTTTGCCAATAAATGTGACAGTAGGCATGCCTGGTCGATGGAAGGTAACCACCTTCGCATGACAATCCAACTTGGCACGATTATAGTCTAGCCAATCCATGCCCAAGATAATGTCGAAATCAATGATATCCAAAGGAACAAGATTAGCCGACATGATTACATCTTCAATAAGGATAGGACATCCTTGATATTCCCAGTTAACATAACAAATTTCACCCCTAGGCATCGAGAATTCCAACTCGTAGCCGAGTAAAGTAGGATGTGGTTGAGTTGTTTGAGCAAACTTATGGGAAATAACTGAATATGTAGCACCAGAATCAATTAAAACTTTAGCAAAATGGCCTAGAACATTCAACGTACCCATAATCAAGTCTGGATTTGCCTGAGCATCCTGAAGGGTGATGTGATTAACTCTTTCCTGGACCTGCTGTCTGCCTCCACTACCTTTGTTTGCTTGAGCCTGATTACCTCGGCCCTGCTGCGGTAGATTTGCTTGCATGCCAGAACCTCCACTGCTAGACGCTACGTCTAGGTTGTGATACACCCTCCAGCATACATCTGTGCTCCACCACCCTGATAGGGTGCATAATCTCCCTGATACTGTGGATAACCTCCCTGAGTCTGCTGGTAGCCTCCCTGAATCTGCTGATAACCTCCCTGATAGTAAGGGACCTCTGGTGTATACTGGTATGGTCCTCCCTGGTACAGAGTTACTCTCCCTGATAGTGGAAAGCTCCACCGTAGCCAGTCTGCTGACGAGTACCAGGTGTTGGGAACTGCTGTACAGGAATGGCATGTGGTTGATTAGCGGGCTGATTCCTTTGACCCTGAGGACAATTATAGGCCATGTGTCCCTACTGTCCGCAAGTGAAACATCCTCTTTCCCCCATTCTACACTCGCCAAAGTGACGGTTGTTACACCTGCGGCAAAGCTGTGCACCTGAGCTGCTGGAGTTCTCTTGATTCTGGAAACGAGAACTACCAGTGGATCTGCCGCCTCTACGAGGTGTACCGAAGTTAAAACCCCCGCTCGACGATCCTGAGCTGTTTCCGCCTCTCTTAAAGTTCTGAGTTCTCCTCGAACCAAGCGATGATTGACCCCTGCCATAGTTCCTCTGGGCATTCATGCCACCAACATCGTCATCATCATCGGGAGCATTCTCTGAATCTTCATCCCGAAGTAAGATCTCGAAGAATTCCTGGTAAGTAGCATAGGGAGTAGTGGTTGCCATAGAGCGCCACTTCTTACAAGTTCCCCTCTTAAACAAATGAAGCATCTCTCGGGGCAATAACGAGATAGGTTTGTGAACCTCCGATGGTACTCAGTGGCTGACATATATGTTTAAAGACATCCAAATCCATAGCATCCTCAGAAGATAATGCTTTCTTCTCTTGTCCCCACCAAGTCCCTGCTCCTAAACGAAGGAACCAGGTTGTCGTATCGACCCATCTGTCTATTGGAAGATTTCCCTGTCGTTCCATGATTCGAAAGGTCTTCTCGACATGATCGAGCCATATCTCTGATTTCTCCGCTCCTTCGTTTCCAAAGAGTTCGTTAATCTTCAGACGAGAAACGATATCCAAAGTATTCCTCGGAGTAGGATGAAGTGCAGACTGAATAGCATTGGCAATAGCCTCACCAAATTGCCCCAAGTCCGGAAAATTATTCTCGGCTGACTACGAGGTGGCATGGTTCTGACATAAGAAAACAAGAGTTAAAACACACTAAGAAGTGAAGGACTGTCTAAACCTATGCTCTGATACCAAGCTGACACACCCCGACCTGGGAAGGTCGAAGCATGCTGGCCATCACCGAGAGGTGACGTAACCATAAGGGTATGTGATGTGAAAAGTGAGTGAATTTAAACTAAAACTAAATAGAACTAAAAACACTAAGTAGTGATAGAGTGTGCAATCTTGGGAATAACCCACTACAAATATTCAAAGCGTTAAGACAGTAGGACTACAATAGAGTAGTCAAAGTACTAAAGTACACTTATTACATAATTGTGATAAGTTCATACGTCTAATAAAGAAGCGAATGTCAGAAACTGTCGGTATTCCTCGAGTGCCACAAAAGTACAGCTATCTAGGTCCTGGAGGGGCGAAAAACAAGGTTGAGTGGGTCAGCAAAACAATGCTTAATAATAAAACCTTTGTTTTTGAAAGTACTAACCCCTCGCCGTAAAAACAAGTATAATTTCTTCAAATTGTATAAGTATATAAGCAAGCATTTAAGTATGATAGTAATATAGTCTGCAATATGCGAATATGTGATATACCAAATGCCACAGTACTATATCATGTGATAATCAAGTATAATCGATTTGCTCATCATCTAAGCTAGCACACGAGTCGGAATTGCCTAAGGCAACTTTACCCGACGACACTGGGTGCAATCTAGTACTACGATCACGTGAAGACTGGTGTAGAAACATGGTCACATACAAGTCGGATTGCCTAATGCAATCTACCCGACAAGACTGGCACCTAACTTGGATCCAAGACGAGCGAACGGTGCGGATGTGAATATACATGTGAAGGACTGGCCCTGGGCGGAATACTAACACCGGGGTGCAGCAAGATGAGCATGTACAAATATGTATGAATGTCATGACAGTAATATCCCAACGATTGAGCAGCATTTATCACAATTCTATATCACAATTACGAATAATCGGCAATTTAAGCGTAAAACTAAAGTAATTACGCAATTATAGAAACTATAATATGTATAGGTATAAAAACAAACTGCCCACTCACAAATATGTCGATGGGTCGTAGCCCCCGAGCCTAGTTTGGCCTCGTACGTCCTCGGGATACGTTTCCCCTATATGTGAAATAACTAAAATATAATTAGTTAAAGCACATATACGGAAACCTAAATAAAATCCCCATAGTTTGCTCAAACCTAGGGTTTAAATATATGAAATCGATCTACTCGACGTCACGAACACACACGTGTCAACCACGCGCCGCCCAAATGTGGCTGTGCAAAACCGTCACGCGCCCCCACGTGCCCGCGAGTACACTAGTACTCGCCTCCCTCTCGAAAATCTGCAGTTTTTGCAGATTTTTGGCCCAACTTCCCGAGCTCCTAACGGGCTCGATTCTCAACCAAAAACACTTCTACAAAAGCCAAATTAAAGCTAGGAATGTGACGAATCAATCTACCTTCACAGAAAGTTCATGTGTGGTCCGTGTTGACCAGAAATTTGGTCTAAAAGTGGCCAAACGACCACGGCCAAACTTTTCCAGAAAGTTGGAAAATTTCTTCCCAACTTCCAGAGTCGATATCTAACTCAATACTTAACCAAATTCGATGATTCAAAAGCCATTTTGAATTTAGGAATGTAGAAAACAAGTCTATACTTATAAAATGCCCAGTTGTGGTCGAGGTTGACCAGAAAAATACGTTGAAAGTGGCCAAACGACCACGGTTCCATTTGTTGAAAAGGCTAGCAATCTCCTTCACCTCGAGTTTTCTGAGTTTGAGTTCATTCAAGACAAGTAAATGAGTTCAAAAACAACTTATAGAAGTAGAATGAAGGTTCTTAGAGTTTCTTGGGGCTTACCTAAGCTGTGAATGGCTTGAAATAGTTGTACGAAACTTCGCCGAGTCGGACCTTCCGAGTTGGACGTCCAAAACTCGTTCAACTCGTGAACCAGGGGTATGGTTGTGTTCGTGAGGATGAGATGAGCACGATGGTGCAATTTGTTTAACACGTTTGCAAGTTTTGAGTGAGCTTGAGGAGCTTGCAGAGAAGAAGAAGAAAGAAGAAAGGTACGGCGAGAGAGAGAGAAGAAGAGAGAGAGAGTGTGTGATGGTTTAAAAGGTTCTGATTGGATACCAATAAAAAGGAGGGATGGTGATTGGTTGATGCGTGGAGGGGAGGGTTTTAGGGAAAGGGAGCTAACGGGTTGGAGGAAAAGGGAGCATAGATCCCCTTTTTTAGGGAAAGGAGGATTGGTTTTCATATTTTGTAAGCTTTTGGTGTAAAAAGTATGTCTCTTTACAGTGTCTTTAAACACTGTTAAATGGGTATAGTAGTCACTTCACATAATCAAGAAGAAATTACATAGGAAAATTAGGGACGGGTCGTCACAAGATCAGAGTGGTGAAGTGATTTGTGCTGGAACCCTTGATTCCTTTGAGGTATATTGCCCATTTGATCACAGCTTTTTGACTTAGTGCTTCATTTTAGTTCTATTTCCTGAAATTTCTTAATGTTATGTACAATAGATCTTTGTTTGGCCGATGAAGACAAGCCGCCTGTTGGATATTCTTAGCGGCCATGAAAGTCTTGTTCATGGTTTGATGTTTTCTCCTACAAATGTGAGTTTACTTATATTATATTTGATTGTTCTGCTGGTATAATTGTTGTGTTGGTTTATTATAAATGCACATGCTTCTATAATGCTTACTCAGGCTGTTGCAGATGCATATACTTTTATAGAGTTGGTTCCTATTTATGATTTAAGGTGTTTTCTTTATGTATGTTGTTTTTATTTTCTCATGCAACCAAAGTTTATTTGCAAGGTCTAATGTTGATAGCTGTTGGAGCTTGATGCGATGTTTTTCTTCCACATGCAGGCAACTTTAGCTTCATCATCATGGGACAGAACAGTTCGGTTGTGGGATGTTTTTGATGGAAAAGGTGCTGTTGAAACATTTACCCATACACATGATGTTCTTACACTGGTTTACCGCCCTGATGGAAAGCAGTTGGCTAGCAGCACATTAGATGGTCAAATTCATTTCTGGGACCCAATTGATGGTTTTTTAATGTATACCATTGAGGGCCGTAGGGATATTTCTGGAGGTCTTATGACAGATCGTAGATCAGCTGCCAACTCAAGTTCAGGAAAATTCTTCACAACTTTATGTTATTCAGCTGATGGGAGTTACATATTAGCTGGAGGAAGTAGCAAATACATCTGCATGTATGATGTTGCTGATCAGGTTAGTTTCTTACATGGGCAAGCTTTGAACAGCATGATTCACACTCGATGATGTTTCTCAAGCTTTCTTTTTTTGCATTTTCTGTTGCTGTTTCGTTTTGTGGCTGGAACATCAAGACCTTAACATCGAGCAATATGCAGTTATGCACACACACCTCTTGCATCTTTTTTATGCTTGAAGAAACTGCTTGGAAAAGCATGAGCTATATTTTCATTAACAGTTGGGTTACAAGCTTTCTACACATTCTTACATAAGATACTGTTATTTACTTTGATTTATTGCAACTTTAGCCAAAATGTGATGAGGTTTTTTAAAAGAGCTGTACAACTTTCCACCTCTTGGCCAGTGTGTCCCAATGAATTAAGATTTCTCCAAGTATAAGTCACATATTCAGAACATCAAACATCTTATGAGAACTTTGATTAGGGCTGTGCAACTTCCATGGTTACCTGAATACTCCATTTGATTCGAGTTTAGGATGAACTTTAAGCAGCTTGTTGTATACTATGGTATAACAAGCAGCTTCTTGTATATCATTTTTGAAATAATAGGCGCTTTTTTTCTAACTTTTGTATGCTTATTTCTTTTGACATCTTGTATGCATATGCTCTTGGATATAATTTTTCTGGCCTTAAACCTGTTACAATCTGCTTGTTTCTACATCAATCATCTAAACTTATTCTTTAGAAAATACACGAACTTTTTTCTCCGAATGCTTTTTTCTTCCCACAGTTGAGAAATATATCATTGCATTGGTTAAACAACAATGTTTTTAATTCCAGTGTGAGAATGCCATGTAAGTTGGGAAAAGAGAAGTTAGGGTGTATATAATTTTCCTTGTCTATATTTTATATGTATGGGTGATTGGGTACATCTCCTGTCTGCGTCACTGGGTACCATAGTATTCCTCTAAAACTAGCTTGTAGAGGAACTCCACCTCTTCATTATGTTCAAGCCTCAAAGTTTTTAGGTCTATTGATGTAGTGGATTTATTTTCGCAGGTGTTGCTGCGGAGGTTTCAAATAACTCACAATGTATCTTTGGATGGAGTTCTTGACTTCTTAAACTCAAAGAATATGACAGATGCTGGACCACTGGATTTAATTGACGATGATAACAGTGATACAGAAGAAGGTGTTGACAAGCAAACCCGAGGAAAGTTGGGTTATGATTTACCAGGATCCATGCCTAACCATGGAAGGCCGGTTGTTAGAACAAAATGCTTGAGAATTGCCCCCACTGGTCGGAGCTTCTCAGCAGCAACAACAGAGGGAGTTCTAGTTTATTCAATTGATGATTCCTTTATCTTTGACCCAACTGATCTTGACATAGATGTCACATCTAAGGTACTTGGTGAAACTTTGAAATATTACAAAATTCCCTCTACTCAGATTACCCATCAAACATTTTTAAAGCTTTGTTTCGTTAAAACTCAGTATGCCACCATAATACAATTGCTCGAATTAAACATCAATATTTGTCTGATAAAAATTGAAGAAAAACTAGGTAGACTGTCCACCTTTGAACCTAGAGGAGGCCCCATGGGCACCTGGAATAAAGGTGCCTCTGTTCCAAAGTTAGGGGGAGAGCTACTGGATGACGGTGGCAGGGAGAGTGGATGGGGAGGGGAGAGAGATATAGATTTTATACAAGGTTTAGAATGGATATTAGTGAATTCATGATTGGAAGGCTTGCGAGAAAATTTGGAGGTAAATACTAATAGTGAGACCCTTTGTTAAAATGGCACTAATTTTCCTAGTTTTTGTAGATTTCTACCTTCAATTTTGTTTTCTTTTCATTTGTTTCCTGATTACATTGTTCTGCAGGCTGTTGATGCTGCACTCAATGAAGATAAATTGAGCAAGGCTTTAATCCTTAGTCTCAGATTAAACGAAGACAGTCTAACTAAAAAGTGTATTTTCAAAGTTAGTCCGATAGACATCGATATTTGCAAAGGTTAATTGAGGCATTTGCAGATCTGTTAGAAAGTCGCCCACATTTAGAGTTCATACTTGGGTGGTGTCAGGTACTTTTATTGGCTTCCGTTTCTACTGAGTTCAGATGCTGTGAACTCGTTACAGTAGCATTGTTTTCATAGCAGGATCTCACTGATGGTTTGCGTATGTTTTGTCTTGCAGGAGCTCTGCAAAGTTCATGGTAAGTCTATTCAACAAAACTCTAGAAAGCTGCTTCCTGCTTTAAAATCCCTACAGAAGGCAATAACAAGAACACATCAGGATTTGAAAGAGACATGTTCTTCCAATGAATATATGCTTCGATATTTATGTTCAGCAAGCTCAGGGAAATGAAGAATGTTGCAACGCTGCTAAACACCTCGACAAAATTTTCAGAGTAAAAGATTACTGTTTTCATTGCAATGTGTAAAATCAGCTTGCTTGGTTTGGGAACCCTCGTCACTGTATTGAGAAGTTGGAAAATACTTAGAGCTGTGAAATTGGGACTTTGAGACAAGAACTGCTGTTTGCCACTTGAAACATCATCCGTGCAGGATGGTCTTGCAATCATCGCAGGCGCATGTAGTAGTGGCATCAGTTAATGTTGTCTCTCAGATAGAAGTAGATTTGTTTTGAAACATTGTCCGACCCTAATAGGGATTCATCGTATGATCTGATGCCGGTCTGCGGTTTTTCTGTACTATATTGACAAAGGGAGTTAGTCCCGGGGAAATGTATGTCTCGAAGTTTTCCTTTTTCCCTATTCTGCTTCTGTCTATGTAGAGTTTGGAATGATATAAACAAACGAAATTCGTTCAATTGTTTTTGCAATTTCTTGCGAAGTATATGCACATCAATCGTAGCAAGGTTTTTTTCGCCAAACTGTATTTCTTAAGAATCATACATTCACTCCCACATGAAGTTTTGTATTCGTTTCTTCCTTCCCTTTTTTTTTTTTTTTTTTTGAGCCAAAAGAACCATATTAAAGAGAAAATCCTCTGATACAATCGTTCCCAACAGAATTAAACTGAAAAGAATCTAAAGCAAAAGGAGGAACATGATGCTCCCACAAATGACAACCAGTTATTAGAAGCCCGGAGGAGCAAAGGCATCAACAACAAAGTTTGCCTCTCTAAAGATACGGTTCTAAGAGATAATGCTAAATTTGGTTGCCATCCATTTAATATCTTCAATGGTATGCTCTAGATTCCACGAAACCAAGCACACTTGTTGCATAGCCTGGATGACTAGCTTGGAATCGCCTTCCACCATGATCTTTGACACACCCTTTCTAAGAGCAAACGTTAGACCCTCTATTAGACCATTAGCTTTGACTTCGGAAATAGTGGCTCCGTCAAGATTTAAATCCCCACCAGCCCACTTAGTAGTAAGAGAGAAGTCTTAGGTTCGATTCTCGCCAAAGGCGAATTTGAACCACATTCTTGCTAGCCCATTGTGAAGCTAAGCCCCCTCCTTATCGTTTATTCAGAAAAAGAAAAGAAAAAAAAAGCCCCACTAGCAATTAGAATTCCATCATGATCCCAGATGGTAAAGTCAGCCACCGCCTTTCCCCCCGGTAAGGAACCACCAAAACTTAACTTACCCAAATCCTTTTATCGCTTATAAAAAACAGAATAATGAAAAATCATAAATAAATTGGATAGCAACTATAGTTGTTATAGTTTCCCTAAATCTTCAATTTTTTTTTTCTTGATGCTTATGAAAAAGCATTTCTTTGTTTGCAATCAGGTTTGATTTTCACTCCAGTAATGAAAGTTGTTGGCTGACATCTTATTTCAGAGGAGGGAAATAAACAAAGGTGTGTAGGCACGGGCAGATCCACATAGGGACCTGGGTGGTCTCGGGACCCTCCGAAGGCTGGGAAAAACGCATGTGAAGGTCACACCCATTCTCATCCAATCCTAGGCACAAGAACAACTAACTCAAACCCAATTCTCACATGAAAACCAGATATATTGCAGGAGGACGAAAGGAGATGAATAAAAAAGCTAGATTTATTACTCTTGACATAATAAAATTAGGTTTATTAACTCTACTGATACATAATCCCACATATTTGTCATCTTTCAGCAACAAAAAAAAAAAAAAAACTGAGCCTCGTACAATCTTTCATTCTAGCTCCAAATTTCATTCCGCTTGCCCTCATGCGTTCGTATCGACACATACTATCCAAATATGTGAAAAAAATTAACATGCATGAAATGTATCATTCTACCCTCCAAATTCAACAACTTATTCAGACTTCTTCTCTTGACTGCCTGAGATGTCCTTAAGCTTTTCCTTCAGCTCACCATTCTACAAATGAAAAGACGGCGGCATTAAAGCACTGCATTTCCTTGAATAAATAACGATACAATAAATAACCGAATTTACAAGGATTAACCTGATGCATATTGAGAATAATATCTGACCCTCCGACTAACTCCTCCTTGATGAATATCTGAGGAAACGTTGGCCAGTGGCTTCATAGGGGGTAAAAAGAGTAAGATTAAGAAATCAACTCCAAATCAAAAAGGCCAAATTGACTAAGTTTATCACAATCGTCGGTCCTGATCCTGTCTTTGTATAACGAACAAAATTTGTAGTAGTTTTCGTCTTAGGCTTGTATATAGCACTCAAATATATAGTACTCAAATACCCTACCGAAGAAAGATAAGGGACATCTATTATTTCTAACTGCACAATCATTGGCTGAAGAGGGCGAGACAGGTTTTAACCTCCAACGAACACGATGAGTTTTATAATTAGATCACGATTCGTGACAATCATAATTCTTCATTCAACAGTGATTTCTTAATAACTAGTACCATGTACTTCACCCAAAAAAATAACGATTATTTACATCCTTTGTTTATAAGCGGTGCTAGCAAATTTGGAAAGGCAAAATTCTATAAACGAAAACTAAAGTGGGAAATCTTTAGAATTTACACCACAAAGAATCAACTCACCTAAAGGCTTTTACAGCACTTTTCAGTTCAGGATCTTCCAAGATATTTCTAGAAGCGAAAGGAACTTCTGCAAAGTCCACAATAATCATAAGAAAATAGTTAGCAGCAATGCATAACAATAAGTGAAATTTAGTAGCTAGTAGTCATGTTTGTTCAACCCGTTCTTTCA
Organism: Cotoneaster glaucophyllus; assembly: GCA_036320875.1. Lineage (NCBI taxonomy): Eukaryota > Viridiplantae > Streptophyta > Magnoliopsida > Rosales > Rosaceae > Cotoneaster > Cotoneaster glaucophyllus. The sequence goes on from CM070064.1 coordinate 18,683,708, forward strand.
TAATTTCTAGTTGAACTACCTATTGAATTAAAATTCCAAAAGACTTGAAAAGTACAAAAAATAAGAAGAGCTTCACTCAACTTACTTCATTCAATATGTAAACTTGAAAAGAAAATTAATACAACCTGTCAGTCACAGCACCTGAAACAGTACTCTACTCCATTCTGGATTACTTTACGTTTTAGCCATTCCTGACAATTCTAATTGATTAGGTGCATCACGTATTTGTCGAAACTGACACTCCTTATGCAGGAAGTATCAAATGCACCTGTATGGATATGCTTGACACTGGCAAGCTATTTATATCTCTTTTCAGCTAGTGCCGTCCCACTTTGATGGAACATATGAGCAATCATGAAGATAGTGATATCACTATGCTTTCATTTCAGTTATTTCCGTTCATACGTAGATAGATTCGATATAGTTTTAATACTCTAACGGCAAGTGAGCTGAATCCACATTGAGGAAGTTCAGGCACTCCTTTCTGGCACTCCATTACAGGGTTGTCCTTGACGTCCTACGCCAGAAACATACCAGAATTATTTAACGTAAAGGACAATTAACCTTCATCCAGATGACAAAGGGAAGATAAAAACTTATGTTAAGAAGATTGGTTTGGCATACATACCTGTTCAACAAGGTCCTTCAAACTAAGGTCAGAACTCTCAAGTTTATTAGTCGGTTTAAAATCATCATGCTTGTCGGTCTCATTTGGCACACTGGTATTGTATCTCATGCCACTGGGATAAAAGGATGCAGGTGCCGACCACCAAAGAAACCATTAAATGTTATCATCAACAAGTATGAAGCATACATGAACCAAATTCAAAACATGCCGCGGACTAATGTGTTGTTACAAACATATACACCCGCACAGATACCACACTCCTATACATGGCCTGGTCAAAAATGCAAGCATATAGCATATACAATAAAGAGCAATGTTTCTTGCCGCACAATCTAATATATGCCATGTGATCAAAATCTCAATCCATATGACAAGCAAGGTTTAGGGTATGTTCGAACATAGATAATCCAATTAACTCTATACCAAAACATAATTCCAATCACAGACAGGCAAGGTTTTAAAAAACGCTAGGCGCTAGTCTGGTGGCAGGCTGGGGCCTAGCGCCTAGGCGGCTAGGTGGGGGCCTAGGTGGACTAGGCAGATTTAAGTAAATTTATTATATTATTGTATATATAAGTGTTTCCTACTTAGTGGGAAAAGGCTTTGTTGTTGTTGTTGTTGTTGTATTGTATATATAAGTGTTTATTTATACTTAAAAAAATATACATAATTGTATTGAGATATGCAAAATAAAATGACATATAGGTTATAAAGTATTGGAACATATTGAAAACATGGGGAATAAGCATATAATGAACGTTCATCCAAGTATTCAATAAGTATTTTACATTTTATTGAAAAATCAAAGTGCAAAATGAAAGTTATCGATTTTCTGTGTAAGTGAGAGTTGCGACCTAGGTGGGTGCCTAAGTGGGTTTAAGCGTTCTAGGCAGACTCCCAAGCAGGTCTAGGCGCACTTAATTTTCGAACGCCTAGGGACTAATCGGCATGATGACTAGCCACCTAGCGCCTAGGCGAGATTTTTAAAACAGTGCAAACAGGTAATATCAAAATATAACAGTATTTTTCTTAAAATCATATATAAAACAGTATTTAATCCAAAACAAACCCATATTTTAACTGGGTTTAGTTTGATTGAACCAAACTCTCAGTCTCAACACTCTTCAGTTATGCACTTTCGTATGCACTACTATTAGTGATTTCCAAACACCCTTTTTCTCCTCGTACACACTCCTGTTTATTTCTTGCCATAAAATTGAAGAAATCAAAAGAGAATCATCAAACAGAGATAAACCGGAGCATGGACGAGGATAGAAGGGTATGCAGAAATCACTTCCCTTACAATTACTTCTAGTAGCCAAATGTGGGAAACCTAATCAAATTCTTACAATTGTCGCAGGACGAGAAGCCGGGCCGGGAAACGAAAGCCACTTGAAGACCAAATTCGAAAGAGACCTCGCCATGTTGTGAACCCTAAGAACATGAAATCCTGTTTGGTTAGTCGGAAAACGAAGGAAAGTTGAAAGCTTTTTATAGTAACATTCATTCATAAAAATCGATGTGAAAATCTTGTTTGCTTAGTCGGAAAGCAAATGGAAAGTCGGATTCGGAAACTTTATCGATTTACCTGGTAGAAAGAGGAGGAGAGAGGTGGAACCACCGTGGAAGGAGGCTGAGGAGAAGCAGGAGGTGCGTTTTCTTTCGAGCTGTGAGTGTAGCTTTCTGCACCGTCGATGTACAAAAGATGGAAGGGTTGGTTAGTTGTTCGGTCCGGCTATTTGAATCCAGTTTATTTTTTGGCGTAATTGGATTGTTAGTCCCTGTCATAGTGAAAAAATAGAATTTAAACTTATGTGGTGAAATTTGTTATGATTTATGCTTAAAATTAAAAATTACGTTAATGTTGTAGGCATAATTTACTGAACAATTATGGAGGCCAGAGAGGGGTGCGGCAAGTAGAGAAGAAAGATAAATGTGTAATTGTGGGTGTGTGTTATTCCACCTCATTGTGCCTTTATTTATAGTAGTAGGGAAGGTTAATTCTTTACCCTTTAGGATTACAACATTTAATAGGTGCTCCTAATAGAAATATGAGAGATATTCCAAGATATACTAAGATTTACGCAATCACATTCTTATTCCAATAGGACTGCAACAATTAACTCTTTGTTAATTTTTAGTCTCACATGTGAGACTCATGTGTTAACAATTAATGGAGAATTGACGAAATTTTTTATTTTGGGCTTAAATCTTAACAAACTTCACCACAGGTAGGGGTGGGTATGGGCTGGGCTAGGCCCAAAATTGGAGAGACAGAACCGGACCCGATTGGAAATGAAACGAGGTGGGGCGGGTCAGGCAGTTTGATTTTAGAAATAGAAATCGGACCTAACCCGGCTCGTTTATTCCTACTAGTCCAAATTTTTTTTTCGTCTGGTATGCTGCTATCAGATACCAAAGAAGGCTTCATACTAGAGACCTGTGCATAGATCAAGCAAAAGAACAATCAATCTTCCTTTTCCACTTTGTAATTCTGCATAATCTGAATTTGACATGCATAACAACCACACATCTCTCCAATTTCACAATTTAATTAACTGTTAATTCACTAAGAGGGTGTATTCAATTGAGAATTTGAGAGATTTTAATGGATTTATAAATCTATTGATTTTTATGGAGTTTAACTGATTTGTAGAGATTCCATGTAAAATTTTGATTCAATTCCCTCGAAATCTCATGGGAAGAGATGAGATTTGTGGATGCTTAAAATACACTACAAAATCTTTCTAATTCCCTCTAATTCCTCAACTTTTCCAAATTCTTTAAATTCTAATTCTAATTGAATACACCTGTAATGTTATAAACATTTTTAAAATTCTAATTGAATACACCCGGATTTCTAAGGATTTTAATAAACTATCTTAAAATCCTGATTGAATACACATTGAATTTCATAGAATCACTTAAAATCCTGATTGAATACCCCTAGATTCATTAAAAGAATTAAAATCCCTCAAAATCTCAATTGAATAAACCCCCTAAATTAATTCGATAAATTTCCCAATTTGAACAATTTCAGTTTCTTTCTTTCTAATCAGGAAAAACAAAAATAGAAGAGAAGAACTTTAATTCAATAAAAAAAAGATTTATAAAGAGAGTTGCTTACTGTGAAAAGCAAGATGCCCACTAGTGTTATTTTATTGGTCACTACCTTGGTGTTTGTTTCTCGGGAAAAAGAGGTGAGAAAATTGTTGAAAAGGAATGGGAAAGATCAAATTTAAAACTAAAAACCCACAAGCAAGATAGAAAAGCACAAACCTGATGAAGGTTTGGAGTCATTCTAGAGGGTTTTTGGGGAAGAAAGCCAAAAACAGAAGCAGCAGAAGTTGGTAGTTATTAGCTGAAATATGTTGCTGCTTCTGTTGTTGTGACCTTGATCGAGACGAGAGTGAGTCTTGAGATTAGTAGGAGATCAAGGGCTAAGATTTAATCGAATGTTAGGAATCAACGGTTCGGGCGAGGGGCCTGTGTTATCAAATTCTTGGATCCACCCCGCCCCGCTATTTATGTGGCCCTGTCTCGCCCCACCTTGACCCGCATGAACCCGCCGCTACCCGTGGGTTCTGGACCCGTTTGTCCACCCCTAACCACATGTGCTTAACTCCTATTTTTTCCACACATGGTTATCTTCCAACTACCCTATCACCACGGGGACTATTAATCCAATTAAGCCTTATTTTTTTCCTTCTCTTAACCAGTTTTTTTACACGTTCTACTTATAGTTTCCATCCACCTTTTAGTGAATTTTATTATAGGTTGAACCACAATCTCATACCGCATGTTTTAAACATTGAAATGTCTAGTAATGCTTAGCTAAGGTTCTCATTTTGAGGACCTATGAGGCCCTCATTTTGAGGACCTATGAGTTCCTCTTTCATTTGAACCTTTAGATTAATCTAAGGGTGGATTAATCAACAACCTTAAATTATCTCTGTTACAGTCTAATAAAATAATAATCCCGATTTAAAAAATAATAAAAAAAATAAATCATGCAACCCTTCTGCCTAGGGGTGAGAAAGCGGGTATAGGAACCGCGGGTCGGGTCAGGTAATCAAGGTTCGGGGAGGGTACGGGTCGGTTGCAATTTTTACATAAGAGAAACGGGGCAGGGCCTTGAAGTTTTAGTGGCGAGCCAGGTCTAAATGTATAGAAAAATAGGGCCCTGGACCGACCCGTTTGTAATTACTGAGTATACCTACTTATCCTACCTTATACTGGCTTTCCCAACCATGGAAACTTTCAGCTTCCTCAAGTACTGGTGCGGTGGTGGCCTACTTGCTGCACCCCCATTCCTAATAGCATATACACGGATAGAGTTTGCCGTCCCTGACGAAGACGAAGCAGCTGCTCAAAACCACGACGAGGAAGCTCGACAAGAAGACAACAGTGGCGGCAACAACGAGGAGTCTAATGACAATGAGCATGAAGAGGGGAGTTTAACTTCACTGTTTCTTCCAGGTTGAGCCAGGACAGAACGGACGACACGAATCTGACTCTCTCTCCCTTCAACGACTTGTTCTTCAAAGGGAAGCTTGTGCCCATCGAGCCCTCGTCAATTGAGTTCAACCCATCTGAAGAATCTAACTCCATGCCCCAATTCACCGTTTCATTATTGAAATCGGCCACAAAATTTCTTGTTTTCATGCTAGGTTTGAAGAAATCGAAGTCGAATTAAAACGGGTTGGGAAAACCAAGGAAAGCGAAGTTGCCAGCGACTGGATCTGTTGTAAAAATTCAATGTTTTTTTTTCCCAAAAAAAAAGATCTGTGGGCCCAGCCCGAACAGGCCCGGTTGGGTTGGGTCTGGTTTTTATATTAAAATATGTTGTCTGTGGCGGGGTCCGACCCGTGCACAACCCTACTTCTGCCTTCTTTTCTTACCCCTCCCCATCCCTCTCCGTCTGAGTTTTCAAAAAAGACAAAAGCTTTTCACTTTGATTTAGTTTTCAAATTATTGGTACACCTGGTGGATTCTGCGGTGGTGCTACCCTTATTGGCAAGCCATGGCCACTTCATCCTCCATTGCAGTGGGCCCCAATAAACCTTGGGGAGCTTGGCTCACTGCTCCTTGATCCATGACTCCACTTTTGCTTTGTATCAACTCCATTTGCAATTTGATAATTTGTTCATTCGGCATAAACGACGATGAATATCACGAAGCGTGGCAACAAGGATTGTTCGTGTTGTCTAACTTTTTATTTTAACCTAATTCCAACAAATTTAAGGATTTTGATAAATGTCTGCAAGCCCGCTCATTTGGAACCCATCGGCCAGTGTCAGATCGAGGAAAAATATTTTGGGGGGTCACATGTAAAAGTTTACAAACATTTCTTAGATATATAATAACCTTAAAAATTAAACTGTAGTTCCATCATTCATAACTTATAGAACAAATAACAATACAAGTTACAATAGTCCCCGACGTGTTTTCATATTTTGAAAACGTTGCATTATAGCTTCATTGTCAATGGAAGAAAAAACATTGCTCTCAATATAAATCACCATCTTATCAACCATATACTGATCTCCCATTCGGTTACTTAATGGAGTCTTCACAATACTTATAGTTGAAAAAGCTCTCTCAACTGAAGTAGTAACAACTGGTAGAATCAAAGCCAAAGTAATTAGCAAAAACACATGATTATATACTCTATTCCTCCCCGTCTCCATCATTTTTTTTGCAAGGCTACCAATTCCTTTCGATTGAGAAAATTCACTAATTGAACGTATATCAAGAATATAATGCCCAAGTTCATCTTCAAGTGCCAAGAGTTGACGTTGTAAATTTTATTCGGATAAAGTTAAGCAAAACAAATTAGCTTTTGTTCATCAAAAGCCAAGAATGAATAATCCGGGCTCAAACTTGCCAAACAAAGAAACAACTCTGTATTTACCTCATCAGAGCGACTATTTAATTCCACAAGTTGCTTATCAACGATAGCAACAAAGAGCTCCACATGATAATGATGGAAGTTGTGATTCTTTGAGCTCCACATCGTGATCTCTCTCGAGTAACATATCCATCATCCATGTTTTTTGGCTCTTAGTGTTGATTTTTTTTATTAAACTAAAGTTCCAAAACTATGTCTGTTTGACAAAGTAATATTTATTAAAAAAATAATAAGAAGAAGAGCTACTCTTACAGTTGAAGCGCATGTATGAAGCCAACTCCAATCTACAAAAGGGCGCCACCTAAGTTATCCATGGACATTCACTGAAGTTCGGGGGATCAACACTCAAGTTACCTATGGACATTCACCGAAGTTCAGGGAGGGGGGGTCAATTGACCCCCTGCCCCTCAATGCATCCACCTCTGCCATCCACGATGGTAGTGTGAAGTCTGAAACATGTGAGAGATGGAGAATTCTTCTTGAACGATGGAACTTTGGAGAAAGACCTCTCGAATTGATTACTCAAACACAAAGTATCTTGGGGACGTGTCCTGCTTGCTCACAAGGATAGGGAGGGAGAGGGATAGGCGATGGAGGGGAGAAAAACTGGTAGGGAAGAAGACGGGAGGGTTTCACAAGTCAATTCTTTATTTTTCTTTACACGAGATTGTTATTTTGTTAGGGTGTTATAGAGATAATTTAAGGTTATTGATGAATCTACTCTTAGATTAATCTAAGGGTGCAAATGAAATGAACCTCATAGGTCCTAAAAAATAGGATCTTAGGTGAGCATTGCTATTGAAATGTCATATCTCAAGTTATTAATTCGTTGCAATGTCAAACATTCGTTAAATTTTCTGTCAATTTGGTTGTTAACTACTAACGTGATTGGCAGCGGGCCTATTCACTCATCCAACTGGATTGATAAATAAATTAAATATTAAAAAATTAAGAATTCTTTGGTAACAACAAAATTAAAATAATGAAGAGGGTCCCATCACTAAGCACCCATTCCCATCACCACAGTGCATTCTCTTTCTCCCACACCAGACGCCACCCTCACCTTCATGAGTCCAGCGAATTCCTCTTCATCTCCTGTCACCGGATTGTCCACGCTGGCGATTATTTCTAAAAAAATTTATCCCTCTATTGATAACACATAATCGTTTATTCGTGAAATTTAAATAGGCGGTTATGGGTATTACCCGAGGTTATAACGGGTATCCATTTACCTATTTAATTTATATATATATATATATATATTGTACACTCAGAAAGAAAATAGAAGATATTGTGTACCACCCACTACGATGTGACGTTGACGATCATCAGGACCTTCCCTTAGTATGTTCTAATGTACACTCAGAAAGAAAATAGAAGATATTGTGTACCACTGCGATGCGACGTTGACGATCATCAGGACCTTCCCTTTGTAGGTGCTAAGATATATATGTATATTAGAGAGGAGAAGGACTAAGGATCGCTTTCGTTTACCCTTTTTTTTTTCTCCTGATAACTGAGTGTACAATGTAAATCTTTTGTCATCACTTTCTGTTGGATTCATGTTAATTGGTGTCGGTGTTCCTAAATGGGATACTAATTCAATTTATAAATTTCTTTTGTAGGCCTCTTTTGGTGACAACGAGTCGATGAGACTTTGTGATTGAACGTGCTAAAGCGTTAGTGTTCGAAAGTGTTTAGTTTCAGAATATTTTGGAGCTTTGAATCATCTAGTATTCAAGATAATGACTACTTTTTGTTTTTAGAAGCTTTACTTTTTAATCATATGAATTATAATTAAAGACTTGTTTGGGTGTAGCAGAAAAATATTGTTCGTAAACTATTATTTCAATTATTGGAATTGTATGAAGACTTAAATTATTAAAATAGGGAAATGCATGCTAAAATGTACCTATAACGGTGTTTAATTATCAGAAAACGAAAATTATGATAAATTGTCTTTTTTAATTTTCAAGTTGTTAAAAAAAAGGGTAAATCTTTGTTTACTACCCTCATGTTTCTTGGTTTTCAACATGTAGTACATCAAGTTTTTTTCGTCTCAGAGTCATACCTAAAGTGTAAATTTTGGGACAGCCTCATACATCCGTTAGTCAAACTGTTAAGTCTCCCCGTTAACTGTGATGTGGCGCCCATGTGGACAATGACTGGGCGCCACGTGGGTTCACGTGGATTTTTTTTTAGAGAAGGGGTTTCAATGAAAAAAAAAAAAAAAATTCAAAATTCAAAATTCGTGACCTCCTATCTCCCCCAGAAAAAGTGAAAAGTGGTTTCACTTTTCACTCCCCCCATCTCCGTCCGAAACCCTACCAACGGGCCGTCACTCGACCTTGCCGTCGCTTCACCTCGCACGCCGTCGTACATTGCGCACACGTTTCTGGGAAAGATTTTCGTGAAGCCATCACTGGCGATGGGGTGGGAAAAAAGGAGGATCAAAGTGGGTGAAACACCACTTTATTGTAAGTAACCTACCTTTTTTGAAGTGTAGATAATATGGGTTTAGGTTTTCCGATTTTTCAATTTTGAATTATAGGGATTTGGGATCTGTAAGTTCCAATCCCATTTTTTTTCTATGGTTTATGGAATTGTGTTTGTAGTGGGTTGTGCATGTGCTTTTGTCTTCAATCGTGGTCCCCATGGTTTTGTTTGCACCTTTTTTTCTATGGTTTCAGGAAAAAAGGTGGAACTGTATTCATGGTCCCCATGGTTTTGTTTTCACCTTTTTTCTTCATTGTCCTACTAGTGTTTTCACCTTTTTCCACATGTACCTCCAGGATTTTATGTTGTTTTCACCTTTCTCCTTGACTTTGCAAGCATGCCCGAATTATTTAGCCTTAAAATTAACCACGGTGGGAAGTGGTCTGAAAGTGCATATACGGGAGGGTTTGAGGCTTGGTTTGATTACGTAGACATAGACTTCATGTCTTTTTTCGAGATTGATGAAATGGTTAAGGAGTTAGGATATGATGGGTTTATGTTGTATCACTATAGGATTCGTGGGATGTCTTATTGGGAGGGATTAAGGCTTATTGAACGGGACCAAGATGTGGCTGAAATGTGCAAGCATGTTCCAGGGGTTAGGGAAATAGAAATGTACACAGAACATCTAAGTCTGAAGTAAGCTGCCTTGAAACATAAGCTTTTGATGAATCTAGATGAGACTGCCATATTAAAAAAAGGTGTCATTATAGAAGATATTGATGAATCGAGTGTGGCGATTTCAATTACAAAGGGAAGTTGATCAACTCTGAAGAAGGGTAGAGCAACAGGGGGTACAGATGACTTAGAAAAATGGTTGTCTTTTGAATGACATAGCCTACAATGGTGATGATGAACATGAGGCTGAAGCAACTGAGGGAGGACAAGGAAGTGGAGATGAGGCTGAATATGGTCCTCTCAATGCTGATAATGAAGGTGATGAAGATGATGAAGGTGATGAAACTGAAGAAGGTCACGAAGCTCAAGAAGTTAATGAAGGGACTGAAGTAGAAGCTAATGAAGGTAAAATTTTTGAAACATTTATTTTTACAATTTTAATTTCAGTATTCAATTATTTTTGCAAAGTTTAGGTTTTTAACAAATATGCATTGTTTGTGGCAGTAAATGCAGAGGATGACACTACAGATAGTGAGTTTGTGGATAGTGACTACAGTTTGGAAGATGATGATTGTCGTGCAGTAGATGATACGGCTGTAGAAAGTGTTGGAGATGCTGAAAGGGGTGAAGGGGTTGGGAACCAACATCCAGAAGACGTTATGGATGCAAGGGATGTACAAGACGTTCCCCTTAATGATGAGAGACAAGACTCAGATGGCTTGCTGTTGACGATTCAGGTTCAGAATGTGAAGAGAAGGTCATCTACCCTGAGTTTAATGAAGAAGCCGACAGGGATGATCCAAAGTTTGAAAAAGGATTGAAGTTCAGAGATGTTGCACAGTTGAGAGAGGCAGTGTGGTCTCACTCCATTAAGCATGGTGCACCTTCTGTTAAGCTAAAAAGGAATGAGAAATGGAAGATTAGTGCAAGGTGTGAGAAAAACAGTCCATGGAGATTGTATGCTTCCATGATGTACAATGAAGATTCAATGCAAGTGAAAACCTATGTTGGGAAACATGAATGTTCGAGGATTTGGAGGGAAAATCGTAACTGCAAAGTGGCATGGCTTGTGAAGAGGTATGTGGACAAGTTTAGACTCAACCCAAGCATGCCCATCACTACATTTATGGAGACAGTGAATGAGGAAAGAATGGTTGAGATCCACCTCAAGACAGCCTACAGAGTGAGAGCGCAGTGTTTGAAAATCCTTGAGGGGAGTAACATGGATCAGTACACAAAGTTGTGGGAGTACTGTGATGAGCTTAGGAAGACAAACCCGGGTAGTACAGTTCAGATGAAGGTGCTGCCCTATGATGATGCTCATGTGATATTTCAGAGGATTTATATTTGTTTGGGGGCTTGCAAAAATGGATTTAAGAATGGATGTAGGCAGCTTGTTGGGTTGGATGGTTGTCACTTGAAGGGAGTGTTTAAGGGCCAGTTACTGTCTGCAGTGGGAATGGATGCAAATAACCAAACTTGGGTTATTGCATATGCTATAGTAGAGGTCGAAAACAAGGATAGTTGGGTTTGGTTTTCTGGAACTGCTAGCTACTGGCTTGGGAATTGTGAACCAGCGTGCTTGGACTTTCATTTTTGACAAACAAAAGGGTTTAATACCAGCTTTTGAGAAGGTGCTGCCTAATTGTAATCATCGATTCTATGTTAGGCACTTATACACCAACTACAAGGCATATGGGTTTAAAAGGAAAGGATTGAAGGATGCCTTGTGGAATACTGCCAAGGCAACAACCATCGCTGATTTTCGAGAGAGTATGGCTGAGGTGAATAAGCTGAATGAAGAAGCCTATAAATGTTTGGAGAAGAGACCAGCCTTGCATTGGAGTAGGTCACACTTTGAGACACACACTCAGTGTGACATTCTCTTAAACAACCTTTGTGAGAGCTTCAATTCTTTTATCCTAAGGTTTAGGGACAAGCCTATTATTACCATGCTGGAAACTATCAGAGTTTTATTGATGAAGAGGATATGATTGAGAAGAGATGCAATGAGGAAGGATAAAGGAGCTATCTGCCCAAAAATCCAGAAGAAGTTGGAAGAGTACAAACTGAAAAGCTCACACACTATAGCTACATGGTCTGGAGGAGAAAAATTTGAAGTGGATGAAGGCAGAGGCAATATATTTGTGGTGGATTTGAATGGGTGCCCTTGCTCATGCAGAAGATGGGATTTGACAGGCTTCCCTTGCATACATGGTTGCTCGGCCATCTATTATGCAAGAAGACAGCCTGAGGAATTTGTTTCCTCTTGGTACAAGAAGGAGAAGTACTTTGAAGCTTACGAAAACTTGATTCAACCCGTCCAAGGCATGAAATTTTTGGAGCCATCTGAAAACAAAAGTATTCTTCCTCCAACTATTAAAAGGCAGCCGGGGAGACCAAAAAAGATGAGACATAGGGATGGTGATGAAATTGAATTCAAGTTAAGCAAGAGAGGGCAAAAAAGTGTGAAGTGTAATGTTTGCAAGGCCTTGGGACACAACAAGGCCAGATGCCCTACCACTCATCCTCCTCCAGCTGCTAGAAAAGGAAGAAAAAGCAAGAAAAATGAGGTGCTAATGCTATATGGGTTCATTACTTAGGCCTCAACATCTAAGGCGTCACAGCCCTCTCAGTCATCGCAGCCATGCACTCAGGAAGCTCCACAACCTTCATCTCAGCCAACTCAAGCCTCTCAAACCACTTCAAAGTCTACTGCAAGAAGTCAGAAAAGGAGGAATGTTCCTTGATGCTGCTTTAATGCTTTAGGTTGTTTAAGGGTTCATTTTGTTATAGTTGAATATGCCTTTAGTTTTTTTGGAAACAACTTTCTGATAGATCTTTAGTGTTTTGGACAGAGTTCAATTAGTTGTTAAAGTTGACCCATTAGTGTTTTGGACAAATCTTTAGTGTTTTTGAAAGAACACCTTGACCTATTAGTTGTAAAAGTTGTGGTCTTTCGATACTTTTGTGTGAATTGGAGGGTGTATATTGAACTTTGTTGTGAATTGAAAGTTGTTGACAATTGAACTTTGTTGGTAGTTTAAATGATGAATTTGCAGATTTAGAATTCAAAGTTTGTTTGGAATTGAATTTGCAGATTTGAAAAAATTTTGGGCGGGAATTTTTTTTTCTTGAACATCTAAAAATAAATAAATCCACGTGGTGCCCAGTCATTGCCCACATGGGCACCACGTCACAATTAACGGTAGACTTAACAGTTTGACTAACGGATGTACAGGACTGTCCTAAAATTTACACTTTAGGTATGACTCTGAGACGAAAAAAACTTGATGTACTAAATGTTGAAAACCATGAAACATGAGGGTAGTAAACAGAGATTTACCCTAAAAAAACATGTAGAAGGGTGAAAAAGGGGTAAATGGGTAAAAAAAGGATAAACGGGTTCAAAAACGGGTAAACGGGTAAACGGTTATGGTTAAATGGGTACACAGTTATGAGTATGGTTAACCGTTTATAAACGGTTATGAGTATGAGTATAACCGTTTATGCAATTACCCAACGGGTAAACAGTTATGCGGATATGAACTTAAACAGATATGGGTAAATAACCGCAGTCACCCACCGGCCATAACCCGTCCCCCATAACCATTGCCCATCTCTATTCGCCAGCCAATACTTAAAGTCATTCATCGTGTCAGACTGAGACGGAACCCCCTTTTCTTTCTCCGTTCCTCAGCCGTGCCCGCCTTCTTTTCTCAACCTCATTTCGCACCTCAGGATTTCAGAATGCGGGGAATCATGGACATCGATCCTCGTCACTTCAATCAAGTTGTAAGATTCCAGTTTTCTATTCTTAATTTCCCAAATTATTGAATTTCCACAATCTTATTTCCCTTAAAATCCTTAGGATTATACAATACTCACCTAGTTAGTGTTAAATTTCATCGATTTCAGATATTGGCTCTTTGATTTTGTACTTAGGGCTTGTTGCATTTTCCTAATTGAGGTTTTTTTTATTTTTTTTATTTTTTTTATGTTGGACTCGAATTGTATATAGTTTTGTGTGGGAGAACAGTGGATGTCCACTCAAATAATTAAATATTTGGCAAGTTGCCATTCCATTGTCTACCGAAGCTTGCTTCCAACGACTTCTATTTTCTATATAAATACAAACCCCACACAACACCAAAGGAGAGAGACTCACGACAGAAAGAAAGGAAGAAGGGAGGAGAGAATAGTGAGAGTTATCTTTGTAATCTTATTATTCCAAATTATAATGAAAGCACCACTGTTGCCTCGATGACGTACTCCAGTCAGACTGACTGTAGAGGAACCTTGTAAATTTTGTGTCTTGTTTCATTTATTCCACCACACACACCGTCGGTTTTACAACACGTTATCAGCACGAGAAGCTCTCATGTTAGTGGAAAACACAATGCTATAAATCCGATGAACAGGCGACAAGGCTATCAGACTGGAGGAGCAGCCAGCTTTATGGGGGGAGAGCTTCTTCTGCCAAGAGGAAGGAGCACAAGGAGATTCACAGCAAGATGATTGTATAAAACTTTTCTTTGATCTTCCTTGGCTTTAGTTTTTGTTTCTCTATGTTTTGCAGAAGTTGCAGATGCATGAAAACGATATCATGGAGCTGCTATGGCAGAACGGCCAAGTCGTGAGGCAGAGCCAGAACCAGAGATCTTCAGTCAATAGTAAAAGATGGGTGTTTTGAATAAGGTTGAGACAAAAGTATGATGCTGACATGCACTAAAATTTTATGGAATATGCATGGCACCTTAAGGACAATAACAATTTTGTAAGAACGTGGAAAAATGGACTTCTATACTTGAATACAATACAAATTGCCAAAAGATGTTGAACCAAGGAGGTTACATTGGGCATTTGTAATACAGTGAAACACACTCACATGATATGACACAAGGTTGTAAATGAGTTCATAGGAATGGAGAATTATATACGAAGGGTTTTGAATCGCCCACATCATATCTCCATAAGTAAATCCCTCAAGTATACATGGGAGCAAATTGCTGTGTATAAATTACAAAGAAAAATGTGTCATGAGTGTAGAAAATCCCTGAAGGATTTAAATTGCTTGAAGTAAGCCCCCGAAGGGTAAAGCATAAAATATGTACTCAATACCAATGAATGGTATAAATTGCCTTAGTGAGTACTATCATTATAATATTGTTGCAACATACATAAATCTCTTGCAAGAGTCGACGACATTAGATTGGGACTCCTTAAGAGTCTAGAAAGATTATAAAGTGTTGAAAGGAATATTGTCTCAAACTGCAAATCGAACAATATGCCAACACGAATATTGTCCATGATCTTTTTGATATTAAAGAACCATATGGATTGAAGATTATGAGTTGAAAACTCAAATGATTAACTAATATTTGGACACTAACAAAGATCATTTATCTTCGTGAGGGTAAAGATAAATTGATATTTGGTCCAGAATTACCACATCTTAGTGAAGTATATGCTTTATTGTATTTAGCACAATACATTGAATGAAATAAAGCTTATCTATTGATATTATAGATATGTGTATATACATGAGTTAAAAGAAACAAACAAGATGAAGCCTTCACAAAGGTTGCTCATGTGAAGCCTCAGTACTCGGCAATACCCCAGAAGGAGGAGGCACTGGAGATTGATCATGTGACGCCCCAGTACTTGGCAAAACACTAGAAGGGGAACGCATCAGTTGCCTTCAGAATCTAGCAACAAACCTCTGGTGATCACTTTGAATTCGACTTTCGGATTCCAGCAGCTGGTCGAGCTTTCTTTTCATATTCGTTGAGTAATTATTTGGAAGCACGTGTAACTCTCTATTCTCGTACTTCAGCCCTCTGATCTCTTATTTAAGACTTGCCACCTCAGCCATCAATGATTCAACTTGGTGAGTTCGAGCAAGTAGGCGTTGGCCCAAAGAGTCTTGAACAGCCGATTCATCAAACTTCTTTGAAAGTATCTTGTTATCATTAGGGGTGAGAAGATTCCTAGCTACCACTGTAGCGGTTATGTTATTCTTCATCACAGAGTCCCCAACCGTAAGAGGACCATTAGAAGATAAGAAGGACGAACGCCATATATTATCATGACGCGACTTGTCTGTATCATTCCTAAGACTCAAATCTAAACAAGGTTAGATGGGTAAGCCATTTTCAGAAATAATAAAGGAAAAAGAAGGTCAAGTAAAATCTCAAAAGTGCAAGAAGGGGAAAATTTCTATAGGCAGCAACTTTCTGAGCGTACTCTTGAACACAATTGATGTCTCCATAAAAGAAGAGGCAACAAAGCCACTTGTTCAAATTTGAAGAAACACTACTCTCCGAATTTCAAAAGCCAGATGTTCCGAAATAAAGTTCGTTGGCATTTTTCAGACTCAGTCTTAGCATTTCGGATATCACATGCAACTTTGCCAAAGATCTCTGACAAAGTTGAAAACGCATGAATCTTACTGTTGTAATTACACCACAGTTGTTGACAAGAGTAAAGGCACAGCACCATTACTTGTTATTGGGAAATCTCTATATATGTCGACCTCCGTTCTCCATAATAAGGGAGACCTGCAAGAATACCTAACTCTTCGAGAATGCATCTTCAACAAAGCATCTCGAAATACTCAGTTTTCTCTCTCCGAGAATACCTCTTCAAACAAATTACACCATAGATAGAGTATCTCATATCATCAGGGTCGAAAACAAGGGTATCTCATATCATGATTTCCCTTGTCCTTTTCTTTGTCCTAGTTCTCACCTGCAGGACAAGGAGAAAGAGAGCAATTAGCCAGCACTTGGAATCAATCTTTCGATCTAGAATTGATTGCCCGGAACCTTTGCCTGGTTGCTTACCTTGCATTGCTCTTGAGTACTCATTTTCAACTGCTGATATGATGTTGGTTATTTACACTAAAGCTGCCAAGCATGATGAGTTGCTGAGAAGTGATGTTCTGAATGACCATTCAAATGCAAGGGTTGCATTCCACTCCTGCATCAGGGGACAAATACTGCAAGAGAAGATGTCACACCTGCATGGGGAAAACTAGGGAAAATACCACTTCTACAAGAGGAACAGATAAGGCAAGTGAAAATGATGCATTGAAGCATATGGAGACAAGCACAACAAAACACATGCCGATTCATCCAGAAGATCACTTGTCACGTGGAGCTGCTCGTGATCTCATTTCATTCAAGAACAAGTCCCAAAGCCCTTGAAGAAATCACAAGTTCGATTCAAGATCAAGTGTCCACCAGCCTTGAATCAAATTCAGCTCCAGATAAAATGAGTAAATTCAGATCTTTGGAGGAAGTCTAACAGAAGGCCTTCCAGCCCAATTCAAGAACAAGCCTGTGAAAAGTCAACAAGCATAACAAATATGGTACTACTCATCAGGGGGAGCATCCAAAACAGATCAAGATTTTAACGAGTCAATCGAAAACTTATGGCCATCCAAGGAGGAATGTTGTAGAACAGTGGATGTCCACTAAAATAATTAAATATTGGGCAAGTTGCCCTTCCACTGTCTGCCGAAGCTTGCTTCCTACGACTCCTATTTTCTATATAAATACAAACCCCACACAACACCAATGGAGAAAGACTCACGGCAGAAAGAGAGGAAGAAGAGAGGAAAGAATAGTGAGAGTTATCTTTGTAATCTTATTATTCCAAATTATAATGAAAGCACCACTGCTTCCCCGAAGACATACTCTAGTCAGACTGATTGTAGAGGAACCTTGTAAATTTTGTGTCTTGTTTCATCGATTTACAACATTTTGCAATTTATTTGAACTTTTTATGGGCTTTTATTTTGGTGTTAATTGATAGGCTGTCAATGACAATGATATCCACAATATTGTTCTGTCATACCTTTTGCATAACTGCTATAAACAAACTGTGCAATTGTTTGTTGCTTCGACAGGGACGAAGCAGCCTGCTGACTGCATTGAGGATATGGAGAAAAAATCAGAAGAGGGGAAAAAAATTCTGAAATAATCAATTGCCAGAGGGGACAATCCGTTGGCCGAAGATGAAGAAGACTTCGTTGGAGTTATGAAGGTGAGGATGGTGTCTGGTGTGGGAGAAGGAGAATGCATGGTGGTGATGAGGAATGAGTGCTTGGTGGTGGGACCCTCTTCATTATTTTAATTTTGTTACCAAAAAATTCTTAATTTTTTAATATTTAATTAATTTATCAATCCAGTTGGATAAGTGAGTGGGCTAGCTACCTACCATGTCAGCAGTTAACAGTCAAATTGATAGAGAATTTAACGAGGTCTGACATTGCAACGAATTAATAAGTTGAGGTAGTTTTGTGTAATTTATCCTTTAATTTTTTATAACTGGTTTATCATGTACTTTAATTAGAAATTAATTATGAAAAGTGCATTGTGATTTTTATTTGATTGATTTTCAAAATTCATTTCATTCCAAACATTATGCATGATCGTGTTATTAACAAAGTTCGAGAGGAAGGTGATTCACGGCCGCATTAGTATTATGCCACTTCCAATTGAAGATTGAAAATAGGTAGAATAACAAGTGTGGAAAAACTGCCAGTGTGTCTAGTTGATGAGTTTTGTAAGTTTTTGTATTCGCTTCTCTTAGTGTGTCCTGGCTTGCGAACCCGAAGATTAGCCCAGCGGTGGATTTTTCCTTGTTAAATCCTACCTTCGGTGTGCAAATTTTATTTATCTTTTTAACTACATATGTATGTAATGTGGATGTAAAAATTAATTTGAGAATTGAAATTGATATAGAATTTTTAAATTAAAATCTATTCACCTAGATATCATCCTAGAACTTTCAATTGGCATAGTAAAAATATTTAGTGAAATTCATGGGTAGACTGAAATGAATCGTGCATTAGGTTCAGTTTCACAACCACCTTCTTTTGATGGAGATAATTACGCTGTGTCGAAAGGAAAAATGAAAAATTTTCTTTGTGCACTAAACCAAAAGGTATGCCTTTCTGTTGAATGTGGTGGGAACCTTCCACCATCACAGAAACGAAGGAAAAAGGCGAAGCCTCAATTTGTGAGACTAAACCTAAACCTAGGAATCAGTGGAGTACCGAAGAACGAATGGAACATAGGGAAATTTGAAGAAGATTAAATTAAAACAAGTGAAGCATTTTTGCTCATCATCATAAACTATGGTGTATGCTTACCATCTTATTTATTACCATTACATGAGCTTGAATTTTGTAGTTCGCTTAAAGATTGCTCGATGTTTATTAAGTCTCTAAACCTAGAAAACATCGAGCAATATTTGACCAACCCATAAATTTCCAAACATTATGTGAACGATAAACCGTTCATCTGTTCTAATCCACCAATTTATGAAACTTTGCAACAACAAAAAGAAGACCAAGAAACTCTAACGGCAATGAGCAAATAAGGCGTAAACGCTAACGACAATCCGATGGTTACTATTGGCCGCAATGGATTCTGCATTATGTGTATGTGGGTTGGACTTCCGTCCTTCATGAACGTTGTATCCCTTGTCCATACAAGCATTGCCATTATTTTTTCACAGTTTTCCCATTTATGAAAAAATTACTTCATTTTTTACTAATTTATGGCCAATCTAGGGAAAACACTATTCACCACCGTTTCGATCGTTCCAAAGTTCCACATTGCCAAATAACCGTGTCCATCACGTAGAGAATGTGATCCCAAGTGCCTCCATAATATTTGGGGATTTTAACATTTTGCTTTATTTTTTATCATTTTTATCCATAAAAATTCAATATTCCTAGCATATTTCCACACAACATTATTTGAGCACGCCACGTGGATACTTCAGGCGCCAGTTGCGGTCAAGGGAAATAAGTTTTTTGAGGGGAAATGTTTATGACAAGGATAAACTCGGCCACCCACGTGGTAAATCTGGTGATGGAGGGGAGCTTTGAGTTCATCTTTTGGTGTTGGTTTAAACATCTAATCATACCCTACCACGTGTCCAAACCAGGTGGTTTCTTTGTCAAGGCTTCTTTTCTAGGGTTTAGTGTCATAACATGTCATAAACCATTATCCCATGCGTAATAAATTTACGGTTGTAGATTTAACACCCACGTTGGCAGATGAAGGGGTGGGAATAACTGCAGGGACCTCTCATCTTGCTATGCAAAATATTGGTGAGGAGGTTATGCCCTCTATGTGCAACGTTTGGGCAGCCACTACTAAATATGGATGCCTTTCATTTCCCCTATGCGCCTTGGGGGCGTGATGTTTGCATGCACATATGACTTCACTATGCACATATTAACTGATATATTGGTCATCATTATTTGGTTGTTGGTTATGTTATGCACGTCAAGTTAATCCTCTATTTAAGGGTGGTGGTGTTAAGTTTACTTGCCATAATCTCCTTGCTATCTCATCATTCAAACTTCCAAATTGAAAATTGCCTCTTAGTCTTTCATTTTTCCAATGGCTACCAACTTACAAGTTCTTGAAACTTCTTGGGCAAACTGATTCCCGTCCTTAATCTTCTTTCAAGGGCAAACCCATTCCTGGTTTTAACCGTGGTCAACCCCCAATTGTTGTGGAAAAAGACAACTATAAGTTCACATTGGAAAGGGGTGTCACAAGGGTTGACACCAACAAGGTCTCCACTGTGAACGTGACCCATATAAAGTCCAGGTTGTTGATGGGAAACATGTTCAAGAAATCCGAGGATGCGGAGTTCATCCAAAGGGAACTCACTCTGTGTTGGAAATAATGTGTTTAAAACACCTTCTTAATGGACCACTTTAGCAGCAAGTGGTTTGCGGTGCCTGACGAAGACAAAGTTGGTTATGTCCTCGAAAACTGTCCTTGGTATGTGAAAGGGCAGATTTTCCACTTGGAAAGGTGGACGGAGCAGTTCAAGGAATCAGACCATATTACATCCTTAAGGGTTAAAATCCTTCGGATACCAATGCTGTTTAGAGACTGAGAAATCATGACGACCATCACTCAACCAATCGGGCGCCTTATAAGGATGAATGATGGGTCTATTAATTCCCTTAATGCAATGGTCATAAGAGTTTTAATAGAAATCGACCTTGGTCTACCGCTCAAGTAGGTGCTAGTCTTGAATGGGGATGATGAGTTGCTAACTTTTCTCAGTTAGGAGAGCAGTTGAGAAATGTGGATGTGATAAGGAAGACCTGGAAGTAAGTTGGTTCCTCGTGAATAAGATGTTCGAGGATGAGCCGAACATGTTGTCGTCAGGTGTTAAAGATGATTGTATCACATTGGCAGACTTAGAAGATGATCTCATCCTTTGCTTCCTGCAACCAGCAAGTATCAAGGAAGATGGTCCGGGGGATGAGTCAAGAGTGGGTCAGAAGGGGGACGACGGGGAGATGATGACTGCATTGGCTGCGGTTCTTCTGACAAAAAAGAAAAAGAGATACGATGGCTGAAAGTGCAAAGAGTAGCAAGATGGTCAGTGACAACAACTGATGACGGAGTTGAACAATTTTGCATATGCAGCTGGTTTAATTTAATGTTTTAATTTATGTTGTCGTACTTTATGGTTTAATTTAATGTTTTTGGCGTTTTAATTTTTGTTTCATGTGTTAACTAGTAGCTGTATTTTGCAATTTGTAGGTTCTTTAATCCTCGTTCAGCTTTTCTAAAATTTCGTTTGAATGTGGGGAATTTAAAAATCAAGGCTCGAATACATTAGCCTTACTTATTATATTTGCTTCTTCCATCGCTATATGTCTTTATTTGGTCGCATCGATAACTGGAAATGTCACTTATGCATTAATCTTTCATAACTTGTTACATACGTTCATTCATTATACAAGTACCAATCTGGAAGGATATTAAGATATAACGGTTGGTATCACCAACTGTCACAAACATTCATTCATCATAATAGTTGATTTCACAAATTCTCACAAATGCTTATCCCACATACAATTTTAAGGTGAAAACACCGCAATCCTCCTTGTGCAATACAAGTCAACAGGTTTAAAAAATAATTAAATAATTTAACTTAACTAAGTAACAAATAACTGAAATTTCAGCTCACCCGTTATCTTGTTATGGGGACCTTGGACTTACGTCGATCGGCCAAGGTCCTTTCTTCACATCCACTTGATAGGCTAAGGAAGAGATCAGACAATATGTGGGTGATGATGGCCAATTTCCCAGTTGCTGCCACGTGTTGGTGGCGTCTTCAATGAGTCATACATAGATATTGTCCCATCTTTAAGATTCATCTCTACCGCCACCCAATGCTGATCAAGGTTGAGAAGTATGTGCACCCTATCCACATTCTCCACTCATGGTGCACCAAACTCTACCTTCTTCCCCGTCACAATTCTGTACAGCACCAGCACCGGCTTATACTGTTTGGATGCAACCCTTTTCCGCTCTTTACTCTTCAATTCAGCATTCCTCTCATCATAGCTTCGTTGGCAATATGACTATCCACAAGTGTAAAATATATCAAAAAAAAATGTACAACAGTTTATTGAAACAAAAACACACTCAACATAACAATTGCTAAACTTTTCAATATTAAGAGAAATTTAGTGGGATACATTACTAGAAACTAATCCGTTCTATTGGTGGTCACCACTTTCTAAATCCTCTGTGCCTCGTCTTCATGCTTTCGCAGAAGACTGGGTTGCAAGTGAATGTGATGCAATATACAAAATTTAATGCAACTATCACACTAACCCAATCACAACACATTTATATCAGGCCATCACACATAGGGTTTACTCATTTACATCTGTTGCTAGCCTTCATGGTCCAAAAGTCGCCTCCAGAAATTGGTGTCTCTAACTATCATGAACTCCAACTGGGCAACCAAGCTAGTAATGGAAACAAAAAATTGTTAGCCTCATCATTGTATTCATTTCATCAATTCTTTGGAAGCATACATAAAATCGTAACGTTAAAGAGTTACTTACTTCTTTTCTTTCTCTTTCAACTTATTGAAGTGATAGAAATATTGCATCACCTCAACCACACATTTTGCGTCCATGGCTTTAATTAACCCTTCTCTTTGCACACCATCCTCCTTGGGCTGACCGGCGTGGAGTTTGTGGCACTTTGTGACGTCAAATATCAAAGAGGTATGGCAAACCACTTTCATCTTCTTTTTCTAACCCTTTTAGTTTGCATAGACTTTGACGTTGCCCTTGTGCATGGGACCTTCCTCTTGGTTCCCGCATGCTGGCCATCGAGTGTGTATATCACTTCCTCATCATCATCAATCGAACCCTTAACATCTTCACATTCCTCTGTTGCTGGTTCTCCGACCAAACCAACCATCTTTGCGTATACATCTAAGGGACTGGCTTAATCAACAATACTTTCAAACTCATTGCAACCATTTTCCTCCACAACTCCCATTACCTCTTCCCCTCTCGATCCCTCGCCTTCCCCCCACGTGCCTTTGTCCCTTAATTCCTCCTCTTGATTCCCCTCCTCACCCACTAGTTTTTCCTCCCCACGCTCTAAACCATTTTTGTCATCACCCTCTTTTTCACCACCATCATCTTTTTCTTCGTTTGCTTTTTTCTATCCACAACAGTTTCTACGTTACCTAATTTGACCACCCTGGTCTTCTTTTTTTTCCTCCCCTTTATATCATCTCTTATTTCGCCTTTTCATCTTTTTCTTCTTCTCCATCTTCTTCATCTTCTCTTTCATCTTCAACTTCTTCTCCCACATCTTTTTTTCCTTCATCTTCTTCCTCGGTATTCTCCTCCACTAGTTTTTCCTTCACTACCCTTCTTAATTCCTCCACCACGTTCGACAACTCTTTCACTTTCTTCACCAAATTCTTATCTGATATCTTCTGCTCATGGGCCAACCGCATGAATGACACTAACTGCATTTTCAATTCACCGATATCATTTGTGTCAGGAATCAGATTCCCATCAATCACATCAGCATTGTCCCCCTACTTCTAGTACGTTTTCTTCTTCTCCGCTTCAGTCAGAACAATTTCTCTTAATCCCCACAACCTGCCATTTAAAGCCACACATCATAAATACATTTCTCACACATACAATATTCACAGACATGTATTTTCAGTCATAAAATTCAAAAGTTTTGCAATATAGTTATACCTTTCGACCTCAGTTCTATATAACTGTAGCTGCTCGTGGATCGACTGCTTCTTCGTTGTCTTCCACATGCATTTTCATATGCCCAAACCTGCAAGTATTCGTCAATAAATGAATACTCAATAAAATTAATCAAGCCAATATTACCAAT
Organism: Cotoneaster glaucophyllus; assembly: GCA_036320875.1. Taxonomy (NCBI): domain Eukaryota; kingdom Viridiplantae; phylum Streptophyta; class Magnoliopsida; order Rosales; family Rosaceae; genus Cotoneaster; species Cotoneaster glaucophyllus. The sequence goes on from CM070064.1 coordinate 18,707,586, forward strand.
GAAAACAACACATATTACCTGAAAAGCATACGAAAATCATTTGCAGCCCCATCCAGACCGCTGTGCCCTCTTTCTTCCCCTAACTTCTTCTTCTTCTTCCTCCTCTTCATCTCCCTCACCATCCCCCTTAACTCTACCTCTACCTCTACTTCTCCTTGAAGTAGCAAACGAGAGGTTGTCATGAAGTTGTTCAAAGGAGATGGAACCCCATACAAAGCTATTAACATTATCCATATCCTCCATAAAGTTGAGGTAGTCTAGATTCACAACAACGTTGTTCTTCGCCCCTATCAATATTGCCTCAACAAAGAATACCAGCCCTAGCTTGCAGGCATTACCACTGTTCTTGCACGCCTTAAACACCCTTTCAAGCTTGCCGTATGTCACGGATATTTTTTTGCTAACTTTCTTGAGGACGACATTCGCTTTACTTTTCTCCTTTTCTTTCTTCCCCTTGCTACTTTCACCTACCAAACCTAATTTTCCAGGAAAATACTCCCTCAGCAGCTTAATCCTTTGTGGCTTTACCTCTATGTTATGGGGTTCTTCACATCATAGCCCGGTAATGAGACAGAAGTCCTGCTTTGTGAACTGAGTCAATTCATAAGCTATTAAATAGTCAGCCCCTCTAGGTCTTTAACCCCTTGATTTTCCACTCTAAGGAGCCACAACTCATAGACCAATTGCATCCACACCCTGAAGGTGGCTAAAGCAGGTTGCCCCAAAGGCACCAAGTTGTGCCACATTAAACTTCTCTCTAATCAATCCTAACACATGAAGGGCTTGGGATAGGTTGTTAACCGTTCCTTTATACGCTTCTTCTTGTCTCATTGCTAGTTGAACACTCTGGGTTGCCATATCTTGTACACATAGCAATACACACACATCAACAATCAATGATACACAACCTAACAACAACCTATCACAAAGCTTCATACTTTACATCTTCTATTAACAGAGCATCATTACTTAAGCAATTTCAATTCCCACCATAAAATTATCAATAATTAAGATACAAAAATCAATCTCTACCACCATAAAAATTAACAATAATTCAGATAAAAAAATTCAATCTCAACTCAAAACTACAACTTTACCAAAGCAACAGATAACGCCCTAGCATTTACACAACCTGTCAACATAGCTTCACAAGTTCACAACGCACCCTAATTTGTAAAAAATTTGACATATATCGACAAATTCCACCTAATTACATCCACGAACATGCATAATTAACCTTACACCTAACTTAGTTTATAATGCTTACCAAAAATAACAAAATGAAATATAGGGTTCCATTTTCAAAACTCACCAAATTTGAAATTCACAGGGAGAATAAAATATGACCATGGTTATCGCGGAAACGGTCTAAACCCAGCTCAAATGAAGCAAAAAGCACGTCATTTCTTTGTAATCCACTGCACAGCCTCCAACCAAAGTCCCTTGATTTTCTTCACTACTGTTTGGAATTTATGTGAGGTCGGACAACACAAGCACAAACCAACTATAATCGGGTTTGGAACAGGAAGCAAGTTTTCAAATGGGTATGATGCTTTTGACGACAACCATATTTAAGCAAATGCAGGAGAAGAAATGTTTTTGTAGCAGGACAAGACTTACTTAAGAGGGAAAATGTTGATGTCAGGGGATACAGTTTAAATCCCAAGAAATTTTGAATGCATGCTGGGTACCATTTTAATTAAGTGATGGATCATTTATGACCCGGTTTCATCCTAAGCTCATTCTGATGGAATTGTTTTCAGCCGTTCAATTTTCATCTAACAGACCACATTCCGCCTGCACGCTCGGTCCGCAAAGTGATGCCCGCACCTTAGAAATTGCGAAAGATGTAAAAGAATGTTGTGAGTAAGTTTAGGCCCAAAATATAAATTGGCCGAGAGTGAGTTGTGGAGCCAAAAAATAAACACAAGGCGGCACGTGGATTTTTGGGTAAAAAGGAAAAAATTACCCTCGATGCACACCGGGATTCCTACGTGTGAGCAGTGGGCAATCATCCCTCAACCAAGTCAAAAGTGCCCAAAATAGGTGATAATTCAAAACCTATCTCATCCATCCTCATCAAATCATCTCCACAAGGTAACTCCCAAATCATTCCTCTTTTATTATATTAATTGGCTAATCAATTAGGAAATTATTCTATTAATTAGCTAATTAATTGATTTATTATTCAATTATTCCCAATTAGCTACAAATCATGAACCTCACCCAAAATACCAACTAAGTGGCCGGTCATCCTCCTCCTAAAGGGGCCGGGCACACCCTTATAAATACTACCTTATTCTCTCCAAAACTCGATTCCAATTCTCTTGCTAAATTCTCAAAATTCTCCAAACACTTTTTCTCTCAAATTTCTAACTTTGGCATCGGAGGTTATTCGGCCAAAGCCACCCCCCCCTAAAAAACATTCATCGTGGGCGCGTGAGGCTCTTGGCCTTGACCTAAGGTGTTATTTATTTTGTAGGTGCAATTTTGTCCAAGAACAAGGAGGATGAAACTTGCAACCACAAATTGGTGCTTTCATTGAGAGTTGAGTCCCACACTAGTAGAAGACTCTCGCATCCAAGGTTTTTTTTCTATTTTCTTGTCCATTTGTAGCTTTTTCGTACGATTTTATTATTAGAATTTTTTATTTGCAAAAATTCTTTGATAAAACGTAAAAGAGAAGTACAATGACAAGAAATTTAGAAAATTCAACAAGTGAAAATTCCAATATTCAAGAGAGGGGACCGTGGCGATCCACGAGGCTAAATGTGACAATAAGTGGAGCGGCACCACCACCACGAGTTTCCACCACGGGAACCACTGCGATGGCCACCACGGTAGCCACCTGCGGCGAGGTCTATGGAGTCACCACCACGGCCTGAGCCATGCCATCTAGGCAAGCCCAAGCCGTGCCATCCAAGGCTCACGGCACTAAGGTCACTGCCCAAACCAAGTCACCCCATGCCCAATGCGTTGCCAGGCCGAGCCCAAACCTTGCACCCTCGTGCATCACACGCCGAGACGCCCACTCCCATGGCCCAGCCTGTTCCCGCAGCCTAGCCTGTTCCCGTGGTTTCCCAAGCAGCCCAAGTCGGCCCAAGACTATCTCAACCATTCAGACTAACTATCTAGCCAGGGGTATTTTCACCACATTTCTCCCCAGATTTGACATTTCCCAACTCAAATCCCAATCCCGGAGTCTACCTCATTTCCACTGCTAAATGAGGCACATTTCTTCCAAGCTTTTCCAATCCGAATGGCGAACAACACTTGTCCCGACAAGTCATAGAGTTAACGAGCGCCCTTGCACAACAGACGACCTTGATGAATTAGCTCTTGCAACGCACCGAGATCCAACATGCCCCAGACGAGATGTCACAAAGTAGGACAAGGGCAGACGAGGAACCTCTATAGCAGCGTCCTGGCAAGCAGTCATTCAACCAGTCACAAATCGAGCGTTCTAACGGAGTACATTCCCGACTGAGCCCCCGAGATAGCATATACTCATGTCTTAGCGCGTGGAGGAGCGTGTACTCTCAGTTAGGCCCACGGAAAAACATACACTCACGGTTAGGGCTACACTCCGATAATCAACATGAGCAACCTTCCAGGCTAAGTGTTCATTCGCGGTAAGGTCCGCAAGGAGCATTATCCACCTCACATCGGAGTAGGCAACACAGCGGACGGAGAGAAGCAGTCACTCAATCTAGCTCAAGTTCAACTAGCAGCCTGCGAGTTACCCGCTCGCCTGCTAGGAACATACCATATGCACCGCAGCCGCGACATAGACGAGTTGAACACATGGAAGAGCAGCCTAGACCAGCAGGTCACGACTGGGGGCAGCTGAGAGCTCCGCCACCCCCAACAAAGGCAAATTCAGGAAGAAGTTGAAAGGCTCGTAACCGAACGATTGAGCGATTTCCCGCGCAACGAAACTATTGACAAAGCGCTTCGATGAAACATGACCAACATAAGCGAGTTATCTTTCAATGACAAGATCGAGCAGACAAGACTATCCCACATTGGTTTTCGGATATAAAGACTACTTTTGTTCCGACAAATGCAACAGCACAGCCTAATGGCGCGCCGGGGGCAGACGAGTACTAGAATGATGCACCAGCCCAACTCCAAGAACTGGGGGCAAGCCTTGTTCTCAACACTCCAGATGATTCAATACTGAAGCAGCACATCATCAGTAGCCGACCCTTGTTTCCACAGCAGTGCCTACCTGCTCCACAGCTCCCGACATCCATTGATCTATCACCGTGGCTTATAATTGTGCCAATCTTACACCATGGCTCTCATCCATGCCGATCTTGCCATGTATCTGGCGCCAACCAAGCCTCAAAAGGGCACACGACGAAACACCTAATGATGGCACAATAACTATGGGAGCAGCTCACTTCACTTACACCTTTACGCGGGTTCCACAAGTAGTTTGAAGTCTTAAGCAGATCGCTAAACAAGACCTCACATGCTGAGGATTATTTTAGTTGTCCAGCTGTCCAGCTTTTTTCAGCTGCACTCATGACAATGACTTCCATGCTCTCCCGTGTGAGAGGATAAACTAATTGCTCTCCAGTACGAGAAGGTAAACCAATTTCTCGACACCCATATGGGTCCGCTTTCCAGTGCGAGAGGATAAACTAATTGCTCTTCAGTGCGAGAGGGTAAACCAATTCCCCGACACCCATATGGGTCTGCTCTCCAGTGCGAGAGGATAAACTAATTGTTCTCCAGTGCGAGAGGGTAAACCAATTCCCCGATACCCATCTAGGTTTGCTTTCCAGTGCGAGAGGATACACTAATTGCTCTCCAGTGCGAGAGGGTAAACAAATTCCCCGACACACATTTAGGTAAGCTCTCCAATGCAAGAAGGCCACATAGCTCAAAAGATCGAATCCTTGAAGATCAACTAGGCAACATATGGTCAGGGGGCAGCAGCCATTTTTGCACTTAACAGTTCGCTCATCCAACACTTCATCTTCAACAACTTCGATATTGGCAGCTTCATCCTTGACTGCTCCATCTACAGCAGCTGAGAAATCAAACTCAAGCTGTTTCCTTATTTTTGGCAAGCAGCCTAAACCGTTGCCCATGCCACGTCAGTTCCTCGGTCCATGCCGAGCCAATCCTTGGCTTCAATCAAGCCGAGCAGCACAAGCAATGACCCCTGCCACACCACCGTCCATGCCAAGCCGACTCCTGCCCCTGCCAACTAAGTGGCTGGTCATCCTCCTCCTAAAGGGGCCAGCCACACCCCTATAAATACTACCTCATTCTCTCCAAAACTCGATTCTAATTCTCTTGCTAAATTCTCAAAATTTTCCAAATACCTTTTCTCTCAAAATTCTAACTTTGGCATCAGAGGTTCTTCGGCCAAAGCCCCCTCATTCATCGTGGGCACGTGAGGCTCTTGGCCTTGACCTAAGGTGTTATTTGTTTTGTAGGTGCAATTTTGTCCGAGAACAAAGAGGAAGAAATTTGCATCCACATGAGTAACTTGGAATAGGAAGACCCGATGTTTGGCCCGACATTGGTTCCGTTAGTTAAGGGTGTTTCGGCTCAAGACAACGTCAGCCCAACCAAGTCCTTATGATTAAATGAATGTGAAGAGATCACTTTTAAGCAAGGCTCGATTGATTCCTAGATAAATTAAAGGATTGGCAATTGATCAGTTTGCTAAGATTAGAGTTGTTCGAGGGATCAGAATTCATGCTTAATCAAATAAGAATGAATTAAGTTCAAAAAGAGACTAGGTTCATAATCCTGGATCAAATGGAGAGGTCAAGTCTGGACAAGGTTAAGTTTCAGCTAACATAATTTGGAATATTCATGTAAATGCATCAGCAAACCTGTTTATCCATGAAGCCTTGCCTATAAACAGAAAAGGCTTCGCAACGAGAAAATGACCTTCTACTTAACACACAAATCAACGCTCTACACGACATTCAATTTTGTTAAACATCACTGTGTTAACAACAGGTGACACTTTCAGTTTGGTTAAATTGCACTAGAGCTGTAGAATCTATTTGGCCTAGGAGACCTTCAGTTTGGTTCAACAACACTCTCTTCTCCTTGTTGGTTATCTATCCAAGTCACAGCTAGTGAAAGATTTCTGATTCCTTAGCCGAAAGAGATCACCTTATCAGCTTTCTAGCAAAATAAGGTGTTTAATGATTGGTTACTCCCAGGTACATTTCAGAGTTCAGCATTCATTTGGCCGAACAACTTTCACTATAAAGACATTCATTTCCTTTGAGTATTTTTGCCTTTACAGCTTGATATCGATTAGGCCCACTTATATTTTGATGAATATAGTTGAAGCTGCCAAACCTGGTGCAGAAGATCCTGAACTTCACAATGAGATTAGCAACTTTGTCTTCAGGTTCTAAAAACCCTAGACTGTGAGTGTTCCTTCCTCAACCGTAGTTGCTCGATCCAGAAGTCAGCATCATGATTTGACACCACCACTATATTCATCTTACTCGCCCAATTCACCTCGGTGGCAAGTTGGCACACTCGCATCAACCACAAGAATGGCGTAGTTAGCTCTTAATTACTCGGTTTGCGTGCTACATAGGTTCGGTAGTTTTAGGGTCAACATTTGGCATGCCCAGTAAAACCCGATGGTGAAAGCTACGAAGTTTATGACCATGGAGACTTGCTCTGTCACAAAGAAGACGTTGATGGGGAAATCATCTGTAACTTAGGGATTTGTGCCTATTGGTATAGACGGTACCTTCATATTGCTGTCACGCCAGATCCTGCAGCTCACCGAGAGGTAGAAATAATTCTTGGCTGCCAAATGTTATCGGCAGTAGCTATTACATAGACGACCAAGCTCACCGATTTTCAACCTCATAAGGGTTGGTCGACGAAGAAGACAATGAAGAGGATGATAAGACTTGTGACGCACCTCCTAAAGCTTTTATTCGGCGAAAATTTACCGAACATATATAGTAGACACCTTGAAACTGCTTTGGAGCGTGAAATTGGTCGGCTCAGTCAACCAGTTGGGCATGGGCAAATTCAGCTTGACCCAACGCAAGTTGTACCCCTAGTTTTATATGTGCATATGTTAAAAGTAATAATATACATTTTCTTAAGGGAGACTTTTGATGCGGTCCTTGGCCATGAATATTTTTTGACTGAAACCTTGTTGGTTTTTAATTTTTGATCGAGGTCCTTGAAATTAATGTGATAATTTATTTCTATATACATTACTATATTTTTTAAATTGAAAATTAGAAATTTAGTTGTTTATATAAATGAGATTTTAAATATAAAAAAAAAACCCATAATTTGTGGGATTAAAAATATTAAAATATAAATATACTATTGTGTGTGTGTATATATAAACATGGGTACATTCATCAAAATTAACCAAAAAAATTATTATATCAAAACATGGGTACATTCTTCAAAATCACAAAAAAAAAGAAGATATTAGGCTTAATAACATTAGTAAATTTCTTCGATTAAATTTGACATGGATACATTTTAAAATCAAAGAAAAAAAGAATGTACCCATATAAGTTTAAAAATGGATTAAAAAAAATTGAATAGATTTGATATAAAAAAAAAGGGGTACATTTTACATATAACAAATTGGTATATTTAAGAATGAATACATTTTAAGATTAAAAAGTTTTATATGAATGGGTACATATAATTAGCATGGGTACATTTAGCAAAATAAAAAGTACAAATACAAATAAACTTTAAAAAATATGGGCATAAAAAGAAATTAATATGTGGGTACAAAATAAAATTGAAAAGAAAATTGGTACAAATTAAAAATGGGTACAAACTAAAACTAAAAATATATGATAAAAAATTTATTCATAAATATAAATATACTAATTGTAACATTTTTAACATTAAATGAATATATTTAGAAATAAAAAAAATATTTTATTATTGAAATAATTAATGATGTTATTAATACCCAAGGGCCTTGATCAAAAATTGAAAAGTAATAGGATTTTAATCAATGGAGTAGCAAAAGGAATGATGAGAACCTAATTTCTCTTTTTCTTAATTAACATCAAAAGATTATATCTACAAAAAATCAATTAAATTGACAATCGTTTAATCATACACATATATAATGAAACTAGGTGCATTTACTTGTTCAGCCACTTACTATTAACATGTTTATCGTACAAACTTCATGATAAAAAATGTTAATTTTCTTTATAATAATTAGAAGATTTGTACAAAAATTAATCAAATTATAGATCGTTTAATTAGCTATGTGTATCAAACATATTAACAACTTTCGTACTTAACAAGTAAAACCCTCATGGAAAAATGCCGGTTTGTTCAAAATATATGAATTACTAGTTAACAATGTCTAACTTAATTAATTTTTTATGAAGATAATTTTAGATGATGATAATAAAAATCAACGTTTTCTATTAGAATGTCTATAAATACTGTATAAATATGTTAATCACAAGTGTGTGCATGCATGCACCCAGAGATTTTTTTTTGGTAGAAAATGCACCCATAGGTTGGACACAAGTATTGTCCCATTTATAAAATCAAAAATCCGTAAAACTAATGCTACGATCATCAATGGAGCGTTACATAACTCCAATGAGCTCCAGTTGCTCCCCCACATCAGTATTAGGTTACAGTATGTAGTTTTGGTTCTCAAGGTCTTCTCTTTTGTTTTTCTATTTAAAAAAAATGGTATTTTCATTTAACTTAGGAGAATGCTTGCTTATGTGATGTTTCATATGTTACGTACGCATGTGAAAGATACATAGTTAATTAAGCTAGTATCAGCCAAAATGTTAGAGAGGAAACTAATTAGTGATACGTATGGTTTAAGCATGTACATATCAGCCAAAAAGTTAGTTCAATTAAGTTTATCATTAAGCTATGAATTATCATTTCAGTGTCACAGCTCATAAGAAAGTAATGTACCCAATGTGAGAAAAAAAAAAAAAAAAAAAAAAAAAAAATCCTAAACCTTGGAGTAGTACGGAAAAAGAATGACTAAATTGAAAATAAAAGATCTAATAGCTGTAAAAATTTAATCTAACGACTAAAACACTTGTACACCCGTGATAGCCAAAATTATTATCAGATCCGATATAGATCAGCAAGACAAAAGAACCAGTGATTTCTTAAGGTATTTAAAGTTTTAATTTAACCGGAGTCTATGCCAAGGGCCAAACTTGTTTGAAACATTCCTACATCAATACATGCCACAACTATGCTAGTGAATACACGCAAAAATTGGGGTAGGAACAAGGAAGTGCCAAGAACAGGAGACTTTCCACAAACCTATATATAGTTTTCAAATGGAACCGCTTTTGCATCCTACATTCTTCATATGAAATTGGATTCATTTTCATCGAAGAAAAAAACTAAGCACAAAAATGGCAAGCCACCAAAGTCAGGATTTGAGTCACAAAGCTGGCGAGTCGACTGGTCAAGCTCAGGTATATATGGCTGTTTTATTTCTTATATTCTATTTTCAGCGCAGCAAGGAGATTTGAACTTTTGTGCAAAGGGGAAGCACATTCACTCTAGGAAAATATAGCGATGCCCACGTTTGCAGCAACTGTTAATTATTGTAATCAACTTTCACTTATCAAGTTAATAAGCTGTTTCATTTCTGATCCACACCTTGTACAGGTTAAGAAGGATGGGTTTCTAAACCAGGCATCGGGTGCAGCTCAGTCTGCCCAAAACCAGGCATCAAATTTATCTCTGTCTGCCCAAAACAAGGCATCTGATGCATCTCAGTCTGCCCAGAACAAGGCATCTGATGCTTCTCATACTGGCCAAGACATCAAGGACCAAGCAACCCACCTCCTTCAACAGGCATGCAACCACTTCCTGCCATCTCCTTCATCATTATTCAATTTTTTATAGATAATATATTTCTTATTAGATATCTAGTAAAGAATTACTCAAATTTCACTAAACATAAGTCAATTTGATTAGTATCAATTCATCACTCATTTTTGTTAACTAGTAAAATAAAAGCTAGTGCTTTCCACCCTTGTTAGGCAACTGCTATTACACTCGATCCGCTATTGGTCCTCTGTACTCCAAATTCAATACTTTTATTTTTAGTTTTAAATATTCATGGAATGAGTGTAGAACAACGACATGCGAACGTGAATAGCATTGGTCTTTCTCTTGTACTATATATACATATGTTACAATACATGTACTATATGTATTTGATTGCAGACAAGTGAGCAAGTTAGAAACATGGCTCAAGGAGCAGCTGATGCAGTCAAGAACACTTTGGGAATGAATAGCCCTAACGACCCAAGCAACCAAACCAATACCCCGAGCACTAGGATTTGAAGATAGTTCTCTTTCTTCAACGCTTGCTCTGCCTTCAGTTTCAACAAATTAAAGCTCCTATGACCTGCTGTCCTGGCGATTAGCTAGTCATCCGAGCTCTATGGAAATGGCTATAGTTTGTTTTCTTTCATATGCAAAATATTGTATTTTTGTTCCGTTGTTTTTTTTCTGTTTGGTAAATAAAAGAAGACATGCTTATTTCCCCTTGTTAATTAACAGTGTTGTGGAAATGGACTAATACTAAGAAAGTGTGTTTTATCTCAAAACCTTACTTGTTCTCTCTAATTTGCATCATCTCTATAACCTCTAAGTTTTCACTCTTTAAACTGTCTAAGAGTTCCACCAAAAACAGAAATTGCCTAAGCGCATCACAACTCACACCATATATACATACCATATGTTCATTGCTTAGACCATATCTGTGGGACCATGATTTTATGGGCCCATGACGCACAACAAGAAGGACCGGAATGCCCGAGCCCCATGGAGTGTAGTCCGGCAAACTGGCTTTGGTCTAGGGCTGGGCATTCAAAAAAAGAAACTGATTGAACCTCAAATCGCACTAGCGGCTTGGTTTGGTTTGGTTTGGTTTTCAGTTTTTTAATTTTCAGTGTTTAAACTGAACCACACCAACCTTAATCAGTTTGGCAAACGGGTCCTGAAATTCTTAGGATGTTGTTAACTGAACCGACCCACATATATTTATTTTAATTTTTAATCTTAATTAATATGTGTAGTAATATAAATAATTAGTTATTTACGAGTTACCGTGTATCCACCACATGAAAACAAAACATGATTAATTTAAGAGTCACTTTTCCTTTCATTCAAACAACAAACAACAAAAAGGAAAGGCAACCTTTATGTGCCTAAAAAGCATAGAGGAATAAAATATGAAAGGCATTTTTATGCCTTTTGTGATTATTAAATGCAGAGGAGAGATTTGACCAAAAAAATACACAGGAGAGAGATGGAGCCACACCTTCGGGGTAGAGCATTTAACTCTCCTATTTGGAAAAGAGAGCAGTCAGGTCTCCCACTTTGGGAGATAGAAGCACAGAGTGTGAGAAAAACAGGAGGCACCATTTGGAGAAGGTAGCAGCTCCTCTTTGGTGTGCTCTCCTCAGGCTGCATCATTTGTGTTTTCCTTTGAGCAATCATTCATATTGGTGTTACGTTCTATAGCTTTTGGAAAATGAATTTGTTATGTATTTTTGTCTTCACACAAATAGAAAACCGATCCAAACCAACTCGTCACTGTCAGTTAACCGACCTTATCGGTTTTAATAACCCAGCTTGGTCGATTTCGGTTTACAATTTTGACCCAACTGACTAGGTCAGTTTGGTTTTAGTTTTGGCCCAACCAACCAACATCCACCCCTACTTTGGTCTATTAAAGATGTTACTTGTCTTTCAAGCAAGGAACCCTAATTTAAGTCAAATTAGGTTATCTTGGAGATTAGGCAACATAATCAAAATTCTAGGAGGGTTGGGTATCTTATCCTAGATTTCCTCATAAATAGTCTCCTGATTCGATGAAGATTACTTTCCGTACAAGGACACTCAATGTGACGACCCGTCCCGAATTTATATATATTTTGTCCTCGATAGCATAGTAATGTCAATTTTGCCCTTGAATGTTGGGTTATGACTGTGTAAATGGACTAAGAGAATGGAAAAAGGGCTAAAAGAATGGACCAATAATCTTAATTCCAAAAGTTTTGAGATCCAATTGAAATTGTAGGGTAGTTTGGACCAAGTTTGGACCCAATTGGAACTTAAGGATTTTTTTAGGTGGTACCCAATCCGGATTCATGCACACAAACCCACACGTGCAACCTTTTCTCTCTCTCTTCTCTCTTCTCGACTCTTCTCTCTCGTCCGTACAACCCATACGGTCAACTCCTCAACCAGCTTCATCACTCACGAATCAAGTTAGATTAGGTTGTTTTTGGACTCCTTGCAAGCTCCGGAGTCTAGCCACATACCCTTGGTTGGACGTGAGGACCTCGGAAACTCAAGATACCCGAGCTCCGGCAAGGGGTGCAAATTTCTCTGACGTGATCGCGAAGGTTTTAGCTAGTTTTGAAGCTTAAGAAGGTAATTATTATCTTCTCTAGCATGTTAGGCTAGTTTTGGTTTAGTTTGGACGTCGAAATAAGCTTGGTTGTGGCATTGCAGAACTAGCCGGAATATCGAAGATCATGTTCTCCTAGTTGAGAGCTTCATTTTGGTGAAAATTTCATGAATTTTGGTGTTGAAATGAGTGAGATATTAAGCTTTGAAGTTTTTCCAGAAACCAGCGACATAAACGGCGGTCGGCGCCGGAATCCGGTGAACCACAAGAGAAGAAGGAGAATATTTCATCAACTTTGACAAAATATACCTAAGGGCGACTAACGGCGTCAGGTATAGTTAATGGTATATGCTTTTATTTAACGGAATATTCCCTAACACCGTTAGGGTGCCTGCGCTATGTGCTTATAAATAACATTAAAATAGTTGTTTCACATATAGGTGAGACGTTTCCAGAGGACGAGCGCAGTCAAGCGAGACTCGGGGGCTACGACCCTTCCACATATTAGGAAGTGGGCTTTTGGTTTTCTATATAAGTATATATGATTTAAGTTTTTCCCAGAAAACTTATTTAAATGATTTTATGAATTGAAATGCCATGCCAAATGCTTTACATTTTACAATATGCATTTAGTAGTTATATATGTTATTTTTGACGCCACGGACGCTCAGGTGAGTTTATATGTTGTTGATGGTAACTTGCATGATTATGGTTATACTTAGATGCATTTAAAGCTCATAAACCTGCACCCCGGTGTTAGTGCTCCTGCCCGTGGCCAGGGCACAGTCCTTCACGTGATGTTCACCTCCGCACCATACGCTCACCTTGGATCCAAGTTAGGTGCACAGTCCTGTCGTACAGACCACTATAGGTGGTTCTGACTCGTAGGTGACCCGCGATCATTCGCACAGTCTTCACGTGATCGTAGCACTTGAGCGTATTTATTTACACCTAGTCCTGTCGTACAGACCACACTAGGTGGTTCCGACTCGTGTGCAGGCATATTTGATGAGCTATAGATTCAGCCGTATAGGCCACATTAGGTGGATCCGGCTGATATATTACTTTTTATTGATTTACTTCACCGGATTCATTTAGTTTGTTATACTGAGATCTTTGGCATGGTATACTTGTGGATTTTGCTATCCCGAGCATTGGTTTTGATATAGTTATGTATTCTATTTTCTGGGAAATTATACGGGTTTTACGGTGAGGGGTTATTACTTTTGGAAGAAAAAAATGTTTTCAAAAGCTTTGTTTTTGCCCACTCACACTTTCTGTTTTGCGCCCCTCCATGTTCTAGATAGGCATGCTTGTTGGTGGCTTACAAGGAGACGATGGCGGTGCTGACAAACTGTAATTAGTGTAGGATTATATCTCTGGTATTGTATAATTAGCTTTTGTCCTACTGGACTACACTTAGGCTACCTACAAGCTGATTATGTGTAATCACACTTAAATCTCGGCACTTGCACCTATATATTCATCTAGTGTAAATTAGCTAGCTTGGTTTTTATTCACTCACATTTTTTTATACTATCTTCATTTCCGCACCGCGCAAATGGCTACGCCACCCTCACGTGACGGCCAGCACGCCTTGATTTAGGTCGGGGTGTGTCACTCAAGATTCCTATAAATATACTAGCCATGGTATTTATCGAAGGAGGACATCTACATCGACTCTCTCTCAGACTTTCTCAAGACGACACACATATTCTCTCTATGCCTAACATAGTCCGAACTCCGCTGTCTACATGAAGACACGTCCACGTCCATGGAGAACTCATCTCTTTAACACCCCCACCATAGGCTATTCGTCAAGGATGGTTCATGCCATTCTTTCTTAGAACTACACCCGTGGTTTGATCCTCCTTCTAGAGATATATAGGCAGCCCTATTCGGATTCAACCACACTCCCCAATCAAATTCATTCTCCTCTCATCGGAGATCATGGGCTAGTCCGACTTGATTTTGCCTGCGTTTGCGAATGTGCGCGAATTTGATCCAACAATGAAAACCTCCTGACCAGATCACTTTACCTTGAGCAATAACAAAAGCGAAGGCAACAATATTTCATTACTGATTGAAAGATCATAAGGCCTTTATAGCACCAGAAGTCGTCCTAATGCTGCCAAAAGTATAGATAAATGATGAATACACCGAGGGCAACACAATCAGCCCCAAAAAGATAAGGGCATGTTTGGTACTCTACTTGAATCCAACTTTTTAAATTCAAAAACAATTTTCAAGTTTTAGGCCTTAAAAACTTGTTTGGTAGGACTATTTTCAAAAATTGAACTTAACTAACTCAAAAATATAGTCTATTCACTAAAAACATAAAAAGTGAGTTTTTAGAGTTTTTAAATTTAAACTCACTCCTTTCTTTTCTTTCACTCTTCCCCTCACTCCAAATCTATCTCTTTCTCTTTTCTTCTTTCTCTCTCCTTTTTTTTTTACCTTTTTCGTCTCTTCTCTAATCCGTTATCTTCATTCTCTCGATTCTTTCTCTAACTCCTCTTCCTCTCTATCTTGTCTGATCCTTTCTCTTCTTTCTCTTTCCTTTAATCATCTCTTACTTTCTTTCCTCCTCTCTCCTCTTTCTCCCTCTCCTGCGACCCTATCCTTTTAGATCTCTTTGTCTAGTTTAAGTTGTAAGATTTAAAATTTTTAAATCGCAAACCAATCAAGTTTTTGAGTCTAAACGAAAATTGTTTTCAAGAAATGTTCTTAAGAAATGTTTTGAGAAATGATTAAAATTTTCAAATAGGATACCAAACAGGCCCTAAGAGTTTACTCGCTACACGTTTAGGGCTTGTTTGGTATCCTATTTGAAATTTTTTATAATTTCTCAAAACATTTCTTAAGAATTTTTCTTGAAAACAATTTTCTTTGAGACTCAAAAACTTGTTTGGTATGCGATTTAAAAATTTTAAATCTGACAACTTAAACTGGACAAAGAAATCCAAAAAGAGGGGGTCGAGAGAGAAAGAGGAGAGAGGAGGAAAGAAAGTAAGAGATGATTGAAGGAAAGAGAAAGAAGTAAGAGGATCGAATGAGATAGAGAGGAAGATGAGTGAGAAAAATAACTGAGAGAATGAAGAGAGCGGATTGGAGGAGAGACGAAAAAGGTAAAAATAAAATAAAATAAAAAAGAGGAAAGAAGAGGAAGAAAACAAAGAGATTTGGAGTGAGAGGGGAGGAGGTAGAGAAAAGAAAGGAGTGAGTTTAAGTTTGAAAAACTCTAAAAACTCATTTTTTGTGTTTTTAGATAATAGACTATATTTTTGAGTTAGTCTTGAATTCAGTTTTTTCCGTCGATCGAAAGAAGTCGTCTTAATCTCTGCTGGTCATTATTTTGATTGTAGGAAAAATCAATGGCCCACAACATCCAGGAGTCATCGACTTTCGTTTGCTATTACACGCTACCAACCGCAAGAAAGAAAAATCAACTTCACATCCTCAATTTGCAGTTCATGCGACAGCGGCTGTGGCACAAGACGAGATATAGCGGTGCAGCGAAGGCCCCTATTTCAATGAAGAGATGAGGTCATGTGCGGTGTCCCGCGTAATGGTGAAGGGAAAGAAAAAGCTTCTTGTACCAAGTTTCCAAGATAAACTTGGAAGGATGGGCCTCACTAGAGGCTGAAGATCAAGATTATGCATCATGCGAAGCCTGATCCGAATACACACAGCTGCTAGGTTGTGTCAATTGAAGATTAGCAGAATTGACCACCGCATTGTTGTTAGTTACCAACTGGCTCCAGCATGACAAGGGATGAAAAAAAATGTATCATAGTGACAATAAAGATAGGAGCTTCGACATCACGCCGATTAAGGCCACCACCACCTTCTCCACCTCTCTCCACCACCGCTTATTGTCCAATTCCCAAATTAAGTTAACACTACGATTATTGGGATGCAATTTTTTTAGATTAATATGAGCATGTGTTGGTTAGTTCATATATATATATATATTTAGTTTCATTAATTGATTTGGTTTTTTGTTTTCATTAATTTATATATATATAAAAATAAGAAATATAAAACAATATTACAAACAATCACCATCGATTAGCTCGAACAATCCTATTTCGATAGTTTCACTCTAATTCTAGATATTCTAATATGATTTCGGATAGTTCCACTCCAATTTTTACAGATAGTTCCACTTCATAACAAAATAAGTGATATTGATTTGGTAATCTTGACTAAGACTAGCGGTAGATTAAAAAAAACCCAAAAAAAAAGGAACCGAATACCGAGCTGAAGCTGAAAAAAATCCAACAAAAAAAATCAAACCAAATCGAAATTGATTGGTTCGGTTTCGATTTTGATGGTCCAAAAACCAAACCGCACCGATATATATTATTAATTTTTTAATATATATTAATTATGAAAATCATATGTATATGTAAAACAAGCGCGCGCGCGCGCATATATATATATATATATATATATATATATATATATATAACTCTTATATTTGCATCTCACTTTCGGTAACACACACACATAACAATTATACGGTATGCAAAGAATTCCTCTAACTTGGAAGTTGAGTATCCTAATACAGTATGCAAACATGAAGGCAAAGAAGATTGTGAATCCAACTAGAACTCCAGCAACTGGTCCCATTAAATTTGGATCATGTCCGAAATGGTCTTCTACGTACCATTTCACAGTTGAGTCAGGTGTAATCCCAGGTTCTCAAATGGTCTTCTATGCTAGAATCTACCACTCGCTATCAAATATTTGTTATTCAAACAACAGAGCTCTTGATGATTTTCACCTTGTTTTAATTATATTTACTTTGTGTTGCATGCCTCCTTGGAGGTATGACTTGTAGTCTGTAATATTTAAAGAATTGGTGTGTCCAGTGACTGTATTGTTAAAAAAAAGCTGAAACCGAAACCGAATTGAAACCGGACCCAACTGAAATTAAACTGAATCGAGAAAAAATGAAAAAATTGAATTGAACTGAAATTTCGTTTGGTTTCTGTTTTGGCAAAAAACCAAACCTATTGAAACCCAACCCAACCCTAACTGAGACTCTAGAAAGCGAATTCCAATAATAATTTAGATATCATATTGACATCTTTGGGAAAAAAAAAATAAAAAATATCTTTTCAGATTTTGTCGAGAAGATTATTGAAGTCTTCATGGATGATTTTAGTGTCTTTGGTGACTCTTTTGATGATTGTCTAACTAATCTCACTTTGATATTGAAACACTACATCGAAACTAACTTTGTTTTAAATTGGGGAAAATGTCACTTCATGGTCAACATAGTTTTAGGTCATATAGTTTCAGAAAAAGGAATTGAAGTTGATAAATCTAAAATAGATCTTGTACGCTACTTACCCTCTCCCACTTCGGTGAGAGAGGTTCGTTCTTTCCTTGGACATGCATGATTCTATAGACGCTTTATCAAAGATTTCTCGAAGATTGCAACACCCTTGTGCCGTTTTTGTTTGATGAAGAATGTGAGAAGACATTCAATCACCTCAAGAAGATGCTCACTTCAGCACCTATCATTGTTCTGCCAGATTGGAGTCTTCCTTTTGAGCTTATGTGCGATGTTTCAGATTATGCTTTAGGGCTATTTTGGGACAAAGAAAGGACAAGCAGCCGCATGTCATCTACTACGGTTCTCGGACCTTGAATGATGCTCAATTGAACTACTCCACCACTAAAAAAGAACTCCTTGCTGTTCTGTTTGCTTTAGATAAGTTTTGTTCTTATTTACTTAGAACTAAAGTTATAATCTACTCTGACCATGCAGCTTTGAAGTACTTACTCACAAAGAACGAAGCCAAGCCAACGTTTATTCGTTGGATGCTTCTTCTCCAAGAGTTTGACATGGAAATTCAAGACAAAAAGGGAAGTGAGAATATAGTGGCTGACCACTTGAGTCGTTTGGTACATGACGAAGATCCATTACCTATTCCAGAGGCATTCCCATATGAGCATCTACTGACCATTAAGGTAAGTGAACCATGGTATGCTGATATTGTGAATTATATAGTGTCTAAACAAGTTCCAAACACCATAAACAGGCACCAACGTGATAAACTTAAAAAATATGCATGTTTTTATGTGTGGGATGACCCTTATTTGTGGAAATATTACCCTGATCAAATTCTGCGTTAGATGTGTTGATTCTGAATTCAATTCAATCTTAACTTTTTGTCACACTTATGCTTGTGGAGGTCATTTTGGTACTCAAGGGACAACACTTAAGGTGATTTTATTGGCCTACTATATTTAAGGATGCTAGAATCTTTTGCATGACCTGTGATCATTGTCAAATAATTGGAAATATCGGTTCAAGAGACCAAATGCCACAGACCCCCATATTTTCTGATGAGATTTTTGATGTTTGGGGCATTGATTTCATGGGTCCTTTTCCGTCCTCTCATGGTTTAAATTACATTTTACTTGCTGTAGATTATGTTTCGAAATGGGTGGAAGCAAAAGCCACTCATACTAATGATTCCAAAATGGTTGCAGATTTTGTCAAAACTAACATATTTGCCAGGTTTGGAATGCCGAGAGTACTTATAAGTGATGGGGGTTCCCATTTTTGTAATCGGACCATAGAGGCACTGCTCAAAAAGTATAATGTCACACATAAGGTTTCGACACCTTATCATCCCCAAACAAGTGGGCAAGCCGAAGTGTCTAACCGGGAAATTAAGCAAATCTTGGAGAAGACAGTTGGACCAACTCGAAAGGATTGGAGCTTGTGTTTGAATGATGCATTGTGGGCATATCGTACAGCCTATAAAACACCAATTGGAATGTCTCATTTTTCAGCTCATTTATGGGAAACCATGTCATCTTCCAGTTGAGTTGGAACACCGCGCACATTGGGCAGTCAAGACTTTCAATATCAACATTGATGCGGCTGGTCTTCAAATGAAGTTACATTTGAATGAGCTTGAGGAAATTTGGAATGAGGCTTATGAGAACGCTCATATTTACAAGGAGAAAACAAAGGCGGTCCATGATAAGATGATTCGTAGTAAGACGTTTTCTGTAGGGCAGAAAGTGTTACTTTTCAACTCTCACCTTCTATTGTTTCCAGGTAAGTTACATTCTAAATGGATTGGTCCTTTTGTTGTTACTAATGTTTTTCCTTATGGTGCAGTCCAAATTCAAAGTTTGAAGACAGGGCACGAATTCAAAGTGAATGGACACCGTTTGAAGCCTTACTATGAGAATTTTGAGGAGCATGTCGTGGAAGATGTACCCCTTCATGCTGTTGGCCCTAGTGAAGCTTAAAAGAAGGTATCGTCCGGCTGGAAGACGTTAAAGCAAGCGCTTCTTGGGAGGCAACCCATGTATTCAAATAAAGAGATAATGGAATCTCGAACTCCTACAACCAGATTTGCTCTGTTTTACCCTTCTCTTTATTGTTTTTACTTTGCCATGATTGTCTTGTTTGCTAGTTATCTTTATATTGCTTTCTTGTTTGAGTTTATTTTTCAAACATTGAGGACAATGTTTGGTTTAAGTGTGGGGGGGGGGGGGGGGGGGGGGTAACCATACTTCTTTTAATGATTTATCATTGAATTTCACCACCTATCACTACTAATATTGTTATTCACTGTTTTAAAGTGTTTTATTGTGTGTCATATAAAAAGAATTTGAAAAAAAAATGGAAATTTTTTGAGAAAATACCAAAAAAGAGTTGTTTTTGTTATTCATTTGTGTCTTAGAGTACCTTCCAACACAATGATTAGGATTTAGTTTTTAATTGCATGACTGTTAAAGAAAGTTACAAACATGGGTGGAAGTTTGATATGCTCTTTGGTTAATGCTTAGTTGTAGTTGTCATTTACGAATTCACATGTAATCACAAAGAAAAAAAAATCAGTTCTTGTAACATGCTTGAAGGAAGAAACTCAAACTAACGCTACAACCGTGAGATACTTGAGCCTATACTTTGGTTAGAGAGTTATTAATCTGTGATATTCTTGTCTTCTAAAGTCGTTCCATGATATCATTATTTCTTTGCTTAGTTGCTACTTAGAATGCTTTTTCATCATTTTAGTTTCAAATACTAGAACTCATACCCGTTTCATTCAAAGCATAAAATTGATTGCATAACAAATAACAAGATGAAGTTGTTTAGTTATCACCAGAGCCAAAAAGCCATATCCCTTGCATATGTATTGTAGGTTTAACCCTTTTGAGCCGTATTTAGCCTATTTTCTTTGTTAGCTTGCATTATCCCTACCTAGCCTAGTATAGGATTATCCATACCCTTGTTCTTAAAGAATAGTGAAGCATGACATATTGGGAATTCCTTTTGATCTACAATATGCAGAAAAAACAAGTGTGGGGGAAGGATTTGTCCTTTTGAATCTGGAAGTAGTATGTTTTGTGTTTCAAAAGAAGAAAAGAAAAAAAAGAGAGAAAAACGAGAAAAGAAGAAAGAAAAAAAAAGAAAAAAGTTGTGCAGAAAAGAAAAAAAGAAAGAACAAGAGTTGAGAAAGAAGTGAGAATGAGCTCACAAGTGTTGGTTGTTGAAGAAGGGTCCAAAAATGTGAATTTACCCTAAATGTTGTAGGAATCTCCCCTGTGTGTTTAAAGTTAGGTGCTGCAATCAAAAGTTAAATTCTAAGTGTTGATTTCATTACTTTGCTTACTATCACTTTAAGAACCTTTGTTTATCCTTAACCTTTCTTTGTTAGAAAATACCTTAGCCCCATTACAACCCTTAGACTTCTATCTTGATTGTTATGTGTTTCAATATGTGGAGTTTGAAATTGGTATGAGCATATGGAATCCCTGGTTCTCGCTTCTAAATAGTGGCATTCCGTTCATGAGATCATATACATGTTTGTATTAATAATTCCAGAAAGTGCCTTCTTTGTTATAACATAAGTGAGTGCTAGTCTACATGTTTACATCAATCTTCTCACATATACTTAGTATAGGGAGTGTAGTCAGAAAATCTGTGTGAAAATAAAGAGTATATCAAGTGAGGAATTAAGTGAATTCTCTAAGGCATGTTACCACTTTCAAATGTTGTTTTAATTGATTAAATGCGAGCTAGTGAGTAATTACTGCGATTAAGTATAAGCTAGAGGGTAAGGATCGCTAAAATCTATGTGAGTAGTGATTTTTAAGATGTCATGTTTCATTGGAAATCCCTAAGGCAATTGTTGGAAGGCTTACGTTGTGTTTTGTTTTCTTTGTTTTGCTCGAGGATTAGCAAAAGCTAAGTGTGGGGGAATTTGATAGGAGCATATTTATGCGACTTTGTTAGCTTATTTCCTTGCATTTACTTAGTTAATTTCCATTTATTGAAGTAATTTAAGCTATTTTCGTATTTTTGTCGGTCCAATTGGTAAAGATGACAATAAATGGTGAAATGGAGCTATTTGGAGTAGTTTTGAACTTGGATTGGATAGCATGCGTGGAGAGCATAATGGATGGACGTTTTTGGTGTTTAAATGATGCTAGAAATGTGCTACAATCTGCAAGAATTAAAATTAAGGCTTGGAAGACAAGGAATCAGAAAATTAAGGGAAACCTTATCCAATCTTATCTTATCCAACCTTATCCTAACAAACATTATCTAATCATATCCTATCCTTATTTAATCTTACCTTATCTCCAGCTGCAAGGAGGATTCCTTATAACATTTAAACACATCCTATCTGATTCTAGGAGTCCTAAAATAATTCAAAGACCTTATCCTTTTCCTCCTAGGAGTATGTCATGCCTTTGCCCTATATATTCACATATGTGCCGCAGAATTTGAGGGCAGAAATATATAGAGTGTCGCAGGTTTCTGAGAGGAAAAAGAGTGATTTGTGCCGCAGCAGGGAAGGAGAGAAGAAGGAGTGTCGTAGCCTGCATCCAAGGGAGAGTGCGAATCTGCCATTGGAGTGCTGGAGTTTTTCAGTGTTCTTTCTATCCTTGCTTAGTTTCGATGTTTATTTTAGATTGCTTTTCAATTATGATGAACATGTGTAACTAAATTACTTTTTGGCTAGAGGTGAATTCGAAGCCATGATCATATGTTTTATATGAATTGACTACATCCAGTTATTGTTTCATAAAACATGAATGCGATTTACTTATCTGTTTTATAGAGAACTTATTCTTGTATGTTTATTAAGGGTGCATACTTAGTTTGCATGCAGGGATTTGATGCTAGAATATAAGGGAATTTCACCTAATCGTTATGAACTTATATTTGCAAGTAGTAAAAGTCACTAGTCATGATTGTGTTAAGTAAATTCTTGGTAGGAGTATCATGCTTTTTCATAGTTACGAATGCCTTGTCAATGCTTATGATTTTCACATAACTTAATGATCTTTAAGATGTATCTCTATCATGTTTTTCATACTTAGGGAACTTCAGAAGAATAATTTGGTTGCGTCGCTGAGTCCAATTCAATGAACTTAGGAAAATTTGAGAGTTAATTTGTGCAGTTCACAGTTAATTTGGGGCATTGTCATTCATGGTTTATAGAAATAATAACTGGAAATCGATTTGTATGCATATGTTTCATGTGTGGAGAAGAATCCTCTAGCTAGCCTTTCACCTATATTTCATACCAAACTTAATTTGTTGCTGCAATTTACTTGTTTTAGTCAAAATTCGTCCAAAAACCCCCTCAGTTCTTATTTTGTGTTAGTTTAGCCTAGTTTTCAGTTTTAAAGTCTAATTTGTGTTGATTAGCATCCCTACTAATCCCCGGCCTAGAATAATCCCTACTTGCTCATACTACAATCGTCTAAATCATAGGGTTTAATTTGTGTTCTAAGCTTTTACCACATCAACTTTGAGGTTCTCTATTTTGGGAACTTTGAGAATCTATTCAACCATCCTCATCCAAGACATCCATGGAGCTAATAAGTAAGGAATGAAGGCCCTCTCCTTGGGTGATTAGCCTTTGCTTATGCCAAGAGTAATCAACAAAGGTATAAGATTTCTCAACTCACTTTGTTCTTGAGTTGAGTCTTGGTTCACCACAACTACAAGGCTTTGAATTTCATGGGTAATGTTTTGTTTTGAGTGCATACAAGCATGATTCCGCCTTTAAATGTTAATTGCATGCCATAGATGTTGCTCAAAGGAACATGTTTTTCACAAATTTTCGTTCAGCTTTGTGATGCATCATTTGCATGCAAAGAAATTACATGTCTACAAATGCCCCCACTTCAAGGTGTGTTGTAGGCATTTGCTTGTCACATGTAGGAAACATGTTTTGAAGTCTTGCAATGTGAATGTTCTAACTCAAGGGTCGTCGAGACTTGATCTTGAATTAGTTTGCTTCTTCAAGGGCCGTAGAGGCGTATTTCTTGAACGAAACATTTCTTCAAGGGCCGTTGAGGCTTGGTCTTGAATTGAAGTGATGAATTTCATCAAGAGTCGTTGAGGCATATTTCTTGGACGAAACATTTCTTCAAGGGTCATAGAGGCTTGATCTTGAATGAAATGAAAATTGTCTTCAAGGGCCGTAGAGGCTTGATCTTGAATGAAAGAAATTTTATTTCAAGAGCCATAAAGGCTTGATCTTGAAAGAAATGAAGGCTTGATCTTGAAAGAAATGAAAAAAAAAATTCTTCAAGCGCTATAGAGGCTTGATCTTGAAAGAAAAGAAATGTTTTCTTCAAGGGCCGTAGAGGCTTGATCTTGAAAGAAATTTTGGAAATCGATAAATCGGCACATACTTATTGTGCGTATTCATTTTCCATAATTTTGACAAAATACATTTGGTGTATTTTGAATTTTTTTTCCTTGTGGTTGTAGGAAAAAAAAAATGTTTTGTCTTCCTTGGGTTGGAACCTCCTTCAATTTTAGTAATGAGGGTGATTTCCTTCAAAGTGTTGGATAGCTTTGGTGATTTCCTTCAGGGTGTTGGAGGGTGAGTAGGATTTGCATTTTTTTCCTTTCCCTTTCAATTTTTTCGGCCAAGGGGGTGTTTTCTCTCTTGATTTGGGAAAGTTGAATACTTGTCTTTGCTTTGGAGGGATTCCCTTTTGTACTTTGTCAAGGAAAGGTACTTTCCTTTGATGTTTTGGAAACTTTGAAGCCCTTTCCTTATTTCTTTGTTTCCTTTTCTTTTCTTTTGCTGATTTTTTTTTTTCAGGAAAAAACAACATTTTTCCCTTGTTGCCGTGTATAGCATTGTCCTTTTTTCTTTGGAATTTGCTTCCTTCTTTTGATTGGAATGTACTTCCTTCTTTTGATTTTCCTTTTGCTATTTGGTATGTATTTTCCCTATAGCATTAGGAAGCAATTGATCCTTATTTATAGGACAATTAGGTGTGTGTTTTTGCCACAACACACCCTTGCCATGCACTGCCATTGTGCTTGCTGATGTGTCGCACCCTACTATTGCTTACTGTTGTGCCTTGTTGTTGCTTGAAGCTTGTTGCAATGTGTTACTTTTTACCACATGGTGTTGTGCACAAGACTGTAGCGGGGTTTTGCTATGTAGTGCCTTTTGGTCACAGTTTCCCTTGGTGGTGACGTTGTCGTGCAGTGCAAGAAACTACTTATGTAATCGCTGCAGGGTTGCATAGTCGATTGCATAGCATTTTGGTTTTCTTTGCTACTGTTACGTGCTTTGAAGAACTTTCTTGCAGCTGCTCTCTGTGTTGTGCTACTCAAGCTTTGTGGCTGATTTGTTTTTGTCGTTGTGATTTTGTCATCGTCACTCTTCAACGCTCACAAGGCTTGTCTCGCATGTCTTTTGCTTTAGTGAAACAATCTTTTTTTTCTTCTTTTGTTTTTTATTTTCTGCCATCCCACCTTATGCTTATGTTGTTTTTTTTCATTTTTCATTTTTTTTTTTTGCAACCATGGTAATTTTCAAGTGCTTTAAGAGAAAAACCATCACTATTCTTGCGAAGGAAGGCGATTCGCAAGATAGGGGAACGACGTTGAAACTTTGTGCACCGTTGACTGACCCTATGGCGCTTGTTCTTCTTGCAAAAGACAACTCGATGCATATCAAGTCGTGGTCTTCTGAAACTTTGTATGTCGAGGATTCTTATCTTAAATCCTTCGCACCATGTTCGTGACAATCTACCGGCTTTGTTTGAGCTTCTTGGCAATCGCATCCGTAGTGGAGCTATGACTTGGAATAGCACCTTGTCGACTACTGGAGAAGCTGTCTTTGCTAAGTTTTACCAGGAATGGCTTGAAGATGTCGTGAGCCGATCTAAAGATGTGTTTACCAATGTGGGCCTTTATCATGTCGTGTACGCATCTTTGTTTAGTTATGATCACCATCCTTCTGTCCTTCGTGCATTCTTTGAGCATTGGTGTTCAGCGACCAACACACTTCACACGTCACAAGGGGAGATGTCAATTTCACTTTGGGATCTTCACAAGATAGGAGGCTTGCCGATCCAGGGTAAGTTTTACTACGAGGTTGTTCCTAGCATGGAGCAATTTTCTCATCGCAATAGTCGAGGATTGCCTGCGAGTTGTCGCTATTTGTTTTGGGCTATCACAAGCTTTCCCAGGAGGCTCAAGGTAAGCCAGGCATGAAGATTTCTTCATGGATCCGATTTTGGTATAAGGATGCCATGAAGTATAAGAAGTCTTCAAAGAAAAATGGCCGCAACAAGACCACTAAGCCAAATGGAGACTCAAACCCATGAGGTACCATTGGTTTAGCTAGGCACCGTGCCCCTGCCGAGTTGAAAACTTTTGAGGATCTTGGTGTAGCGTCAAAGCATGTGGAATGGAACTAAGGATACCGATTTCACCGTTACAATCCATGAAAATTAAGTCAAAACGCATTCAACTCTCCAATCTGCAACTAAGGTTTGATTAACTCATTTGTGATCATCCATTTGATGTGTGGGTGTGATCAAGTACTCCTAATCTTCAACCTAGTTGTGATGTTCAACTTAGATTACCAACTAAGAATCCATTAAGAACAAGAAAACTTCAAAGAACCAAAGAAATCACATGGCAAGATGTATGCATAGTAGTTTCTTCATTCATTCACATGTCTACCAAGATTAAGCATGATGTGTACTATAATCTTGATCAAATAATATGTAAGAAACCTAATGGTGATCAAACATTAAGATAAACAAACTAATTAAACTATAAAATCAATGAACGAAGCAAGAAAACAGATTGATGAATCGAATACTTTAACTTAATAACATAGAATAGTTTTGCAAGGCTACATCGAAATCCCCAACTATGATTTTAATTACACAACATGATTACAGAATATATAAATATCAAGAACAACATGAGTGAAATTAAATTCATTAAAGAAATCCCTTGAAGCAATTCTGATGTGGAAATCCTTCAAGAACAGCGCGACTGCGTGGTTTCTTCGGTGGCAGCGGATGGTGAAGGGAAATAGGGTTTTGTTTCTGGAAGGAAGGCCAAAGAAAGAGAAGAGAGAGAGAAGTGATCTAAAACCCTAATATTTATATGCTAATGGGGCTGCAAAATATTCCAAAGTGATCCCAGCCACTTAGCCTTTATTTTGCACGTTTTTTCCCTTATTTGGCACCTCCAAATCAGGCTAGATATCCCCATCCATTTCCCATTATGTTATTGGTCTTCTAACAAGCCAAATTCGTCTTGGATTCTTTATTTTGACTTCAAAAAAAGTAACAGCTTTATTTGAGTTCCAAAACAGGGCACTAAACTTTTCTCCACGTTTGAATAAGGGTCAACTCCAAAAATGGCATGTTTTCACTTCTTTTGCCTTCAAATTGATCCTAAAGTACATGTAACTGCACACTAACACAAAATAAGGTAAAATGACCAGTTTAACTCAAAAACATGATAGGAGCATATTTATGCAACTTTGTTATCTTATTTCTTTGCATTTACTTTGTTAATTTCCATTAATTTTGGTAATTTAAGTTATTTTCGTATTATTGTAGGTCCAGTTGGTAAAAATGACAATAAAGAGTCAAATGGAGCAATTTGGAGCAGTTTTCGACTTGGATTGGATAGCATGCATGGAGAGCATATGGGTTGGACGTTTTTAGTGTTTATAGAGTGCTAGATATGTGCTAAAATATGGAGAAATTAAAGTTGAGGCTTGGATGTTACATCCAGACCCGGGCTCTACCACAACCCGAGCTCGACTCTATCATAGCACGATATTGTCCGCTTTGGGCCCCGACCACACCCTCACGGTTTTGGTTTTGGGAACTCACGCAAGCAGAACTTCCCAGTGGGTCACCCATCCTGGAAATGCTCTGGCCCATTCTCGCTTAACTTCGGAGTTCCTACAGAACCTGAAGCCAGTGAGCTCCCAAAAAGCCTCATGCAAATTGGAGGTGGGCATGTACATATAAGGCATAGAGGATCCACTCCCTTGGGCGATGTGGGATCTAACAATCCACCCCTTTAGGGGCCCGACGTCCCCATCGGCACACTTCCGGCCAGGGATTGGCTTTGATACCAAATTGTTACAACCCGACCTGGGCTCCACCACAACCCGAGCTCGACTCCATCGTTGCACCTTATTGTCCGCTTTGGACCCCAACCACACCCTCACGGTTTTGTTTATGGGAACTCACGCGAGCAGAACTTTCCTGTGGGTCACCCATCCTGGAAATGCTCTGGCCCATTCTCGCTTAACTTCGGAGTTCTTATAGAACCCGAAGCCGGTGAGCTCCCAAAAGGCCTTGTGCTAATTGGAGGTGGGCATGTACATATAAGGCATACAGGATCCACTCCCCTGGGCGATGTGGGATCTAACATTGGAAGGCGATGAATTACACAAGAAAAAGGAATCCTTGCTGGAGAGGAACATTATCTTATCCTATAGTATCCAATCTTATCTTATCCTATCTTATCCAACTTTATCTTATTTTATCTTACCTTATCTTATCTCCAGCTGCAAGGAGGAATCCTTATCACATTCCAACACTTCCTATCTGATTCTAGGAGTCCTAAAATAATTCAAATAACCTAATCCTTTTCCTCCTGGGATTCAGTTGTGCCTTTACCCTATATCTACATATTATTGCCATAAATAAGAGAGAGGTGTGTGCCGCGCCTACCTTTCATCCATTAAAGTTGGGGGAATTTGCAGAGTTCTTTCTATCTTTGTTTTAAGTTTCAATGTTTATTTTAGATTGCTTTTTAGTTATGATGAACATGTGTAGCTAAGTTTCTTTTTAGCTAGAGGAGGATTCGAAGCCATAATCATATGTTTTATATAAATTGATTACATCCAGTTATTGTTTCATAAAACATGAATGCGATTTACTTATCTGCTTTATAGAGAACTTATTCTTGTATGTGTATTTAGGGTGCATACTTAGTTTGCATGCAGGGATTTGATGCTAGAATATAAAGGAATTTCACCTAATTGTTATGAACTTATATTTGCAAGTAGTAAAAAGTCACTAGTCATGATTGAGTTAAGTCAATTCTTGGCAGAAGTATCATGTCTTTCATAGCTACGAATGCTTTGTCAATGCTTATGATTTTCACATAACTTAATGATCTTTGAGATGTATCTCTATCATGATTTTCATAGTTAGGGAACTTGAGAAGAATAATTTGGTTGCGTCGCCGAGTCCAATTCAATGAACTTTGGAAAATCTGAGAGTTAATTAGTGTTGTTCACAATTAATTTGGGGCATTGTCATTTATGGTTTATAGAAAGAATAATTGGAAATCGATTTGTATGCATATGTTTCATGTGTGAAGACGAATCCTTTAGCTATCATTTCATCCATATTTCATTCACAACTTAATTTACTTGCTGCCATTTACTTTTGTTTTAATCAAATCCGTCCAAAATCCCCCAGTCATTGTTTTATTGTTAGTTCAACTTAGATTTCAGTTTTATAAGTTTAATTTGTGTTGATTAGCATCCCTTCTAATCCCCATAATAGAACAATCCCTACTTACTCATACTACGATTGCATAATTTATTAGGTTTAATTTGTGTGTTGGTTTCTACCACACCAAATTGTGGCGCCGTTGCCGAGGATTAGTAAAATTGCTAATCACTCTGTTTTTTTGTTTATTTTACTTTTGATAATGATTTTGTTTTATTTCTTATATTTCAGGTACTAGAGAAAAAAGACATGGCCATTGCTAATCTTCAAGCTCAAATGGCGAATCTTACTTCTCTTATGTCGCAGTATATCGAAATGACCACAATGCAAAGTGTCCCTACATTTGGTGTCTTATAGGCAAGGATATCAAACTAACCAACATCCTCAATTAATTGAGAATGAAGGTTGGGATAGTGTCAATGCTTGGGGTTATCAAGGTCATAACCTATCAAGGAACGACTTGTTTTCCAACACTTACAATCCAGGTGGGAGAGATCGTTCAAATTTTATGTGGAGGGAATCTCAACAAGTTCAACAAGAAGGATATTGGCAACCATCTAAGGAACTATATCAAAGGCCATTTGCACCACCACTGCCGCCCCCACAACCTTCCCAACCAAATTCAGGTTCATCAATGGATTATGATAAAATTCTTCAAACACTAACTTCTTTGACGCAGGGTTTACAAAGTCAAGTCAAAGAGATGGGCGAAGTGAAGAATCAAATTGGGCAGATGATAGAATTCATGGGACAATTTAGAGAACAAGGAAAACTTCCTAGTTCAACCATTGTCAGTCCAAATGGAGGTTTTGAAACTGCTAAGGCTATTACCTTGAGAAGTGGTAAAGAGATTGGAACCAATCCAAAAACGTCCAAACAAAGCCAAATAGAGGACGAACAGCTGCTGCCTGAAGAAGAAGAGGTGGACAAGGCCACGGCAAGAGAAGAACAATCCTTGCCGCTGCCTTCTAAGGCTCCTATGCCACCTAATTTAGGTAAGGTTGGTTTGAATTCAATTCCTTCTAACCCTATTCAACCAAATGTGCCTTTCCCTTGCAGGTTTATGCAATCTAAGAAAGAAGATAATGAAAAAGACATCTTAGAAACCTTCACGAAGGTATAAGTCAATATCCCACTTCTTGATGCAATAAAGCAAGTTCCAAAGTATGCTAAGTTTTTGAAGAAGCTTTGTACAACAAAGAAACGGATTCTGGAGAAAGAGGTGGTACATGTAAGTGAAAATGTCTCTGCAGTTTTGCAAAGAAAGTTGCCACCTAAATGCAAAGATCCAGGTAGTTTCACTATCCCTTGTGTTATTGGTAATACAAGGTTTGAACATGCTATGCTAGATTTAGGTGTTTCCATTAATGTCATGCCATATTCTGTTTATGCATCTATGAATCTAGGAGAGCTTAAAAATGATGGTGTCATTATTCAATTGGCTGATTGATCTAATGCATATCCGAAAGGAGTTTTGGAAAATGTTTTGATGCAGGTAGACCATTTGATTTTTCCAGCAGATTTTTATGTGCTTGAGATGGAGGATTCAGCCTACTCTACACCATTACCAATCTTACTTGGACGACCTTTCATGAAAACAGTCCAAACCAAGATTGATGTGTCCAAGGGAGTGTTAACTATGGAGTTTGATGGCGATGTGATTAATTTTAATGTTTCTGAATCTGTTAAGTATCCTAATGATGTTCGTTCTTGTTTTGCCATTAATGTGATTAACAATATAGGGCAGGAACATTTAGCACCTATCAAGAATGATGTATTTAAAACCACCATTGAAAGGGGAATTGGAGTAGATCACACGGGACAAGTCACTGCCCTCACACCAAATATGGCCGAGTGCAACATTCCTGAAACTTTCGAAGCACCCACTCTAGAATTTAAACCATTACTGGATCATTTCAAGTATCACCTTCCATTCAAAGATCAATTCCATGCAGTTGGTCCTAGTAAGGATTAATTGGAGGTGTTGTCCGGCTGGAAGACGTTAAAGCAAGCGCTTCTTGAGAGGCAACCCATGTATTCAAATAAAGAGACAATGGAATTTCCGGCTCCTGCAACCAGATTTGCTCTCTTTTACCCTTCTCTTTATTGTTTTTACTTTGCCATGATATTCTTCTTAGCTAGTTGTCTTTTATTGCTTTCTTGTTTAAGTTTATTTTTGAAACATTGAGGACAATGTTTGGTTTAAGTGTGGGGGGGTAAACAGATTGCTTTTCATGAATTATCTTCAAATTTCACCACCTATCACTACTAATGTTGTTATTCATTGTTTTAAAGTGTTTTATTGTGTGTCATATAAAAAATATTTGAGAAAAAAAATATCGAAAAAATTTTGAGAAAAAAACCAAAAAAAAGTCGTTCTTGTTGTTTGTTTTTGTCTTAGGGTACCTTCAAACATAATGATGAGGATTTGGTTTTTAATTGCATGACCGTTAAAGAAAGTTACAAACATGGGTGGAAGTTTGATATGCTCCCTAGTTAATACTTAGTTGTAGCTGTCATTTACGAATTCACATGTACCCACAAAGAGAAAAAAATCAGTTTTTGCAACATGCTTGAAGGAAGAAACTCAAACTAACGCTACAACCCTGTGAGACTTGAGCCTATTCGTTAAAAATCAGTTTTTGTAACATGCTTGAAGGAAGAAACTCAAACTAATGCTACAACCCTGTGAGACTTGAGCCTATTCGTTGTTTGGAGAGTTATTAATTTGTGATATTCTTGTTTTCTAAAGTCGTTGCATAATCTCATTATTTCTTTGCTTGGTTGCTACTTAGAATGTTTTTTCATCAATTTAGTTCCAAATACTAGAACTCATGCCTGTTTCATTCAAAGCATAAAATTGATTGCATGACAATTAACAAGATAAAGGTGTTTAGTTACCACCAGAGCCAAAAAGCCTTATCCCTTGCATATGTGTTGTAGGTTTAACCCCTTTGAGCCTTATTTAGCCTATTTTCTTTGTTAGCTGCATTATCCCTACCTAGCCTAGCATAGGAATATCCATACCCTTGTTCTTAAAGAATAGTGAAGCATGATTTGTTGTGAATTCCTTTTGATCTACGATTTGCAGAAAAACAAGTGTGGGGGAAGAATTTGTTCTTTTGAATCCGATGAAGTAGTGTTTATGTTGTATGTTCCAAAGAAAAGAAAAATAAAAAGAAAGAAAGGAAGAAGAAAAACTTTGAAAAAAAAAGTTGAAAAAGAAGAAAAAAGAAAGGTTGAAAAGAAGTGAGAATGAGTTCATAAGTGTTGGTTGTTGAAAAAGGGTCCCAAAATGTGAATCTGACCCTAAAGTTGTACGAATCTCCCCTTTGTGTTTATACTTGGGTATCGCAATCAAAAGTTGAATTCTAAGTGTTGATGTCATTACTTTGCTTACTATTATTTTAAGAACATTTGTTTATCTTTAACCTTTCTTAGTTTGAAATTGGTACGAGCATATGGAATCCCTGGTTCTCGCTTCTAAGTAGTGGCATTCCGTTCATGAGATCATATACATGTTTGTATTAATAATTCCAGAAAGTGTCTTCTTTGTTATAACACATGTGAGTGCTAGTCTACATGTTTATATCAATCTTCTCACATATACTTAGTATAGGAAGTGTAGTCAGAAAATCTGTGTGAAAATAGAGAGTATATCTGGTGAGGAATTGAGTGAATTCTCTAAGGCATGTTACTACTTTCAAATGTTGTTTTAATTGATTAAATGCGAGCTAGTGAATGGTTACGGCAGTTAAGTATAAGCTCAAGAGTAAGGATGGCTAAAATCTATGTGAGTAGTTATTTTTAACATGTCATGTTTCATTGGAAATCCCTAAGGCAATTGTTGGAAGGTTTATGTTTTGTTTTGTTTTCTTTGTTTTGCTCGGGGACTAGCAAAAGCTAAGTGTGGGGAAATTTGATAGGAGCATATTTATGCGACTTTGTTATCTTATTTCTTTGCATTTACTTTGTTAATTTCCATTTATTTTGGTAATTTAAGTTATTTTCGTATTATTGTAAATCCAGTTGGTAAAGATGACAATAAAGAGTCAAATGGAGCAATTTGGAGCAGTTTTGGACTTGGATTGGATAGCATGCATGGAGAGCATATGGGCTGGACGTTTTTAGTGTTTATAGAGTGCTAGATATGTGGTAAAATCTGGAGAACTTAAAGTTGAGGCTTGGAAGGCAAGGAATTACACAAGAAAGAAGAATCCTTGTTGGAGAGGAACATTATCTTATCCAACCATATCTTATCTTATCTTACCTTATCCTATCTCCAGCTGCAAGGAAGAATCCTTATCACATTCCAAAACTTCCTATCTGATTCTAGGAGTCCTAAAATAATTCAAATAACCTAATCCTTTTCCTCCTGGGATTTAGTTGTGCCTTTACCCTATATATACACATTATTGCTGCAAATAAGAGAGAGGTGAAAATTTGATGTGAAAATTACTTAACACGCAAATTAAACCCTATTTTTGACAATTGTAGTATATGATGCAAGTAGGGATCGTTCTAGGCCGGGGATTAACTAGGGATGCTAATCAACACAAATTAGACTTAAAAACACTAATTTAGACTCTATAGACTCAAAACTAACTTATAACACTCAAAACAGCAATAAACAATCAAAAAGACTCAATTTAAGACCCAAGAAGTGATTTTGACGAAAATAAACTTAAACTTGACTCAAAAGACTAAAAGAAAACAGATTTTGACTCAACTAACAAGACTTAATGAAAAGGGGATTGTTTTGGACGAAATTAAACTTTAAACTGAAACTTTGCATAAAACACTTAAGAAAAACGATTTTGATGAATTGAATGGATGCTGGACTAGCTAGGGAAACATGATACATATGCAACACAAATCAACTTCCAGTTATTATCTTTCTAAATTATGAATGACAACGCCCCAGATTAACCGTGAATTGCACTAATTAACCTTCAGATTTTCCTAAGTTCATTGAATTAGACGAAATACACATCCAACCAAATTATCCTTATTGATGATAGCATACTCAAAGGTCATTAAGTTCGTTGAAAACCATAAGCATTGACGAAGAAAACATGACAGCATATACGTTTGCCCAGAATTTAACTTCACACGATTGTGACTAGCAACCTTTACTACTCATGAATACAAGTTCATTATATGCAATTCCCTCATATTCTAGCACCAAATTCATGTATGCAAACTAAGTGTGCACCCTTAACCCACACACAAGAATAAGTTTTGAATCAAACAGTTAAGCAAATTACATTCATAACTTATGAAATAATAACTGGATAATCAATTCATGTCACATATATAATCATGGCTTTGAAATCGCCCCTAGCTAAAATGAGTTTAGTTCCACATAACTGAAGACCAAATTAAAATAAACATTAAACTAAGGATAGAATACACCTAGAAACGCTCCAAGTATCTTCTTTTTCTTCCTTCCTTGTTGCGGCAGTTGGTGTTTGGGGGTGGGGGATGGATGTAGGTGAATTATGGTGAAGGGTGGATGATTTTAAGTGCACAGCAGGTATGTGTATTTATAGGGAGTGAAAGGCACGGTTTCAAGGTGTTTTGGAGAAGGATTTGGCATCCCAAACCACCAAGGAAAGGGTGAAATTCGAGCAGATTCCATGTAGGAAAAAGATTGGTCTTCAAATCAGGAGACATGGTTTCTAGAACAAGGAGATAAGGCACCAGATTTTTAGGGTTCTAGAACCATGAATTTAGGTGATAAAATCTGATAAGAATCCCCTTTTGTAGCTGGAAATAAGGTAGGATAGGATTAGGATAAGGTAAGGATAAGATAAGGTTGTTTGGATGAGATAAGATAAGGTTCTGGATAATGTTTGAGATAATGTTCCATATTTCTTGCTAACTTCTTATCTTCTTATCTTGACATAATTTTCTCCCATCTCCTTAGCCGATTCCTAGCCTCTTTTGATCTTCAAATTCGTCCATCCAACTTGCTTGAATCATAAGCTATCCATTCTTGGCCCAAAATTGCTCTAGAATGCTCCAAATTGCCTCTTTTTGCATACTTTGTCATTAGGACCTGAAATTGCACGAAAATGACTTTAAACACAATAATTAACATAATTTAGCTAAATAAATGCAAGAAAACAAGCTAACTAAGTCGCATAAATATGCTCCTATCAAATTCCCCCACACTTAGCTTTTGCTAGTCCTCGAGCAAAACAAAATAAACAAAACATAACCTAAACCTTCCAACGTTTGCCTCAGGGATTTCCAAGGGTACATAACATATTAACGATCACCACCCCCATAGATTTTAGTTATCCCTACCCTCAAGCACATACTTAATCACAGTCGCCATTCACTAGCTCGCATTTAATCAATTAAAACAATGTTTTGAATGTAGTAACATGCCTTAGAGAATTCACTCAATTCCTTACAAGATACCCTCTATTTTCACACAGATTTTCTGACTACACTCCCTACACTAGTTATATGTGAGAAGATTGATGTAAACATGTAGACTAGTACTCACATATGTTTATAACAAAGAAAGCATTTTCTGGAATTATTAATGCATGTGTATAGATATGATCTCATGAACGGAATGCTACTACTTAGACGCGAGAACCAGGGATACCATATGTTCATACCAATCCCAAACTCCACAAATTGAAACACACAACACTCAAGATAGAAGTTAAGGGTTGTAACGGGGCTAGGGAATTGGCTAACAAAGAAAGGTAAGGATAAACAAAAGTTCTTAAAGCAATAGCAAGCAAAGTAATGAAATTGACACTTAGAATTCACTTTTGAATGCAAAAATCAACTTTTAAACACAAGGGAAGATTCATGCAACACTTAGTGCCAGATTTCACATATTTGGACCCTTTCTTCAACAACCAATACTTAGAGCTCATTTTCACTTCTTTTTCAACTCTTTTTCTTTCTTTTCACAGCTTTTATTTCTCTTTTCTCTTTTTCCACGAATTTTCTTTCTTTTCTACCGTGCAAATTTTTCTTTTCTTTGCACATCTTCTATAAAACTCCTTCCCCCACACTTATTTTCTGCAATATGGTGATCAAAAGGAATTTCCTTCTAAGTTATGCTCCACTATGCTTCAAGAACAAGGGTATGGATGGTCCTATTCTAGGCTTGGTAGGGTAAAACGTGGCTAACAAATAACATAGGCTAAAACAAGGCTCAACGGGGTTAAACCTACAAAACATAATGCAAATGGTTCGGCTATTTGGCTCTAGTTTTAACTAACAACTTCATCTTGTTCATGTGTTATGCTAATCAATTTTATGCTTTGAATGAAACGAGTATGAGTTCTAGTATTTGGAACTATAATGATGAAACGCTTTCTAAGTAGCAACCAAGCAAAGAATAATGAGATCATGCAACGACTTTAGAAAACAACAAATGCACAGATTTTTAACTCTCCAAAGAACGTTTTAGGCTTAAGTCTCTCAGGGTTGTAGCGTTAGTTTGAGTTCCTTCCTTCAAGCATGTTACAAAAACTGATTTTTTTCTTTGTGATTAAATGTGAATTCGTAAGTTACAACTACAACTAAGCATAAACCAAAGATATATCAAACTTCCATCCATGTTTGTAACTTTCTTTAACAGTTATGCAATTAAAAACCAAATCCTCATCATTGTGTTGGAAGGTACCCTAAGACACAAACAAACACACAAAAAGGACTCTAAAACGACTCTTTTTGGGTTTTTCAAGACATTTTTCGATTTTTTTCACAAATTTTCGGATTTTTCTTAAATGACACATAAAAGCACTTCAAAACATCATAAAAACACTTAAAAACAGTGAAAACAACTTTAGAAGTGATAGGTGATAAAATCCCACGAATTTTGCATGAAAACACTTTGTTTACCCCCCCACACTTAAATCAAACATTGTCCTCAATGTTTCAAACATAGACTCACAAGCAAGCAAGCAAACAAACAACTAACAAACATGACAATTATGGCAAAGTAAAAGCAATAAAGAGTAGAGTTTAAAAACGCAAACACCTGGTTATAATGCCGGATCTTCCGAGGTCTTCTTTATTCGAATGCATGGGTTGCCTCCCAAGAAGCGCTTGCTTTAACGTCTTCCAGCCGGACGATACCTCATTTTTAATCCTCCCTAGGGCCCACAGCATGGATTTGATCTTTGAATGGAAGGTGATAATTGAAATGATCCGGTAATGGTTTAAATTCTAACGTGGGTGCCTGAATCATTAACAACATGTTAGTATAAAACGAAATTGAAATTCAGGGAGGTGGCTTACATGTGTGCTCCGGCAAGAATTCAAGGACAAACACCACATCGAAAGTTTCAGGAATTGTATATTCGGCCAAATTGGGTATTTTTAGGGCAGTGGCGTGTCCCTTGTGATCCACTCCAATTCCTTCTTTGATGGTGGGTCTAAATACATCCTTTTTTATTGGTGCTAGATATTCCCCATCCACTTCGTTTTCTTGAATCCTTCGTCTTGTTGTACAAAGTTCTTTAAAAACTTTAACACATTCTGGAACTTGCTTTATTGTACCAACAATTGGGATATCAATTTGCACCTTTGGAAAGGTTTCGAAGATGCCTTTCTCACATTCTTCTTCCTTGGAATGCAAGAACATGCAAGTAGTAGGGACATTTGGTGGAATGGGGTTAGGAAGAATTGAATTTGGAACAACCTTAATTGAGTTGGATGGCATTGGGCTCTTTGGGGGCTACGGCAAGGGATGTTCTTCCCTTGTTGTGGCTTTGTCATCCTCCTTTTCCTCGAGCAGCAGTTGTTCATCCACGTTTTGGCTTGATTTGGACGTCTTGGGTTCATCTCCAACCTCCATGCCACCTTCCAAAGTGATAGCTTTAGCGATTTCAAAATCTCCCGTTGAATTTGAGTTGGAGAGTTCGCTTTGTACTTGAATTTGCCCCATGATTTCTACGATCTCTCCAACTTGATTTTTCAATTTGCCCATCGTATTGGTTCGATTTTCCATCAATTTGGCTTGAATTTGTAATCCCTGCGTCAAAGAGTTTAGTAAGTCAAGAATTTTATCATTACCCAAGGACGTACCTGAATTCAATTGGAATTGTTGTGGGGGAGGTTGTGGTGGCTGTATAGGACTTGAATAGAACTCCTCATATGGCTGCCAATATGCTTTTTGTTGAGCTTGTTGAGGTTCCCACCACATAGAATTTGAATGATCACACCAATCTGAATTGTACGTGTTGGAAAACAAGTTGTTCCTTGATTGATTATGATCTTGATAACCCCATGTATTGACACTCTCCCAACTTTGTTGAATAACTGGATATCCTTGCATAAAGGACGCACCAAATGTAGGGACACTTTGCATGTCCTTTTAGTGTGCTGTGACAATTGAGAAGTAAGATTCGCTATTTGAGCTTGAATATTAGCAATTACCATGTCTTACTTCTCTAATACCTGAAATCAAAAAAAAGAAAACAAAATCAAATATCAAAAGTAAAATAAATAAAACAAACCAAAATCAGAAACTAAAACAACAGACACGGAAAAAAACAAAGGGGGATTAGCAATTTTGCTAATCCCCGGCAACGGCGCCAAAATTTGATGTGAAAATTACTTAACACGCAAATTAAACCCTATTTTTGACAATTGTAGTATATGATGCAAGTAGGGATCGTTCTAGGCCGGGATTTAACTAGGGATGCTAATCAACACAAATTAGACTTAAAAACACTAATTTAGACTCTATAGACTCAAAACTAACTTAAAACACTCAAAACAACAATAAACAATCAAAAAGACTCAATTTAAGACCCAAGAAGTGATTTTGACGAAAATAAACTTAAACTTGACTCAAAAGACTAAAAGAAAACAGATTTTGACTCAACTAACAAGACTTAATGAAAAGGGGATTGTTTTGGACGAAATTAAACTTTAAAACAGAAACTTTGCATAAAACACTTAAGAAAAACGATTTTGATGAATTGAATGGATGATGGACTAGCTAGGGAACCCTTCTCCAAACATGATACATATGCAACACAAATCAACTTCCAGTTATTATCTTTCTAAATTATGAATGACAATGCCCCAGATTAACCATGAATTGCACTAATTAACCTTTAGATTTTCCTAAGTTCATTGAATTAGACGAAATACACATCCAACCAAATTATCCTTATTGATGATAGCATACTCAAAGGTCATTAAGTTCGTTGAAAACCATAAGCATTGACGAAGAAAACATGACAGCATATACGTTTGCCCAGAATTTAACTTAACACGATTGTGACTAGCAACCTTTACTACTCATGAATACAAGTTCATTATATGCAATTCCCTCATATTCTAGCATCAAATTCATGTATGCAAACTAAGTGTGCACCCTTAACCCACACACAAGAATAAGTTTTGAATCAAACAGTTAAGCAAATTACATTCATAACTTATGAAATAATAACTGGATAATCAATTCATGTCATATATATAATCATGGCTTTGAAATCGCCCCTAGCTAAAACGAGTTTAGTTCCACATAATTGAGAACCAAATTAAAATAAACATTAAACTAAGGATAGAATACACCTAGAAACGCTCTAAGTATCTTCTTTTCCTTCCTTCCTTGCTGCGGCAGATGGTGTTTGGGGGTGGTGGATGGATGTAGGTGAATTATGGTGAAGGGTGGATGATTTTAAGTGCAAGCAGGTATGTGTATTTATAGGGAGAGAAAGGCACAGTTTCAAGGTGTTTTGGAGAAGGATTTGGCATCCCAAACCACCAAGGAAAGGGTGAAATTCGAGCAGATTCCATGTAGGAAATAGATTGGTCTTCAAGTCAGGAGATATGGTTTCTAGAACAAGGAGATAAGGCACCAGATTTTTAGGGTTCTAGAACCATGCATTTAGTTGATAAAATCTGATAAGAATCCCCTTTTGTAGCTGGAAATAAGGTAGGATAGGATTAGGATAAGGTAAGGATAAGATAAGGTTGTTTGGATGAGATAAGATAAGGTTTTGGATAATGTTTGAGATAATGTTCCATATTTCTTGCTAACTTCTTATCTTCTTATCTTGACTTTATTTTCTCCATCTCTTTAGCTGATTCCTAGCCTCTTTTGATCTTCAAATTCGTCCATCCAACTTGCTTGAATCATAAGCTATCCATTCTTGGCCCAAAATTGCTCTAGAATGCTCCAAATTGCCTATTTTTGCATACTTTGTCATTAGGACCTGAAATTGCACGAAAATGACTTTAAACACTATAATTAACATAATTTAGCTAAATAAATGCAAGAAAACAAGCTAACTAAGTCGCATAAATATGCTCCTATCAGTGTGTGCCTCGCCTACCATTCATCCATTAAAGTTGCTGGAATTTTCAGAGTTCTTTCTATCTTTGTTTTAAGTTTCAATGTTTATTTTAGATTGCTTTTCAGTTATGATGAACATGTGCAGCTAAGTTTCTTTTTAGCTAGAGGAGGATTCGAAGCCATGATCATATGTTTTATATAAATTGATTACATCCAGTTATTGTTTCATAAAACATGAATGCGATTTTATGAACTTATATTTGCAAGTAGTTACTAGTCATGATTGAGTTAAGTAAATTCTTGGCAGGAGTATCATGCTTTTCATAGTTATGAATGCTTTGTCAATGCTTATGATTTTCATAGAACTTAATGATCTTTGAGATGTATCTCTATCATGCTTTTCATAGTTAGGAAACTTGAGAAGAATAATTTGGTTGCGTCGCCGAGTCCAATTCAATGAACTTAGGAAAATCTTAGAGTTAATTAGTGCTGTTCACAATTAATTTGGGGCATTGTCATTCATGGTTTATAGAAAGAATAACCGGAAATCGATTTGTATGCATATGTTTCATGTGTGGTGAATAATCCTTTAGCTATCCTTTCATCCATATTTTGTTCTCAACTTAATTTACTTGCTGCCATTTACTTTTGTTTTAATCCAATTTGTCCAAAATCCCCTCAGTCATTGTTTTGTTGTTAGTTTAACTTAGTTTTCAGTTTTATAAGTTTAATTTGTGTTGATTAGCATCCCTTCTAATCCCCAGAATAGAACGATCCCTACTTACTCATACTACGATTGCATAATTTATAGGGTTTAATTTGTGTGTTAGTTTCTACCACACCAAAACATCACAAAGAGACTAGAAATGGATGGTATAAATGCTTGAAATATATGAGTTATCAACCTAGCCGCTTTCTTAGCTTGTTGGCTTTGTAAGTTTGTTTTCCCCTAAGACAACATCAACTTTATCCTCCCCTGAGTCTTCAAAGTGGCTAGCAAGATGGATGCAGGTGAATCTTTCAGCTTTGCTATTCCAGTCTTAGCCAATATTTATGATGGCTTGAGTGTTGTTATGGACTCAGTAAGCATCGAAGATCGTGTTGTAGTACTTCCCTACCACTATGTGTACGGTTGGTTGGGTGAGTACTTTGGCACTCATTTTTCTTCGTCGACTTTAGACAAGTTGGGGCCTTCTTCATCAACTTCGGCCAAGTTGGGGCCTTTCATGACAAAGTACTCTGGCGTTTCTTCAAAGAGCCTTGATGATTTGCAAGTGTGAGCATTGTTTAGAAGCTATGAAGGTTTGAGAATGGATCATTTGGAAAAGGTTGGCTCGGTGCGGCGAGTCCTCATGGATGATTCACACCTTCGTTTATCAAACTTGTCTTATCTTAGAAGTCTTCGCTCGGGGTATGTTTCTTTGCGGTAAGAAGACCGATGTACTGTTCAGCCATATAGTCCTCACCATTTCAGTAGGTAGTTTGGCTTTGTCCAACATGTGCCAGGCAAGCTGAAGGAAAACACACAGTCGGAATCCTTGCAAGCCGTGTATATGCATTGGGAGTCTTGTACACTTGCATGCACAAATGCTTCTATCACCCTGCCAACCAAGGACAAGTTCAAGAGTAATCCAGTGACTTGTGCCTACGTAGGTTGGTGGTCAAAGGTTGATGTGATATGAATTAAGCACTTAAATTAAACCATATTGTTGACAATTGTAGTAAAGATGCAAGTAGAGATCGTTCTGGACCGGGGATTAGGAGGGATTGCTAATCAACTCTAAACTGAAACAAAAACACAAAAACAAACTTAAAAACGTTGAAATAGACTCAAAGGACTCAAAACAGGTTTAAAAAAACTCAAAACAGCTTAAAAACACCAAATAGACAGTTTCTGGACACT
Source organism: Cotoneaster glaucophyllus (assembly GCA_036320875.1). Taxonomy (NCBI): domain Eukaryota; kingdom Viridiplantae; phylum Streptophyta; class Magnoliopsida; order Rosales; family Rosaceae; genus Cotoneaster; species Cotoneaster glaucophyllus. The sequence continues at coordinate 18,750,012 of CM070064.1, forward strand.
AAGCACAACTTTGGACGAAAATTGGTTTTAACTTGACTCAAAACACTTAAAAACACAAGTTTGAACAGATTTTAAAATAAATGACACTTTAAAGTAAAGGGGGATTGGTTTTTGACGAATTTGAAATTAAACAAACAGATTGCAAAGTAAAACAGATTTTAAAACGAATTTGGGAAATTGGATGGTTGATGGACTAGCTAGAGAGTTCTTCTCCACACATGACACACTTGCACATAAATCGATTTCCAGTTGCTTTTTCGATAAACCATGAATCTCAACACCCCAGATTAACCGTAATGCACTAATTAACCCTCAGATTTTCCTTGAATCATTGAATTGGATGAATGCATGCTACAACCCAAATTATTCGCCAAAGGTCCCCTACATGAATGCATAATAGAGATACAATTAGAGATCATTACGTTCCATGAAAATCATAAGTATTGACAAGGCATTCGTAACTATGAATGCATGATACGTTTGCCAGGAATTCACTTAACGCGATTGTGACTAGCAACCTCCACTACTCATGAATATAAGTTCATAACGATTAGGTGAAACTACCTTATATTCTAGCATCAAATTCATGCATGAAAACTAAGCGGGCCCCTCTTAATCAACATACACGAATAAGTTCTGAATCAAACAGTTAAGTAAATTGCATTCACGATTTATGAAATCACAACTGGAAGTAATCAATTCATATTGCAAATATAATCATGGCTTTAAATTCTCCTCTAGCTAAAACAAGTTTAGCTCCTCATGTTTACAGCAAAACAAAGATAATTAGACTTAAACATAAACAAAGAGTAGAGTACACCTAGAAACGCTCCAACAATCCAACGTCTTGAATGGCAAGCACGTTGAAGGGTCTCCTTCCTTCTTCTTTGCTGCGACACAAGGGTGTTTGGTGGTGAATTGTGGTGGTGGATGGATGTAGGTGAGTTAGGGGTGAAGGATGGGTGGTGGAATGGTGTAGAATGGTGCGGCAGAGTGTGTTATTTATAGGGGAAAGAGGATGCACGGTTTGGGACTGAAATTGGGTAAGTTTAAATCTCCAAATCCTCCAAGAAAAGGTAAGAAATCAGAATTAAAAGGAGAAAAGGTAAGGTTATGTGCGGCAAAGACTAGGAAATAAAGGGAATGTGATTTCCTTGCAGATTTGGTGCGACAAGAAAGGTAAGTTGGAGGATTGGATGCGGCAACCTCCTAGGAAAGAATTAGGACTTCCAGAAGCAATGTTTAAGTGTCCTAAAGTGTTTAGGAACCCTCTTTGTAGCTGAAACCTTGATAAAATAGGATTAGGAAAGTCAAAGGTCAAAATAAGGAAACTTTGACTTAGTCAATCCTTCTTCTTCTTGGATTCCTTTTCCTTCCTTGACTTGAATTTATTTTCTTCCTTTCTTTAGCAGATTCCTAGCTTGCTTTGGTTTTCAATTTCGTCCATCTACTTTGCTCCAAGCATATGCTATCCATTTCATGCCCAAAACTGCTCCAAAAGGCTCCAAAATGCACTTTCTTGCTACTTTAACCATTTGAACCTACAAACACACGAAAATAGCTTAAAATACTAAGCAACAAGCTAGCTAAGTCGCGTAAATAGCTTAAAATAGCATAAATGCCAAGAAACAAGCTAGCTAAGTCGCGTAAATATGCTCCTATCAAATTCCCCCACACATAGCTTTTGCTAGTCCTCGAGCAAAACGAAACAAAACAAAATAAACCAAACACGATCTAAACCTTCCAACATTTGCCTCAGGGATTTCCAAGTAACATGACATGTTAAAAATCGTTATTCCCACAGATTTTAGTCATCCTTTCCCTCGAGCACATACTTAATCATAGTCGCCACTTACTAGCTCACATTTAACCACTTAAAACAATGTTTTGAATGTAGTAACATGCCTTAGAGAATTTGCTCAATTTCTTACAAGATACTCTCTATTTTCACACACATTTTCTGACTACACACCCTACACTAGGTATATGTGAGAAGATTGATGTAAATATGTAGACGAACACTCACATATGTTTATAACAAAGAAAGCATTTTCTGGAATTATCAATCTAATATGAATGTGATCTCATGAACGGAATGCTACTACTTAGACGCGAGAACCAGGGACACCATATGCTCATACCAATTCCAAACTCCACAAATTGAAACACACAACACCCAAGATTGAAGTTAAAGGTTGTAACGGGGCTAGGGTATTGGTTAACAAAGAAGGGTAAGGATAAACAAACGTTCTTAAAGCAAAGTAAGCAAAGTAATGAAATTGACACTTAGAATTCACTTTAGAATGCAGAAATCAACTTTTAAACACAAGGGAAGATTCATGTAACACTTAGGGCCGAATTTAAACTTTTGGACCCTTTCTTCAACAATCAACACTTTAGAGCTCTTTTTCACTTATTTTTCAACTCTTTTTCATTCTTTTCACAACTTTTCTTATTCTCTTTTCTTTTTCCACGAATTTTTTCTTTTCATTTTCTTTTTCTAGCCGTGAGCTTTGGCATACACACACACACACACAAAAATCCCTTCCCCCACACTTGTTTTCTACATAATGTCACTCAAAAGGAACTCCCTCTAAGTTATGCTCTACTATGCTTCAAGAACAAGGGTATGGATGGTCCTATTCGAGGCTAGGTAAGGATGATGTGGGTTAACAAAGAACATAGGCTAAACGAGGCTCAACGGGGTTAAACCTAAACACAATGCACAGGGGGTACGGCTTTTTGGCACTGGTTCACTACACAACTTCATCTTGTTTGTGTGTTATGCAAATCAATGTCATGCTTTGAATGAAACGGGCATGAGTTCTAGTATTTGGAACTAAATGATGAAACGCCTTCTAAGTAGCAACCAAGCAAAGAATAATAAGATCATGCAACGACTTTAGAAAACAAGAAATCACAGATTAATAACTCTCCAAATAACGTTTTAGGCTCAAGTCTCTCAGGGTTATAGCGTTAATTTGAGTTCCTTCATTCATGCATGTTACAAAAACTGATTTTTTTTCTTTGTAACCAAATGTGAATTCATAAATGACAACAAAAACCAAGCATAAACCAAAGAGCATATCAAACTTCCATCCATGTTTACAACTTTCTTTAACAGTCATGCAATTAAAAACCAAATCCTCATCATTGTGTTGGAAGGTACCCTAAGACACACACAAACACACAAAAATAACTCTTTTGGCTTTTTCAAAACAATTTTTCAAATTTTTATCAAATTTTCGGATTTTTATGTCAAAACACACTAAAATGCTTCAAAACACACTAAAAACACTTAAAAACAGTGAGAAACAACATTAGAAGTGATAGGTGATAAAATCCCACAAAAATCATGCAAAAACAGCTTGTTTACCACCCCCCCCCCCCCCCCCACACTTAAATCAAACATTGTCCTCAATGTTTCAAACATAAACTCACACATAAGCAAACAAACAAACAACGAACAAACACACTAAACATAGTAAGATAAATGCAGCAAAGTGAAGGGTTTAGGAACGCAAATCTGGTTGTAGAGTGAGTCCTATGTCTTCCTTTGTTGAATGCATGGGTTGCCTCCCAAGAAGCGCTTTCTTTAACGTCTTGCAGCCGAACGAATACCTCCTTTATCTTTGAATGGAAGATGATAGTTGAAATGACCCGGTAATGGTTTAAATTCTAAAGTGGGTGCCTGAATTATTAACAACATGTTAGTATTAAACGAAATTGAAATTCGGGGAGGTGGCTTACCTTTGTGCTTCGACGTGAACTCAAGGACAAACACCACTTCAAAATATTAAGGATTGGAGAGTTCGGCCAGATTGGGTGGTTTTAGTGTTGTGACTTGTCCCGTGTCATAAAATTCAACTTCATTAGGAATTGTTGTTGCAAGCACATCCTCTTTGATTAATTCAAGACAATCCCCAGCCACCTCTTTCTCTTGAATCGTTGGAAAGGTTTCGACGATGCCTTTCTCACCCTCTTCTTCATTGAATCTGCAAGGAATAGGCACATTCGGTGGAACGGGGTTAGAAAGTATTGCATATGGAACTACCTTACCTGAATTGAATGGTGTAGGGGCCTTAGAGGGTTGTGGCAAGGGTGGTGTATCAATGAGAGGCTGCGGCAAGGGTGGTTCTTCCCTTGCCGTGGTTTTGTCTTCCTCCTCTTCCTCGAACAGCAGTTGTGCATCCATGTTTAGGCTTGGTTTGGACGTCTTGGGTGCATCTCCAACCTCCATGCCACTTTCCAAGGTGATAGTTTGATTGATTTCAAACTCTTTCGCTGAATTTTAAATAATGGAGTTGGAGAGTTCACTTTGTTCTTGAATTTGTCCCATGAATTCTGCGATCTCTCCCATTTGACTCTTTAATTCGCCCAATTCCTTGGCTGGATTTTGTAATCCCTGCCCCATAGAGGTTAGTACATCAAGGATTTCATCATAATTTATTGACGAACCTGAATTTGTTTGGAATTGTTGCAGGGAAGGTTGTGGTGGTTGCATAGGTATGGAATAGAACTCCTCATATGGCTGCCAATATCCTTCTTGTGGAGCCTCCTTGGCTTGATTTTGTGAGCCCTGCGTCAAAGAAGTTAGTAAATCAAGAATTTGATCATAATCTATTGACGAACCTGAGTTTGGTTGGATTTGTTGCGGAGGAGGCTGCATAGGGCTAGAATAGAACTCGTGTTGAACTTGTTGATGTTCCCACCACATAGAGTTTGAATGATCACTCCAATCAAATGTAGGGACACTTTGCGTTGTGGCCCTTTCGATGTGCTATGACAATTGAGAAGTAAGATTCGCTATTTGAGCTTGAATATTAGCAATTGTCATGTCTTAAATATTAGCAATTGTCATGTCTTACTTCTCTAGTACCTGAAATCAAAGAAAGAAAACTAAATCAAATATCAAAAGTAAAATAAACAAAACAAAACAGAAACTAAAACAAAAGACACGAAAAGAAACAAAGGGGAAACAACGGGGGATTAGCAAAGTTGCTAATCCCCGGCAACGGCACCAAAATTTGATGTGATATGAATTAAGCACTCAAATTAAACCCTCTTGTTGACAATTGTAGTAAAGATGCAAGTAGGGATCGTTCTGGACCAGGGATTAGGAGGGATTGCTAATCAACTCTAAACCGACACAAAAACACAAAAGCAAACTTAAAAACGTTGAAATAGACTCAAAGGACTCAAAACAGGTTTAAAAAAACTCAAAACAGCTTAAAAACACCAAATAGATAGTTTCTGGACACTAAACACAACTTTGGACGAAAATTGGTTTTCACTTGACTCAAAACACTTAAAAACACAAGTTTGAACAGATTTTAAAATAAATGACACTTTAAAGTAAAGGGGGATTGGTTTTTGACGAATTTGAAATTAAACAAACAGATTGCAAAGTAAAACAGATTTTAAAACGAATTTGGGAAATTGGATGGTTGATGGACTAGCTAGAGAGTTCTTCTCCACACATGACACACTTGCACATAAATCGATTTCCAGTTGCTTTTTCGATAAACCATGAATCTCAACACCCCAGATTAACCGTGATGCACTAATTAACCCTCAGATTTTCCTTGAATCATTGAATTGGATGAATGCATGCTACAACCCAAATTATTCTCCAAAGGTCCCCTACATGAATGCATAATAGAGATACAATTAGAGATCATTACGTTCCATGAAAATCATAAGTATTGACAAGGCATTTGTAACTATGAATGCATGATACGTTTGCCAGGAATTCACTTAACGCGATTGTGACTAGCAACCTCCACTACTCATGAATATAAGTTCATAACGATTAGGTGAAACTCCCTTATATTCTAGCATCAAATTCATGCATGAAAACTAAGCGGGCCCTCTTAATCAACATACACGAATAAGTTCTTAACCAAACAGTTAAGTAAATTGCATTCACGATTTATGAAATCACAACTGGAAGTAATCAATTCATATTGCAAATATAATCATGGCTTTGAATTCTCCTCTAGCTAAAACAAGTTTAGCTTCTCATGTTTACAGCAAAACAAAGATAATTAGACTTAAACATAAACAAAGAGTAGAGTACACCTAGAAACGCTCCAACAATCCAACGTCTTGAATGGCAAGCACGTTCAAGGGTCACCTTCCTTCTTCTTTGCTGCGGCACAAGGGTGTTTGGTGGTGAATTGTGGTGGTGGATGGATGTAGGTGAGTTAGGGTGAAGGATGGGTGGTGGAATGGTGTAGAATGGTGCGGCAGAGTGTGTTATTTATAGGGGAAAGAGGATGCACGGTTTGGGACTGAAATTGGGTAAGTTTAAATCTCCAAATCCTCCAAGAAAAGGTAAGAAATCAGAATTAAAAGGAGAAAAGGTAAGGTTATGTGCGGCAAAGACTAGGAAATAAAGGGAATGTGATTTCCTTGCAGATTTGGTACGGCAAGAAAGGTAAGTAGGAGGATTGGGTGCGGCAACCTCCTAGGAAAGAATTAGGACTTCTAGAAGCAATGTTTAAGTGTCCTAAAGTGTTTAGGAACCCTCTTTGTAGCTGAAACCTTGATAAAATAGGATTAGGAAAGTCAAAGGTCAAAATAAGGAAACTTTGACTTAGTCAATCCTTCTTCTTCTTGGATTCCTTTTCCTTCCTTGACTTGAATTTATTTTATTCCTTTCTTTAGCAGATTCCTAGCTGCTTTGGTCTTCAATTTCGTCCATCTACTTTGCTCCAAGCATATGCTATCCATTTCATGCCCAAAACTGCTCCAAAAGGCTCCAAAAGGCTCCAAAATGCACTTTCTTGCTACTTTAACCCTTTGGACCTACAAACACACGAAAATAGCTTAAAATACTAAATTAACTAAGAAATAACAACATAAATGCCAAGAAACAAGCTAGCTAAGTCGTGTAAATATGCTCCTATCAAAGGTACACCATGAAGACTTAGGGACGGTAAGTGGCACCAATTCTTCTTGTTCACGCAATGATGTGCCAAGAGAGGGTTGTTATGCGGTTCGTACGAAGCTGGCATCTTTTGATTGTGCGAATGTTGCTTTTTTGCAAAATGGACCTGCGACCTTAGCTCTTCAATGCCTGTGTTTGTCTTCTCAATGTTCGGATGCTTCTGAAGAGGCGGGTGACGAAGTTGACTCGCACGAAGATGAGCTTATTTTGCGGCAATGTCAACAAGTTTTGAACAAGCGATCGCTTGAAGGTGCTCAGGATGACAATGATGTCAATTTTCTTCATAAGAAGAAGAAAGTGTTTAGGCCTCCTCAATTTGATGGTCGTGCGTCACTTGAGAAAGATGTATGTATTTCCTTCTTTCTTGTGATTTCTTCTACTTTCATTGGTTTAGCTTTTGTTTCTGACATTTCTCTTTGTCTTCTTTAGGGCCCTCTTGTTAACATGGGCGTTCATTCCTTTATGGAAATGCTATTTGGAAACAGTATACCCACGGACGAGGAAATTGGAGACCCACCCGGTGCAAAGCTTATTACAAATCTGCCAAGTTGCCTAAGTTTGCCGTGTGTAGGTGAAGGTATGCAAGACCCCATCATGCATCCAAGACCTTTGCCAGCTAGCTCTAAGATCTCTCTTAGAGGGCCAAACCTTAATGGCACTGAGCAGCTTATCTATCACATCAACTGATGTGAAAATTACTTAAGCACACAAATTAAACCCTATGGATGACAATTGTAGTATAGATGTAAATAGGGATCGTTCTAGGCCGGGGATTAACTAGGGATGCTAATCAACACAAATAAGACTCAAAAACACTAAATTAGACTCAATAGACTCAAAACAATTTTTAAACACTCAAAACAGCAACAAACAATCAAAAAGACTCAATTTTAGACCCAAGAAGTGATTTCCACGAAAATAAGGTAAAACTTGACTCAAAAGACTAAAAGAAAATAGGTTTTGACTCAAATAACAAGATTAGATGAAAAGGGGATTGTTTTGGACGAAATTAAACTTTAAAACAGAAACTTTATTTAAAACACTTAAGAAAAACGATTTTGATGAATTGAATGGATGATGAGTTTAGTTAGAGGATCCTTCTCCACACATGATATATGCACATGAACCAATTTCCAATTATTATTCCTTTAGACTATGAATGACAACACTCCAAGTTAACCATGTAAGCATAAATTGACCATCAGATTTTCCTTTTCTCATTGAATTGAATGAAACATGCATTACAACCAAATTATCCTTATCAAGTCCCTAACTATGATAGCATGATAGAAAACATATCAAAGGTCATTACGTTCTTTGAAAATCATAAGTGTTGACAAGGCATTCGTAACTATGAAAAGCATGAAACTCTTGCGTAGGACTTACTTAACATGATTGTGACTAGCAACCTTTACTACTTGTGAATATAAGTTCATAACGGTTAGGTGAAACTCCCTTATACTCTAGCTTCAAGTTAATGCATGCAAATTAAGTGTCAACTCCCAATTAACACACACAAACAAGTTTTAATAACTTAGATAAGCAAATCACATTCAAGTCTTAAGAAACAATAATTGGATGTAATCAATTCATATATAGCATATAATCATGGCTTCAAATTCACCCCCAACTAATAAGAAATTTAGCCTCTCATGTTTGCAATTACACAAAATAACTTGAATTAAACATTGAGATAAAAGAAAGACAACACCTAGAATCGATTCCAAGATGCACGGCAAGGTCTTCCTTCCTCCTTCTTGCAATTGCGCACAATGTAGTTGGATGGGTGAGTGAGGGTGGATGAATGCTGAATGTAAAGTGAAATCTGAGATGGGTGGTGTATGAATGAGGGGGTGCGGCTACATATATATAGTGCGGAAAAATAAAAGCCACGGCAAGGGTGGATTAGGAGTTAGAATATGTAGAGGTTTTGGATTTATAATAGGCAGAGAATTGGGACTCCAAAACCACAAAGGAAAAGGGACTTTTAAACACAATCCAAAGAGGAAAGGGACATGTTTCTCCAGCAGAAAATAGGTATCTAGAAGGTTTTGGTGCGGCAGGAATATAGGACAAGGGATAGGGCTTCTAGATGATGTTTTAGGCGCCACCTTTGTAGGAGAAGGGTGTGGCAGATTTGTAGGAGATGTTTAAGGGTTTTGTTGCATGTTTTTAGGCTTCTAGAACCCCTAAATTTAGGTGATAAAATCTGTTTAGAATCCCTCCCTTTTTGGCTGAAAATAAGGTGGATAAGATAAGGTAAGGATAAGGCAAGATAAGATAAGGTTATGGATAATGCTTCTAGATAATGCTCCTTATTTCTTGCTCTTCTCTTATCTTCTAAAACTTGAACTTGTTTCTTCCTTCTTCTTAGCTGATTCCTAGCCTTTAAATCTCCAAATTCGTCCATCCTTCTTGCTTGGCTCATAAGCTATCCATCCTTGGCCCAAAATAGCTCCAAAACACTCCAAATTGGCTCTTTTTGCACACTTTGTCATTAAGCCCTGAAATTGCACGAAAATGGCTTAAAACACAATAATTAACATAATTAAGCTAAGTAAATGCAAGAAAACAAGCTAACTAAGTCGCATAAATATGCTCCTATCATCAACCTTCGCGTGGCCATGGACATCAAGAGCCACATTGAGAAGAGGATATCAAGAGCCTAGTGGAGGACCTTGCATTGCTCAAGGAGGACTTGTCGAAGCTTGTTTCTGCGATTGACAACCTTAACGTTGATTCCTCACTCTTGAGAGTCAAGATTGCCAAACTTATGGCCACCTCAATTGAGTATTCTTCCTTGCATGCTATTTCCTTGAAGAAGTTAAGTCTAGAGGTTAGGGCTCAACAATTTGCGGCAATAAACTTATCAATTGCCCAAGTTTGATCTTCTCAGCAAGCTGCTTCGAAAGGTTATCAAGTCACAGGGACGTCTTTAGCTTCCATCTAGGCACGTCTACAAGCGTTGGCGTGTGAGCGATAGCAGTTGGAAATAAAAGCATCACAACTTCAAGGTGTTTTCTCAGAGCAAGAAGCTATACTTTCTCATCATCAAGAGGGGATTTCACACCTAGAGCAAGAAAAAGGCGCGGCCATGGAAGTGCACCTTGTCCCCCACCGATATGGAAAATTTGAAGACTTTGGAAGGGTTGCTTGAAGACTGTCATCATAGTTTTAGGGACATAGCTTTCAAGTAGTGTCTTACATTCTTTGTACTTTAAGCCTTCTTTGTTTTTTTTTTTTTTGCTCATTTTGTAATACGGTTTTGTAGACGAATTCTTCCTTTAAAGAAATAAAGTATTTACATTCTTGAATTTGCTCTTTATTCTTCAAAGTATTTGTGTTTTTGTTGATGATGTGATTGTACTTGAAGTTTTGAAGTTTCAAGTTGCGTACGTACCCTCGGTTGAGGAGGGATCAAGTCATGACGCAATTCGAAGGAACGATGGATTACTTTTTGATGGTTTTGAAGGTTTTGATGGTGATTTTGATGATGATTTTGATTTTTTTTTTTCTGTTTTGCCATACACAGTTTATGCTCTTGGGGGCCAGGAGCGTTAGGTGCCGCCTTTTAAGCTCGTGTGAACAAGGAGCATTGGGAGTCACCTTTTAAGCTCGTGCGAATAATGAGTATTGTTGTCGTGCTCAGTTTAGGCTCGTGCAGGCGAGGAGCTTTGTACCATGTACAGTTTAGGCTCATGCAGGCGATGAGCTTTGCTTGTTTGGTTTAGGGGTAGTAACGCTTCAAGAATCTTCCATTGATGGGGCCGATCTTTAAGCCATCTTCCGCCATGATTAAGTAGGCAACGTTGATGTAGACCTCTTGTATTATGTAAGGTCCATCCCACTTTCTTGTGAACTTACTTTTTGCCTTGTGAGTTGTGATGATAGGCTTTCGTAATGCCAAGCCAAAATCTCCAGTTTGGAAAAACCTTGGGCGGACCTTCTTGTTGAATGCCTTGGATAGCCATGCTTGGTAGCATTCCAAGTGTTGTTGAGCTTCGAGCCTCCTTTCGTCAAGTTCTTCCAACTCTTGAAGTCGTAGCTTTGCATTTTCCTTTTCAGTCAAACCTTCTTGTATAGTCATCCTTAGTGAGGGGATTTGACTTTCGAGTGGCAGAACCGCTTCCACGCCATATACAAGAGAATAAGGCGTAGCTTGGGCAGGAGTTCTATATGTCATCCTATATGCCAAAAGTGCTTCGCTTATTCTTTCATGCCAGTCTCTCTTTGTTCGGCAAATTACCTTCTCCAGGAGGTTGCACAGCGTTTTGTTGAATGCTTACGCGAAACCGTTGGCCAAAGCATAATACATGGAATACTTGTGTTGCTTGAACTTGTCTTTCTCGCAGAGCTCGTCCATAAGTTAGTTGGAGAACTATTTTCCATTGTCATTGATGATGTATCGAGGCACACCATATCGATGGATGATATGCTCCTTGATGAAACGAACGACAGTTTCCTTCTTGACTTCCCTTAGGGGTACAACTTCAGCCCACTTGGAGAAGTAATATGTTGCAGTTAGGATGTAAGTTTCTCCTGTGGATGACTTTGGTGTGATTGGTCCTGCGATGTCCAATCCCTATGCATCAAACGACCATGAAGCAACTATAGGGTTTAATGGCTCAGATGGTTGATATATGAAGTTGGCGTAGAATTGGCAGGCTTGGCACCTTTTGGCGTGTTACAGGCAGTCCCTCACCATGCTCGGCCAGTAGTAACCTATTCTCTTGAGCTGGAAGTGTAGTTTTGGTCCAAACTGATGTGGTCTGCATACGCCAAGCTTGATTGGCTTCTTTCTCACCTAAGCATCTTAGAAGTACTCCTTCAAAATAGCGTCGGTAGAGTGTTCCTTTGTAGTAGAGGAAACAAGGTGCTCATCGACGTATTTCAGAGCGATGTCTATGATCGTCTAGATGTTTTCCATGCTCTAAGTAGTCGATCAGCGGCTTTCTCCATTCTTCAGTGTCAACTAAAAGTATTGAGACGATGTTTGTGTCATCTAGTAGCATTTCAGAAACGAGTGGGATCACCCATCTTTGGCAAACTGGCACGTCCGTAGCTTAGTCTTCTTATAGTGCCATTCTACATTTTTGTGTAGTATGTTGTTGAAGATCTTCTTCATTGTGCGTTGATATGTAGCTCCAGCATTCTTCAAGCCAAAGGGCATTACCTTGTAGCAGTAGATACCTTTTGGAGTATGGAAGGCTGTTAGTTCCTCGTATTTAGGAGCCATACAGATTTGATTGTATCCAGAGGAGCCGTCCATGAATGATACTGCCCCATGGCCAGTGGTTGCATCCACCACAAGGGAAAGTCATCCTTCCGGTAAGCATCATTGAGGTCGCAGAAATTTACGTAAATACGTATTTGTCTAGATTTCTTAACGACAATGACGATGTTGGAGATCCATTTAGGGTATTGCACCTCTTGAATGAAGCCTGCTTTGATTAATTTGTCAATCTCAGCCTCAATTTGTAGGATGAGCTCGGATCGATAACGTCTTTGAGTTTGCTTTGTCGGTCGCATTCCAAGCTTGACTGCAAAATGATGCACGGCGATGGTAGGGTCAAGGCTGGGCATTTCTTTGTAGGTCCAGGCAAAGAAGTTTTTGTACTCCATTAGCAGTTGGTAGTAGTCCCCTCAATCTCGTCCGCAATTAGTAGTGCACTTACGAAGATAAGCTTCGGTTCCTCGCTTGTACCTAAGTTGAGCTCCTTAAGATCATCAACCATGGCTTGCCCTCCATCCTCGAGCTGTGGTGACGTAGTAGTGACGTCTTCCTCGGTGATTTCATCTTCTTTGTCTTCTTGGATTGTGATATGGAAGACGTCTTGGACCTCCTCTTCAGTGTCGTCTTCTTAAGATTGGCCAGTGCGGATAATGGTGCGCGTCTTTAGCTTCAGTTGTCCTTTTGTGTCAACTTTCAAGGTTGCTTAGCGCTTCATCCTAGAAATAATCGTGTTTCGAACGTCGTCCTTTGCTGCTAGACCGTCGAGCTTTTCTTTTTTATTGGCGTTGTCCTCTTCTTTCTAGAAGGCTGCTTGGTATCTTCAAGTCTTTCAAGGCCGACCGCCTGTGGAGGAGAGCTAGCCATGTTGCTTTGTTTCTTAGGTTTTGACAACCTTTCAAAAACAGAGCTTTGGGGTGTTGGCGTGTTAAGCCGCTTGAAGACGGAAGTTCAGTCTTGACCACTAATGCGATCAAGTGCCGAAATTCTGGGCTTTGAACAATTTAGCCTATCAAAGATTGATGTTCAAGGGGCGGGTTTAGGCTCCTCTTGATTTTGTTCAACACTCACGCTAATGTTTGAGCGCAAACATTTTTTCGCTTTGCTTGAAATCTTCACGGGTGTATTTGGTGTGAAGCCAAGTCCAACCTTGTTGATGCCAACTCCGTAACCATACTCCTTCAACTTCTTTTGAGTCTCAGTGAGGTCACATTCTTTGTCGCTGACGGTGTTTGCATTCTTCTTTCCAAAATTTGTAGAGGATGCGAAATCGTACCTAGCCTTTGACATGAGTTTGTAGGCATTTGGGTCGAAACCTTCTTCGGTCTTCTTGGTTGGAAGAGAGCTTAGTACTGCCCCCTTCAGCAGGGGTTTTACAAAACCTTGTGGTGGTTTTGAAACTTTAGTGTTGCCTAGCTTTGTCAGAGGTAAAATTGCATTTGTCTTGAGCAGCTTTACATCGTCCTTGTGTAGTTGTGTGTCAGCTTTGCTTGTTCTAGTTTCGAGAAGGGATTGCCCATTCTTTCTTTTTGGTACTGGGATGTATCGGAAGATGGGTGTGTTTGGTCCTTTTGAGGGCATCACACTCCCTTTGGTTGTTGTGGGTTTGACATGCTCATCATCGTCTTTGTTTGAAAATGGCACGGTTGCCCCTTCTTGCTTCTTGGGCACGGCTTGCCATTCTTGTTTCTTAGGTACGACTTTGCCTATGGATTTGATCTCCTTTGGAAGAGCTTCGGGTACCATGTCTTCATCCATGTAGAACTTGGCATCTGTGAAGTGTGATTCAGCTTCGGTGAATGGCTTGGTGTCGCCTTGTATCACCTTTACTCCTTCTCGATAGAACTTTAAGCATTGATGAAGATGGACGGCACTACTTCATTCTTATGGATCCAAGGCCTTCCTAAGAGCAAGTTGTAGGAAGTTCTTACATCACTCATGTGGAATAACGTGCTTGATTTGAGTTCGCCAATAAGAGCAAGTTGTAGGAAGTTCTTACATCAATCACGTGGAATAGCGTGCTTGATTTGAGTTCGCCAATAGTCATCTCCACTCAGACCATGCCCATCGCTCCTTGTCCTTCTTGGTTAAAACCTTGGATTAGGAGGCGGCTTCGGGATAGTTCATCCACTTTGATGCCGATTGTGGTCATTGTTGACTTTGGAATGATGTTTATGGCCAACCCATCATCCACAAGCTTACGGTTGATTTTGTTCTCTCTCACGTACCCAGAGACAAAGAGAGGACAGTTATGAGGCTTTGACCCTAGTAGCAAGTCTTCGTCAGTGAAGTTGATTGCATCATGGGTGGCACAGCATGCGGCATGTTCATGTGGCCGAAGCTTCAAGCCTTCGTTCTTGCTTTCTTGCACCTCATGGTCGTCGGGACTCCCAAAGACCGCTACTAGTACTTTTCACATCTCCTTAGGCAATCGTAGTGATGCCTCGATGCTTAAGTGTGGTGGCAGGCTTTCTTTGGGCATGAGGTGTTGGAAATGTGCCCTAAAGCCAATCATATGATGATACTTTACGAACATTTCACATGTTAAACTAATCTAGTTTAATATAAAGGGAAAATATTATTGTTTAAAGCCGTCTCATATAAACGTTATATGTTTAAATGATAAGTCCAGGGAATATTTAATTGGGAGAATGTGATCTAATGAAGTTAGATTCATGAGACCATTCTCTTTTGTATACATATCCTAAATGTTCCTGATCAGAGGATTGCCAATTCGGCATTGACAGTCCGTTAAGATCAATACATGCTAGTCTTCTCTTAGAGAGAGTGACTGGTCTCGAGTCATTCGTGTGATTGACACCAAGACATGCATGTAAGTGCTCAATAAAGAATGAGACCACTGAACGCAATCAACAAGGAGTTCTCATACTCATGTCACATGAGAACACATGGTTGGGATAATGCAAAGTAGTCCTTTGACCTGAGGCATCACAGTTGTCTTATGGTTAGGTCCTTGATCTTAGACTATGTCAAAGTCACTCGGTCAGAGGGTGTCCACGACATAGTTGGGGTTAAGCCACTTAGCCATGGAGGCAAGTGAATGCACAACAGCCATAAAGGCAAGTGAATGCACAACAAGGGATCTCTGACCTTCAAACCATTTGAGGGAGAATTCTCTATGATATGATTAAGAATCTCTGGCTAGATTATGAATGAGATTTAGGAAGTCGTTCCAAATCACGTTCAAGGTAATCATATAAGTAAGAGAATCACATTGGATAGTAGACATGAATAAACTATCAAACCAAACAATGTGGTTAAGAGTATTGTATTAAAGAAAGACCGTATTGCATTGTAATCCCAAACTGAATAGGTTCTCCACCTTTTCTGATTAGCTTGGGTAGCCATGACATACTGCTAGGTGTCACTCATGGTTAGTGGAAGCCCTAAAGGTGTATAATCACTAAAGGGAGAATTGAAAGTAAGTTTCAATTCACAATTGATTTGAAGAATTCTAATCACCCACTACCTCGCTAAAAGAAACCTCATGGATCGTACACCGTGTAAGGTAGAGATTGAAGAAGCAACGGAGATGAGTAAGGATAATTAAATTGTTTAATTATATATGGCTAGTATTAATTAATATGTTAATTAATTAAACGAATAAGTTCGTTTTACTCAAGGCCTAATGGGCTTCGAATGTCAAGTCCAATAACTCAAGTTGTATGACAACTTGAAAAACACAAAGGGCAAGAAATCCCAATGAACCCACATAGCCGGCCATAGAAAGTGTGAGGGAGAATTGGTTTTAATTTCAATTATGCCACTCAATGTAAGTGGCTATACAAAAGAAATTATAACCCATTCCCTCATAACAGGGTTTTCTAAAGAGAGAAAGAAATAAACACAAAAGCTCTCTCTTCTCTTAGGAGGCCAGCCACCCTAGGAAGAATGCACTAGCATCCATTTCTTCTTAGGTCACTCATCTCTTCCTCAATGCTCTCCTTGGTGTGGAAACTTAGAGGCTCCCTTTCTTGGGAACTTGGAGAATCCATTCCTTCATCCATATCCAAGAAGTCATGGAGCTAAGAAGCAAAGTCCCTCCATCCACATCCATGGAGCCAAGGAGCAAGGAGACTAAGGAAAGAAGGCCCTTCACATGGGTGAATATCCTTTGCTAAGCAAAGAGGTGCTTCAAATGTATAAAAGTTTCTCAACTTTTTTCTTTAAGATTTGAGTCGAGTCTTGGTTCACCACAACTATTAGGCCTTGAATTTCATGGGTAAAGTTTTGTTTTTGAGTGCCTACAAGCATGATTCCACCTTTAATTGTTAATTGGATGCATAGATGTTGCTTAAATAAACTTGTTTTTCATAATTTTTCCTTCATAAGGGTCTTCTCTTCCTCGATGGCGATAGCTTTGCCTTTTGAGGGCTTTTCTATCTCTACTTCAACCATGTGACAGGCAGTGGTAGTACATTGTTGGAAGAAGTCATTTGGGAAGTACTCGGCTCTTGCTCCATAGGTTCCCCTACGTACATTGGCTTAGCAGCTCTTATGCTCTTTTTGGGCTTCCTATTGTTCCGGCAACTGTTTTTTCTCCCTTGTTCCACCTTTGACCGTGTGGCTTGTGGTCTTGGCTTTCTTATCTTTTTGTCGGTCACCAATGTCCACCCTTCTTCATCGTCGGTAGTGCACTTTGGTCACTTGCCCCCAATGATGGTTGTGCAGAAGGTGTTGTGTAGCTTAAGCATGGACGAGAGTGGTCAGGCATTACTTAGAGAAGCACAGGATCGAAAGATCCAAATGCAATCGTAGTAGTATGTGTTGCGGCCATGACTTCAATGATAAGCTCGATCTGCCCTTGTTATGCTAGCTTTATGATGAGCTCCTTTATGATGAAACACTTACCGACAGGATGAGTTACGATACAATGGTATTTGCAGTACCTATGATCGTTAACGCGATTCATCCCTTCGAGGCACTTGCATTCAGGTAACTCAATCACCTTCTTTTCAAGCAAGTCGTCTAGCATTGCAGCCATGTTAAAGTCAGGAAAAGGGTACGTCTTCTGCTCTAGTTCCCTCAAGGTGTTTTTGTACTTGTCTTGGGTGCGAGAAGGCTCACCTCCCTTCATCTCCTTCGTTTTGTTTTTGGAGGAGATCTTGACAGGCGCGGAGGAGGTCTTGATGAGGGTAGTATGGACAGCAAAAACTTCCTTGGTGGGCTTTTTTTTCCCAGTCTTGTTTACCTTTAGGGCGAACACCTTATCCTTTTTTAAGTCGGTGATCGACTTCTTCTTCCCACGATTGGCAATACTCAGCTCCATATCATGGGATCGAGTTGCCAATTCTTCAAATGTTCTCATGTTTATGCCTTGGAGGATGTAATTAACCCTCAGTGCATGCCTTGTACACACATCTCAATGGCGGAGGTTTCAGAAAGCCGATCTTTGTAATTCAGACTTAATGACCGCCACCTATTGATGTAGTAGACGACAGGTTCATCTTTCCACTGTTTCGAACTCATCAACTCCAGCATGCTTACGGTGCGGTGAGTACTGTAGCAGCGGTTGAGGAATTCCCTTTCAAGCTGGTCCCAGCTGTTGATAGACTCGGGCTTGAGGTCGGTGTACCAGTCAAAGGCATTAACTTTTAGCAAGCGCATGAACTGCTTGATGAGGTAGTCTCCCTCCGTCCTAGCATTGTTGCAGATTTCAATGAAACGGGCAATATGTTGTTTAGGATTGCTTCGCCCTTTAAGTGACAAGGGGGTGAGGTAAGGAGTAGTATAAGAGTGGCTCGATCATCAACAAGCCTCTCCTTATTCATTCTATAGGGCGGGGCTGCGGACCAACAATTCAGCAAAAGAATTTGGTCGAAAGAAAGCTTCAGCTTTGGTTGTACGTTCTTCTAAGAGAGCTTTGGCAGCGTATTAGTCTTCAAAGATTTGGCAGAGGTTCTCCTTTTGTGAGAATTTCGACCCTTCAATGTAGAAATTGTCGATCTTTATGCTTGTCTGAGGACCTTGTATTTATAGACTTCTCAAAGCTTGCCTTTGGATGGATTTGGCTTTGATTTGTGTCTTGATTCGTCCATGGGAGAATTTAGGCATGTTTTGTGTCTTTATTTCAGCCACTTTCCCTTGCTTGGCCGAAATCTATAGGGCTTTCTTGCCTATTTTGAGAGCAATTTTCAATTCTTGTATGTTTTGTGAAGATGCTTTAGCTTTCTTTCCAGTTTTGGGAACAATTTGGGCCCCTTACCGATTTTAAGGAGATTTCTTCCTTTTGGTCGAATTTTGGAGAAGTTTTGAGCTTCATTTGCTTGATTTGTGCAACATGTCATTGATGACTTGTCCATTTGAGATGAGCCATATGCCATGCGGAGCTTTGCGATGCCTCATTTGCATGCAACAAAATTTACATGTTTACATCTATATGAAAAAAATTCTAAAATTTGCTTAACTCTGTTACATACACTTAATTATGTACTTATTGATTTCCTGTATGTTTAGAGGAAATTGTAGCAGTGGTCCGTCAACTTAATTTTAGTTGGAGCAATGGTCCCTTAACTAAAAATTCATGACCATTGGTCCTTTAATTCATCAAAATGTGCAGCTATAGTCCTTTTCGTGAACTCCGTTAGAACTTCTGTCTAAATGAGTCACATGCCGCCCACATGAGGCCGAATAAGGGGCAAATATAGAAAACTAAATGTGAAAATTGTAGGAATTGTCCTTCAACTTTAACCTAATTGGAGAAATGGTCCCTCAACTTTAACCTAATTGGAGCAATGATTCCTAACTTTTACCCAATTGTAGCAATGATTCTTCCAACATGTCTCATTATGACAGAAGTTCTAACGGAGTTGACGAAAAGAACCATAGCTGCATGTTTTGGGGAGTTAAAAGATCAATGGTCATAGATTTTTCATTAAGAAATCATTGCTCCAATTGAAATAAAGTTGAAAGACGTCTGATCTCTTTTAATGAGATCGTGCGGCTGGGCTTTAAAGATGCATTTATAACATTTCTTGTTCTTTCCTTTCGTCATTTCCTTTCTCTGCCTCGCAAATGACGAACCACAAACCGGAGGTTCAAATTCAATCAAACCCCAATCTTTCTATCTTTTCCTTTATCTTTGTAAATTCATGTGTTGGTTTCCTCCCTTGACCAATCTGGACGTTGTAGAGAGTAGGATTTCATTTTTTAAGTTCTGATTCTGGGTTGCAAATTAATGGAGAAGGTACGGTAATAATTTGTAATTTGATTTAATTTTAGATCTAATTATGTGTACAAAGTATATTTGTATTGATGAATTTGTAGGGTTACAATCTCTGTGTTACAACTTTCCTCTGATTCAGTCATCAAATTTGATGTACATGCGTAGGTTGTTGATCCTAGGGTCGCAATGACTTGATCTTGGACGAACGATTGAACAATTTCTTTATTTTTAAATTTGAACTAACGGTTGGATGGTCTTCACCTCAAAGCTACGGCAAAGGTAGTGTTGATGTAGGATTTCATTGATTCAAGGGTCTTGGCGACTTGATCTTGAAACAAACGTCGTTACAAGTTTTAAGCTTGCAACAAAGTCATGAAGGAATGGGCATGAGTGCTTGTTAATTCTTTAAGGGAGCACTTCGGCTTTGGCCGAAAGAAAGCTTCGACTTTGGTTATGCGTTCTTCGAAGAGAGCTTTGGCAGTCTTCAAAGATTTGATAGAGATTCTTCTCAATGTGAGAATTTCGGCCTTGAATGTAGAAATTGTCCACCCTTATGCTTGCTTTGGAACCTTGTATTTATAGACTTCCAAAACCATGCCTTTGATTTGGCTTTGATTTGTGTCTTGATTCTTCCATGGGAGAATTTAGTCATGTTTTGTGTCTTGTTTTCAACCACTTTCCCTTGCTTGGCCGAAATCTATAGGGTTTGTTGCCTATTTTGTGAACAATCTTCAATTGTTGCTGGTTTTGTGAAGATGTTTTAGTTTTATTTCCGGTTTTGGGAGCAATTTGGGCCCCTTGCTGATTTTAAGGAGATTTCTTCCTCTTTGCCGAATTTTAGGAATGCTTTTGAGCTTCTTTTACTTGATTTGTGCCACATGTCATTGATGAGTTGTCCATTTGTGATAAGTCATATGCCACGTGGAGCTTTGTGACACATCATTTGTATGCAACTGATAGGAGCATATTTATGCGACTTAGTTAGCTTGTTTTCGTGCATTTATGTTGTTATTCCTTAGTTAATTTAGTATTTCAAGCCATTTTCGTGTGTTTGTAGGTCCAAAGGTTAAAGTAGCAAGAAAGTGCATTTTGGTGCCTTTTGGAGCAGTTTTGGGCATGGAATGGGTAACATATGCTTGGAGCAAAGTGGATGGACGAAATTGAAGACCAAAGCAAGCTAGGAATCTGCCAAAGAGAGGAAGAAAATAAATTCAAGTCAAGGAAGGAAAAGGAATCCAAGAAGAAGAAGGATTGACTAATTCAAAGTTTCCTTATTTTGACCTTTGACTTTCCTAATCCTAATTCACAAAGGTTCCAGCTACAAAGGGGAGTCCTAAATAATTTAGGACACTTAAATACAGGTTCTAGAAGACCTAATCCCAGCCACAACAAGGAGCCGCACCTAACCTTCCTCTTTCCCTTCCTTGCCTTGCAAGGAATCCACATTCCCCTTCTCCAAAACCTACCGCAACTTTCCTTTCCCCTTTCCTCTTGGATTCTGATTTATTTACCCTTTTTCCCTTAGGATTTGGAGTAAATACCTATCTCCTAAATTAATAAGGTCGTGCCCTACCTTCCCCTATAAATATATGACCTTGCCGCACCATTCTGGGCACCATTCCACCATCCATCCTTCACCCTAACTGACCTACATCCATCCACCACCACAGTTCACCACAAATCACCATCAACCACTCTTGTGCCACAGCAAAGGAGAAGGAAGGAGACCCTTGGACGTGCTATCATTCAAGCTTTGGATTGTTGAAACGTTTCTAGGTGTAATCCATCCTTTGTTTTCAATGTTTAATTTATTTTCTCTTTGTTTTGCGAACATGAGGAGCTAAACTTGTTTTAGCTAGAGGAGAATTCAAAGCCATGATTATATTTGCAATATGAATTGATTACTTCCAGTTGTGTCTTCATAAATTGTGAATGCAATTTGCTTAACTGTTTGATTGATACCTTATTCTTGTATGTTGATTAAGGTGGCCAACTTAGTTTGCATGCTTGAATTTGATGCTAGAATATAGAGGAGTTTCACCTAATCATTATGAACTTATATTCAAAAGTAGTGGAGGTTGCTAGTCACAATCGCGTTAAGTAAATTCCTTGCATAAGTATCATGCAGTTCATAGTTACGAGTGCTTTGTCAATGCTTATGATTTTCACGAAGCTTAATGATC
The DNA here is from genome assembly GCA_036320875.1 of Cotoneaster glaucophyllus. NCBI lineage: Eukaryota > Viridiplantae > Streptophyta > Magnoliopsida > Rosales > Rosaceae > Cotoneaster > Cotoneaster glaucophyllus. The sequence goes on from CM070064.1 coordinate 18,771,563, forward strand.
TTTGCTTGTATCTCTATTATGCAGTTCATGTAGGGGACTTGTGAAGAATAATTTGGTTGTCGATGCGTTGTCCGTCCAATTCAATGACTTAAGGAAAATCTGAGGGTTAATTAGTGCATCACGGTTAATCTGGGGCATTGAGGTTCATGGTTTATCGAAAAAGCAACTGGAAATCGATTTATGTGCAAGTGTGTCATGTGTGGAGAAAGACCCTCTAGCTAGCCCATCAACCATCCAATTTCCCAAATTCGTTCTAAAATCTGTTTAAGTTTACAATCTGCTTGTTTTATTTCAAAATCGTCAAAACCCAATCCCCCTTTACTTTATTGTGTCAATTAGGTTAGAATCTATCCAAACTTGTGTTTTTAAGTGTTTTGAGTCAAGTTAAAATCAATTTTCGTCCAAAATCATTCCTAGTGTCCAGTTTGAGTCTTTTTGGTTGTTTCAAGCTGTTTTGAGTCTTTTAAACCTGTTTTGAGTCCTTTGAGTCTATTTAAACGTTTTTAAGTTTGTTTTTGTGTTTTTGAGTCAGTTTAGAGTAGATTAGCAATCCCTCCTAATCCCCGGTCCAGAACAATCCCTACTTGCATCTTTACTACAATTATCAAAAAGAGGGTTTAATTTGTGTGCTTAACTTTTATCACATCAGCAACGAAATTTACATGTCTACAGTTGAAACCCTGAAAAATCCAGAAAATAGAGGTACAATTAGAACCAAGGTAGGAAGATATAGACCTGGTATTTTGGACCCGACCCGTTAACCCGACCCGTTAATATTAGTATTTAGGTGGATGCTTAACGGGTCAGGTCGCTAACGGGTGAACCCGTTAACAACCCGTTAAATAATGGGTCACTGGGTCAACCCGTTAACAACAAAAAATAAACTCTATGCAAAAAAAAATATAATAATAATAATAATAATTGTTAACGGGTGTTAACGGATGACCCGTTAGCTTAACAGGTCGGATTCGGGTGGACCCGTTAACTTAACGGGTCGGATTGAACCTGATCCAAACCCAATAAACCCTCCCCGTTTACAGGTCTAGGAAGAGAAAATCATTTTGTGCCTATTAGGAAGTAACGTTATTGACTTTATATATTCTCCATCTTATTTCTGCAATTTTAAGTAATTAGTTTATAAAAATAATATTTTAAAATAAATTTGTTTTAAGAAATTAAGATAGTTAAATATGACTTCTGCTTATTAAAAGATTTTATATAAAGTATCTTTTTCTTGAGTTAGGCTTCTTACTGAAGCCAATCTCCAGATCCCAAAACTGATCGAGTGGGAAGAAGACTTGGGTTCGATTGGACTTGGGCTGTTTTAGTTATGCTTCCTTCGCGAGGCAGAACAATGGAGAAAGAGAGAAAGAGAGAAAAGAAATGTAAAAGTCGTGTTTAATTGCAACCGCACGATCTTATTAAAGAGATTGGACCGCTCTCGTCGATGAAAAGCCAACGTTTCAATCGACCCAACCACGAAGGCGACAAATTTGGGGTAATCTGTAGAATGGGTTCAACGATTCGAATTTTACTTTTCAAATTCTAGAGGTAATACCAACTATGTTCGATTTCTTCAACTATTTGGTTTTTCTTTCTTTTCTATTTTACAAAATAAAAGGTGAAAACTCATTTGATTCTGATTAGAATGGGTTCACAGTTTCGTTTTCAGGGTTTTTTTTCTTACTTTTTGGTACCTATATTTCAGTCCTTGAGGAGCCGTGCCCAGAAATTGGGAAAAAAGATCCCAAATAATTGAACCCATTCTCCAAAATGGGAATTTAAAAAATTCTGGAAGGTGTTGTGCAATTTGAATCAAGCAGGACGAGGAGACACAAATCCATTCTCCAGAAAATGTCGAGCTGGAAAAACCAACAATCCCAATTCCTTGAACCCATTTTTCAAAAAAATTATAAAGAAAAAAATAAAAATCAAATCGTTTAACCCGTTCTTCGAATTGCCCATAATGATAAGGCGGAGGAGACCCATATCTGAATTTGAGAAACAACACGCGAGGAAGAGATAGAAAGATTGGTGTTTGATTGAATTTGAACCTCTGGTTGTTGTTCGTCATTCGAGGCAGAGAAAGGAAAGGACGAAAAGAATGAACAAGAAATGTAATAAATGCATCTTTAAAGCCTGTGAGATCCTACATCGTCCAGGGGTGTGAATTTTGTAAGCCTTATATGTATATTTTCATCTCTGCCTAGCACGAGGCCTTTTGGGAGCTCACTGCTTCGGGTTCCATCGAAACAACGAAGTTAAGCAAGCGAGTTCGGACGAGAGCATTCTCAGGATGGGTGACACCCTGGGAAGTGCTCGTGTGAGTTCCCAGAAAAAAAACCATGAGAGCGTGACTAGGGCCCAAAGCGGACAATATCGCGCTATGGCGAAGTCGAGCCCGGGATGTGGTGGGGATCTGGGCGGGGATGTGACAATTTGGCATCAAAGCCAATCCCTGGGCGGAAGTGTGCCAACGAGGACGTCGGGCCCCTAAAGGGATGGATTGTGAGATCCCACATCGCGCAGGGATGTGGATCCTGTAAGCCTTATATGTATATTCTTATCTCTACCTAGGACGAGGCATTTTGGGAGCTCACTAGCTTCGGGTTCCATCAGAACTCCGAAGTTAAGCGAGTTCAAGCAAGAGCATTCCCAGGATAGGTGACCCCCTAGGAAGTGCTCATGTGAGTTCTCATAAACAAAACCGTGAGGGCGTGGCATTGGGCCCAAAGCGGACAATATCGTGCTACGGCGAAGTCGAACCCGGGATGTGGTGGGGGCCCAGACCGAGATGTGACAGCAGCCGCACGATCTCATTAAAAGAGATCAGACGGCTTTCATGCCTTCTCCATTTTTCAGCTAAAATGGGGATCCCACTTCATAAATGAGATACTTTCAAGCTTGGTATAGATAAAGCTTCCAATAATTTTGAAATTCCGAAAATTTCAATATTCCGAAATAAAAATTAATCAAAACTTTTTAAATCAAAATTAAAAACATGATATTTTCGACCCGATTCAGTCGAAAACTAGACCTACTTGTTGTGGATGAGTTGAGGACATACGGTTGTGATCAAATATTTGTATCAAGATAATATGCATTCTATCCCTATGAAATCCTAGAATAAAGAAAGTGTTGGTAATTTGATTTTGCCATAAAATGTTTTCAATACGCGCGAGGATAACATTGAGGCGAAATAAATGTCCGACTGTGACTTCACAATTGTCATACAACTTCCATTCATAGATTAAAAGTTGCTCAATAACAACATGCAGCAGCAGGAGGAGAAAAAGGAACTTAAGTACTAAACCCCTCGACCTTCAGCAGCAGGAGGAGAAAAAGGAACTTAAGTACTAAACCCCTCGACCTTCAACAACTTACCACCATATGACAAACTCATACCTCATCTTTTAATCATTGCGATGTCATACGCCAACTTACGAATTCGTTACAATGTGATACCTCCGCTAGTCAATCTGTTAATATGACCATTAAATGATGATGTTTCAATTGTGGGTCCCACAATTAAAAATAATAATAATAATGACATGATTAATCGCTTATGACCTAGAGCTTAGCTCTCCGCTCAAAATTCAAGTCGCTCATTAACTAATTGTAGGAGGAACATAAATTCTTCACTATTGCTCCCATTTTGTTAATAAAATTGAGTTACCTATTCTAATAAATACGGATAAAAACAATATTGAAATGCATAAATTAAAAAGAAAGAGAGAGAGAGAGAGAGAGAGAGAGAGAGAGAGAGAGAGAGAAAAACCTGTACAAACGTCAAAGCCTTGTCATACCCATATTCATTGCTTGTGTAGCAAGGCAACCTTGTCAAAGTCAGCCAGAACGACACCTCTCTCTTCTATGTCTACTTTCTTCTCTTTTCTGTGTACGAAGGGAATTCCCCAAAATAATAATCAGCGTTAGCTAAGACCCGTCCGCCAAGCCTAAACCCTACCTGCTGCGAAAACCTAAGTCACTATCACCTTGGCTGTTGATCCGAACCACCGCGGAGCTGGCATTAGGGCCTGCATTTTCAACTGTAGGCATAGTACCCCACATCCCCTCTGATTCCGGTGGCTCCATCACCACAACTCCCCCATTGGTGAGTCCAAGTGCGAATTGATTAGGGTCGGATGGATGAGCAGCAACCACAGCTGGGTAGACCTTCGTGCTGTCAGATAACAGAATAATTAGTAATATGATGGTGAAGCAAATAGTATGTGTATGTGTATTCGAGCGAGCTAGTGTATTTGTGCATATAAAACCATTGGTAACCACATGACATGCCTGGGACTAGACTTCACATATGCAGGAGTGCTTATCTGACATCTGATTCGGAGTGTAGAGGCAGTTAGAATGCATACACTTCCATCCTCAAAGCTTGCATAAATTGACTGGCTATCACATGAATAGGTAGCATCTGCGAGAGGACCAATCGATTCTCGTGGCACCCACTGTCGCAGCCAAAAAATGAACAAATTAGTCACTTCATAAACAACTGCTACAAACCAAGCTCCAGCTAATTAATACAGAAAATAAAGCCCAAGAGACCTGTTTAAGGCGCTCCAATTTTGGTGCTTCATATATGGCTATTTGAGTTTCATGAGCAGCTAACACATGTATCTGATCTTGGTGAAACTGAACACGGGTCTGAGCATTAGGTGTAGGCACGCGACCAGTTGGAATCTGCAAGAACTTAGCAGCCTGATTTCTCCATCCGTCAATGCTCCATGTACACAGCTGAAGTAGGAAAAAAACAAAAAAAAAAAAAAAAAATAGTTCATGTGACTCCACCCCAACAAGTTGAACTGTACGCAACCAAAGAAAAAAAAATGAAAATGATGCTTTCCAGCACAACCTGCCATATTAAAGTTGGGGTGTGCTATCCAAACACCCTTTTTTACTTCTCACACACCTCTTGTTAAATTCTGTCCTTTGATCTTCTTCAATTCATCTGATCTGATGACACAAAATTAGAAGGGTGTGTGAGAAGTAAAAAGGGGTGTGTGGATATCACACCCCTTAAAGTTATATATTTTATTGCCTACACACCCGCACGCAGAGGTAAGACACATTCCTCCTATTGTAGTGGTATAAGCATACCTGAGAATCAGCTCCTGCTGATACAAGAACATTTAGAACATTGGAAAATGCTAGGCCAGTAACTCTCCTTTGATGACCTTTGAGCTTGTTCTTGACCTGTGCAACAATAGAAACAAAATTACTATCTTAACACTGAATGTACTAACAAGTCTCGGTTCACCCTCAGTACCTCGTCAATTCGGACATTGTAGATTTGAATTGAAGAATCATCCATGCCCACTGCAATAATGTTGTTGTCCTGCGGATGGAAGGCAAGAAATGTTGCCGCAGGTGGTGAGGCAATAAAGGTCATCATCGTCTGCAATTTTAGGATGAAAACATGGAAGTTAATAAAATGAAAACATGATGCAAAATGATCAGCGAAGGATTACAATATGCATTCCAACCAATTGCACCTAATTAACAATCCAAATACACCGTTACCTTATAGTTCATCATATTATAAAGCGAAACCTTCCCTCCAGATGCTGATAGTGCATAAGAATCATTCTTTGAAATAGCAAGGCAATGGATAGGATCTTCAAGAGTTGTCTCGGGTACTTGATTGGTCATCACTATACCACTGGCAGGTTGCCATAACAGTGGTGGCACAGTGGTAGTTGCCTACAAAAACAAAAGTATTTTATACCAGAAAAGATTATAGAGAAATGTACAAAGTTCAAAGCGACTGATTGAAATGCTGCCATAAAAACAAACCATACTTTGCCCGAAACATTCTTCTCATCCTTCTGCCATTTCCAAAGTTTATGTACCCCAGTACTCGTCAATGCCAATATAGATGCTCCTGAATTTGCATATCCTAACCGAACAATCTGAAATGGAGAACAAAACCATTTAAAGATGGGTTACACAAACATAAAACAAGTACCACATTATTCCATCTCGCCAGTCTTAAAGTACAATATACATGTTTTGCAATAATGTAACCCATAAAACATTCTCAAAACACAAAGAAGCCTTACACAAATAGAATTTACAGGGATATGAATGGAAGTGTATGGGTCCATAATTTCTTTACTTCTCAGGGACCAAGTTCAAAGCATAAAAGGGGGCCGGATACAATATTTCAGATCATGATAATCAAAAGGGTAAAATAGATACACATCAATCCAATATAAAACCATTTAATCATTACAGAGTTACCATGACCCGAAAATAACAAGCTGCTAATTTTCTTTAAGGGCTATGGTTCGAAAATTTTCAAATCTAATTAAATTTAAACTTGAATTTTGTTTTGTACAAAATAAAATAAAAAAGAACATGCTGTATCAGGCAGAACATTCAAAAAGAAGCGAATTAATAAAACTTATAGGATGTGCTTTACAAATTCTATGACAGTAAGTACTAAACAACCAGGTGGCAGCCCTGCAGGAAACCACAACTTGTGATTCCATGTTTAGAATAGCCACACAGATGAGATTCCACAACCAAAAGTTACTCTTACCAATGCACTTAAACTTGCATACCTTAGCCACACAGATGAGTATTCTACAGCCAAAAGTTATTCTTACCAATGCACTTAAACTTGCATACCCATCAGACAATTACCGACCTACCATACTTTAAAGGAATTGAGACCATCATGAAAGCTTGGTTATCAAATGATACTCACTCTATTTACCAACAGGCTATCAGGCAGCCATATGAAGCGAAGAAGAGACGGTTCATTAACTTCAGTTAGCTTCCAAATTTTTGGTTTCTCTAGCTCCTCAGCAACCCTTACTTTGATGTTTGCAAAACTCCGGCCATCTCCGTTCTAAAAATGTTAAGAAGTCAATATTTGCAAACTTCCAAAAAGGATTACAGTTAGCCCATATTAGAATCTAAAAAATGCTCAAAACATTAAGGTATGTAAAGAATGTCCTGTAACAACTAACAACAGTGCTCTTTGAATAACTAAAAGAATGCAGCTTTTCAAAAAGACAAATTGTTCTATCGTAACAACTTATATCTCAGTTACACACATGAAATAGCAATCAAAGTTTACCAGACTTCTATCTGCAACGGCATTGTTTGTTCCATGAGCATAACTGGAAGCATCAGATGTTCCAATTATGGGTCCCTGCAGCATAGGCTATTCATTTTAAGGGTGTCACTGTTTTTGTCACTTAATAAATCTGATAGAACAGCATACCTCCATAGCAGTTCCAGAAGCCATCCGGGAGGCATCAACTGCACGATTCTCAATTGCACGTAAAATTCGAATGCTGTCGGCATTTGCAAGTACTTTAACACCATTCTCACTTGTTGAAACAGCTAGCATAGTTCCTTCCTTGTTAAATCGTAGACAAGAAGAAGCCTAACAGATGTTAAAGGTAAGTGTTGTTTCAACATTAACAATAACCTTGAAATATGACAGCAACACATGAAGATAGCCTATGTGGCCATTACCAGTAATCCACCCTCCGCATCAGTGGCATTCAAAAGGTTCACATTGTCCATGTCCCAATATTTGATTTGGAACTCATCACTAGCAGCCAAGAATCGGTTCTTCGTCGTATCAAACTGCACAACGCCATGAGCTTGCTTCCCAAGCCCATTATATGTTCGCTTTACAGTCCCCTCGTTTTCATTCCATTCCACAATGTATGATTCCCCTTCCTTATTAGTCCCACACGAGAAGAGCCTATGACAAAAATAAATAATGGGAATAATTAAGAAATAAAGTACTCAAGTTGACGAATTTAAAAGATAAGAGATTTCAAACACTTGATGAAAAAAAACAAAGATGATAAATTACCTTGTACCATCAGTACTATACACCATTCTTGTGCAAGAATGGCCTGGAGCATGGTAATCAACTCTAGAACCAACGTTATCATACAGCCATGCCTTAATTTTCCCATCAATGGCTGTTGCGAAGATGAACTGATGCAGAAAAAAAAATTAACATTCACTGAGTATTTACTAAAATAAAAAGATAAAACAGTTATGTTAGGGTAAATAACAGTTTCCGAACTGTCAACAACAGTATGAAAAAGATGCTATAATGGTACAGTAATGAATGTAATAAGCATCAAGAAGCTATATGTTCATTAAAAGATCTTTTTTTGGTATGGAACAAAGATATGAGAACAGACAGTTTATAGAAACCACAAAAGTGATTTACTTGCTTTAAAAATTTCCCTACACATACAAGTTTCCCTCCAACTTTGAGAAACAGTACGGTTAACCAAATAAGTACCATTTACCTTAAAAACAAGACTTGCTCAATAAAACTAAGTTTTTGATACTTCTAATTCTAAAGGTAAAATAAAGCAAGTCGAAACTAAAAGCAATAACTTCCAAGAGTAAAAGCAGTGCTAATAACTGACAATAAGCACCTGAACGTTGTCCTTTATGTGTGCACACACAGAATAAACTGGTGCTTCATGACCTTCAAAGTTATACAGTTTATTGCCAGTGACAGCATCCCAGACCTGCATAGAAAGGAACCTTGATGACTGCAGGCCCTAGCCTTACCAATAGCAATGAAGGAAAAAGCAATATAAACCAAACCTTAGTAGTCTTGTCCTCTCCACAACTTATGATGCATAATTGTTTGTTTAGGTGAGTGAAAGCAAGATCACTAACATTACCATTATGAGCATCAATCTGGAAGAATTGCAATTAAAAAGAGAATCAAATGAGCACATAAGTCATTACAGTCTTAACAAAAAACTGATAGCCGTACAATGCCAAGAAACCTAGCAGCCATCAATTTGGAATTGATGAGTGACTACAAACTAAAAAGAAAAAACAGAATTACAACCTCTAGGTGGTTCTGTAAATCATCACCACCATGATAGGAATATATGTGCACTACATGCTTCGAATATGCAATACCTGAAACAGAAGTTGGGGAATAAGAAACAAAAACTATTTGTATTAACCTGATCAGTGAACTTCAACCATTTTCGACTAGTTCATTAAGAAAAATTTTACCCATGACCAAAAACAGAAAGTTATTTTCTCATGAATGGCAAATATACACAAGTATTCTGTCAATATGAAAAATAAAATGGTAACGAGAAGACATGCCAACGTGGGAACCATCAGGACTCCAGATCACACGATTTACTGATGCAGTGTATTCATTTGCCAAAGACGCCTATCACAAAGACATGAAAACCAGCATCATATTAGTCTTATGGTTGGACCTAAGAACCATTAAGAAGTTTTGTACCAATAAAGAGTGGGAAAAGAAAAAAAAAACCAAGCGAATTACACCTGCAAAGCCATTGAACACACAGAAAGATCCCAAATTTTGAAATTCCGAGAAACAAGCCTCTCCCTTCTGCCTACTTCCCAAATCGTTATGTCACCAATATTTGTTCCAACTGAAAGGTAGAACAGATAATAAAATTTAAATCAGAAACCATACAACAATTAGACATTGACTGAAAAGGATAAGAACAAAGAGAATAAATTCATTAAGCAGCAAGAGCAAACCAAGAAGCAGAGTGTGTTGCAGGGGATGAAATTCCAAGCTCTTGGCAGCTGAACCTAGAGTCAAATTGACAACAACAGTCTTTGGCAAGTCCTCAGAAGAGTAAGGGGTGTGGGCATGGATGTGGCCAGGATATGTGTGTGGAAAGACGTTAAGAGACCTATTATTGACCTGCAAAGGTAAAAGGGAGGTCAGGTTTGGAGAAAGCCAGATTATTTGGTTCAAAAAGGTGTAACAAAAATAAAGTAAAACAGTTAAGGCGCAAAGGACATAGCAACAATTTTAAGTATCACCAACTATACTGCACAGAGAAAAGGTACGGTCACAGTTAAGCTAGTTCCAGAATCTTATTTCAGTAAGAATAAGTGTGGAAAGAGAGAAAAAACAAATCAAACTGTAAGACAGCAATATTCTCGCAAAAAAAAATAAAAAATTAAAAGAGACTACCAAATTAATCATAATGTGCTATAGACTGACCGAAAATGTGTGTCAAGTATAAGAATTATAAGCACATAAACATGCTGATAAAATACCTCATCTGATGTTCCCAACGCTCTTGATCTCTTGGGCACATGTCCAGAATCTGCAGTTTGATAGTCCATTGCCAGGGTATTAGGCGGAGTCCTTGGGCGCTTTAGCAAAGATGCTACCATATCAAAGAAATGCAAAAAGAATAGTAAAACTTAGTTGGAGAAGTGAAATTTAGATGAATAAAAATAAACAAAACCAAACGATGTGATGTAAGTTCTAATTCAGAAACAAAACAAAACAAGAATGAATGGCATATATCTCATGAGTGTAATTCATGCAAGCACTATTTAGTATTCAGTAACAAGTCTTAACATGCAAGCACTATTTACAGGCTAAAATATAAGTCAGGCAAACACACATAATGAACATCATATAATCCTCTTAAAGAAGTTCAACTACCAAGAACAAGGCCTTTTCCAACCATTTGGGGTGACTACATCAATCACGATCCTCCATATTCTGACTTATCATGGGCATATTTTTATACAAGTCACTATCATATCTTTCTTAATTATCCCCAGATTCTCCACCCATACAAAATTGGTCTTCCTATTCCTCTTCTTCTTCCTCTTAAAGAAATTCAACCGACAGAAAAAGCAATATGAATGGCAGTAATAGGCTGTACAACTATCTCAACAACAACAAAGTGCAACAATCTCAACACCGAAATAATCAACAAATCCCAATAAAATTCAAGGTTACTAAATGTCACCAATAAAACTAAGCCAAATATGGGCCACCAATCAGTTTCACTCTTAACCCATGAATTCCACTTAGAAGATTGTTTGCTGGAAAACCTCTCTGCGTCAATTTTACTTCCTATGGTTTTCACCCATCCTCATGCACTGGTTGTTAGTTCAGCAACACTACAACCAAGACCAACGCAATGCCATAAAGAGTTTCGAGTCCTTCATGTTTTCCCCCATGACTTCGAATACTTTTACAAACAGGTACTGTAAGCATTTAACAGACAGAATCAAAACAATTTAATTCAGATCCCAAGTGTTTTAAAAAACTAGTTTTAAGACTCGCATAGGCGGTTTATGGGGTGGGGCTATGAAAAAAATGCCTCTGCCCAATGGGAGTGGACTAGAGACTAGCCTAAATGCCTAGGCTATCGCCTCAGGCGCCTAGGCAACCTGGGCATTTAAATTTTTTTGATAAAAAACAGCCCAAACCCAAAACAACATTGTTTTCGGCAGGGTTTTTATAAAATTCATGCTAATTTTGTGTTTCTGACTTAGTTTCTATTAGGTTATTATGACTTTATGATTTGAATTTCAGAAATAATAATAGTTCAAATATTTGATTGCTTGGCATGCTTGCTTGATTATTTTACAAAGTATTATTTATATAATATTAAGTATTATAATAATTTTAGGCACCGTGAGGCCACGAAATGCCTTGGCTTCGCCTTTTAAAACATTGGATCCCATAGAGTCACTATTGATGGTGTTTTTTTTTTATCATCAAGAGAAAACTGTATATGTATGACATTTGCAAAGTCATGCCTACTTGTTGCCTTGTTCTAACAGAAATACAGCGTAAATATCGAATTGTCTGCAATTCATACCAATCATTCCTTCAATAAGTATACAAAAAAATTCTTAATTATCTTCAATGTCAAATACTATATTACTTGTGTAGATGTAAACTGTAGTTTGTAAATGTTTTTATTCATTTGGAATTCCTTCGGTTAAAAAGGTGACACAAAGGGAGATAAAAACAAAAGCATATAGAATACTCCCTTCCATTTTATCTTATTTACCACTGCAAAACTTGTTCTTTAAATTAATCATATTGCATCCATAATTTGTAATGTCTCCTCATTATACAGCAATATCAGTAATTAAGCCACAAACATAGAATATTGTACGGAAATAAGAAAATCGAAAGCAATCATACATGTATTATTGGGAACTGTTAAACCGATTGGTCCAGAAGAAACTGTTTGGTGTGGAGCCGAGGATGGGTTAGCCATCCAGCCAGGCAGAGATGCCGAAGGAAGTGCTGCAGGCTGAAGAAATCACAGTATGTTAGATAAATATACAAGTAAGAATTCCAACAAAACCTACTTCCAAAACCAAAGATATAATATGTTTACAAACTTACACCATGAGCACCTATTGGTAGAAAGCCACCTACTTTTGGAATGGATCCCATTAAAGGGTTAATTGCAGGGGAAGTAGCACAAGCACCTGGTCCACAACTATGGTCCCAAAATAGAGTTTTTATGTCAGGGTTTTGCCTAGGATTATTGCAAAGATGGTGCTGCCAGTTTAAACTGCGACAAGCATAACAAAAAACAATATAAAAAAACAAAAAACAAAAAACAGAAGAAAAAGAAATCACATTCCATGAATTAATTAAAGAAATAGCAAAGATAGATAAATATTGTTCAAATTACCTCTGATTGATCAATGTCCTCAGCCTTGACTTCTTAAAGTTGGGGAATTCAAGCTTATCATGGAAAATTGGATTTGCCTCAATTACCTTTTTCAGTTCTGCAAGCATTATAGCCCTGCCAGTCTTAGCATCACCATAGCTTGATAGTTGCTCATTCTCCCTGCGTTTAAAAAAAAATGAGGCTACTGTGAAAAACAAGAAAATATATAAAATACCCATTGGACAAACAACTAGGCAAACAAACACAAAAGAGAATTTTTAGAGCAAGCATACTTCAAAGTAGTCCATGGCACTGGTTGCTTTCTTCATTGTTCTATACACTCGTTGCTCTACGGTGTCTAGCAATTTAAATTTGGCACATACAGCATATTGAGATAAACAAACAACTTAAACTAGTACATTCACAACTTGAGAACCTTATTGCCAACAGTCTCAGGTCAGTAACCCAGATTTGGTATAGGTGTTTCATCAAAACTGGAACCCGCAATCTGTAACTGAAATCACTGATTCTCAATTATCTTTAACAGTCAATTTCAATGATTCAAATACAATTATTTCTTGATAATAGGAGTGCACATGCTGTGAATGAAAAAATTCAAGGTACAAATAGGAGTGCATGTCATATTTTTAAGGAAACAGATTACAATTTGCAAATGATGAAATTTAAGAGTACGAAAGATACTTCCCATCAGGACCTCATTTTTTTTGCAAAGGCAAACACTACACAACAGCCCCATTTTCTAAAAAATACGAAGAAAATTGTTACAAAATTAATCATCTATAACCATCCAACAAACATATTATGAATGTGTAAACCCTGTCGCATTGTACTCCAAAGTATGAAATTAACTTTCAACACTCCTTGATTGCCCATGGCTCATATTCAGTAACAAGCAATTGCCACATTGGCGACACAAACCAAATCAATCATGAATCTAACAATAGCAACATTTTCATGTTCGTGACTTGTTTTACAAGAGCATGTATTTAACAATGAACATTAATTGGATGCCAAACACCAAATTAATCACACAAAAAAATTACTCAAATCACCTGAAATTCTCCAACGTTAGAAGCATCGTTATTTCCTTGAAAATCTCTGGATTGATAGACGAGAATGCTTTCAAATCCTTCTGAAGAATCTCAACAGCTTTATCATTATCATGACTGCATTAAAGACAACATTATTACTAAGACGCTTCAGTCTATACAAGTACTGCATCTCAAGAGTAAAAAAAAAAAAAAAAAAAGCTTACCCGTCAAGAGCCTCAAGGTATCTTTGTTTCCGAATCTCAAAGAAAATCTTCAATGAGTGTCTATTGTCCTCAACCTTAGTAAATCCTGACAAGTAGTTCTCCACCTCCTCCCAATCACCATTTGTCACAATTTCCTCAAGATACTTCATATTGAAGAAAAACCCGGACTCTTTCTCCAACCTTCATTCACACACAACCAAAAGCACCTCATTCAGTACAAACCAAACAATTCAAGTTCTATTTTCTCTGATTTTCCAAAGTAACAAAAAGAAAAGGTTCAAAAACCTTCTTTTCTAATCCCCTTCAAATTTTCTCAATTTTCTTGGCAACCAAGCAAAAGCCAAAACCCGACCACCAACGAACAAATAAACAATCATATGTACAAAAATTGAAAACGAAGAAGCTAAAGAAGAAGATCACTGACCTGTGAACAGTCTCCATGTATTTGTCTTCCTCCAAATACTGAAGAATTAGAAAAACGAGCTCTCTCCTTGCCGCCATGGTTGTCGTCCCCTCCCCAATCAACTAATTACCACCAAAACAAAACAACACAACCAAAATTAGGGTTCTAAATTCTAATCCTCCCCAAGAAATTCTAGTCCCCAATTCAATTCCTCAAATAATTCTCAGTTCCACCGACCACAGACTCAAGAATCACTAACACACATATAAGTTAACAGAGAGACACACAATATCCAAACAGGCACTCAAATATATATACACACACATATATACATACATTAGTGAGTGGCTGTGCGTACGTACCTTCTTCCGGAAGAGTTGCAAATCAATCCTAGTGAGAGAAGGAGAGGGGGTGAAGGAGGAGAGAGAAAAAAGGAAGGTTTGTGGAGGGTTGGGGTTTGGGGGTTTTATAGGTGTGCGTGTGGGGTTTTGCGTTTTTGTCCTCTATTGCATTTTATACGGAAAAAGGTCATGTAAGAATCCTCTCGTAATCTGTCTTCTCCTTTCTATCATCTTCCTTGAACGATTGCAATTAAACAATGTCTTATGTCGATTTTTTTTATAATGATAAAAAGTTAAAAAATAAAAATAAAAAAGTATGAAAAAGAGGAGGAAATGAAATAAGAATAGAATGGAAGAGAATCCTACTTTCGTGTAAGAAACGGGTCGGACCACATTTCCTCTCTTTCAATATCGTTGGTGCCTGCCCTTATGTGGCATTTCAAAATTATTAATTTACCAAATTTTCAGATTATTTATTAGCTTTTTTATTCATGCAGCTGTGTTAAGTAGTTTTCAGTGCTAATCACGACACTAATCATAACATAAATTCGTTTTTGAGTTTTTTAGTTACATCGGATTTTGTGGATTTTAATTATTCTCTCCCTTATCATTTTTTACTTTCAATGTAATGCCATTGCAGGTTTTATTTTAATGTTAGCAATAAAAAAATGTTTAGTAAAAATAAAATATCCTACTTATTTTAAAAGCAATGAAATCTAGACAACGGCTCTTTAAAAGTAACCTACCAGTTACTTTTAAAGCTGATTTGATAAAAAGCGGAGTTGAGCCCTTAAGGAATATCTTCATTTCCTGTAATGCCCTCATTAGTTTTTTTTTTAAATGACATTACTATCCTCTTAAACAAATTTTATCCCTTGGAGAACAAAGTGATTTCCACCACCTACCACTACAAGCTAGTGTTATAAAATCGGCTAGACGGTGGTCAGCCATCGGGATTAAGCCATGGGTGGGAGCAAAATTGAGAAAGAGATTAGGTGGTGGCCAACTGTCGCGATTATCCATCTCAATTGACCCTAGTATGCCCCTCCATTCATTTCACATTAATGGTGGTACCCTAAGTAAGCACAAAATCTCTTACTTTGAGGGTGACTTCAAATCACAAATTCACGAACCAGGTTTTAAGCTCACACTCATGCCGATTCATCCACACACAAGCCCGGTTCAAGATAGTGTTCACCACTCTTGAATCAAATTCGAGTTCAGAGAAGGGAAGTAGTCCAAAACTTTGGAGAAAACCAAAAAGCTCTTTGGCAAAGCAAACACCAAACAATCGTGTTCTTCATCAAGCTCATGAAGAATCAACATGCACAAGAAAAATGTGTTGATTCAAGATTAAACCACCAAATCCGAAGCTTAACCACCACGTGAAGCAACTTGTGGTCTTGTTTCATTCAAGATTAAACCTCGATGATCCTTAAGAGCAAGTCCGCCCCTAAACAAAATGCGCCAGCACCCAACCTATTTAATCCACTAAGTGAACAGTGATAGACCCCAATGAACAGTAATAGACTAAATGCATCTCCACCCCTAAAACTAAATAGCCTAGTCAATTTTATTAAAATATTATTAATTTTTATTATAAAATAATAAAAAATTAATCCATCTCTCCCTTATAATCTTCAACCTCACCTCAATCCCTCTCTGACTCACCCGATTCCCACAATCCAATCTACACCCACAACCCAACCCACACTCCGAAACGACGCCGTCGAACCCACCAAACTCTGAACACGGACACCCACCACCTTTTTCCCCACACGTCTCGTAATCACACCCAGCCGCGCCCTCCCCCGACTCATCCACCAAACACACCGTTTCGACACCGATTTCACCTGCTGAGTTCGGTCCCTGTGCGGGGGTAACCGGAGCCCCAGGATTGGCACGGGATCAATTAGGGTTCCAGGGATCGAGAGGCGTCGAAGGCGCAACAGAGAGTAATGGAGGTGGAGATCAACGGAGTTATGGAACGGGGATCAGATGGGGTTCCGCGGAAGGCGGTGCAGGTGAAAAAGACGGTAGCGAGTTCTTGTGGAGTTAGCCATGACGTCAGCATGGTGTCAGATGGGCCGTCCCATGGGTCTGTCGATTCTGGGCCAACCTATGGCCTGGCTTGGGCTGGGTGTCAGCCTATTAGGCTGGGGTGGAGCAAAAAAAAAGGAGGCCGGTCCATTTTTCAAGCTGGGTGCCAGCCTATTAGGCTGGGGTGGAACTGCTCTGAAGAAAACTTCCAACCCAACTCAAGATCAAGTGTTCATCACCCTCGAATCAAGTCCTATGCAGAGAGACTTCAAAGCACAGTGGTCAAAGTACATTCACTATGTCGAGGGACTTCAAAACGCACTTTCTACATGTGACAAGCACATGTATATGCGGCACCTTAAAGTGGGAGTCTTTGTAGACACTTAAATTTTGGTGAATGAATGTTTGCAACCAAAAAATCAATATATCAAAGTTTGTTCTTAGATCTATATTAATTTCATGAGTTGAGTATACAAAATTTTGTTCTTCAAGATTTCCTTCAGTTTGTTCTTGGATTTTTTTTCTTGAAAAAAAATATAAACGTACCAATTACATACAAACAATAAGAATGTACCAAGAAGAAATATAAAGTAACATATTAAATATGTACCAAGAAGAAGTATAAAGTGACGTGCCAAATACTTACCAAGAAGAAATATATGGTTAATCAAAAGCACCAAACCCGTACCAAGAACGTATAGGAAGGCATCCAAACAAATAGATGTACAGTTTCTTCTACTAATAAATATGAATGAATTCAAGTGCACGTATCTGAAATACACATTAAAAATGCTAAATCACTGGCAATATAGAAGGAAAAAGGTTTTTATCACAAATGGCCCCTAAGATTGATCAAACTCATCATTTTGGTCCCTCACTCTCAAAATCAATCAATGTCGTCCTTGACATTCACTACCGCACATCAATTTGGTCATTTTGTTAAGATTCCGTTAACTATTCTGTTAGTTTGTATGTGGAACCTACAAATCCAATGAAATGGTGGATTACACAAAATAAAGATTTTTATCGCAAATGGTCCCTAACATTGATCCAACTCCTCATTTTTGTCCCTGAGTTTCAAAAATCAATAAATTTGGTCCCTTTCTTTCAATAGCACATGTCAATTTAATCCTTTTGTTGAAGTTTCGTCAATATTTTTTGTCCCAATAATCCAATCATATGGCGCCACATAGATTAACTATAAGAAACTATTTTTTTTAAGATTTAAAACTGAAAGTAAAGTAAGAAACTAAAACCCAAAACTAAAAGAAAAAAAAAAGTCATCATCGTCTTCATCAATGAAGGAAAATTTGTAAAAAACATGTTCATTTGAGCAACATCTATGGCATGCAATTAACAATTAAAGGCGGAATCATGCTTGTATGCACTCAAAACAAAACATTACCCATGAAATTCAAAGCCTAGTAGTTGTGGTGAACCAAGACTCAACTCAAGAACAAAGTGAGTTGAGAAATATTATACCTTTGTTGGTTCCTCTTTGCATAAGCAAATGCTAGTCACCCAAGAGATAGGGGCCTTCATTCCTTACTTTTTAGCTCCATGGATTTCTTGGATGAGGATGGTAGAATGGATTCTCCAAGTTCCCAAAATAGAGAACCTTTAAGTCTCCACACCAAGGAAAGCATTGATGAAAAGATGAGTGACCTTGGAAGAGTTAGATGCTAGTAATCTCTCCCTAGGGTGGCCGGCCTCTTAGAGAAAAAAGGAGAGCTTGTGTTCTCTCTAATTTCCTCAAAGAAACCCTAATGACATTTTGGCTATAAAGTCCTCTATATAGTCACTCCAACTAAGTGACAAAAAGAATCAAAAACCCTTTCATCCAATATGGCCGGCCTTGTTAAAGGTTTTGGGCTGTTTGGGCCTTTGTGAATCATTAGTCATTAAGTTGTCATACAACTTAAGTCAATAGGCTTGACGTTCGAAGCCCATTGGGCCTTGAGGCCCAAAACTAACCCGAGGTCTAAAACGAACTTATTCGTTTGATTAATTAACATATTAATTAATCCTTGCCATAAATAATTAAACCATTTAATTATCCTTACTCATCTCTTCAATCTTTACCTTACACGGTGTACGATCCATTAGGTTCCTTTTAGCGAGGCAGTGGGCGATTAGAACTTTTCAAATCGATTTTTGAATTGAAACATACTTTCAATTCTCCCTTTAGTGATTATACACCTTTAGGGCTTCCATAAAACGATGAGTGACACCTAGCAGTATGTCATGGTTACCCAAGTTAATCAGAAGAGGTGGAGAACCTATTCAGTTTAGGATTACAATGGAATACGGTCTTTCTCTAATACAATACTCTTGACCACATTGTTTGGTTTGATAGTTTATTCATGTCTACTATCCAATGTGATACTTTTACTTATATGATTACCTTGAATGTGATTTGGAATGACTTCCTAAATCTCATTCGTACTCTGGCCAGAGATTCTTAATCATATCATAGAGTATTCTCCCTCAAACGGCTTAAAGGTTAGAGATCCCTTGTTGCGCATTCACTTGCCTCCATGGCTAAGTGGCTTAACCCCAACTATATCGTGGACACCCTCTGACGGAGTGACTTTGACATAGTCAATGATCAAGGACCTAACCACAAGACAACTATGATGCCTCAGGTCAAATGACTACTTTGCATTATCTCAACCATGAGTTCTCATGTGACATGAGTATGAGAACTCTTTGTTGATCGCATTCAGTTGACTCATTCTCTATTGAGCACCTACATGCTTGTCTTGGTGTCAGTCACATATTCCTTGGACTTATCGTTTAAGCATATAACATTTATATGAGACGGCTTAAAAAAATAATCTTTGCCCTTTATATTAAACTAGATTAGTTTTACATGTGAAATGTTCGTAATGTATCATCGTATGATTGGTTTTAGGGCACATTTCCAACAATCAAGGTATCTCAAAAAGAAAAGGAAGGCAATATGACACTACTAAAGTACTCGGCCTCCTGATCGCTCCTCAGTTGGTTATAATCCTATCAAATTTGAATTGGATTTGGATTTGATTTTATCGAATTTAGATTGAGTTTTTTTTTTCCAATTGGGATGCAAGAAATGTCAGCGCAGAATACTCGTTCGTTGGTTCACTTTAAAAAAATATATAGTTTCTTATTGCTAATGTCACATCCCGACCCGGGCTCCACCACAACCTGGGCTCAACTCTATCGTAGCACGATATTGTCTGCTTTGGGCCCCGACCACACCCACACGGTTTTGTTTCTAGGAACTCACGCGACCAGAACTTCCTAGTGGGTCACCCATCCTGGGAATGCTCTGGCCCATTCTCGCTTAACTTCGGAGTTCCTACGGAACCCAAAGCCAGTGAGCTCCTAAAAGGCCTCGTGCTATTGAGGTGGGCATGTACATATAAGGCATAGATGATCCACTCCCCTGGGCGATGTGGGATCTAACAATCCACTCCCCTTAGGGGCCCAACGTCCTCGTCGGCACACTTCCGCCCAGGGATTGGCTCTGATACCAAATTGTCACATCCCGACCCGAGCTCAACTTCATCATAGCACGATATTGTCCGTTTTGGGCCCCGACCACACCCTCACGGTTTTGTTTATGGGAACTCACGCGAGCAGAACTTCTCAGTGAGTCACTCATCCTGGGAATGCTCCGGCCCATTCTCGCTTAACTTCGGAGTTCCTACGAAACCCGAAGCCAGTGAGCTCCCAAAAGACCTCGTGCTATATGGAGGTGGGCATGTACATATAAGGCATAGAGGATCCACTCCCCTGGGCGATGTGGGATCTAACAGTTAATCCAAGTGGAGCCATATGATTGGATTAGTGAGGCCACATCAACACAAACGAAAAATATTGATGAAATTTGCATGCATGTTAAAATGTCTTCGTCACCCTCGAGTGTCGGCTAACACGTGCCCATCCTGGTGTTTGGAGGATATCAGGGTCAGGGCGTGTCAGCCTCGGTACCGAAGGCAAGTGAGACTGGAGTTTCTCCTATTGAAGTCCAATCTGAAGTTCAGTATGACCAAAAGGCTTGTGGTAGAAGTTCTTGCCAACAACCTTTATCCTTTTCCAAGCTAGTCTTCAGGGTACGCTTGATTATCTTGTTGATGGTTAGCCTAAGGATGAGCTGGAGAAGCGAAACATAAGTTGATATTGAACTTAGAGCAGAACGTTCTAAACTTCTTATTGTCAAACTGTCCTAAACTTTGTTTGGGTTTATACACTTGTATTGTTTTTATTTTGTTTTTCTTATCTTTGTGAATTACATTGGAGGAAATCAGATGATCATGTACCAATTTCGTCCCATATCTATTATCCCGCTTCTCTGTCGCCACTTAAGGTGGCCAAACAAATTCAATTTTGAGCCCAGAATCCTCATAGCAATTGTTTAAGTTATATTAGAGTATTGATCTGGATCGAAAAATAAAAATTTACTTCACTAAAACCATAAGCATACTTACATATCTTTTAATAACACAAATTCAATACTTCACTGCTCGCCAAGATATGATTTGAACGGCAAAGCTACATATTATTAAGACACTAGGAATAAAATTATCAATATAACCACAATCAAACATCATACAATAATGTATACATAATTATATATATATATATATATATATATATATATATATATATATATATATATATATATATATATATAGTGAAGCCTTTGAGGGATTCCCATTTTTATGAAAGAAAATGAGGATTAGTTGTGGGGCCCACACCATATTAAACTTTAACGAACCAAACCGTTTATTTTTCAAGTTGCATATCATAGATCATCTTTGCAAAATATTAACTAAATCGGAAATATTTGAGATAGGGGTGGGCACGAGCCAAGCCAGGCCCAAATTTGAAGGAACCGAACTAGAACCGGTTAAAAATGAAACAGGACCGGCCAAGCTGAGTTATGAGATTTCTGAATTTGGAACTGAACCTTACCGTGCCTGTTTTGCCTGCCTCTTAGTTCTGGTCCCACAGATGTCAACTCCACAAGCCTTGACACCTGCAATCAGTTTTGATTTGAAAATAAATAGGGCAAATCCATTTCCAGTATTTAATAAACTGATGGGGTGATGTTGGTAGCGACGACGGTGCTATCATTGAGGAACAAGATGAGTGGTGCGGTCGAGGAATCAAGATGGTTGGTGCCGTCAATGAATCAAGATGGTTGGCGTCGTTGATGAATCGAGATGGTTGGTGCCGTCGAGGAATCAAGATGGTTGGTGTCGTCGATGATGGGGTAACGATGATGATCGGTTAACTAGAGATCTCGACACCGATGATGAAGTGATGGTGGTCGCTGCGCGGTGATGGAGTGACTATGATGGATCAATGGTATGGGTTTTGATGATGTCATATAGGGAGATAAAGTGCAGTGGGAAAGATGAGCGTACATGGGACTTGGCAAGGGAGGGACTAGGTCACAGAAACAATCTCATCCAATGGTTGATATTCATTTCAATAATTGTTAATCATTCAATCTCAGTTATTGATTACGTTTTACCAACGGGCCGATCCGAGGCCTCGTTAGTCTAAATATTAGGACAAGGCCCGCCCCTTGAACAATAAGGCCCTGCACCACCCCACCCTGTTTGTTGTTTAAAAAAATTGGACCTGCCCCAAAGCTTGATTACCCACCTCGACCCTCGGATCATCTACCTCTTTGCCCACCCCTAATTTGAGGCATCTAATTTGAGGCAAAAAAATTAACGAACACTTTATTCTCTAAGAAACATTAAAATTTCATCTTGATAATTAAATATGCAAATGGTTTCGGATTGAATTGAACTTTTACAAGGATGATCTATGAATCGAAACTTACAAAATAGACAGTTCGGATTGTTGAAATTCGATTTGGAGTATGTCTCAAGGTTCTACAAAATGCTAGGCGCTAGTCGGGTGGCGGGCTGGCGCCTAGCGCCTAGGCGGCTAGGCGGGGTCTAGGCGGGCGCCTAGCCGGCCTGGGCGGATTTAGGTAAATTTCTTATATATTTTATGAATTAATTAAATTTACTATATCAAATGTAAATAATTATTGACTAATATGTTATTTCTTATAGAAGAACATACATATGTGAATGTTTTATGTACATATATAATATGTTTGCCTAGAAAACAAAAAAACAAAAAAACAAAATATTATCTAAATAATTTCTAATTTATGTAACACTTATATATATATATATAATATATCCAAACTTTTAAAAATATAAAATACCCACATGGTGGTTCTCGTTATTAAAAGTGAAGACCATCAGCCGTCCACCTCACCTAGTCTTTCATATCACCCTGACACACCCACACCCCTTGGGTTGTTTTCCTTTTTATCTTCCTCATCACTCACATATACTTCTTTTCCCCAATTTTCGAGTAACAAACTCCTTTTTCAGTCCTACTCTCCTCATTCTCTTGAGATAGCATGCCAACCGAAGAGGATCCTCGGGCAAGCATATCTCTGTAAGTTCCCTTCTTCGTTGAGTCTAGTATCCATCTCTGTAAGTTCCCTTCTTCGTCGAGTCTAGCATCCAGAGAGTTGATTTGCAGATGCTAGTTTGCCTAAGACGAGAGGGCATGGAACAGAAGATCAGAGTTGCAAAGGCGCTGGTGATGGAAGAAGACCAGTATTAATCCGCCTAGACATGCCGCCTAGCGCCGCTTAGACCGCCTAGCGAGCGCCTAGTCGGCCGCCTAGCTCCTCACCGATTTTGTAAACGATTTTCTCCAAATCGTATCGGACAACCACCGCTCAGCGCCTAGGAGGCCGCCTAGGCCGTTTTTTAGAACACTGCCCACAACTAATCCCCATTTTATTTTTTGAAAAAAAAATAGAGATCATTTCCCTTAAAAGGCATATATAAGGTTTCGCTGGTCGCGCCAGTAAAATCACCCTGTGAGCAGGGGCGGATCTATTCAGGGACCAGCGTGGTCCCGAGACCACCCGAAGCTCGAAAAAATGGTTGTGAGGATCTTCAAGGACCACCCAAGTCTGGGCAATGATGGAGAAGCACAGCAGCCATGGCTGCTGCAAGCTGTGCATTTCAGGAGGAGGAAGAAGTTTCAGATTTGAGTCATTTTTTATATACATGAACTTTGAAGAAAGAACTAAGGAAAAGACGGGTCTAATCGATGAATAAAATACGAAGTGGCCCTCACAAAAACTTGATTCAATAGTTGTGTAAAAAATAGTGTTACAAATGTGCGCAATATAGAAAAAAAAAATACTTTTGGCCAAAAACAAAATAACATTTGGAGTAGGATTCTCTCCCTTCTTTTTTTTCCTCCCTTTCCCTCCCCTCCTATTTGAACGGTCACGGTTAAGCCACGTCAACATCTTATGTTAATTTTTTATTGACACGCCCCGATCCCGATGTCCAAGGGACATTGGGATGGCCACGTGCTGGCCGACACCCAAGGGTGATGCAAGCCATTTAATGAATGCACATGCCGAGAACATGTGAAATATGCATATAAATTTGGCGCGTAACTACGCAAAGTAATATTCAAATATAAATCTTACAAACTACAATAATAATATTCAATTGCCAACAATGAACATAATGATAATGCATGACATGTTCAGAGCATACAACTAATCCAGAGTACAAGCAGAAGGTGAAATAGAGAGGTGTTATTACAATAGATGTCAAAGCAGAGAGGATGATATGATATCACTAGTAGGGGAATGCCTCGCAGCTCAAATAGTACGCCTTGTTCCTATGTCCTGAGGGGGCGCAAAACAAACATGATTGGACCAAGTTGATATATAAGTAATACGGAAATAGTTATTCAACAACATACTAACCCCCAAAGTTTATGAAAACTAATAGCATAATATGTGATAGGCTTTCCGAAAACCCTAGCATGCCATAAAACCTTTCATAAAACATAAATCATATATAGTGTGCTAACTAATCGTATCATAATCGCTCGTTGGCAGGACTGCCACGCACTGATTGGTAGAACATACGCCCGTAGGCAGAACATACGCTCGTAGGCAGGACAATCGCCTATAGGCAGGACATACGCCTGTAGGCAGAACAATCGCCTGTAGGCAGGACAGTGACCACTAGGTACACACAAAACATTGAATATAATCTTTCCAACATAAATATATATATCTCAAAAACATCTTCATAGCATATAGTCATCCATCATATATACTACAAAAAAGTGTAAAAACATGTTCATAAATAGTATATAATCATCCATCATATATACTACAAAGAACATAAGTTCGATAAAGTATGGTATTCTAAAACATTCTTAGTAAAGCATGATAATAATAAAGTGTAAATCTAATTTACTCGTAAAACGTTTCATAAAACGTAACCATTAAATCATGATTTTCATGTATGCATTTCTACTAATAAAACATGCATTTTAGAAGGGGTCCACTCACATTTGTTTTGCGCCCCCTCAGGAACGAGGCGTATGATCCGAACTACGAGGCATTCCCCTACCAGTGATATCATATCATCATCTCTGCTTTGACATCTATTGTAATAGCACATCTCTATTTCACCTTCCGCTTGTACTTTGGATCAGTTGTATGCTCTGAACATGTCATGCATTATCATTATATTCATTGTTGGCAGTTGAATATTATTATTGTATTTTGTAAGACTTATATTTGAATATTACTTTGCATGGTTACATGCGAAATTTATATGCATGTTTCACATGTTATCGGCATGTGCATTGATTAAATGGCTTGCGTCACCCTTTGGTGTCAGTCAACATGTGGCCTTTCCGACGTCTCTTGGACATCGGGATCGGACGTGTCATTTATAGAAAGAGAAAGACAAAATAGAGAATGCAAGAGAAGAAGATAAAAAAGAATGAAAAGATGAGTGAAAAGAATCTTAGTGCATAACATTTACCGCTTGCAAAACTTATCAATCACAACAAGGGACCCTCACAATTACTACTAACGACAAACACAAATCCTAAATATTTATTGTATCCGACTTTTGTGAAAAGAAAGTACGAAGAATTTGATTGAAAGAAAAAGAAAAAAGTGAAAATAAATCTAGAAGGCCAGACTAGATAAGATCAAATCATCTAACCTAACCCTAACGACAGAAATTCTCGAATCTTCTTCTGTTCCTATAAAAACTCACTGAAGAGGCTGCTGTGGACAAACACTCTAAGAGAAGCTGTAGCTCTCGCGGCGCGTTTCTGGTGGATGTCCGATGTGTTGGAGATCATCATCCATAGCCTCAGAAAGAAAAGGTGAAGATGAAGACGATAATAAAGAGCTTCTGATGGCTCACACTACTACCGATCGAATCGCTGATTTACCAGAGGTAATTATCCTAAACATCCCTCTATTGAAGGCTTTAGTGTTTGATCATTTTCCAATAATCATCTAGTTTATTGGTTTTCAAACGGTGTGAGCACCGGATCTGATATTGAAGCTAACTAACATATATTTTTGACATCTTTATTTTTCATTTCCCGTAGTTTTAAAAGTAGATGTAATCAGTATCAATTTTTTTGGTTCGAAATTCCATATCCATTTGACTTGACAGAAAATCGTGAAGGAGTTCCTACAGAGTCGCAGTAATAGCAGCAGCGATTCCATAGAAGCTGTCTTCGACCTCTCTCTACACACGAGTAGCAACCCCAAACAACCAAAACCATCAATTGCAAACGAGGGCACACATGAGGATAACTTCTTTCACAGTTTCCTTGATCTCAGGAAGGGCACGGAAGCGCACACCAGCACCACCAGCACCACCAGCACCACCAGCACCCGCAGCTGTAGATCCAGTAATAGAAATGCAGGAGGAATCTGGAAAAAAACAATTTCAGAACAGATGTACGAATCCCACTCAAGTGCGTACCAATGGAAGAACTGAGCGAGGGCACCTTGCATACCTTAAAAACATACGATTAGAAAGTTAGCAAACAATATCTTATCTTCAAATTGGCATCGTACAAGTGCGAAAGCCAGGGTAAAAATTGAAATTAATGTCTGCTTACATGTAGCATAGGTTGTTCGTTAGCATCTGCAATGCATCTGGGGTTGTTCTCATCATACCGGACATGATGATGATTGCACCTCATATTTTGTAAAAGAAATGTCACCTTTTTATGTATAGTATTATTGTGCCCTTCAATTACTTATGTAAATTGTAAAGCCCATTCTAACTTGTTTTATGCAATTTTTCATGTAAAATTTTCTAATTATATGTGTAGATTTGTAGCATCCACTTATTATTTATAATCGTACATTTATTAAAGATTAGCAAAAAAGAAACTCTGGGGGTCAATCATTATACAATTATTCGTCCTCGTAACTCGGTTATGCAATAATGGTCTTTATAGTATTCGAGATTTACTTTTGTTTTTGTGGATTATTCAGATTCAGCCTTGTCCTTTGATTCAATTTGTTAACTACCCATGTATTTCATCAACTTTTGTATTGATTCTATACGTGGGAGGGGTGAGGGGTTCGATACGTGGGAGGGTGGAAGGTATATAGTTGAATGTTGATCTGAGAAATTGGATGCGTGGGTTGGGATGCTGGTTTAGATTATGCATGGGTCGGTGAAATGGGAGGTGTTTGGCGGTGAATGGTGTTTCCTTCGGACTAAAACTTGTTATGCACACCCTAGAATCTAAGCTTACTGTTGAGAATTTAATCAGCGATAACATACATCACCGTGCACGTAGTCCTTTTATTAACTTGCCAAAATGACTCTTCATATCCATGCGCGTCGTCTCATGCTCACTATTTCTTCTCACAAAGAGAAACTTAAAGTTAAATCAAGATAGGAAGAAGATAACTATTTATTCTGCTTCACTTGCTCGATCTTGAGATTGTTGTCAGAGAATCAAAGACATTGGAAGTTATGTGGATAAAGACTTCTCACTTTGTGAGGGTCAGGAGAAGAATGTCTTTCGTACACAACATTACCCTTATTTTGCAAAAAGACTGTTTCCACAACTCGAGCCCGTAACCTTTTAGTCAAAAGAAGCAACTTTTCCGTTGCGCCTTTTTACATATAAAGGGACTAAAATGATCCTAAAAATCTGAATGACTACCAAACCAACAGAAAGAAAATTTTCAGTGTCTGAAAATACCCAATTGTATTGCACATTTTCACTCCTTTAGCATTTACCACCGACCACCGACCACCGACCACCGACCACCGACCACCGTCTTCATCTCTCCAGGGGATGTCGAGAAGGCTCTAGTGGGTTTTGAGAAGGCTCAATATTTCCAAAAAAAAATAATATATAATATAGAGAGCCTTGAAGTCGCAGTGTTACTGATCAATGATGTTTATTGTAGTGCCACCCTTCACCTCCTTCATGTTGTCAGTTAATCGTACCTTGTCTTCTACCCCGTTTTTTTTTTTGTTACCATAGTTCTACTTCAGAATTTGGTTCCAAGGTGTGTGTACATGAATTGTAAAATTTTCACAAGCTCAGAAAATTTAGGGATAAAGATTCTATTGGATAGTGCAGAAACAGATAAAACTGTGAATTCGTTAGGTTATTAGTTGGATTAATTTAGTATTTCAGATGTTCACATTTGGTGTTAAATTGGACTAAAGTACGACACTTCTTCACAGAAAGCCAATTTCTTTGTGTTAAGTATAAGTTTACATGTAGCAAAGACTCGCCTGATAAGGCGGTGTTGGAGAATAAAGAGAGACGTGTGGCAGTAGGAGAAGGAGGAGGAACGTCAAACATTAGAATCAAATTCGCACACTGCCACGAGTGATAGACATGCACAAATCTGAGTAGCCTGTAAAAGAGCAAACAACTGTGAACAAGAGTCTTAGACAAGAAATGGGGTGTGCCGGCTAAAGGTTCTCTGACGGTCAAGTTAGTAAGCATGTATAAGATTCAAGTAGTGCGCAACAGAATTAGAGTGTAGAGAATGCTTTACCAAAGACGAACCATAGACGAGTGTATTTATACTAGTTGGGAGAGTGACATTTCTAGAATAGAATCCTTGTTCTAAGCTGGGAGAATCTTAGGGGATATCTAGAAGCAGATATTGCACCCTCATAGAAGTTGCGATTACTTGCAGTGCACACCAATTTCTGAATTATACGAACTCCAGGACATATTGAGATCTGGCTAATTCCATACTGGATCAGACCCCATGTCTTGTGGAACAAGCTTGGTCATCCTAGCTAAGTTGCTTGGACTTCGCCCATTTCCATGGAGCAGAGCGATGGCGGCACCGCTGCTCTGTTCGTCTTAGCTCATCTCGAAGCTGTTGAGTTCATAACTAGACTTCCGAAGTATCTGTATTCAGATTAGCTTTACTACAACACTAGAAAATCATGGTCCCACATTTGAAATGGTGGAACGTGGTGGTTTTTAATGGTTAACGTGTGTCGTATAGTTTTCTTCTGATTGATGTGGTAGTCGACGAAGGAGAAAGAGAGTAAAGGACCCTAGCCATGAAGAAATGGGTTTTGCCCTCCCTGATGAAAATTTTCAAATTAGAATCCAGAGGTTTAATTAGTTCTTTTTTCATAAAAAAATTGCAAAAATCTAGGAGTTGCTTTTTTTAAAAAAAAAAAACAAAAAACAAAATCTAACAGTTTTTGAACGGAGGGAAAACCTCGTTTTTAAGTCTCTACAAAGGAGATTTGGCTATAAAAGATACAAGTATTAAGTACAATCACGATCTAAGTGTCGTAAAAGTGCCAGATATGCAACCAAAAGAAGAGAATATTATATCTGACGTTGCATGATAATTGTATCAACTTCTAAGTATTATAGGATTTATGAATATTTCCCTTACAAAACTAAATTATCCGTTGGCTAATTATATCTTTCCAACAAAAGAAGAGATTAAGTATGGCTTTGCTTCATTCACTTGATATTGAGAATGTGGTAAGAGAATCAGTGATCTAGTTTCTAATTACAGGCTTAGCTTGTATATATTTTTGAGAGAGGCTACATTTTTTCAGAATAGTTTTTTTTCTTGAAGTTTGTTTGTTTCTAGAGAATCAGTGATCTTGCTTGTAATTACAGGCTTACTTTTAACATTAAGGATATTTTTACTTTAAAAAGTCACTTATGTTACTATTCACTTACAACACATTTTTGTCCTTTCGGTTAAAACTCAAAGTTTTCAAGCCATTTTCATTAGTGTTCCTAAAGATGAAATCATCTATGACCTAACCCTAACAACAGAAATTCTCGAGTCTTCTGTTCCTATAAAAAAATTAAAAACTCACTGAAGAGGCTGCTGTGGACAAACACTCAAACAAAGGCTGTAGCTCTTACGGCCGGTTTTTGGTGGAGACCCGATGTGTTGGTGTTCATCATCCATAGCGTCAGAAAGAAAAGGTGAAGATGAAGACGATGATCATCGAATCACTGATTTACTAGAGGTAATTGTCCTTAAACATCCCTCTATTTAAGCCTTTAGCGTTTGAACATTATCCAATAATCAGCTAGTTTGTTGTTTTTCAAATGGTGTGATCACCGGATCTGACATTGAAGCTAATTAACATATATTTTTTACATTCTTATTTTTCATTTCCCGTAGTTTTAAAAGTAGATGTAATCAGTATCAATTTCTTTTGGTTCTAAATTCAACTTCCATTTGACTTGACAGAAAATCGTGAAGGTTTTCATACTGAGTAGGTCGACATGATGTAATCAAATTCCTGCCTAGCTATTAGAGACCAGGAGGAACGATGATTGCTCTCAAATTGGTCTTCACTAACTCAGATAGTAGTCGCAGTAATAGCAGCAGGGATTCCGTAGAAGCTGTATTCGACCTCCCTCTACACAGGACTAGCAACCCGAAACAACCAAAACCCATCAATTGCAGACAAGGGCACACATGAGGATGATTGCACCTCATATATTGTAAAAGAATGACTAAAAATGTCACCTTTTTATGTATATTATTGTGCTCTTCAATTACTTATGTAAATTGTAAAGCCTATTCTAACTTGTTTTAGGCAATTATATATATGTACATTTCTATGCATCCACTTTATAATTTATAATCGTAAATTTACTAAAAAAGAATTAGCAAAAAGGAAACTGTATGGGTTAATCGTTATATACTTATTCGTCCTTGGGTCAATCATTATACACTTATTCATCCATGTAACTTTTGTTAAATTGCAATAATGATCTTTATAGTGTATCTTAGATAACTTTCGTTTCTGTGGATTATTCGGCTTCAGCTTTGTCCTTTGATCTCATTTTAATCCTTGGTTCAATTTGTATACTTCATATTTATTCCATCAATTTTTGTACTCGTTTCAGCTTTGTCCTTTGATTTTATTTTCGGAGAATTTGTATATCAGTGTTTTCAAATAGTTGTAGAAGGTCAGGGGTTCGATACGTGGGAGGGTTGTAGTTGAATGTGGATCGTAGAAATTGGATGCGTGGGTTGGGATGCTGGTTTAGGTAATGGGTCGGTCAATCGGGAGGTGTGGAAGTGATTGGTGTTTCCCTCGGACTAAAACTTGTTTTTTTTTTTTTACTAAGTCAAAGGTATCCCAAAGGCTTCCTAGGCCTAAGGACTAATCCCTCCGGCGCATGTGAAATGCTCCAACTGTGCAGTGCCTGGCCACTTTGACAGCTTCGGGGTTCGAACCTAGACTGGGGAGCTCGGACTAAAACTTGTTAGGTACACCCTAGAATCTAAACTTGGCGTTGGAAATTTAATAAACAATAACGTACATCACCATGCACATAGTCCTTTCACAACTTGCTAAAAAGACTATTCATATTCATGCACATAGCCTCACGCTCACTGTTTCTTCTCATAAAGAGAAACTTGAAAAGTTAAATGAAACTAACCTCAAGATAGAGAATGAAAGGAATAAGGTAATTATTTATTTTTGTTTCACTTCCTGGATCTTGAGATTGTTGTTAGAGAATCAAAGATGTTGCCTTCTTATAGATCGTTAAGTTATGTGAATAAATGACATTTTCAATTAGTTTTATTTATTCGAAGTGTTTCTTTTCCAAATGAAAGCATGATTGAAACTTGTTATTTACTCTCAAAATTTTGTCAGTTTGGAATCAAAGTTTGCACTGGGGTTTTGTCAAGTTTAAAGGTACGTGGCCATGAACATAGTCCATTCTTCAACTTACCATAAAAATGTTGAAAACTTTGATAAATGTCCACTTTTAGAGTCTTAAAAAGGTTTTCGCCAACCTTTTCAAAAGTCTTAGAGTTATTAACTTTTTTACATGTAAAGAAGGTCAATCTCAAAAATGCTGTTTTTACAACTTGAACCCGTGACTTTTTGGTCATAAATGAGCAACCTTTCTGTTGTGCCAAGTAGAGGTGGCAAATCACCTCATTGGATTATTAATGGGTACTCATTAAGACCCATTTATTGAATTGGTAAAACACACAACCAAAGTTAGTGATAATGTGGCTGCAGTTGTTTTAGAGAATGCCCTAAAAATCCTTGCCCAAAAGGAGATTTTGAACATTCTCGCCACCATAGTAAGAAGAAAAATTCTTGAAGAAGTCGGGGACGGTGTTTTTTGCATTCTTGTTGGTGAAACACATGATACTGTTCACAAAGAGTAATAGGCCATTATTTTAAGATTAGTTGCTAATGATGGTTTACTACGACGTCTTTTAGGCATCGTATGAGTTGAAGACATTAATGCATCGACACTTCATAGGGAGATAAAGAAAGTCCTTACTTCCCATGAATTGCCTATAGAAAAGTTACAAGGTCAAGGCTATGATGTTGTGAGTGATATACGAGGTCAGTGGAATGGGTTACAATCATTATTTGTTAAAAAGTGTTCATCTGCTTATTATGTGCATTGTTTTGCCCATCAACTGCAATTAGCATTAGTTGCAACATCAAAAGAAGTGGCTATTACATAGCAGTAGGTTCAATTGTAAATGTTATTACTACTTCTCCAAAGTGTCATACTCAGTTGCAGGCTGCACACGCAGTTAACATTGTACAGTTGGTGGCTAATGGTGAACTTGAGACAGGAAGAAAAGCTAATCAAATTGTACTATTCATTGACCTAGAGCTACTCATTGGGATTTTCATTATGATTCAGTGCGTGACCTGATACATATGTACGATGCGTCTTGTAGAGTAGTAGATAACATAAAGAAGGACAAATTTGCTATAAATGCTTTGCATGGGGAAGCTACTAGTGCTTACAATGCAATCAGATCTTTTGAATTTATTTTCTTCTTGCATCTAGTGCAGGAGATCAAGAGAATCACTGATATCCTTTGTCTTGAACTGCAAAATAAGTCCCAAGACGTTCTGAAAAAAGATGTCCTTCAGAAGTTGTGATTAGATGGTTGGGCTATCTTTATTGATAAAATGAATTCATTCTGTAAGAAACATAACGTTGGTATGCCCGATATGAATGCTCAATACAAAGTAGGAACTGGACTTTCCTTTTAACAAATATATCATATTACATTCTAGCATCATTATTATTGATTTTCAATAATACAGTAGAATTTCAGTTAGCAGGGCTAAATAATAGGTTTAGTGAGGAGGCAATGGAACTTCTTGTTCCCAGTTTTGCTTTAGAACCAAGAGATACTTTTAAGTTTTAAGGTGTGTATCATTGATCATATCTGCATGCTTGCAAAGATATTTTATCCCCAAGATTTCACTCAAAAACAGCTACAGATGTTGAGGTGTGAGCTGAAAATCTATGAATCAGACGTACCACCTCATCTTGTGTTTCAAAAAATGCCTACTACTTCTGAAGTTGTTGGGGATTAGTTGAAACAAAGAGGTCTGAAAGATACTATTTGATTGATAGGTTAATTCGACTTGTGTTGACTCTCCCCATTTCTACAACAACTACTAAGCGATCTATTTTATCAATGAATCTTATTAAAACAAGACTTCCTAACAAGATGGAGAGTGAATTTTTTGCAGATTGAATGGTTGTCTTGATTGAAAAAAACCGTGCCGAAAATGTTGATTTAGATGAAATAACAAAGGATTTCAATTTCATCAAGTATCGAAGGGCACAACTTGAATAGGAATTTTTTTTTTCTTTTTATTTGTTAAGTTGTTATGAACAAGATTGATGATATATGTTTTCTTTCTGTTGTGAGTTGCAACTTTAAATGTTTTCTTTGTTAAATCTAGTTGAACTTGATGTTTGCAGAGTTATAAATTTCTTACTTTAAATTATTACTTTCAGGTTTATTATTTTATCACTTTATGTAGGTAACAAAAGAATTTAAGCATTTGATTTTGTAGTAATAATTTTAATTTGGGTTAAACTCAATTTACTACTTTGAAGTTTTTTGAGTTTCAACATCTGATACAAAAAGTTTTTTTCATCCCAGGTGTTACCTAAAGTCATAATTTTGGGATACTTTCATACATCCATTAATGTTGTTGTTAAATCAGTCGTTAACTGGTGACGTGATACCTATGCAGATAATGATTGGGTGCCATTTGTCAGTATGGGCCCACATGGATATTAAAAAATTATTTAAACATTTTATAAAAAAATAAAAAATAAAAAAATTGAAATTTGGTCATCTCGCCTCCCTCGTCCACAGCTAGTGCACCCCCTTCCTAGAGTAGCAGCCCTGACGCCAACTCCTCATCCTCAAATCTGAAGGTTTCAAGCACCTTCCCAACCTGGGCCGCCAATTTTTACTATCCATTCTCCGCCATCAATTCCGAAGATGACGAAGTCCATAACGGAAACGGCGTCGTCCTGACCCACTCCCAGTTGCAATCCAACGAAGTCATTGTGAATCAGGTCAATAGAGGAATCTCGTCTCTCCAGTCCTCCTATGTGTCAATCTCCAAATTCATGGGAGCCCTCACTCACCTTAACCTCCATAAATGCCCAAAATTACAAGCGTTAAAACCCTAACCTACTACCACTGCAAACCATGAACGCCAGCACTGGTCACAGATCCCCTGAAACAATACCCCACCGTAACAACGTTATGGCATCACCCTCATCGCTCCCCTTGGTTGTCACTCTCAATTGCATCGATGACTTCAGCATGGAGTATGACTCCTTGACTGGCATCGTCGTTGTTGAGCACATACTGCTTAGTTGCCTCGTATAAGCTAAGATCGAGTCCCCCTTCACCGTGCTCCTCTAGTCCCTTGCGTAACTCCCACAGGCAGCCAAGCACCGCCTTCGCCCCTACCAATTCATCCTCTGCCTTGGCTCCGCCGACCACGTAGTCAACCCGGCCTTGGCCGTCGACCTTGGGATCCAGCTTGGTGTAAATGAGATGAGAGGGAAGAAGGGTAGGGTAGGTTGGGTTGGGGGGGGGGGGGGGTAAGGTAGAAGCCTAGTTTTTTTTTTTTAATTATAATTTTTTAAGTTTTAATATTCATGTTGGCCCATATTGACACATTTTGCACATTCATTATCCACGTGGAGGCCAAGTCACTAGTTAATAGATGATTTAACAGCAACCTTAACGGATGTATGAAAATATTCCAACGTTATGACTTTAGGTACCACTCTAGGATGAAAAATACTTTATGTATCAAATGTTGAAAACTAAGAAACTTCAGAGTAGCAAACTGAGATTAACCCTTTTAATTTAGTCTGCCCACGAAACAATTCTTGGCTCCGTTATTGTATTTTTTCCTTTTGTTTTAATTTAATTTTTGGTCCAATTTGTATTTTCCTTTTGTATTCCATCCAATTTTTATATTCACCCACACAAGTGTGTGGTCTATTTTTAGGAATTCGGATCTCATTGCTTTGAAATAGTTGTAGGAGGTGTGGTGTTTGATAAGGTGTCAAGACTTTAACCTGGGGTGGTTGGGGTTGGGCGGGGGTGAGAAAGGTATAGTAGAATGTGGATAGGGGAAACTGGATGTGTGTCTTGCAAGGGCGAAGCTACAGAGGCAAAAGGAGGGGTGGATGCCCCTCTCCTCGCTGGAAATCAAGCTTAGGAGCGGTGGTTTCGTGTCACATCCCAGCCGGGGCCCCCACTACATCCTGGGCTCGACTCCACCGTAGCACGATATTGTCCACTTTGGGCCCATCATGGGATTACTCTCGCGCGAACTCGCTTAACTTCAAAATTCCGATGGAACCTGAAGCCAGTGAGCTCCCAAAAGACCTCGTGCTAGGTAGAGATGGGAATATACATATAAGGCTTACAGGATCCACACCCCTAGGCGATGTGGGATCTTACAATCCACCCCCCTTAGGGGCCCGACGTCCTTATCGGCACACTTCCTGCCTGGGATTGACTCTGATACCAAATTGTCACATCCAGGCTCGGGCCCCCACCACATCCCGGGCTCGACTCCACCGTAGCACGATATTGTCCGCTTTGGGCCCCGATCACACCCTCACGGTTTTGTTTCTAGGAACTCACACGAGAACTTCTCAGTGGGTCACCCATCATGGGATTGCTCTCGCGCAAACTTGCTTAACTTCGGAATTCCGATGGAACCTGAAGCCAGTGAGTTCCCAAAAGGCCTCGTGCTAGGTAGAGATGGGAATATACATATAAGGCTTACAGAATCCACACCCCTGGGCGATGTGGGATCTTACATTCTGCCTCTTTGGTCCCATCGGAAGTGATGGAGTCCCGGCCGCTGCTATGGTTTAATTTTTTTGAAAAATTCCTAGACGGAAAGACGCCATTTCTCTTTATTGAGTTAAAATAAATAAATAAATGATTGTAGTGGTACCACTACTCCCCTGTTTTCTCTTCACACTCATACCCCATCACTTTTAAGGAGAAATTTTTTGTTGTGACCAGAATACGGGTGGTACACCACGTGTTTTTATATAAGTGGTTGAAAATTATATTTTTTAAGTTATTAACTTTTTGACAGACATATACGGGTGTACCACCCCGTGTTCCAGTCACACATAAAAATCTCTCTCTTTTAAGAGAGCAACAAAGTATGCACCCAAAACCTCACAATTCACAAATATACCCTCTGGTTTGCATTTATAAGAATATAAATTTTAGTCTACAATCACCTAATGTAGATTATTAGCACATAATTCAATCTCTTACTTATATGTAAATAATAGATTATTGGTAGTGTTCATTTTGATCTTTTTTTTCAAATGAGTAATAAAATGAAGAACGTATGTATTGAAGTTTACCTGAAAAAAATAGGCCAACAATTTACACTCTTCACATTTGGAATGATTTTTAAAATGCTCCACGATGTTTTAAAATTCTCATAATACATCATAGGACATATTACAAGTGTATTAATCTTTATCTTCGGCCTAATTGTACGATAATTTATTAAATTGATGACATTGTGAGCTTGAGACTCTTATACGTGCTAACTTGTAAACTATATTTGCATGGATTGACAAAAAACCCTCTTTAATTTAGGATTATTAAACCTTTTTAAAATTCAATTTCTACGAGGATTTAACCGAAACCAAAGGGTGATTGGCGTCGAAAATGTGTTTTTTTGGACGACTAGTAAAAAAAAAAGTATTTCGAATGGAAGAATTTGCGACAACCAACGACGGACTTTTTCCCTCGAAATTTTTTTTCCAACAGCTTAATACCTTTTCCTACAACATTTTACCCTTGCTAATAACGTTTCGTATGCAGTGAATGAGCATATTATGAGATGTTTTCATGACACAAAATCTTGCCGGCAACAATTTCTACCCTTTCAAATTTCACCCCTCCCCCCAATAGTTCCTGTCTTCACCACTGGCGGCTTGGGATACCTGTTTAGGATAAGGTTTGGTGAAATCAGAGATTGTTGGCGTGAGTCAACATCCTAACAGGATTAGGAATATAGGTAATATCCTAGGAGAATTAGGAATGTAGGTGTGTTTCCTACTTTGATTGTAAATCATTTAATATTCCTTGTTTCACAAGGATTGGAGTTGTATAAAGATTACCTCTCGAGGGGAGAAGAATAACAGACAAAATTATTAGAACTTCAATTTTATCTGAGATGTGATCGTGGATGATGTTCCCTTGGATGGTTGCACAATATTTGAAAAAAAATTGGTAGCAGTAATGGCTTTTGGTGTAAACCCCGTCTCATCTACGCGCCCAACAATAACATGCCAGACGAACGCAGTCACAACATATTGATGCCATATAAGCAGTATTTAAAATATCAATATCAGTAGAAATATAGATATGCAAATTTGTGGAAACATCGACCAATATAACGATATCGGTCACCTTCAACGCATCTGATGAAAATATGTTCAAAAACGTGGAAATTTCCACAGATACTGATACTGATATTGGTAGTTTAAACACTTCTTGCATGTAGCAGAAATTGAAGCAATTAAATTGTCATTTTTTTAACTGTTTTCTTTTTTTTTATTGGATAATTGAAACTTGTTATCTATGCAGCAAATTGTCTCTGAAATCAAAGTTTTCCCTTGGCTTTTTAAAAGCAAATACGTACATGACCATGCACGAATTGCTTTATTAGCTTTCTAAAAAGAACGTTCATATTCACCCACACATTCTTATCCTTGATATCTCTTCTCAATAAAGAAAATCCTGAGAAATTCAATTGAACTAAATTTAAGAGAAACAGAGACAGAAAGAAGGTACGTAATGGTTTTGCGTCACTTGCTCGGGCTTGAGATTGTTATTAAAAAATTAGCGTTGTTGTCTTCTTCTTGTTTTAGCGTGTAGTTTATGTGGATAAATTTTTGGGATTAGTTTATTTTCTTTAAAGTATGTTTCTATTGACCCTAAAAATTATAAAGCTTACGTGGCGTGCACACACCAAAGTAACTCAGAGCTAATTACGTCTTTTGGTGGATTGAATGTTGATACGGGTGAGCCAACTCACTTCCGAGCTCAGTCGAGCAAGTAATTCTTGATGTGGTGATGTGGTAAATTGCGCGTCTGACACCTGTATCAAGTGACTTCGGTCGAGGGAGGAACACTCTCGGCCTTGAGTTCTAAAACCTAAAACAAAGTTATGCAATTCATGTGAAGTTTTGAATCTTGTACACTGAATTCAGCAGCCGCAACTATACAAGCAAAGATAGTCAAAAGAAATAAATGTCTTAACTGTGAAAAAGGTTCAGCCGCTTTTGTAGTGACCTCTGAATGTGACTTAAGATATTTCTTGTAATGTCGATAATTTTTCATAATATGACCAGGTTCTTGACAAAAGAAGCATCCTTTCTTCACATCATTAGTGTTCTTCCCTTTCTTTTCGAAACTCTTTCCCTTAGGAGGAATAACATTTTTTTTTTGTCACTTTGACTCTCCTTCAACCAAATTTGCTCTAGAAAGATCATTTGTTATCTCAATTAGCTTGCCATCTCGCTTACGATGTTCTTCTTCTATATGAAGGTGTCGATTTATCTCCTCTAGAGTAAATTTCTTCTCTTGGTGTTTGAGTATTTTTTTTTTTTGTTTAATCATTCCATTTTGGTGGTAGTTTTGCTATAATTACACCAACATGCTCATCAACCGTAATTTCTCCAATGGCAATATCATCTGTAAGGAGTTGCAATTCCTCAACTTGGGGAAGGATAGGCTTATTGTCTATCGTTTCGAAATGCACATAATTATTGATAAGACATTTATGTGCACTAACGTAATACCTTGAAAAAATTTTAGATATATAAATTAGATATCCATGATTAAGAATATATGGAGGAAATCGGGAAATAAATCGATTTATGGTTATGAAATTCAAGTGGGGAAAATGTGAAATCTCATTCCTAGGTGTTATTATTAAATTAAGTATTTTGTTGTCGTATTCGTAGTTACGACACATTTATGTTTACGGCGTATATTTTTACGATAAGTGAAAATGACAAAAATGCCCCTAGTTGGCTAACTAGAATTATATGAGGACATACTTTATTCTCCCATGTTTTGCCTTGTTTCTAGGCATATTTGGATAGAGCTCGGTCCTATGAGCGCATAGGAGAAAATTGTTCGTGAAATAGAGTTTTAAAGAAGGAGAAATTAACGATTAAAAGAAGGGGTAAAATGGTAATTAGACCCTATATCTGGAAGACTCCAAGAAAGCTAGAGAACTTCCAGTGCCGCGTGTGTGGCTGTGATTGGGGGAGAAAAAGAAAGGAGGAGAAAACTGCCAAATCTCGGAAGGAAGAAATGAAGGAAAGGAGAAAGAGGGAAGCCCAACAAACAAGATCCCCTTTGACCCGCGTGACCCAACCTGGTTCCCCTATAAACTTTCCGACAGTTTCTCGTCAATTTTTTCGATTAATTTAATCTTGCCTGAAAATGATTCACCATCATTCCACCTTCCATTTGCATTAAAAACCTAAGCCATTTTGGCTCTGAATTGTGAAGAATGAAGTAGTCGACTAACGACACCACGACGGTGATCCGTTATTTTGGCAACCTTCACTGTCGATAACCACCACCAAAAGACTTCACTTGAGGCAAGGAACAAAGCCCAAACCAATTTGGGGGCGGTGGAGTTGCATATTTGGTGAATTAGAGAACACCCAATTATTGGGTTTCCGACGAATCGAGGGTGATTTCAGTTGTTTCCCGGTCGAATCGAACTTTGGCCTAGGTATCTTCCCTCATTGAGCTCTATATGTTTGTTAAATTTCGTTAATTTTAGAGTTGGTCGGAAAATTTGGTTCCGTTCGCTCGAAACGGCCGCAGTAGGCAGCGCGTGGCTAGTGGACCGACTTTACCTTTTTACGCTAATTGCAATATTCTGAATTTATATTTGGTATCAGTTTGATGTGATTCGATTTTTTGAATCTAGAATTGAAAATATCCATCACTTGAATATTTAAAGGTTAAACAATTTAAATACGTCTGTGAACTACGATTGGCTTGATCCCTTCGTAGGGTACGTAGGCAGTCTAACGAAAAGGTTAGATGCAACCATAGAATAATTGAAATTAACTTTTGTGAATAATTGTCAAGGAAAGAAATTTATTTTGGTTAATAACGTAAAGATTAACCACGACTTTATTTTGGCTTCCAAATTAATAAAATAAGGAAATTTGATTGTGGTTAATAGGTGTGATTAAACATGGCTTTTACTGGTCTACCACCAAATTTAGCTTCCAAATAAAATTTTGAGTTGTTACAACTAACCTCTTCAATTTTGTACTTATTTTCTAACCGCGTCCAAAAGCTCCTTTGCCGATAAAGCGTTTCGATGCACATTGTAGAGAGCGGTTGATAAAGCAGTGAGAATGTGTCCTTTGCATAAAAAATCATCTTCATTTTTCTTGATCCTTTGATCCTTAAAAGCATTCGACACATCTATAGTTTCTTCAAGAATTGCTAGAAGACCATCTTGAAGAATGTCAGCCAACTTCAAGGTAGTCAGGAAGAACAGAACATTTTGTTGGTATTGTTGGAAAAATTGACCATTGAAGCGATTGAAATGAACAAAATCTTTATTCATGACTTGAATTGATTGAATAGTAGTTGCTAATGCCTCCATTGATCAAATTAGTCTTAAAGTTGTTGGAAAATAATCTGAAAATAATGATGCCAATAGAAAAGAAGAAAATGAGAACGTTAAGCCAAAGCCCGAATTGAATTCGCTTTCTTTAATAATAATTTGTCGCTCTTTCTTAGTGCAAAAAGGGTTGAAAAATAAATTGTCTCAATGATACTATGGACTCAAACTCACTTGATATTATTTCTTAAGGTTTGCACAACTTAAGAAATAATCTGAAATTTAGAGACAAGAAAGAAAGAAGGAAAAAGATATGTTCTGATTGTTGAACCCGTGTTGTATTTATAGAACTCTAGATGATGTTTCATCACTAGTTCTAACCCTCCAAGTCTATACCCAATCAATTATATGAGTAGAAGGATGCATTATTTCATAATTTAATTTGCAATCGTTAAGAATCATATATATCCATTCCAAACAATGTTTTTGATATATTTGATGGCA
This sequence comes from Cotoneaster glaucophyllus, assembly GCA_036320875.1. Lineage (NCBI taxonomy): Eukaryota > Viridiplantae > Streptophyta > Magnoliopsida > Rosales > Rosaceae > Cotoneaster > Cotoneaster glaucophyllus. The sequence goes on from CM070064.1 coordinate 18,812,941, forward strand.
CGTTTACGTACCTGTAATCATAAATCAATTTACGAAATTGGATTCCGATTATGGGATAGACCTTTGTTTACGTAATCTTGAGGAATCAAAATACATGTGGAGTCTGCATGCATTAAGGAATCCAACTCCTAATTTTGGAGGAATTGGACTCCCTACATAAGGGAGGTATTTCAATTCCTTGTGACTTGAGGAATCTGGAATATTTACCAATTATGCCCTCACTTGTTTCTAACTATCCCAACATTGCCCTTAATTTGACACTCACTATGCCATCTTTTAATAAATAATTTATTTATGTAAGGGTAATATAGTAATCAACCGATTTTTCATTCCGATTGAAGTGAATTAGTAAACAACTTATATGGACTCAACATGATACACCCTGACCTCAATTGAGGCATGCTGGTCTTCACGTGAAGGTGACGTAACCATGTGCGCCGTGCTGAAGTGAATGTGATATACTAATAAGTTAAAATAAAAACCGACTACCTATTTTACACTAGATAGGTATATGAGTACGAGTCAAGGTATTTAGAGTATAAATACACACACAACCAAAGCATAGGTATCAAAATGCAGTCCAGACAACTAAGTACTAATTATACAGGACATGAAAGAAACCCTACATTGATGGATGTCTGTCAGAACCGCTAAAGAATCCTCGTGAGCCACCAACACGAAATTCTATCTAGAACCTGGAGGGGCGCAAAACAGAAAGTGTGAGTGGGCAAAAACAAAGCTTTTTTTAAAAAAATCATTTCTCTTTCTAAAAGTAATAACCCCTCGTCGTAAAACCCGTATACTTTTCCAGAAAATAATAATACATGTGTAAATAGAAATCAGGCTCGAAAGTAAAGAAACCCAAGGTAAGTGCCATGTCAGGTATCCCAGTAATAAATATGAAGCCAGGTGATGTAAATCAATATAAATAATATGTCTGTCGAAGTCACCTAACGTGACATGTATAGCTGAACCTATATCTCATAATCAGTTCCTGCACACGAGTCGGAACCACCTAATGTGGTATGTACGACAGGCTAGGTGTAAATAAATATGCTCAAGTGCTACGATCACGTGAAGGTTGTGCGAAGTATCGCAAGTCACCTAAGAGTCGGAACCACCTAATATGGTCTGTACGACATGCTGGCACCTGCCTTGGATCCAAGGTGAACATCTGGTGCGGGAGGTGAACGATCACGTGAAGGCTAGGCCCTGGCCTTGGGCGGAGCACTAACACCAGGGTGCAGGATATTGAGCACTAAATGCAACCCAACATAATCATGCACACTACAATCACTACCATCAATATATACTCACCTGAAGCTTACCTGAGCGTCCGTAGCGTCAAACAACAATATGCATAACTATACTAATGCATATTCTAAAATGTAATGCAATTGACATGGCATTCAAATCGTACAGCCATTTAAAACAATTTCTGGGAAAACGTAAAACATATATAAGTATATATATATATATATATAAAAAACCAAAAGCCCACTCACTGGTATGTAGTTGGGTCGTAACCCCTGAGTCTCACCTGACTGCGCTCGTCCTCCGGAAACATCTCACTTGTATGTGAAACAACTATTTTAACATTAATTTTAAGCACATATACCAAACCGTGTAATAACTTCTCATACGTTGCTCAATTGGGGTGTTGGAATATACCATCATGGCCTACTCAACACCACGAAGATCCCCATATTTTTAGAATAATCTTCTGACCTCTCACGCACATGCCGTCACGTGCTGGCCACGCAGAGGCACGTGCCTGGCACGCTGACGGTAACCCTAACGCCGTTAGGGAATATTCTGTTAAATAGTAGCATATACCGTTAACTTTACCTGACGCCGTTAGGTATATTCCGTCAATGTTGACGGAATATTCTCCTTTCTTCTCCGGTGGTTCGCCGGATTCCGTCGCCGACCGCCGTTGCGTCACCAGAAACTGGAAAAAATTTAAACCTTAATATCTTCTTCGTTTTTCAACCAAATTTCATGAAATTTATATCAAACTGAAGCCCTAAACTAGAAGAACATGATCTTACCTTTCAAAGGTCCTAAATTCGACAGAACCTGGTCAGAAAATAGCTCGACATAACTAGCTAAACTGAGATTTTACGATCGTGTTTATTTCGACGTCCAAACTCTCCAAAACTAGTCTAGGGTTCCTATTAAGTTGATTGGGAACCTTTTCAAGTCTTGAAACCTCGTAAAACCTCGACGATCACATTGGAGTAATTTCAACTCCTCGCCGGAGTTCTTGGTTCTCTGGTTTCTGAAGTTAACACGCCCGAAAATTGACCATAATCTAGAGCTCAAGCGGAACACGAATATGGAAATCGTGAGTTCGGTCCGTAGAGTTTAGATGATGTTTGGAAGTTAAAGGTTATGGTTGTACTGACGGAGAAGAGAGTTCGAGAAAGAGGGAGAAGAAGATGGTTGTACGTGTGTGTGTAAGAGTCACGGGATAGGCCAAAAATAAAAGAATCAAGGCCCTGATTGGGCCATAAGATTTAGGGCAAAAGAAAATTAATCTAAAACGAACCCAATTTCTAATTGGGTCCAAACTTGGGGAAGATATGGTGATTGATCAACTCTTTTGGCTTGATTACACAATCATTTATTCGTAACATTTTCGTTACGAACCCAACTCAACCATAACTCGCGTCAACGCACTCGTGGCTTCGAATACGATTTAATTACGACAACAAGAAAAATAAATTAAAACCACATACATACATCCACGTCATTATGACTCGAGGACACTATCATCATTCCCACGCATTCGAGGGTAAAATATATATTAATTTGGGACGGATCGTCACACAACATCATTCCTACTCCGATTTTAGACAGTTTTAGTAAACAACTTCAACAGGAATCTGATTCTGATTCCACCTCAATCCAATTCCTCCTCAATCCAATTCCTCCTCAATTCAATTCCTCTTAATTTGATTACGGATTAGTAAACGCGCCATGAAATTTTCCAACAAACATGGTAGTGGCTTTCTCAGCTTCGCCAACCGGATTATCCGTCTTAGCTTATGTGGTTGCTCTAAGGCTCTTAGCGGTGAGGTGGAGCTTCACATCTTGGACCCACTTAAGGTAGTTTCTTCCAGAGACCTCTAAAGCAGTAAAGTGGATTTTATTCAAATTCATCATTATCCCTGTCATAAAGTAGATGGACAAGATTGTGGTTAGTGTAATGGAGACAAAATTTATTAATACATTCACATAGGAGTAGAACATTCAGGTTCTATTAGACATGTATTGATATAAATTTTCATGAGAAACTTTACGTTTTCATGGGTGCACTACAAAATTCGTACTTATTAGAGGCAGTTTTATTTGCATCTGTTAATTATTATTAGGTGCAATTATATTTCTACCTCTAAAACTAAGGAGTGGGGGATAAAAATTTGCCCCTAAAACTGCCGTTGCTATTACTCCAACTGCACCTAATAACATCACTTTCCGCCCTTATTACTTTTCCTGCCATGCTGGCAGTTAAAGCAATTGAGGCATACAATTCTGCCCCTATTGTAGAATTTATTTAATTTTAATTATTTAATTTTACTTTCCTCATAAATTAGATTAATATATACTTACATTTTTGGTCAAATACAAATATATATATATATATATATATATATATATATATATATATTCTAGATATTCTTCTTGAATGCATTGAAACAGTCTTCTACTCAAATAAATTTCTTTACTAATGTTAAATCTTTGATTTACAATGTTTATAGGGAATACATAAAAGAGGAAGAAGTACAAATCTAGCCCAGAATGTAGTACATATAAAATTATAACAAAACTTATATATAATCAAAGACTCAATCTTCAGCCTCCAAAAGCCCAAATGCATACGTCTTTTATCATTCCTTCATCCCTGCAGATACAATAGAGGGAGATGAAAGAAAAGTTAATAGATTTCCACAAAATAAAACTTCAGTTGAAAATCCCAGATAAAAGTGCAATATAAGATAAAGTAATGTTTAAATATAAACATAACTCACAAAAAAATAAGAAGAAACATGTATTGTCACCCTTCTCAAAAGAATAGTACATTAAATCTTCAAAAGCAAAACAAAAAGTAACAGAGAAAGCCCAACCCCAAATCGAAACCGATTCATAAGGTATTCTTCTAAAAATAGAAATCTTATTCTTCTAAAAATAGAAATCTTACACCAAGTTAAAAGTATAAGAAAACCCATAAGTGAAGATTTGACACACCCCGACCAAAAATTCAAGGCGTGCTGGCCGTCACGTGAGGGTGACGTAGCCATGTGCGTAGTGCGAAAGTGATAAGAGAATAATAATGCAAGTAAATAAAAACCAAAGTAACTAATTTAGTCTAGATGAACACTACAATACAAGTGACGAGGTTTAAGTGTGACAACACTTAATCAGAGCATAGGTAGCCTAAGTGCAGTCCAGCAAGGCAAATATTAATTATACAATACCAGAAGGATGGTCCTACATAAAATACAGACTATCAGAACCGCCGTCACGTCCTCGGAAGCCACTAGCAAGAACTCCTACCTAGAACTTGGGGGGGGCGCAAAACAGAAAGTGTGAGTGGGCAAAAATAAAGCTTTTCAAAAACATTTCATTTTCTCAAAAGTTCTAACCATTTGCTATAAAACCTGTATAATTTCCCAGAAAATAGAATACATAAACACCTATGGATACCAAAATCATTCTCACCATCCAAAGTCTCAAAATGTATGCCATGCAAATCTTATATGAATAATCGAAGCAACCAGATGAAATAAAACAAAGAATAATAATATGTCAGCCCGATCCACCTATGGTGGCCTGTACGGTTGAATCTATAGCTCATCAAGTGTACTTAGCCGGATCCACCTATGGTGGCCTGTACGGCTGAATCTATAGCTCATCAAGTGTACTTAGCCGGATTCACCTAATGTGGCATGTACGGCTGAAAGCTCATCAAATATGCTCAGCCGGATCCACCTAATGTGGCCTGTACGACTGATAGGCAATCTGTACGATAGTGCCGAAGTTGCCAATTATTGCAACTTGTTCGACAATGTCAGAATTGCATAAAACATAAATATAATCATGTCATAACTCTATCATTTAAAATAACACTATAAACTTACCTGAACTTACCTGTACGTCCGCAGCACCAACCATAGTATATGCAACTAATAAATACATAATCTAACGTATAAACACTTAACATAATATTTTAAAGCATATAACCAATTATATGACTTTTCTGGGAAAACACAAGGCATATATACATATATAGAAAACCAAAATGCCCACTCACTGATATGTAGAAGGGTCGTTGCTAGTCACAATTAATTGGATTCATGGCAAACGTATCATGCATTCATAGTTACGAATGCCTTGTCAACACTTATGATTTTCATGGAACTTAATGATCTCTAACTGTATCTCTAACTGTCACAAGATTAGCGCAAGGCCTTTACCCAAATTATTCTCCAACGGTCCCCTACATGAATGCATAGAAGAGATACAGTTAGAGATCATTAAGTTCCATGAAAATCATAAGTGTTGACAAGGCATTCGTAACTATGAATGCATGATACGTTTGCCAGGAATCCAATTAACGCGATTGTGACTAGCAACCTTCACTACCCATGAATATAAGTTCATAACGATTAGGTGAAACTCCCTTATATTCTAGCATCAAATTCAAGCATGCAAACTAAGCGGGCCCTCTTAATCGACATACAAGAACAAGTTATGAATAAAATAGTTAATTGAATTGCATTCACGTTTCGTCAAATCACAATTGGAAGAAATCAATTCATATCTCAAGCATGTTCATGGCTTCAAATTTCCCCCTAGCTAAATAGGGGTTTAGCCACTCATAGCAACAACAAAATTAGAGAATAATAAAGTAAGCATTGAAAGTAAGAACGAAGTACACCTAGAACGATCCAATCTTCAAGCTTGAAACGTCAAGGGTTCCTTCTTCTCCACCTTGTTGCGGCACAAGTGTCTAAGGTTGTGTATGGATGTGTTTTGGCTAAAAGGATGGAGGGATTGGTGCGGCAAAGGTTAGTTTATGGCTGGAAGTGTTTTTGTGAATGAATGGATGGATGTAGGTGAATTGTGGTGAAGGATGGGTGGTGGAATGGTATGTTTAGGGTGCAGCAAGGGCCTTGTATTTATAGGGGAAGGTAGAGCACGGTTTGGAATGATTTTAGGCAAGGTTTTTATTCCAAAACCTAAGGGGAAAGGTAAATAAAAGTCAGAATCCAAAGAAAAAGGGTAAGTAATATGCGGCTGACCTAGGGAGTAAAGGAAATCAACCTCCTTGCACATTAGGATTAGGAAACTTTGACTTGGTCAACCCTCCTTCTTCTTGGATTCCTTTTCCTTCCTTGACTTGAATTAATTTTTCTTCCTTTCCTTGGCTGATTCCTAGCATGCTTGGGTCTTCAATTTCGTCCATCTACATTGCTCCAAGCATATGCTATCCAATTCATGCCCAAAACTGCTCCAAAAGGCTCCAAAATGCACTTTCTTGCTACTTTAACCCTTTGGACCTACAAACACACGAAAATAGCTTAAAATACTAAAATAACTAATAACAATTAACATAAATGCACGAAAACAAGCTAACTAAGTCGCATAAATATGCTTCTATCACTCGTCCTCTAGGTATGTCTCCCCACTTGTAGGCCCTAAAAACGACGGAAAATGGCCAGTGCACCTTCGACAAATCCGGTCACCTCTGCAACTTCTTGAGCTTTAAAACCTTGTGTAATACGTAGGATCACGATGAATGAACAGTGATCTCGTCGGAGCTCACTGGTTCTCCCGTTTTTGAAGGTTTCATTTCCCACCATAGGTATGATCGTGCTCAGGAGCTCGCAAGGAACTCAAATATAGTCCCTAAATGTTCAATCTGTGGATGAATGCAAAGATTGGGAGTTGTCCGTACAACCTGTACGAAAGAGAGCGTTCGAGAAGAGAGAGAGGGTGTGTAGATGATGGTCTCTGCGCGTGTGTGTGTGTATGTGTGCTGATTGGGCATCCAAAACAAAAACTAAATTCTAATTGGGCCAAAAACTACAAACAACCCTACAAAACCCTAAACTCTAATTAGTTCCAAATAATTAGGACTTCAAGCCATTTGTCCATTTTTCTTAGCCCAAAACACAAAATATAACCCAACACTCAAGGGTAAAAATGTCACTTCCACGTCATCGAAAATAAAATACGTTAAAAGGCCTTTACCTTAAAATTTCTTGAAAATTTTCAATCAGTTGTACTTCGAATTCTTCAAATCCGAGCACTCTCCCCAGTCTTAAATTTTGTCGCTCAGTTTTTTGATCTTTGAAATATCACAATGAAGAAAGATAAAGAACAAATATAGAAGAAAATATTATGAAGAAGGAAGAAATGAGAGAGAACACGAGTTCAAAAGGAAGGAGTAGATAGAGGGTCTGTGCGCGTGAAAGGTTGGAAATGAGATAAATAAGGGATGTGGGTGCATAGGTATCGGAGAATTAGGGTTTTGGGAGTTAATATCTTTTGATTTATCCATTAAACACATCCAAAATAAACGGAAAAAACATGTAATACCTAACTAAAATTATTAAATTTCATTAAATATATTAGAGACCCATTTATTCGCCTCTAATATCTTAAATTAATAACAACAATTTTTATTCCTCCCCTATCACTTTAATTAGAGGCAAATTTATATATCCGCCCATAATGCAAATTAATAGAGATGAATCCTTGTTTTTGCCCCTAAGCTACTGCCCCTAATAATCAATATTCTTGTAGTGGTGTAATGTTTTAAGAAAACTTCGGGTTTTCAAGGCATATTTTTTGAAAAGTTTCAGGTTTAAAAAAATTTATGAACTTCAGGTTTATGGGTTCCTCCAAACAAACACAAATATATATAGAAAAATATCCAACAAATATATGTATGTCTTTAAGGCCTACGATAATAAATTGAATTAATTATTGGCTAAAAATATATGCATGTAGGTCTTCAAGTCTTCAGGGCCTACGATTATAAACCCAATATTGCCTAAAAACAAAATTACGATAAAACTTGGCGGCGCAAAATTGGACCAAAGCCCTAATGGGCTAAAACCGTGAAAACCATACAGCTAAAGCCCAAAAATTGGGTTGGGTTGGTACACGGGCCAAGTCAGGTAAGGCAACAGGCCCTGTTGCACACGAAACGGGCTGTAGACTTAGGCTTAGAAATTGACCCAAAATGGGCTCTGATTTGGTACACCGCGTCACGGATGCACCAGTCACGGTGCGATACGGTGTAACTAGGGACACCACAGTCTAAGTGGGCTGGTGTCGTGCGGGCCAAGAGGAGCAGCTACAGTGGGCCCTTGTAGGCAAACCGAAACAAAAAAAAATATTGGGTTTAGCTTTCGACAGAGAAAGATCCAGGCCTACGTCGTGGATTGGACCAAATAATGCCCCAACTGTACTGGTGTGCTTTGCTAGTGAAGAATGCCAGTGCCACGGCTTCAAGCGACAATGTCTGGTCGGCATTGGTAAAAACGAGTCAGGGGGTTCGACAGGGAACCAATCCCAGGGACGAAGGGGAGAATCCTTGACGTCGGGAAGGGTCCTGTGAAATTCAATCGTCATAATTTGACCTAAATCGATGAAATTCTTCTGGAGTTTCGATGGATTCTATCAAGATTAGTCGTGATATTCCAGAAACATGTATTCATCAATTCCCCCTGAACTTGTGACCATTAGCCAATTTCCCCCCTCAACTCTCATAATTAGTCAATTTGCACCATACTGTTAATTTTTTAATTTGGTCATAATTAAATAAGTGTGTGTAAGAAACTAAATAAAATGTATGTTAATCATTTTCCTATATCTTTATCGTATTACAAATAGATTAAAATTTAGAATTTTACAATTTATCATAGATAGTATTATTAGTCATAATAAATCAGTATGGAGTAATTTTATTTGATTTTTGACTATACAAAATTCATAACGAAAAGGATTGATGTGTAAATTTTTGTATGTGAATACATTTTTCTTTATAAAAGTGAAAGCAAAGTTCAAGTAAATTGCGGAGAATCGAGCTTTAGTGCAAAAATGGCTAATATCGTATCCATCATTGGATGTCTCTTCATTGTGAATGAAGAGATAATTGGATATCTCTTCATTATGACTAAAGAGATATTTGGGTGGAAACATTACAAGTAATGACTTAAGTGTGTTCCATCATGAAATGCAAAATATATCGCCATATAGAAGTTTACAACAATGTTGTTTGGATGGGAAAGTTCATTTATGAACTCTCCATTCGGTTCCAACCAGAAAGTGTCTTTAGTGTATCGACACTACGGCACTAATAAGGCGATAGCTCAAGCCAGGGAATCAAGGTCTCATCAAGATCCGAACTCAAGTGAGAGACTGAACCACATGATTGAGAATCATGTATAATGGTGATGTCGTTATTCTCAAGGTTGTTTCTATGGGTAACATATAGATATCCATTGTCTAGGCCTACTACTCAGCCATTTTTGAAATGAATTCAGAAGAGGTATCATCATTGATAACCAAGCTGATTAGCTCTAGTTCAAATGGGAGATTGTTGGAAATGTGCCCTAAAACCAATCATACTTTGATACTTTACGGATATTTCACATGTTAAACTAATCTAGTTTAATATAAAGGGCAAAGATTATTGTTTTAAGCCATCTCATATAAATGTTATATGCTTAAACAATAAGTCCAAGGAATATGCAATTGGGAGAATGTGATCTAAAGAAGTTAGATTCATGAGACCATTCTCTCGTATACATATCCTAAACATTCCTGATCATAGGATTGCCAATTGGGCATTGACAATCCGTTAAGATCATTACGTGCTATGTCTTCTCTTAGGGAAAGTGATTGGTCTCGAGTCATTGGTGTAACTGACACCAAGACAAGAATGTAGGTGCTTGATATAGAATGAGTCCAATGAAAGCGATCAACGAGGAGTTCTCATATTCATATCACATGAAAATTCATGGTTGGGATAATGCAAAGCAGTCATTTGACCTGAGGCATCACAGTTGTCTTGTGGTTAGGTCCTTGATCTTTGACTATGTCAAAGTCACTCCGTCAGAGGGTGTTCACGGCATAGTTAGGGGTTAAGCCACTTAGCCATGGAGGTAAGTGAATGCGGAACAAGGGATCTCTAACCTTCAAACCATTTGAGGGAGAATACTTTATGATATAATTAAGAATATCTGGCCAGAGTATGAATGAGATTTAGGAAGTCATTCCAAATCACATTCAAGGTAATCATATAAGTAAATGAATCACATTGGATAGTAGACATGAATAAACTGTCAAACCAAACAATGTGGTCAAGAGTATTGTATTAGAGAAAGACCGTATTGCATTGTAATCCTAAATTGAATAGGTTCTCCACCTCTTATAATTAGCTTGGGTAGCCATGATATACTGCTAGGTGTCACTCATGGTTTGTGGAAGCCCTAAAGGTGTATAATCACTAAAGGGAGAATTGAAAGTATGTTTCAATTCACAATCGATCATTAAGAGGAACAATCGCCCACTGCCTCGCTAAAAGGAACCTAATGGATCGTACACCGTGTAAGGTAGAGATTGAAGAAACAACAAAGTTGAGTAAGAATAATTAAATGGTTTAATTATTTATGGCTAGGATTAATTAATACGTTAATTAATCAAACGAATATGTTCGTTATAGACCTCGGGTTAGTTTTGGGCCTCAAAGCCTAATGAGATTTGAATGTCAAGCCAAATAACTTAAGTTGTATGACAACTTGAAAACACAAAGGGCTTGAAAGCCCAATGAACCCTTAATGGCCGACCATATAGAGAAAGGAGTGGGTTTTGGACTTATTACAAGTTTGCCACTCCATTGTGAGGTGGTATAAAGGCAACTTTATAGCCATTTCATCCTTAGGGTTTCTTTGAGGAAATTGGAGAGAACACAAGCTCTCATTTTCTCTCTAAGAGGTCGGCCACCCTAGAAGAACTTAGCTAGCAATCTTACTTCCTCTAGGCCACTCATCTCTTCATCAATGCTCTCTTTGGTGTGGAAAATTAGAGTTTCTCTAATTTGGGAACTTGGAGAATCCTTTCAACCATCATCCTCCAAGAAATCTATGGAGCTAAGAAGCAAGGAATGAAGGCCCTCTCCTTGGGTGATTAGCCTTTGCTTATGCAAAGAGGAATCAACAAAGGTATAAGATTTCTCAACTCACTTTGTTCTTGAGTTGAGTCTTGGTTCACCACAACTACTAGGCTTTGAATTTCATGGGTAATGTTTTGTTTTGAGTGCATACAAGCATGATTCTGCCTTTAATTGTTAATTGCATGCCATAGATGTTGCTCAAATGAACATATTTTTCAAAAAAAATCCTTCATTTCTCTCGTCGTAAGACTCGTTTCCAAACTACTAGATATACCTCTATCTCTTTGTGAAAAGGTCAATCTTGTCCAAAACCAAACGTTCGAGAAAGCAACAGAAAGGTTCCACCATTCATCCTAGTCGCAATACCATGTTGTGTGAACATGCCTGAGTTCCTTCTAGGCCTAGTGTTGTTTGTCCTAGGTCTACCAAAGATTTAGATAAAAACCTCATGTAACTTTGTAATGTGATTTGTGTTGTGTCTCACGCTGAGCCTTGTCCTCCATACTTTCCAAAAGGGTCTCAAACTACTTTTTATTATTCCCTTCATGGCTTGTGGTTTAGCTGTTCATTATTGGTGCAAGTATTACAAATGTCATCTTGATCTCTATCTTTTCATTTGTTTGCACAAATATGTTTGGGTACATTGTTTATGCTTTTGCACAAAACTATTTGTAAATGGACATCTTCCGTTTTTTGCTGAGTCACTATCCCTTCTCAGAAAAGTGATATGTTTTAAGGATATATCTATTAGTGCATGTTTCAAGCCGTGGTCTTGGTTTATGGGGAAGTGTAATATTTTGATGAGAGCTAAGGTTATGGGAGAGTATGAACTTTTGTGGGTGTACTGTGTACTGAGTTCATTTCCTAACTCTATTCTTTTGTGATTCTCTCATGTCAAGTTGCAATTCTCTACTCCATCTCCACAATTCCTTTGAGTTATCCTTGGTTTTGGCCTCTTCCTCAAAACTTATAGGTTGTTTGCTTTAGAGTCTATGCTTCTAGTATTGTTGCGACATTTGTCCATGAATTGGAAGAAGTTGTATCTGGTCAGTGTGAGTTGGTTGACTATATCTTTGACTCCATTGCTTCTAGTGACGTGTTCCATTCTGAGGAGTTATGAAGCTCGATTCCTGTAAGATCTCACATCGCCCAGGGGTATGGATCCTGTAAGCCTTATATGTATATTCCCATCTCTACCTAGCACGAGACCTTTTGGGAGCTCACTGGCTTCGGATTCCATCGGAACTCTGAAGTTAAGTGAGTACGGGGCCAGAGCATTCCCAAGATGGGTGACCCACTGGGAAGTTTTGCTCGCGTGAGTTCCCAGAAACAAAACCGTGCTACGGCGGAGTCGAGCCCGGGATGTGGTGGTGGCCCGGGCGGGGATGTGACAGTTCCCCTCATGCGTTTTAGTTTGAAATTCATTGGGGTATTATTTATGAGTGAGTTTATGAGTGTTTAGTATCTTAGGAGAGCACTTTTTATGGGAGAGTTTATTTTTTCTTTTCTTTTTGTGATAGCGGATTATTTGTAAATTGAAAACTCTCATTCTGTTGTACTTGGTTATGCTACTCTTGTGTTGGTTGTTCATGGTTGCGCTTAATATATTCCTTGATCATGCCATGTGCTTTTATCGGTTGGTATCGAGAATTTTACCTTCTTTTGGATATATTTCTGTTTTTGGTTTGCTCTTATTCTTTTGTTGCACCATTTTCATTCAATACAGTTGGCATTACCTTGTTATCTTGTCATTGTGCTCTTGAAAGTGAGATGTCTTAGGTTCGAATCTTGTGGATGGCGAATTTGATACCAAATTAGGTTGCCCATTGTGTGGCTTTGCCAAACTTCCCCTCATTTTTGTTGACGGCCTGTTATTAGTCCTTGATATGGTCAGATCATCTGCTGGGATGACAAGTGTCATTTTTCCTTGATTTGTTGAAAACAACCTACCATTTTGTTTAAAACCCCAGTTGGGAATTATAGCCTTAGGGCTGCCTCTTGTGTTCATCATCATAAATCCTAGCAACAAAATCACACTCTTGCACTAAACACCCAAATCGTTGCATATTAGGGTAGCATTGTGTTGTGTGCCCTTATCTCTAGCCTCACAATAAGCTAGCAATATTGTGGTTCAAATTTGCCTTTGGAAAAATCGAACCTCTCTCACTGACAAGTGAAGAGGAATGCCACTAAACTGTGGTCCTCTTTACTAGGAAGTGAGATGTCTTAAGTTCGAATCTTGTGGATGACGAATTCAACACCAAATTAGGTTGTCCATTGTGTGATTTTGCCAAACTTCCCCTCCTTTTAGTATAAAATATCGATGTACCAAAAAAAAAAAGTGATTGATTTATTTAGTATAAGACCAAACAAAAATCACAAATTAATTCCACGGATGCTTGTGCCCTCTCTTCGGACAGTGTCCTTTTTGGTCCTTTTAGGCCCATATATATAATGAAGAACAATTTTAGAAAGAGAAATCGGAGAGAGAGTAGTCAAAAGGGCTTTAGGGTTAGGGTTTTTGAAGCTGTTCTCTCAATTGCAATGGAGGAGATCACTGACGGCGTGAACAACATCACCATCAACGCGTCCGATTCGCACAAGAAGAACCGAATTCAGGTCTCAAATACTAAGAAGCCGCTCTTCTTCTATGTTAATCTCGCCAAGGTAAACCCTAATCCCTACCCTGTTCTTAATTTTCTGCCTATATATAAGCTTTTGTATGCCCTATTTGGTTTCTGGGTTTTCTTTTATTTCTTTATCAATTGCTTTGATTCTGCTGAAATTTGAGTTTTCTGGTTAATTTGGGAAGAAATTGGGATTTACCTGGAAATAAATGTTTTCGGTTGACATAGACGCAGTGGCAGTCCTTTTTTCCAAGTGTTTCGGAATAATTGTTGATTATTTTCAATTTTTATTTATTAATAATTAGTATGTTTATGGCATTTTATTGTTTTGCAGAGGTATATGCAACAGTACAATGAGGTGGAGCTCTCCGCTTTGGGAATGGGTATGACACTTCAGCTGCTTCTATCTCATTAAGCACTATGTGTGTGTAGATCTCTGTGTTGTGTGCCATGTTAAGGTATCCTGTTAGACATTACCCTGGAATCATGAAAACATTGAGGTTCATAACTAAGTTCTGGAAGACAACTGAAATTTAGCGTAGTTTGTTTGTATACGTGTTGATTCGGTTCACTCAATTTGACAAGTTGAGCTATTAGTTTCTGAACAAGCTAAGATGACTTGCTATTTTGTGTCTATTTTTTGTCTGCCTAAGGTGGGAAGAGAATGGTTACTAATTTGTTGAGCCATTATGTCGTAATAACCTGCTTTCTTGTATTGAGAACATGAATCGAATAGTTCATTAGTAGATGTCTTTATATGGAAAAAGTAGCCTTTTGTTGCTCGTTCCAGTTTGTTGATTGCTTATGCTTAGGTTTTCTTGCTTGTGCTTAGCACAATGCTTACAACCATTACCAAGGAAATAACTCTTTACCATTTGAGCATATTCGTAGAAACAGATTTGCTCCCGATTGGGAAACAAGATAAGGTGGCTTTGGGTAAAATGTTTAGTTGGTAGTTGTAAGGGACAAATGGAAATGTTTAGTGAACAAGTTATCTGAAAAAAGGCTAGGCAACCTAGCAGGGTTACTCTAAGGTAGCGTTTATTTTGCACAATGTGATTCCGGAATCCATTACCCATTCCCATTTGGGGGTTGGGGGGTGGAGAGGTGTTCTAAATCCAGTCACATGCAACACATTCCCGTTCTGTTATGTTGCCACATTTGGAATTGAGATGCTTTTTATTATTATGAATATTGTAGTTCTTGATTATAGGTATGATTTGTCTATTCTTAAAGCTGATGCAAGGATTAATATCTCATTGTACTGCTGCAGCTATTGCCACGGTCGTTACAATTGCAGAAATTCTGAAAAACAATGGGCTGGCAGTTGAGAAAAGTGAGACTTCTATTTTCTTTTCCGCTTTTCGAAAATAAACTATCAAACTATCAAGTTTACTTATATTCTGGGATGTGAATGCAGAAATCATGACGTCAACTGTTGACATTAAGGATGATTCTAGGGGGAGGCCAGTCCAAAAAGCCAAGGTATGCCAATGTGATCTTCTAATGTCCAATAGCCAGTCATTTGTCCTCAATTTATAGAATGAGTTCTGAATCTCATCTGAAACGTCTGTTTGGGTTTCTGTAAAAGAATAAGTAAGATGTATATTAGTGAAAGAATGGAGTTTTGAGTGGAGAGATCCTTTTACAATTATTGTTGCCCTATTGGATTTGTTTGATTCATAAACATCAGTTTGCATTTATATTATTGGGCTAATATGGCTTGGTGAAGTTGTTATGTGGACATGCCAAACTGTATTGGTTTTAAGAAAAGCATAAATGTGGTATGAATGGCAAAATTATACACCTTACTGGTCGGTGCACTTTTTCGGAGATTGCTAATTTTAAAAGAAATGCTTGTTGTGTCACTGACCATCTATTCATGCGTTGGCAGTGTGCTGCTGTGTGAGATTTAAGGGGGAAAAAAAATTGTCCATTCTACATGTATTTTGAGTGTCGTTGTTCCAAATCCCAGTAGGGTTGTCACTTCATATATTATGTATGGTTATTTGCAGTTACTTTTTTTTTCAACCTTATAGCAAAAACGTGCTTTCAAATTGTATTTGGTATCTATTTGGTGTAGGACATATTGTCAACTTTGTTTTCCAACTTCTTCATAAGAGTAGTACCATTTTTGTGAGGCCTTCTAGCTCAAGTTGTAGAGCACTTTAAGGTCACATTCATGATGAGATTGAGTCTTGTCCTTCCTGTCCCCTTCCAAGTATTCCATTTTGTTAATATTGATATATTCTTTTGGCTTTAGATTGAGATAGTACTTGGGAAGTCAGAAAACTTTGATGACTTGATGGCCGCTGCAGCCGAGGAGAGGGAAATTGCAGGTGCTGAGGACTAAAGCTGAAAAATATTCTCTGTTGGGAGCTTCTCTGACAGTGTGTTTGGCTTGAATTATGTGCTCTAAAGCTGGTTATGGAAATAAATTTTGGTATAGTATATTATTCAAGCATAGAATATTTTATGGAAAAGGCATTTTCTGTATGCTATAACCTCTTTTTCCTCCATATTTGTTGTTGATGGGGGTCGGGGTATTTGGTTTGTGGGAACTTAACTCTTTATTGTTGATGAAATTAATCTTTTACCAAATCAAAAAATTACAAATTAAAAACTAAATCAAATTGCTGCACGACTGAAATCGCGACGATTGAAAATAAATATAGACAGAAGCAGAACCTAGTCAATTTATATGGGCCAAAATCTCCTCCTTTTCTTTTATCTTCTTTTGTTTTTTTAATTTTTTTTTCTTTTTAACTTTTTTAGGTCAGTTGCTTCAAAAAAAAAAAAAAAAAAAAAAAAACTTTTTGTAGTTTTTTATTTTAATAAATCGGTATTTTTACACTAAGGAAATGGGGAGTTCGGTTAAGTCATACAATGGACAATTTAATTTGATATCAAATTTGTCATTCATGAGATTTGAACTTAGGATTTTTCATTTCTAAGTGAAGAAGAATGCTATCAGATTGTAGTAATGAGTGACATAACAGCTCATTACTTAGATTAGAAAACAAAAAGTACATAAGCCCCAAAAAAGAAATGCAAAAGCACCTAACTAGTCAAGGCTCAACTTCAATAATTTCAATAATTACAGTATGAGCTAAGCCCAAGTCAATTTAAGCGAATTTACGGTATGGGCCAAGCACCTAAGTAGTCTAGGCGAATTTACCAAGTCAATTTAGGATTATGTTTCCTATTTTATTTCAATTTATTATGTTTCCTAATTTTATTCTAAGACCTTTTGGGTTTATTTTGTACTAGTATAAATAAGATTTTTAGCCATTAGGTTAAGGGGGGGAAAATGTATGCAAGATTTGGAGAAGCTTTTGTGCAAAGCTTAGAGATTTTCAGACTTTATTCTACAAGGTGTTTTCATTCTTTTTCTAGTTTAATATAATTATGTTGATTTTAATTATGAGTATGAGTAGCTAATTTTCTTTTGCTAGGGTGAGGCCATGATCCTTAGCAAGAATATGTAGTCTCTTTCTAATTTTCTTATGAATTTATGCATGCAAGTTTTGGATTGTTAATCACTGTGCTTTGAACTATCTATTTGTCTTAGTAATTCGCGACCATTAGGATATTTAGAAAAGTAATTTGATGCAATTTTGGCGGAAGGCTGTCCCTGAAATTGGCGCTGGCTTCTTGTGGTTAATATGTGTAACTACTTGGGATGGACGACACGTCTTAGGAGTTATATGGTTTTTCAAAAGGTTTTCACAAAACTTAATGAGTCTTGCATGTTCATATTCGATCTGGATGCCACATACGGGTTGCATGTTAGATATACGTTCTATGTTGGGGGTTCCCAAGTAGGGCATACTTTAGGAAAACCTAACCTTCAAAATATGGATGTGTAATTCATAAGGAATTAGGAGAGCTACATAGGATTGTTAGGGTGACGGTGGAACCCTAATATTCTCTTATTTGATTTCTAAAAATTGTTTCCTTTTGCTTTCTCTAAAAATTGCAGATTTTAATTAGCCTTTTTAATTAATTTCGTTTTTCTTAATTTAGGTCATTAAATCACCCTTTTCCAATCTTTGTTTCTAAATAATTGACTAAGATTTTGGTTTAGCATTAAGGCCTTGTTTGGCACACCGGATAGTACTACCGGATAGTATTAATAATACAAAGCGGGTGTTTGGTGAACTTCGTATGAAATAAGCACCGACTATTTAATCTGGGTCCACTTATCTTATACCCCTCACACCCGGCTATTTATCCCGTCTAAAACCACGGGACATTTTAGTCGGCTTCTTCTATCCTTCCTCTCCGAATGCTCTGTCTGTCCTTACAGGTGCCGCCCCTCCCTCATTCATCTTCTTCTTCGTCTAAATCCTAGTTCATATTCTCATTCATCTTCTTCTTCTTCTTCCCAGGTTCTGCTCCTCCCTCAGTTTCATGAATTTTTTTTGCAATTTCTGATTTCTGGGTTTTTTAACGTCTGCAACTTTCTGGGTTTTTTAACGTCTGCAACTTTCTGCCATTTTCGCGAACTCGACCCCCTCGTCGTCTTCCTCCCCGTCGCCTTCTGCCATCCCCTGTAACTGCCGTCGCCTTCTGCCATCGTCCTCCTTGTCACCTGCAACTGCCGTCGGGGAAGAAGAAGAAGAGAGAGAGGGAGGGAGTTTGGGGGTGCGGCGGAGAGATCTTGGTTTCATTATTTTTTGGGATTCTTCTGTGTCGGGGAAGAAGAAGGGAGAGAGAGGGAGGGAGTTTAGGGGTTGCAGAGAAATCTGGGAACCAGATTTCGTTTTTTTTTTTTTTTTTTAAAGTTTAATTTTATTTTAAGTTTTCTTCCTATCCGATATAATACCAAGCACTGTATAAATAATACGATCATTAATCCGATACTGCACCAAACGCCCGACTAATTTAGTCAGTACTGTCCGATGACTATTTATCCTATCCGACAGAAATAGTCAGTACAGTCCGAGCTGCCAAACGAGACCTAATTGTTTTAAATAATCCCAGCGGAAAACGACCTTGCTTGAGCCGTTTATACTACAACAACCTTGTTCTCTTGCAAGTATTTTGTGTATTTTTATCCTTACTTTTGTAGTTGGTAAAAATCCTATCAGACGACTTATAAGCAATCTCGGCAGGTTGAACAGACCGTCAGCCTGAAAAGTTTGCTCGAGGTGATACGACGTAATGGTGATACACACACCAAATTGCTCGAGCTATTGGTTAATAGAGTCTTCGAAGGTGGACCTGTTGAACAGTCCCGACAATTTCCACTTAAGAATAGTCTACTACAGGTCGAAACAGGATCTGCTCGGCTTAAAACAATTGACTTGGAAAAAAGAGGAGGGTCAAGCAGTAGATCAGACGGATCCGACCAAAGAGTGGAAACAACATTCCGTCGATATGATCGAGGTCCAAAGGATGATCGATTCGGCCATGAAAAAGGTGTCGAAGTTCTTGAAATTCATTCATCCATACCTAGCTTACATGGAGAAGTTTGAATATCCTAAAGGCTTTAAGATCCCAGATTTCAGTCTTTTTGCGGGATAATCGTCCTTGTCTTCGTTAGAACATGTAGCTCGGTTCACTGCGCAATGCGGAGATGTTAATAGTGATTTCCATAAACTGCGTCTATTTAACTTTTCATTGACATGCTCGACATTAGCGTGGTACATCAACCTCCCACCTAACTCTATCCAAAGTTAGGAGGAACTGGTCGAAAAATTCCATGAGCAGTTCTACCGACTAGGGATGGAAATGTCAGTTTCTTCATTAGCTAGAATGGCTCAAGCATCTGATGAGTCACCAATGGATTATCTTAGATGGTTTAAGTCGGTTAGAAATTGGTGCCTAGTGCTTCTTCCCGAAGTCGAATTTGTTAGGCTCACCTTGAATGGGCTAGACGTGGAATACAAAAAGAAATTCCTGGGGGCAAACTTCCGAGACATGTACAAACTAGCTCAACACGTTGAGCAATATGACTACTTACTCCGAGAAGAGAAAGCTTCGAAGTTCCCGGTAGGAGGAACAATTTACAAAAACCCGACTGTCAGTTATGCGTCAGTCGAAGCTGAAGAATATGCCAATGTAGATGCGGCCAAGATAATAATCGACAAACCATATATATGGAAGGCGTTGGCTCATGCCAGTCCCAAAGATGCCAAAATTCGCTTGGTCACTGAAGAGTCGACCGTCAAAACGTCGAAAGTCTATACATTCGACCTAACTAAAGCTGACGCCATCTTCGATCAGTTGCTACTTGCTAAAGTTATCAAACTTCGGCCGGGGCATAATATACCTAAGGCCGAAGAACTGAAGGGAAAGACGTATTGCAAGTACCATAACTCGAATAAACACACAACGAACAACTGCGTCGTGTTTCATGATGCCATCCAAAGCGGGATTAACAATGGTAAACTTAAGTTTCCAAAAAAGAAATGGGCGTCGACGATGACCCATTCCCTACGGCGATAGTGAGCAGGGTAGATGCTCGTCTACATAGGGATAAAGGAAAAGGAAAGGTCGAGTTCGTTCCGATACGACACTTCTAAAAACAGAATTCTTTGCCACGACTAAAAATCAATTTGTTCTCAAACGAACCACCCCAAGATTTAATCAGACCCGCCGTTGTCGAATCAATGTCAAGCTCCATCGACGAGGAAACTAACGAGCCCACAGTCCTGTGTAGTCGGTGCAAACTGGACGTCGTCTTAGTTGAGCCAGAAGAGAAGCCACGACGGGTGGAAATACCGCGAGTGCATACAGCTACTAGGACGCCCCAAAAAATGCTAGGAACAGGCTAACAAAAAATAGTTTTCAACAGGCTTGGCCTTCAAACACAAGATACCAAGCCGTCTTCTGCTAGACGAAGCCTTGATTTCGACGCGCCTGTTCTATAATGAGGATTATTATGCGTGCAACTATGGTAGTTCAAGCTTACCCGTAAACCAGCGCACATTCAAACCTCCTGAGCCACGTGATTAGTGTTGGTATACCTATCATTCCCCTAACGGTGTGTGTACACTGCACTGTCCAAGTCATAGAAGCGTTGACGCTAAAGAATAGATTGCATGGCCTGTAGACGAGCAGCCTAGGAGACTTCGGCCCCCAAGTGGCAGCCGAAGGAAAAGGC
Organism: Cotoneaster glaucophyllus; assembly: GCA_036320875.1. Classification (NCBI taxonomy): domain Eukaryota; kingdom Viridiplantae; phylum Streptophyta; class Magnoliopsida; order Rosales; family Rosaceae; genus Cotoneaster; species Cotoneaster glaucophyllus. The sequence goes on from CM070064.1 coordinate 18,833,873, forward strand.
CAGTAATGATGACGAACGACAACCTCCGACCATTATGACAGAACTGTTCCATGGAAAACAGGTAGTCGATCCTGATTTCGAAACCACAATTGAGGAATCCGAAAAGCGGATCAAACTTCTTCTTCGGCCCGGGGAGATGAAAGTACGCCTTGAGTACTTCGGGAAGGAAGCCGAGAGCAAACTCCCCCCGTTCCCCATATAGGAACCGTTAATCAAAGTTAGACGGAATCTACACCCACCGTTCCTTGGGGAGGCTTTAGAGTACTGATAGGAGCATATTTATGCGACTTAGTTAGCTTGTTTTCATGCATTTATGTTGTTAGTTCCTAGTTAATTTAGTATTTTAAGCTATTTTCGTGTGTTTGTAGGTCCAAAGGGTTAAAGAGGCAAGAAAGTGCATTTTGGTGCCTTTTGGAGCAGTTTTGGGCATGGAATGGATAGCATATGCTTGGAGCAAAGTGGATGGACGAAATTGAAGACCTAAAGAAGCTAGGAATGGGGCAAAGAGAGGAAGAAAATAAATTGAAGACAGAGGAGGAAAAGGAATCCAACAAGGAGAAGGATTGACTAGTCAAAGTTTCCTTATTTTGTCTTAAACTTTCCTAATCCTAATCCACCTAGGTTCCAGCTGCAAGGAGGCATCCTAAATAATTTAGGACACTTAAATATAGGTTCTAGAAGACCTAATCCCAGCCACATAAGGTTGCCGCACCAAATCCTCCAACTTACCTTCCTTGCCGCACAAGCAAGGCTTTCCCTTTCTTTTTAGGAGCTGCCCCAACCCCCTTTCCCTTTTCCTTTGGGATTCTGACATTTAATTACCTTTCCCTTTAGGATCTTGAGTAAAAACCTTGCCCAATTTACTTCCAAACCGTGCTCTACCTTCCCCTATAAATAAATGACCTTGCCGCACCATTCTGGGCACCATCCACCAATCCACCCTTCACCATAACTCACCTACACCCATCCACCACCACAATTCACACCTAAATCCATCAACCACCCTTGTGCCGCAGCAAAGGAGAAGGAAGGAGACCCTTGAACGTGCTTGTCATTCAAGACGTTGGATTGTTGGAGCGTTTCTAGGTGTACTCTATTCTTTGTTTTCAATGTTTAAGTTTAATTATCTTTGTTTTGCAAACATGAGGAGCTAAACTTGTTTTAGCTAGAGGAGAATTCAAAGCCATGAATATTTGCAATATGAATCGATTACTTCCAGTTGTGATTTCATAAATCGTGAATGCAATTTGCTTAACTGTTTGATTGATAACTTATTCTTGTATGTTGATTAAGGAGGCCTACATAGTTTGCATGCTTGAATCTGATGCTAGAATATAAGGGAGTTTCACCTAATCGTTATGAACTTATATTCATAAGTAGTGGAGGTTGCCAGTCACAATCGTGTTAAGTAAATTCCTGGCATAAGTATCATGCAGTTCATAGTTACGAGTGCTTTGTCAATGCTTATGATTTTCACGAAGCTTAATGATCTTTGCTTGTATCTCTATTATGCAGTTCATGTAGGGGACTTGTGAAGAATAATTTGGTTGTTGATGCGTTGTCCGTCCAATTCAATGACTTAAGGAAAATCTGAAGGTTAATTAGTGCAGTTCACGGTTAATCTAGGGCATTGAGGTTCATGGTTTATCGAAAAAGCAACTGGAAATCAATTTGTATGCAAGTGTGTCATGTGTGGAGAAGGACCCTCTAGCTAGCCCATCACCCATCGAATTCCCCAAATTCGTTTTAAAATCTGTTTAAATTTACAATCTGTTTGTTTTGCTTCAAATTCGTCAAAACCAATCCCCCCCCTTTACTTTGTCTTGTGAAATTAGTTAGAATCTGTCCAATTGTGTGTTTTCAAGTGTTTTGAGTCAAGTTAAAATCAATTTTCGTCCAAAGTCGTTCTTAGTGTCCAGTTTGAGTCTATTTGGTTGTTTTAAGCTGTTTTGAGTCTTTTGAATCTGTTTTGAGTCCTTTGAGTCTAATTAAATGTTTTTAAGTTTGTTTTTGTGTTTTTGAGTCAGATTAGCAATCCCTCCTAATCCCCGGTCCAGAACGATCCCTACTTGCGTCTTTACTACAATTGTCAAAAAGAGGGTTTAATTTGTGTGCTTAACTTTTATCACATCAAATTTTGGGATTAGCAAACTTGCTAATCCTCTTTGTTTTCTTTTCGTGTGTTTAGTTTTGATTTCTGATTTTTGTTTTGTTTTTTGTTTTTATTTGATTTAGTTTTCTTTCTTTGATTCAGGTACTAGAGAAGCAAGACATGGCAATTGCTAATAATATTCAAGCTCAAATAGCGAATCTTACTTCTCAGTTGACACAATATATCGAGCAGACCACAATGCAAAGTGCCTATCCATTTGATGTGTCCTATATGCAGGAATATCAAGCTGATCAACAAGGTTGGGAGAGTGTCAATACCTGGGGTTATCAAGGCTATAACCAACAAGTTCAACATGAAGCATATTGGCAGCCATATGAGGAGTTCTATTCAAGTCCTATGTAGCCACCACAACCTCCCCCGCAACAATTCCAACCAAATTCAAGTTCGTCCATGGATAATGATCAAATTATTCAATTACTAACCACTTTGGTGCAAGGGCAGCAAAATCAAATCACAGAAATGCACAATTAACGCCAAAGAGGTGCAAAATCAAGCCAAGAAATTGGGCGAATTGGAGAATCAAATGGGAGAGATCGCAGAATTCATGGGGCAAATTCAAGAACAAAGTGGCATGGAGGTTGGAGATGAACCCAAGATGTCCGAATCAAGCCAAAACATGGATGAAAAACTGCTGTTCGAGGAAGAGGAGGATGACAAGGCCATGGCAAGGGAAGAACCACCCTTGCCGTAGCCTACCCTTGATCCACCACCCTTGCTGCAACCTTCTAGCTAGCCCATCACCCATCCAACTCCCCAAATTCGTTTTAAAATCTGTTTGTTTTGCTTCAAATTCGTCAAAACCAATCTGTGACAACCCGTCCCGAAAATTGTACTATTTGTTACCCTCGAATTATGGAATTACGATTCTACCCTTGAGCGTTGGATTGTATTGTAGTTTGGGCTAAGGTTAGAGGCCCAAAAGTATGTTGGTCCATTAAGATTGTTTCCAATTTAGTGGGAACCTATTAGCTAAGTCTTAGTTAGGGTTTACATTATTTTAGTTGAGGACCAATTAGGAACTAAACTTAGTTGTTGTTGGGATTGGTTGGTAGTGTAAGGACACACACACACACCCAAAACTGAAACAACACACTCTCTCTCTCGAACACTCTCTCCCTTCTCTGCAAAACGTACGAATCACAACCAAAATCACCCTAGACCTTATAGATCGAGTGATCAGAGACCATAACCACACTCCTCGTGATCTCAAGAGTCGATTGACACCATTACTTGGACGTAGGGAGACCTGGAAACCCTAGAACTCGAGAGGACCGTCGAGGTACAGTAGCACCTACTCGATCGTGGAAGTTTTGCATCATTTCAAGACTCCTAAAGGTATCCTCTCTTCCTCCTAAGTGTAATGGTTGAGTTTTGGTTAAGTTTGGACGTCGGAAAACCATGGAAATCAAACCTCTGACTCTAGCACTGTTCACCAACTTTTAAATGGACGTTTTTCTATGAATTCTAGGACCATAGCAAGCTTTAGGAGGTCCTCACGAACCTCGGAGTGGTTCGTTGGCAAGATTTGGACGTCGGGAAGCCCAGTTACAAGGAGTTGCAAGTGTGGCCGAACTATCGAAGCTTTTCCGGCGAGTTTTCGAAGACCTTGGACCTCGAAACAGGTAAAACGTGGTTCTACATGTCATAAGCTTCATTTTGGTACCAATTGCGTAGAAAATGGTTGAAAATTTAGAGAGATATGAAGTTTGGAAGGTTTTCCAGAAACCGGCGACCGGCGACTCGCCGGAGAAGAAAGGGGCATATTCCGTCAACTTTGACGGAATATGCTAACGGCGTTAGGTGACGCCGTTAGATTCTGTTAGGGTTTAACGGAATATTCCACGGAATATTCCTGACGGCGTTAACTGCTACCGTCAGTGTGCCAGGCACGTGCTTGCACGTGGGGGTGCGTTTGGCCGTGCCTTGGCCGGAGCGTGAGGGCGAGTGGAGTCTCCAAAAATTATTCAAAAAATTTAGGGATGTTTCTGAGGTTGTGTAGATCATTTTGGTAGATTCACACACCTTAATCGAGCAATGTATGAGAAGTTATTTCCTAGTTTCGTTTATGTGCTTTAAAAAAACGTATTTATAGTTGTTTCTCACATAGGCGAGACTTATCCGGAGGACGAGTGTAGCCAGGCTAGGCACGGAGGCTACGATCCGTCTACATACCAGTGAGTGGGGCTTTTGGTTTTCCCTATATACCTATATACTGAGTATTTTTCCCAGAAATGCATTTTAAATGATTTTATAAATGAATTGCCATGCCAATGCATACATACTTGTGATTATGCATTATGAATTGTATGCGCATGATTGTTGGTGCTGCGGGCCCTCAGGTAAGTTCCAGGTAAGTTATTGTGTTGGTAATAAGAAGTTGAGTTATGAAGAGTATGATGAGTTGTATTGAGAGCTCATTAACCTGCACCCCGGTGTTAGTGCTCCCGCCCAGAGTTAGGGGCATAGTCTTTCACGTGATGTTCACCTCCCGCACCACATGCTCATCTTGGATCCAAGTTAGGTGCACAGTCCTGTAGTATAGACCACTTTCAGTGGGTTCGACTCGTAGGTGACCCGCGATCATTCGCACAGTCTTCACGTGATTGTAGCACTAGAGCATATTGTTTTACACCCAGTCCTGTCGTATAGACCACTATAAGTGGGTTCGACTCGTGTGCAGGCATGATTTATGAGCTAGAGTTCAGCTGACGAGCTGTTGCAGTTATTATTGCATTTGAAATACTTACCTGATGATTTGATTAGCATGGCATGGCATATTCATGATTTGTTGCATTATTGACGATGATGATTTTCAGATGAGATTTAGTAGGTGGACTGTCACTACATTAGGGCACAAGTTCAATCCCAAGTTATTCTTGCAGTCATGATCAACTGGCAGATGTATTCACAAAAGCACTTCCCTCAGTTCCTTTTCAGCGTCTCGTTGCCAAGCTTGGCTCGATCAATCTCCTTAATCCAGCTTGATGGGGAGTATTAGACGATATGGGGTGACTGATACTGCCAGGTTTTATGTTTCCTCTTTCCATGGGATTCTCTATTAAGTCTAAGCCCTTAATTTGAGGAAGATTGACATCTAGATGACTTATTGATAGTTGTGTGCTAGCTACTTGCTGCACTCCCTTAATTTAAGGAGTGACATCTTTAGGGTTTATCAGGTTAGTAGGATTTGCCAAGGTAGGGTTGCTTGTAACCTTCTACCTCATTATATATCCCCCCTTGTACATTCAATCAATCTATGAAAAATACATTCAAACAAACTTAAAATTTCCACATCTATACACAAACTTATTCTGCATATATTTTTTTCAACTTATATTGAAAATTAATTTTCAGAGTTGCAATAATAATCATAAAAGTATCACACACAATAATTACATAAACGAATTTTACATATGGATATTATGACACAAACTGATTTTGAAAAAAATATAAATTGTAAAATAACAAAGTATATCTTGAGGAGCTTAGTTTCTACTGAAACTTAACCTTATCATGCAGAAATGAAAGTGCTCTTGCATAAATTGAGGAGTTCAGTTTTTTTTTTATTTTTTTTTAAATTTATTATTTTTATTTTATTTTATGAAATAGTAGGTTTTTTTTTTTGTTTCTAAACCAATTTTCTTCCAAACTTAACCCTAAATTAATTTTCTTCCAAACTGATCTTTTGCAAAATAATTTTGTGTTTTCGAGGGCAGTGGATGTGGATCTTTATTTTTTTAAGAGAGAAGTGGAATTTGTAAATAAACAAGTTATGAGTTGTGGTCACATTTTTATGGGAGAACTGATGCTGCAGAAATGTCGCTTGGGTTGAAAAACGATCAACTCTGTCGTCTTTGATTTTGTAGAAAACTCCTGAGTGAATTGAATTGCGACTGTCATTTCGGAGAAATGTATAATTCTCGAAAATTAGGCAGTGTATTTATTGGTTATAGGTATGAGCAATTGAAGCTTTTGGTGAGCGAGATTCGAAAAATATGGAGGATGAAGAAGAATGACGTGAGCTTGGAGGTTTTGCAGAGGGGTAATGACAATTCATTTCAATTATGTCTTTTTTTTGTTAACGTGGGCCATTTATTAATGCATCTGTGTGAGGATTTGTTACAGTTTGGTTCTTGTCTTTGAGCTGGGTTTTATGCTGTTTTGGGTTTTGTCTCTCTTTAAAATGTTTAAAAACAAGTGGAGTAGTGTGAAATATGTTGTATGTTTTTGTCTCTATAAGTAAGGCTCCCTAAAATTTAACATCTTCTTTGGAGATGCCTGAAGAGCAAAAGAAAAAGATGTAAAAAAAATTCAAATCAGCATTAACCGTAAAAAGGGACAGCAACAGTATTTCCAAGAGTAAAGATGTGGCATGGCATGGATTGCCATCACCTTTGCTACCAAAATTGACAACTTTAAATTATTTTTTAATTAATTATGAAATGATTTTTACTATGCAATATAATTCCAAGCAAGCCCTTTGTAACTGTGAACCATGGCTTTTCTAAACACTCAACAAGCATTGCTTTTTGATCAGTTGTGTGAAAATTTGTATAGGAAACTAGGAATTACATTCTCAAAGAATTCATTCCACGAACCAAACAGAAGAGGATATAAATAGAAATTTTTGGCTCGCTCGCAAAACATAGATCAAGTGAAGAAAAGCTCAGATGTATAAATTGTCTCCAATGAAAATAATGTTTTCGTATCACGTTCTCAATAGTTGGATATCAGTAGTTTTTTTACAACAATTGAATTGAATTGAATAGCACTAAAGAAACGGGGTTTAGCCCGTGTTACATCGGAGAGTAGTTATCAAATTTCTACTCAACTTCCAGACCAAGCGCTAGAATTTATAAGAACAGGGAGCAGTCAAGAGCAGCGCATTTAGCAGTGCATTCCCACCTGTCGGAGGGAGTTTAATGTTCAAACCATCTGAAACCGCAGAGCAATCAAACAATATTCTCCGACTCTCAAATTCCAAGAGATGAAGAAAGATCTGCGATTTCATGTGAAGCTGCGTATGATGCAGCAACTCCTCACCTTCTTCAGACTTTCAACTTGTATTTTTTCCCCTCCGAATGCACCAAATCAAGTGTAATGAATCGACTCCCAGCCTGCTGCGCACCCCTCCCCCTTGCCTCGTGCCGAGATTCACTCTACCCAGAATATGAAAAACTCATCTACCAATCACTTCGCTGCTGAATAACTGTTACACATGTAACACCAATTCTCAATTAAATGACCCACTCAATCAAAGACATACACGCAACAAAAGAAAGCGCTTTTGGGTTGAGATTCACCGTATATCTGTTATACATTATGCAAACTACACAAGTCATATTTCATGTCCAGCTAATCCACGTTATACAATGTGCACTATAGTAAAGGGTTCTCACCACAAAAATCGGAATTTCAATTGATCTATAAATGTTTTGGGGTGATGTCGAGGTGCCAGATCCGTACATGGCAATGACCTTCTACAGCAGGGAAGGAAGAGAAAAAGGTTTTTGTTCACATTTGTGTTAATTATTTTAAAGGGGTAAAATCACATTTCAAACTCTGTTTTGAAAATAGTGGTTGAGAGAGTAAACCTTGGGTTCAAATAAAATCAATCCCTATTACATTTCTTTGTTTTACAAATCTTAGAATACCCTACACATCAACTATATTTTAAAATATATTTTCTTCATATCTTATCCTGGAATTGAATCTAGACCTTGTCACAGTCCAGGTTTCATTCCATCTAACAAGAAATCTATACAGGACCAAGAGGGCTTACGGAAATATCGGTGTTGCAAACATGTTGTACTCTAGTTAAGCCAAACGCTATCGATCCAAGAAAAGAAAGGAAACACGTAAAGGCAAACACTAGCTGGAAGGTGAACTCACACTATGAAAACCATGCATCGAAATTGCTAACAAGGATATGCAGATTTATTTCAACGTAAACATACACAACATTTAAAATCAACATGCGGATGTCCATAAATGGCTAAGCAACATTTGATCTAGCATTTTTTCATTAGTGTATGATTATCATATACATGAATCACATACCTATTACCCTATTACCTATCGGTACAGATGACATGAGAATGAGAAACTGGATTATCTATAAACCCTATATGTTTCTGATCTTGCCGTTAATTAAGAGCTTGAGAAAATGGCCGACAAGATGTGGAGTTTGGGACATAAGAACAACATTTAAAATTTTCCAGAGGTTAGTAGTTCAAACCACCAAAGATTCTAGTTATGCTACTAATGTTAAGCACATAACTAAATAAATTATTCATGGCAATCTTATATCCTTATGTGTTACTTCGAAGCTGCATAAGTTATAAGCCCTCAATTATAATCAACGGCATCTGATGATATATGTAAATTTAATAATTAAAGTACTTATTTCTTCAAAAATTTAAATATTTCAAATTACCCATGCAAGCATTGTATAAACAATCAAAATCATAGAAGCTAATTACCCAAGAATTTGCAAAAAGGGCTAACTGCAGCATTATAGGAGAACCATTACACAATGAACAATGAACTTACAACAATTTTGGGTGACAGATGTCCCGTTCAAAGCTCCATTCAACTGAGCAGTGCAGTTACATAATCAACCGCATTTCAGTTTTCTAGTCCTTCATCTTATTTCAACTCTTGGTCAGTATGGTTTGCAAAGCACCCAATTGTTTTGATGAAAATGGAGGCACTCTTTTTTGAACCAACATCACGATTGCCTTAACCTTACCAAGCTGGTTTGCCTTCTTTAGGCCTTCAAGCAATGTATGAATGGTATCCACATTCGGAAACAAATTCTTTTGCATGCAATCTTTACACATAGTATATGCCAAATCAAAATCCCCTCCTTTACAAAGATAATGAATCATAGTCTGATATATTTTGACATTAGGGTTGCATCCCTTTGCACGTAGAGCAGAATACACCCTTTTGGCCATTTCAAGATACCCTGCCTGACAAAAACCTTTGATGACCAAATTATATGTAACCTCATCAGGTGTCATCTCAATATTCTGCATCAAACCCATCAATCTATTAGCTTCCCAGGCTCGTCTCCTATGTACCAGAAACTGGATTCTAACATTGAAAGTCGCAAGATTAGGCAAACACCCCTTCAGTATCATAAGATTCCATAAACCATTACCAATTTCCCACCGGCTGTCCTTATAAAATGCTGACATCAGTGTTGTGTATGTAATGACGTCTGGTTTTATTCCCAACTTCTCCATATGTACCATGATCAGATATGCTTTAACCAAAATACCCATTTCGCAAAAAGCCTTGATAACAATATTCACCGAATATATATCCACTTCAATGTCAAACTTCTCTGGAATCTCCCTCAGAAATGCCTCAACAGCTCCTAAATCACGGGTTTGAGTCAGAACCTTGAGTGCAGCATTGAAAGATTTAACAGTCCTAGAACAGCCATACAAATGCATATCACAAAAACTATCAATAGCATGCTTAGTCATCCCAGCCTTACCATACAATGTTATAATCCTCATAATAAACCCTTCCCGCCGACCTTGTGGAAGACTCTTCTGATGCTCAAGCAAATGTTCAATGTAATCAAACCGGCAAGCTCCAGCAAGCTGAGACACACTGTCTTCAAATGCAAAGCGGTTCTCAATGACAAGTCTATTGTGTGCGTTCGCCTTAAACAAATGAAACAGTTTTTCGGGGTCTCTCTCGGCTTTAAGCTTAACCAGGGCAGGCTCTTCTAATGGTTTCGTATTCAAAACTCGATTGGACACAGCTGCAGGGAAATCATTCAAGGTTATGGCAATGGCGGCATTACAGAATCTGCGAATGGTTCGCAGAATGAGCATGTTTCAGGACTTTCCCAAGATTAATGCACACCCATCCATCGACATCGGCATTCTACACAAACCATTATGAATCGAAAACCCAATTCAAAAATTCGAAGAACCCAGAAATATGAACGCCCAAAAGAACCAGAAATCGCAGACTTTATCATATATTGTTCAAATTTTCAGAAACTGGAACATACCCATTTGCTGAAATCGAAGGTTTTAGGCACCCACCCAAGAGGAGCTTCAATGCCCGTGTGCAAAAGCAAAAACCCAGAAACGCAAACACCATCAATGAATCGTATATTCTCTCAAATCAAATCAAATTACCAGAAGGCTTGGATAAAATCGAGAGAGAGAGAGAGATAGGAGGTTTTAGCACTGGGGATTTGAGGGAGAGGACATTTCATTAAGTGATTAGAGTTGGCCGGGAGGGGGGGGGTGTTTTGGCCCTCCTGGGGGTTTAGGTTTTTCTCTAGGTTGGTTTTTCTTCTGTGCTGTGCTTGTGGACTGTGATGGTACAGCGCGCGGGTCCAGGGTAAGGGTGCGTGTACCGCTGAAGTACACGTTTTAGGTGATTGATTACTGGTATACCAAATTATTAACGGGAACAAAGGAAAATGAGATTAAGCATGACCTTAAGGTTTTGAAAGGTAAGACATTACTATCATTCCCAGTTCAATAAACATAAAAATAAAAAATAAAAGATCGTGTGAAGAATCCTTAAAAATTAAACGTGAGTATCCACATGAAAATATAAATTGTTCATAAATAGGGAAAAGCTTGTTTATAAAGGCATTGTCCATCCATGCTATTGATCACTCATTGATCTCAATTTTTGAATGACTTTGTTGTCATCATTTAAAAGATCCTGAGGTAAATCTTAATTGCTTGTCTTTATGTTGATGATCTCTTATTTATTGGAAATGATGAAAAAAATGTTTAATGAGTTCCAATGATCCATGATGGTTGAGTTTGATATGACTGATCTTGGAAAATGAGATACTTTCTTGGCATCGAAGTGATGCAAAGATTGCATTGTAGACATGTAAATTTCGTTGCATACAAATAATACATCACAAAACTTCATATGACATATGACTCATCACAAATGGACAAGTCATCAATGATATGTGACACAAATCAAGCAAATGAAGCTCAAAACTTCCCCAAAATTCGACAAAAGGTGGGAAGAAATCCTTTAAAATCAGCAAGGGGCCCAAATTGCTCCCAAAACTGGAAAGAAAGCTAAAGCATCTTCACAAAACAAGCAAGAATTGAAGATTGCTCACAAAATAGGCAAGAAAGCCCTATAATTCGGCCAACAAGGGAAAGTGGCTGAAATTAAGACAAAAAACATGCCTAAATTCTCCTATGGACGAATCAAGACACAAATCAAAGCCAAATCCATCCAAAGGCAAGCTTTGAGAAGTCTATAAATACAAGGTCCCAAGACAAGCATAAGGCCGAAATTCTCAGAAAAGGAGAACCTCCGCCAAATCTTTGAAGACTAATACGGTGCCAAATCTCTCTTCAAAGAACGCACAATCAAAGCCGAAGCTTTCTTTCGACCAAAGCCGAAGCATTCCCTTGAATAATCAACAAGCACCTATGCCGATTCTTCCAAGACTTTGTTGCAAGCTCAAAAATTGTGACGACGTTTGTTTCAAGATCAAGTTGCCAAGAACCTTGAATCAACGAAATTCTACATCAACATCACCTTTTGCCGCCCTAAACCTGAGGTGAAAATCATCCACGCATTGTTTCAAGCTCAAAGCTTGAAGAAATCGTTCAATTGTTTGTCCGAGATCAAGTTATCACGACCCTTGGATTGACAACCTACGCATCTACATCAAATTTGAAGACTGAATTAGAGGAAAATTGTAAACAGAGATTGTAACCTACAAATTCAAATCAATACAAATCTACTTTGTACACATGTTCTTGTTTCATTCGATACAGAATTTTCGTGTTTACAAATTTGGCACACCTAGAGAAACCTCTCTGCCTCTCATCTTTGTCTTCAAATCCACAAGAAGCATAAATGGCATCAAGATATGATCAAGTTGTTGTTGGAAATGTGCCCTAAAACCAATCATATGATGATACTTTACGGACATTTCACATGTTAAACTAATCTAGTTTAATATAAAGGGCAAAGATTATTGTTTCAAGCTGTCTCATATAAATGTTATGTGCTTAAACGATAAGTCCAAGGAATATGCTATTAGGAGAATGTAATCTAAAGAAGTTAGATTCATGAGACCATTCTCTTTTGTATACATATCCTAAATGTTCCTGATCATAGGATTGCCAATTGGGCATTGACAGTCCGTTAAGATCAGTACGTGCTATGTCTTCTCTTAGGGAGAGTGACAGGTCTCGAGTCATTGGTGTGAATGACACCAAGACAAGCATGTAGGTGCTCGATAGAGAATGAGTCCACTGAACGCGATCAACGAGGAGTTCTCATATTCATGTCATATGAGAACTCATGGTTGAGATAATGCAAAGTAGTCATTTGACCTGAGGCATCACAGTTGTCTTGTGGTTAGGTCCTTGATCTTTGACTGAGGCATCACAGTTGTCTTGTGGTTAGGTCCTTGATCTTTGACTATGTCAAAGTCACTCCGTCAGAGGGTGTCCACGGCATAGTTGGGGTTAAGCCACTTAGCCATGGAGGCAAGTGAATGCGCAACAAGGGATCTCTAACCTTCAAACTGTTTGAGGGAGAATACTCTATGATATGATTAAGAATCTCTGGCCAGCGTATGAATGAGATTGAGGAAGTCGTTCCAAATCACATTCAAGGTAATCATATAAGTAAATGAATCATGTTGGATAGTAGACATGAATAAACTATCAAACCAAACAATGTGGTCAAGAGTATTGTATTAGAGAAAGACCGTATTGCATTGTAATCCTAAACTGAATAGGTTCTCCACCTCTTCTGATTAGCTTGGGTAGCCATGATACACTGCTAGGTGTCACTCATGGTTTGTGGAAGCCCTAAAGATGTATAATCATTTAAGGGAGAATTGAAAGTATGTTTCAATTCATAATCGATCGTTAAGAGTAACAATCGCCCACTGCCTCGCTAAGAGGAACCTAATGGATCGCACACCGTGTAAGGTAATGATTGAAGGATATAATGAAGATGAGTAAGGACAATTAAATAGTTTAATTGTATGTGGCAAGGATTAATTAAAAGTTAATTAATCTAGAACGAAAGGTTCGTTTTAGGCCTTAAGTTAGTTTTGGGTTTCGGGACACAAAAGGGTTTTGGTCCACAAGGCACATAATGTTTAAGTTGTGTGACAACTAAAACAAAATGTGCAATTAACCCACTAACAATAGAGAGGCCGGCCATGATTAGAGAGGGAGTGGGTTTTGGACTTATTACAAGTTTGCCACTCCAATGAAGGGAGGTATAATATGACTTTATAGCTTTTTCTTCATTAGGGTTTTCTTTGAGGAAAGATGAGAGTTTTTGGCTCTCTCTTTCTCTCTAGGAAGGCCGGCCACCATGGGGGAGTTAACTAGCATCTAACTCCTCCATGGCCACTCATCTTCTTCCTCAACCATCCTTGGTGTTGAAACTTAGAGGTCTCCAACTTTGGTGACTTTTGGAGAAACCTATTCTTCCATCCACATCCAAGAAGGCATGGATCCAAGAAGCAAAGTTCTTCCACCTTCATCCATGGAGCCAAGGAGCAAGGTGACAAAGGAAGAAGGCCCTCACATGGGTGATTAACCTTTGCTAAGCAAAGAGGTACTTCAAAGGTATAAAGTTTCTCAACTCTTTTTCTTAGATCTTGAGTTGAGTCATGGTTTACCATTTCTACTAGGCTTTGAATTTCATGGGTAATGTTTTGTTTTGAGTGCATACAAGCATGATTCCGCCTTTAATTGTTAATTGCATGCCATAGATGTTGCTCAAATGAACATGTTTTTCACAAATTTTCCTTCAAGTGGTATCAAGAGCCTAGGTCTAGTAGTTGGTGAATCCTTTTGGGTTTTGTAGTTCATAGTCTTTGATTTAAATGTTGTAATTGTTACAAGCTTAATTCTTGCTTCTTTGAATGTAAATTTTGCTAGAAAATTTGCCATCTCAAATGTTGTAGATGTAGTTCATATGAGCATGAATTTTGGAGCTAAAATTTGGTGCCATGTTTTTTGGGAAATTCGGCCAAATCCAAAGGGTGGATTTTTGGGTTCATGTTTGTCTTGTTAAAAATGTTTTAAAGTGACATTAGGAACCCCTAAGTACCCTAGTATGGTAATATGTTATTTCCATTAAGTTTGAGAGTTTTTGGGATGTCTTTGGGTGAAAAATGTTCATGGAACTCTTATGGGTTTTCATGGATGTTCTTCATTGTTCTTGTTATGTTCTTGGCAAGAACAAAAAGGTTGGGTATTTTGATTAAAAGTTTTTGGTTGTTGACATAAAGTTTTGTTTATGAAAGGATGATATGCTTTTTAATCATCACAAGGTATGGACTTTTCTTACACATCCATACCAATCAACTTTACTTTCCCATGATTCATGGAACCATGTTTCATGGAATTGACTTTTTCAAACCAACCCATCACCTTTCACTTTGTTGAAAACTTTTCAAAAAGTTTTGAAACTTCTCTCACACTACACTTGGCCGGCCACTCCCTCAATGGGAGTACTTTTGGGGCTTTTATGCAATTACATAAAGTTTTGATACTTTTGTGTATTTGCACTTTGACCCGAAAGTTTACGTTTTTACGTAAAGGCCCAAAAACACTAAAGGACAAATTGTTTTGCTCCTTTAATGAAGTTTTTGTATTTGTTGAAATTTTTGGGTTCTAGTTGTAATTACATGAAGTAGTGGACTTTTGTGTTTTTACAAAGTGACCTCAAAAGTTTGTGTTTTGCAATATAGCCCAATGGTTGAGGTTATTGCTTTTTGGCCCAAATTAGGTTGAGAACAAAATGGTTTTGTCTCTTTAAATGAGAATTGGATTTTCATTTCATTTAGCTCCTATTAAAATCAATTCTATGGATACAAAAACCAAATGACAATGTTGCATTCAAGTTTAATTAGTTAAAGCGTTAATTAATTAAAGAAAGGGTGATTATGAACCTAAGCCTACGATAATTGAGCTATGTGAAAGGCCGTCTCAAATTTATTTGAACCATGGGAATGTGTAGATTAGATTTTGGTTGTAATTTGATATGATCAAATGTTGTAAAAGAGCATAAGCTCTTCTTTACTTTAAAGTACTCCTTTTATTGTTTTATTTGATATGCATGAAATTGGAGTAGAGGGTCCAACGCCCAATAAGAAAACACGCCTTAATGTGATTAAACGCGTAACTAAAATCAATCACCATCCCTAGACCGAGATCCAACACTAGGCTCGTGTTGGATCCAATCAAAGGTTCATAGTCATCCTAAGGCCCTAAGGCAACTATATAGTCCATCAATGAATGCAAAACTTATGTTAGTAGTAACATATACTCTTGCTTTAAAAACTGTTTTACAAGCATAGTGGGAGTATTATATACAACTAAATCAATCACATGGACCAATAGTTGTAATAGGACCAAATAGTTTTAATGTGATTAAAATGCATGCTTATATGTGATGAGACCTAAAACCCTCAACCAAACCATTATTAAGTTGACAAGCGTGAAAGTGCTTTGAACACTCTTTCGTGGCCTTCCACCGTGGTAGGCTCCAATCGTTTGTGACTCGTACACCGACTTCACCCTATCATGGGGGAGTACAAAGTGCGTGCTTACACTCAAGAGGAGTTCTATATGCATACATGATGTTGTGAAGGTAGGCAACGAGAATGATCAACATCATATCATTGTGAGGTTGTTCTTGAACCCCTACTCGAACTTGCATGGTGGGAATGACTTAACTAAGTGCAATGGAGCCAACATCATATCATTGTGAGGCTTCATTCTCTAGAGGCCAAATAAGATGGGTACTTGCAAGAGATGCAAATGAGTAAGCGTACTCTCTCATTATTATTGATGCTAGCCAACATCATATCATTGTGAGGTGGGCTTGGTAATAGTGAGCCTCCCATACCCTACTAAGAGTTTTCTCCAAAACTCTCGAATTCCGATGAGGGATATGGAATTTGCCAAAAATAGTGGGTGGTGCTATTTGATTTAAAGACCAGGATCAAATAGCTTAAAATCAATCAATTTATATTCGTTATGTATTTATTTACCGATATATTTGCGAACGCTATCCAATACTTGACAAAGAAAAGCCGAAGGCTTTAGTTTCCGGACTTGGTACCGCAATCCCATAGAATGTCTTGAATGGATTGTATTTGTACCTAAGTAGTCTCATCCTCGCAATCTTCCTATTGATAATGTATCATTGGAAAAATATGTTAGAAAAGTCTATCATAAAGAGGACAACACTTTTAGTGTCATAATTCTTCAATTACAAATTGTTGTATGAAGAAATAAGAGTTGCTTTGAACAACCCTTGGTTAACGCAAACACTAGTGCTTATTTCTTTGTTACATGAACAAAGAACTTGAGAAGTAAGCACAAAGGCATGGACACTTTATGTACCATGCTTCTTCACTTACAAATTGTTGTATGAAGAAATGAGAGTTGCCTTGAACAACTCTTAATAGTTTGTATTTATGTTTAGAACATAATGGTTGGTTGACAAAAATAGTCCATCAACAGTCCATCAACATGGACTTATGATGATTTTGAATCATTGAGTGTTGAAGTGTTAAACCACTTCTAGAGACGGAAACTAGGCAAGGACTTCACTTTTGTGTCCCTATCCAAATGGTTCACTAAGTTTATTATAAACTATATAGTGAACAATAACCACACGCTCTCCAAATCGTTTGATGTGTATAACACGATTGAAATAAGTTTCAAGAGAGATAGTGGGAGTTTAGGGACCATGACTATTGTAGTCAATGGAGAAGTCAAATGAAGAAAGCTAAAAACTCCAAGGGAACAAACTTTCTTTATGAAAGGATGGACATTGGAAGGGGTATTTGCAAGAAATGTCTTGCAAGTGTCAAGAACACACTTTTCGAAGGTGTTGTAAAATGTTCTTGAATAAGTTCAAAATAGTTGGTTCTTCTACTTGAATGTTTGATTCCGTATTAGTAACTATGTTTTACAATCGTTGTAAAAGTGTTGCTAACAAGAAGTAGAAGATTAATGAGAGAAGAGAAAGTACTTCACATTCGGAACGTGAATCAAATAATGATCTCTGCGAAAGCAGATAGTACTTACTTCCTCATATGAACTACCAAAGAAATTGGAAAAACAAAGATTGTCTTTACATTCCAATTTGAATAAGGAACATAATTCCGTCACTAAAATGTTAGGAGATGGATGAATGTTTTGTTTGACAAAACAATTGTTCTTTATGAAAGATTGGATTATTGTAATCTGATTGATTGTCTCTATAATAGAGATAATGTGGTAGTGTTAACTGTTTAGAATATAACGATGCTTAAAACCCAAAAGGTTGCAAGGAAGTGACTAATCCCACTAAGTTGTGACACCTCTAAAACATAAATTACGAGTTGGTCATAAATGGATGCTATGGATCGTTCGATTCAGATCTGATGCCTTCTTGTTAAAATTGTATAGAGGTGAAATGTTCAAATCTTTATTCTTTTTGGAAAGAAGAAAGAATCACAAAGTCATTGAGGTTAATTCACTTACATGTTAGTGGCACATGTCCACAACATAATACTACTCATGTTGTATGACATTCACCGAAGATAGCTCTCGGTTGGACTATTGTTTATTTTGAATAAACACAAGTTCGAATACTTTGCAAAAGGTTTCAAAGAATTCAAGAATGTAAGTTGATGAGTAAGACGTCTAAAGTTTTTACTCCTTAGATTTGATCCAAGGAAAACTAACACTTTAGATGAGTTTCCTTGAAAGATATCAAGGAATGTAGCATCATAAGATAATGTATTTCTCCATTGGGAGAAGAACGAACTCGAATAAGATTTAGTTCATTGGATGTTATCAATTACCCATATATAGGATATATATTTCTAAGTCAATATGATTGTCAATTAGAAAATCTTCCAAAACGCTTCATAACTCCATATGATGTAGTTGGAAAGAAAGACAAGTCTTAATCGTGTTAAGACTTGAGGTTATGTGCTAATTAGCAATATTTGTTATAGAACAATCTTGTGGGATATCCTTAAATTAACTTTTGGATATCACTTCTATGAACCAACTAACAAATGTTGTTTGTTGGGTAGTTCATTGGAATCCTACACTAGGATTTGCCTAAGATAAAGCAAATGAACGAAAGATAGAATTCAAAGAATGGGTTCTTTGAAAAACAAGATGATAATCAACAAATATGACAACCTAGTTCCTACACCACTAGCTACAAGGTAGTCGAGAAGGATTTATAAACCGTCTTAGTTGAATGGTTTGAACTTTATGACTATGTCATGGAGTTACACCTCTTAATTCGAAAGAAATAAGAATGAAAATCCTTATGACTACATTGAGTGTATATATGACATATACTCAAGGAAATGGTATAATACCATTTGACCCGAAATAATGAAACCTTCATAGCTAATTGGTAGCTTAAGGTGACTACAATCAAGGAGATTGGTTGACTTGGAAGAAACCATCTTTGATGTAGTCTTGGTTTCTATTAATTCGAAGATTGCTAGGTACAACAAAATAGTGATTCAATGTTTAGACGTAATATAGGTTTCCGAAACCATTATCAAGATAGTCTTGATAATATATGTCTAAAACTAGGAATCACAATACTTGTAAGTTGTAGAGATCCATCCATCATGAATCTTAGCAAGCTAGTGGGAGCTATAAACATCTTATGAGAGAAAGATCAAATCGTTTGATTTCTCATAAAGATGTAAATGAATCTTTTGTTTACTAGGTTTACAAAAGATTAGTGGGAGTTAATCATATTCCTAAATTTGAAAATATATTTGATATATTAATTTTGGAAATGAAAGGAATTCTTCTTCGTTAAAGTTATGACTTTAAACGTTCTATAATAATAGAATGTATATGGGAGACATAGTCTATATACATAGGATGGAAATCTATAATGATCGATTTCAAGATATAATTGGATTATATCGAGACCTAATGATAGACAAAAGATGCTAGGAAGTTTCTCATATGATGATAAACTTCAATAAGAAGGACAACTCTAGTGAGACTAGGAAGTCGCTCTTCTCAAAGGGGACGTACCCTTTGACTCCCAAAGAAACATAATGCGTAACTGGAATCCTTTATGCATACGCATAAAGGCGATTTACGTATTTCATATTGTATGAGAAACACAGATATGAGCTGTACCTAGAACGGTACAAGTTGATATCAGTGCAAGCACAGGATCAGAACCATGGCAACTGTCAAGTGAGTCCTTAAGCATTTAAGAAATACTAAAGGATAGATTCCTCAAGAATGAGGAAGAATTAAAGTGACGCAATGGAAGCGTAAATGTATTAGATTATGAATCTAATATCGTATCCATCATTGGATGTTTCTTCATTATGAATGAAGAGATAATAGGATATCTCTTTATTATGACTAAAGGGATATTTGGGTGGAAACATTACAAGTAATGACTTTAGTGTGTTCCATCATGAATGCAAAATATATCGCCATATAGAAGTTTACAACAATGTTGTTTGGATGGGAAAGTTCATTTATGAACTCTCTATTCGGTTCCAACCAGAAAGTGTCTATAGTGTACAGACACTACGACACTAATGGGGCGATAGCTCAAGCCAGGGAATCAAGGTCTCATCAAGATCCGAACTCAAGTGAGAGACTAAACCACATGATTGAGAATCATGTATAATGGTGACGTCATTATTCTCAAGGTTGCTTCTATGGATAACATATAGATATCCATTGTCTAGGCCTACAACTCGGCCATTTTTGAAATGAATTCATAAGAGGTATCATCACTGATAACCAAGCTGATTGGCTCTAGTGCAAGTGGGAGATTGTTGGAAATGTGCCCTAAAACCAATCATATGATGATACTTTACGGACATTTCACATGTTAAACTAATCTAGTTTAATATAAAGGGCAAAGATTATTGTTTCAAGCTGTCTCATATAAATGTTATGTGCTTAAACGATAAGTCCAAGGAATATGCTATTAGGAGAATGTAATCTAAAGAAGTTAGATTCATGAGACCATTCTCTTTTGTATACATATCCTAAATGTTCCTGATCATAGGATTGCCAATTGGGCATTGACAGTCCGTTAAGATCAGTACGTGCTATGTCTTCGCTTAGGGAGAGTGACAGGTCTCGAGTCATTGGTGTGAATGACACCAAGACAAGCATGTAGGTGCTCGATAGAGAATGAGTCCACTGAACGCGATCAACGAGGAGTTCTCATATTCATGTCATATGAGAACTCATGGTTGGGATAATGCAAAGTAGTCATTTGACCTGAGGCATCACAGTTGTCTTGTGGTTAGGTCCTTGATCTTTGACTATGTCAAAGTCACTCCGTCAGAGGGTGTCCACGGCATAGTTGGGGTTAAGCCACTTAGCCATGGAGGCAAGTGAATGCGCAACAAGGGATCTCTAACCTTCAAACTGTTTGAGGGAGAATACTCTATGATATGATTAAGAATCTCTGGCCAGAGTATGAATGAGATTGAGGAAGTCGTTCCAAATCACATTCAAGGTAATCATATAAGTAAATGAATCATGTTGGATAGTAGACATGAATAAACTATCAAACCAAACAATGTGGTCAAGAGTATTGTATTAGAGAAAGACCGTATTGCATTGTAATCCTAAACTGAATAGGTTCTCCACCTCTTCTGATTAGCTTGGGTAGCCATGATACACTGCTAGGTGTCACTCATGGTTTTTGGAAGCCCTAAAGATGTATAATCATTTAAGGGAGAATTGAAAGTATGTTTCAATTCATAATCGATCGTTAAGAGTAACAATCGCCCACTGCCTCGCTAAGAGGAACCTAATGGATCGCACATCGTGTAAGGTAATGATTGAAGGATATAATGAAGATGAGTAAGGACAATTAAATAGTTTAATTGTATGTGGCAAGGATTAATTAAAAGTTAATTAATCTAGAACGAAAGGTTCGTTTTAGGCCTTAAGTTAGTTTTGGGTTTCGGGACACAAAAGGGTTTTGGTCCACAAGGCACATAATGTTTAAGTTGTGTGACAACTAAAACAAAATGTGCAATTAACCCACTAACAATAGAGAGGCCGGCCATGATTAGAGAGGGAGTGGGTTTTGGACTTATTACAAGTTTGCCACTCCAATGAAGGGAGGTATAAATATGACTTTATAGCTTTTTCTTCATTAGGGTTTTCTTTGAGGAAAGATGAGAGTTTTTGGCTCTCTCTTTCTCTCTAGGAAGGCCGGCCACCATGGGGGAGTTAACTAGCATCTAACTCCTCCATGGCCACTCATCTTCTTCCTCAACCATCCTTGGTGTCGAAACTTAGAGGTCTCCAACTTTGGTGACTTTTGGAGAAACCTATTCTTCCATCCACATCCAAGAAGGCATGGATCCAAGAAGCAAAGTTCTTCCACCTTCATCCATGGAGCCAAGGAGCAAGGTGACAAAGGAAGAATGCCCTCACATGGGTGATTAACCTTTGCTAAGCAAAGAGGTACTTCAAAGGTATAAAGTTTCTCAACTCTTTTTCTTAGATCTTGAGTTGAGTCATGGTTCACCATTTCTACTAGGCTTTGAATTTCATGGGTAATGTTTTGTTTTGAGTGCATACAAGCATGATTCCGCCTTTAATTGTTAATTGCATGCCATAGATGTTGCTCAAATGAACATGTTTTTCACAAATTTTCCTTCAGTTGTTCCCCCAACCAACGCGAAGAACAATAACATCCTTGCCGCAAATGGTGGCACTTTGGGCGTTAGAACTCGATGCAAGGCAAGAGCTATTTCTGCCGTGCCCTCCACTCCTACATTAACCCTGCCAAATAAGCAAGAGCAACCGAGGCACGAGCCCATGATCACCTTGGCCTAGCTAAGGGCGCCAAGGGAAGATAGCCCAATGAGGTACTCTGAGTTCTTGACTTCCGATGCCGACTCAATCAGCATCTCGTATCCCGTAGCCATGCAAGTCATGACTACTGGTGCGACTTCCATCGAGGAATAGCTAGCTCAAATGAATGAAGCAATTGCAAGGCTAACAAGGACCGTGGAGGAAAAGGACTTGCGAATTGCCACACTCGCCAACCGACCGGAGGCGCAGCATGGCGAGAAAGCTGACCACAACCTAAAGGTTAACCCATAAAAGAAGGAAACTGAAGAAGATGAGGAACCTCTGATAGAAAAAGCCTAGAAGAAGCTGGACCAAGCAACGATGCTCATGAGATCTCTCTCTATTCAGCAGCTGTAGGAGATGATCTCTAACATCATCAAAGCGCAGTATGAAGGGAGGTCACATGACTCCGTGCTGTATTCAAAACTTTACTTTAAGAAGATTAACGCCTTGAGGATGCCAAGGGGTTATCGGCCACAAAAATTCATGCAATTCAATGGAAAGGGGCAATCCTAACAACATATTGCCCATTTCATCGAAACTTGCAACAACGCTGGGATGGAGGGAGACTATCTCGTCAAGCAATTCGTGCGCTCGCTGAAAGGTAACGCTTTTGACTGGTACATCGACCTCGAGCCCGAATCTATCAACAGCTGGGATCAGCATGAAACAAAATTCCTCAACCGCTTCTACAGTACTCCCCACACCGTAAGCATGCTGGAGCTGACAAGTATGAAGCAGTGGAAGGACGAACCTGTCGTTGACTATATCAACAAATGGCGTTCATTAAGTTTGGATTACAAAGATCAACTTTCTGAAACCTCCGCCATTGAGATGTGTGTTCAAGGCATGCACTGGGTTACATTACATCATCCAAGGCATAAAATCGAGAACGTTTGAGGAGTTAGCAACTCGATCCCACGACATGGAGCTGAGTATCGCCAATCATGGGGAAAAAATCTGATCACCGACTTCAAGAAGGACAAGGTGTTTGCTCCGAAGGTGCACAAGACTGGGAAGGAGCCCCCTAAGGAAGCTTTTACTGTCAATGCTACCCTCATCAAGACCTCCTTCGCACCTGTCAAGATCTCCTCCAAGAACAAAGCAAAGGAGATAAAGAAAGGTAAGCCTTCTCGCACTCAAGATAGGTACAAAAACACCTTGAGGGAACTCGAGCAGAAGACATACCCTTTTCTAGACTCTAACATTGTCGTAATGGCAAACAACCTATTGGAGAAGAAAGTAATCGAGTTGCCTGAATGCAAGCGCCCCAAAGAGATGAATCACATTAACAATCCTAGGTACTGCAAATACCATCGTATGGTGAGTCATCCGGTTGGCAAATGTTTCGTCCTCAAGGAGATCATCATGAAGCTAGCACAACATGGGCAAATTGAGCTTGACCTTGAAGATATAGCCGTAACTCACATTACTACGATTGTGTTTGGATCCTTTGATCTCGTGCCTCTCCTAGTGATGCATGCCCACTCCCATCCATGCTCAAGCTCCACAACACCTTCTGTACAACCATCGTTGAGGGCAAACAACCAAGATGCACCTACTGAGGATGAAGAAATGTGGACGTTGGTGACCTAACAAAAAGACAAGGAAGCCAAAATTTCAAGCCACAAGGCAAAGGTGGAGCAAGAGAGAAAACACCGTCGCTGTAACAATAGGAAGCCCAAAAGGAGCGCAAGAACTGCCAAGCCAACATACGCTGGGGAACTTGTGGAGCAAGAGCCACGTATTCTTTTCTCATTGCACGAGTATTTTCCGAAGGATTTATTCCAACAATGCACTATCATTGCTTGTCACATGGTTAAAATAGAGATATAAAAGCCCTTAAAAGGCAAAGCTATCGCCGTTGAGGAAGAGAAGACACTCATGGCCAAAGAAAGCCTGTCGACACACTTTAGCATCGAGGAGACCTTGTCATTGCCTACGGAGATGCGAAGAGCACTAGTAGCAGTCTTGGCAAGTCCCGATCACCACGAGGTACAAGAAAGCAAAGGCAAAGGCTTGAAGCTTTGGCCACATGAATATGCCACATGCTATGCCACCCATGATACAATCAACTTCATTGACGAAGACTTGCTGCTAGGGTCAAAGCCTAACAATCGTCCTCTCTTCTTCTCTGGGTACGTGAGAGAGAACAAAATCAACCGCATGCTTGTGGATGATGGATCGACCATAAACATCATGCCAAAGTCAACAATGACCACAATCAGCATCAAGGTGGATGAACTATCTCGAAGCCGCCTCTTAATCCAAGGTTTTAACCAAGGAGGACAAAGAGCAATAGGTATGATCAGAGTTGAGATGACCATTGGCGAACTCAAGTCAAGCACGCTATTCCATGTGATTGACGCAAGAACTTCCTACAACTTGCTCTTAAGAAGGCCTTGGATCCATGAGAATGGAGTGGTGCCATCACCCTCCACCAATGCTTAAAATTCTACTGAGAATGAGTGAAGATGATACAAGGCGACACCAAGCCATTCACCGAAGCTGAATCACACTTCGCGGATGCCAAGTTTAATATGGATAAAGACATGGTGCCCAAAGCTCTTCCAAAAGAAATCAAATGCATAGGCAAAACTGCACCCGAGAAATAAGAGTGGCAAGCTGTGCCCAAGAAGCAAGAAGCAGAAGCCATGCCATCTTCAAGCAAAGACGATGATGAGCCTGCCAAACCCATAACAACCAAAGGGAGTGTGACGCCCTCGAAAGGATCAAACACACCCGTCTTCCGATACATCCCCATGTCGAGAAGAAAGAATGAGCAATCCCTATTCAAAATTGGAACAAGCAAAGCCGACACACAACTGCACAAGGATGATGTAAAGCTGCTCAAGATAAATGTAGTTTTACCTCTGACACAGCTAGGCGACGTTAAAGTTTCAAAACCACCCCAAGGTTTCATAAAACCCCAGCCAAAAGGGGCAGAATAAAGCTCTCTTCCAACCAAGAGAACCGAAGAAGGTTTCGACCTAAACACTTACAAACTCATGTCAAAGGCTGGGTATGATTTTGCTTCCTCTTCAAATCTTGGAAAGAAGAACGCAAACACCGTTAACGACAAAGAACGTGATGTCACCTAGACTCAAAAGATGTTGAAGGAGCATGGTTATGGAGTTGACAACAACAAAGCTAGACTTGGCTTCACACGAAATACGCCGGTGAAGATTTCAAGAAAAGTGAAAAACGTTAGTGCTTAACACATCAGCGTGGGCGTTGAACAAGATCAATAGGAACCTAAAGCCGCCCCTAGAATTTCGACACTTGATCGCATTGATGTTCAAGATCGAACTTCTGTCTTCAAAAGGCTTAACACGCCAACACCCCAAAGCTCTATTTTCGAAAGGTTATCAAAACCCAAGAAACAAAGCAACAAGGCTAGCTCTCCTCCGCGACGATCGGTGATATGAGCATATTTATGCGAATTAGTTGGCTTGTTCTCGTGCATTTATGTTAGTTATTTGTATTTAATTTAGTATTTTAAGCTATTTTCGTGGGTTTATAGGTTTTAATGGCTAAAGGAGCAAAGAAGTGCATTTTGGTGCCTTTTGGAGCAAAATAGGGTTTGGAATGGATTACATATGTTTGGAGCAAGGAAGATGGACGAAATTGAAGACTACAAGGGGCTAGAAGGATGTTAGAAATCAGTGTTGAGGCTTAGAAGACAATAAAAGACACAAGTGAAGCATTCCCTACAAAGGTGGCGCCTTGTCCCCTTTGTGTTCCCTCCTTGTTTCCTCTTGTGCAACAATTCCCCTTGTCATGTTTCCTTATTCCTAAACCATGTAAAACCATCTCTCTTTCATCTTAGGACAAGGAAAACCCCTTCCCTTTCCTTTTGGGACAATGCCGCACTACCCTAACACATTCCTCTTCCTTGCCGTGCAAGGAAGAGTATTTCTTCCCTATTTTCAGCCTTAAAACACATTCCTATTATATTCTAAATCCTTCTTGCCTAATTTCTGACCCAAACTCACATTCTTTTTCCTACATAAATTTCTGCCGAATTTCCTTTCCTATTTTCTTTAAATTCTGATTTACTTCCCCTTTTTCCTTGAGGATTTGGAGTCCTAAATGCATTCCTAATTCATCAATTTCGTGCCTTCCCTTTTCCCTTTAAATAAGACTCTTTGCAGCAGCATATAAGGCCTATTCAGAAATCTAGAGATTCACTCACTACCCCATTCACATACACTACACACCCATCCAGCCGCTCCACACCAATCCCCATCCCTTGCCGCAGCCATCCAACACCCAAACACCCATCCATTCACTCAAAACACATCCCTACACTCCAAAACCTTCTCTGCCGCACCCTGCCTTCACCATTCTCCATATTCTCTGACCCCAATCACCCTTGCCGCACCCTACATCCATCCTAAACACAATTCCATCCCTCTCCACCATCCATAACCCCCAAAACCCATCACCAAACCTTGTGCCGCAATCAAGGAAGGGAAGGAAAGTTCTTGGACGTGCTTGCTATTCAACTTTGTTCGCTGGAGCGTTTAGGTGTTTTCTTTCTTTGGTTTTCAATGTATAAACTCATTAATCTTTGCTTTACGATTATGAGGAACTAAACCCCTCTTAGTTAGGGGGGAATTGGAAACTATGGCTATGCTTGCAATATGAATTGATAAGTTTCAGTTACAATTTCTTGGATTATGAATGCAATTGGCTTAACTATTTTATTCAAAACTTGTTCTTGTTTGTTGATTGAGGGTCGACACTTAATTTGCATGCTTGAACTTGGTGCTAGAATATAAGGGAGTTTCACATAATCGTTATGAACTTATATTCATATGTAGTGAAGGTCGCTAGTCACGATCGCGTTAAGTCCAATTCCTAGCATGAGTGACATGATGTCATAGTTACAAGTGCTTTGTCAATGCTTATGATTTTCATTGAACGTAATGATCTTTGATTGTATCTCTATTATGATGTCATGTAGGGGACTTTCGAAGAATGCTTTGGGTTGTCGAATGATGTCATCCAATCCAATAACTCAAGGAAAATCTGATGGTTAATTAGTGATGTCACGGTTAACTTGGGGCATTGTCGTTCATGATTCAATGAAGGAGTAACTGAAAATTGATTTATGTGCAAGTGTGTCATATGTGGAGAAGAACCCCCTAGCTAGCCCATCATCCATAGTTTACCCAAATTCGTCCAAAATCTGTTTAGTTACAATCTGTTTATTTTAGTTTTAAATTCGTCCAAATCAAAACCCCCCATTTACTTTCTTGTTCTAAAGTGTCTTAAATATGTTTAGTTGATGTTTTGAGCCTTTTTGAGTCAAACCAAACACCCAATTTCGTCCAAAGTCCAATTAAGCTCAGAAACTGCCTAAATAGTGTTTTTAGGCAGTTTTGAGTCTTTTTAGCTTGTTTTGAGTCTTTTGCACTTCTCTCGAGTCTTGTGAGTCTTTTCTTACGTTTTTAACTTTGTTTTTATGTTTTAGAGTCAGTTTAGAGGTTTTAGCAAGCCCTCCTAATCAATCCTCGGTCCAGAACGATCCCTACTTATTCATTTTACTACAATTGTCAAAAGAGGGTTAATTTGTGTGCTTAACTTTTATCACATCAATCGGCTTTGGAATGACTTGAAGAAACCAAGAAGCCTTCTAAAGAGAGGACGACAACGCCAAAGGAAGAAAAGCTCGACGGTCTAGCGGAAAAAAATGACGTTCGAAGCTCGATTCCTTCAAGGATGAAATGCCAAGCAACCTTGGAGGTTGACACAAAAAGACAACTGAAGGTAAAGAGGCGCACTATCATCCACACTGGCCAATCTTCACTCTAACAAGCCCAAGGGAACGGTACTGAAGAGGAGGTCTAAGACGTCTTCCATATCACGATCCAAGAAGACAAAGAAAACAAAATCCCTGAGGAGGACGTCACGGCTACGCCATAACAGCTCAAGAATAGGGGGCAAGCCACGGTTGATGTTCTCAAGGAGCTCAACTTTGGCACAAGCGAGGAACCCAATCTTATATTCTTAAGTGCACTACTAAGTGTGGACGAGATCGAGAAGTACTACCAACTGCTCTTGGAGTACAAAGCCATCTTTGCTTGGACCTACAAAGAAAGGCCGATGATAGGAGCATATTTATGCGACTTAGTGAGCTTGTTTTCTTGCATTTACTTAGCTTAATTATGTTAATTATAGTGTTTAGAGTTATTTTCGTGCAATTTCAGGTCCTAGTGTCAAAGTAGGCAAAAAGAAGCAATTTGGAGCATTCTAGGGCATTTTTGGGTCAAGATTGGATAGTGCAAGCATGGAGGCAAGTTGATGGACGAATTTGAAGATTAAAAGGCTTGAAATCAGCTAAGAAGATGGAAAAAAGAAGCCCAAGACAAAGAAGATAAGAAGTTAGCAAGAAATAAGGAACCTTATCCAAAGCCTTATCCAAAACATTATCCTAACAACCTTATCTTATCCTAACCTTATCTTTCCATGTTTCTAGCCATAAAAGGAGGTTCTCATCAGATTTTATCATCTAGAACCTAAATTCTAGAAGTCTCAATCTCAACCATGTGGGGTGCCGCATTCCCCTCTCAGTTATACTTTCCTTGCCGTGTAAGGAAGCCTTATCCCTGACCATCTAGGCTTTGCCACACCTATTTCCCTTTTCTGGAGGGATTTGGTCCATTTAATTCCCCTAAAACTCAAGGATTCTGATTTCTAGAAGGGTTGGGAGTCCAAAACCTAGGCTCATTCCCTCTCAGTCGTGACCTAGCCCTCCTATATATATATATATATATATATATATATATATATATATAATTATGCCGCACAACCTGGACCTCTCTAATCACCCTATACACACTCATACAATTCCTGCCGTAATTCCCTTCATTCTCTGCCATTCCATACCATTCCACAACCCTTTGCCGCAGCCACCACCCATCCACACCACCTTCATACATCCATAAACACCACCAGTCACTTGTGCCGCAGCCTAGTAAGGAGGAAGGAGAGGAGAAACAGCCTTGGACAGCGTTGCACCCAATCTGGACTGCTGGGCGTTCTTAGGTGTATTCTACTTTATGTTTTCGATGTTTAAATTAATTTTCCTTGCTCTTGCTGTAATCATGAGAGGCTAAACTCGTTTTTAGCTAGAGGCTATTTTGAAACCATGATTTTATGTGCATTATGAGTTGATAAATTTCAGTTACAGATTCTTGAGTTATGAATGCAATTGGCTTAACTGTTTGAATTAGAACTCATTTGTGTTTGTTGATTGAGGGTCGACACTTAATTGGCATGCATAAATCTGATGCTAGGATATAAGTGAGTTTCACATAATCGTTACAAACTTATGTTCACAAGTAGTAAAGGTTGCTGGAACAATCGTGTTAAGTTCAATTCTTGGTGTGAGTAACATGATGTCATAGTTATGAATGCCTCGTCAATGCTTATGATTCTCATTGAACGTAATGATCTCTGATTGTGTCTCTATTATGATGTCATGTAGGGAAATTGATGAGAATAATTTGGTTGTAGATGAGTTGTCCGTCCAATTCAATGAAATTAGGAGAATATGAGGGTTAATTAGTGATTGACACGGTTAATCTGGGGTGTTGTCATTCGTAATTCAATGAAAACATAACTGGAAGTTGATTCATATGCATATAAATCATGTGTGGATAAGGAAACCTCTAGCTAGTCCCCCATTCATCTCAAAAACCCAAATTCGTGCAAATCTGCCTGTTTTAAGGTTTCTGTTTATTTTCATTTAAATTCAATCTAAAACCAATTCCCCTTTACTTGTTTGAGTCAAATTAGTTAGAATCTGTCTTAGTTTGTGTTTTTGTGTGTTTTGAGTCAAGTCAAAACCAATTTTCGTCCAAAGTTATGCCTAGTGTCTAGAATCTGTCCAATTGGTGTTTTTAAGCAGTTTTGAGTGTTTTGAACCTGTTTTGAGTCATACTAGTTTGTTTAGAGTCTTTTGAGTCTTGTTTTGCTTATTTGAGTCTAGTTAAGTATTTTTAAGTTTGTTTTGATAGTTTAGAGTCGATTAGCAATCCCTCCTAATCCCCGGTCCAGAACGATCCCTACTTGCATCTTTACTACAATTGTCAACAAGAGGGTTTAATTTGAGTGCTTAATTCATATCACATCAGCCGAGCCTTGACCCTACCATTTCCGTGCGTCATCTTCCAGTCAAGCTTGGAACGCGGCCGATAAAGCAAACTCAAAGACGCTATCGATCCGAGCTCATCCCGGAAATTGAGACTGAGATTGACAAGATAATCGAAGCATGCTTCATTCGAGAGGTGCAATACCCTAAATGGATCTCCAACAACCCCATTGTCCTTAAGAAATCCGGAAAAATACTTGTTTGCGTAGATTTCCACGACCTCACCGATGCTTGCTCGAATGATGAGTTTCCCTTGCCAATCATTGAAATCATGGTGGACGCAACCACTGGCCACGAGGCATTGTCATTCATGGACGGCTCTACTGGATACAATCAAATCCTCATGGCTCCTAAAGACGAGGAATTAAAAGCCTTTAGCACTCCAAAAGGTATCTACTGCTACAAGGTAATGCCCTTTGGCTTGAAGAATGCTGGAGCTATATATCAACGCGCAATGCAGAAGATCTTCAACGACATGCTACATAAAGTGTAGAATGTTACGTAGACGACGCGTTTATCAAGACCAAGAAGAGATCCGATGATTTGAAGGATTTACGAATGGTGTTCAGCAAACTACGACACTACAACCTGAAAATGAACCCATTAAAGTGTGCATTTGGCATCACTTCTGGGAAGTTCCTCAGCTTCATTGTCAAGCACCGTGGCATTGAAGTGGATCAATCAAAGATTAAGGCCATTCAAAGCATGCCTGAGCCAAGGAATCTAGACGAGCTGAAAAGTCTACAAGGACGGCTAGCTTATTAGGCTCTTCATCTTTAACCTTGCTGGACGGTATCAACCCTTCAGTTGACTCATGAAGAAGAACACTCCATTCATATGGATGACGTCTGCCGCAACATATTCAAGAGCATAAAACGGTACCTGGCAAGCCCACCTGTCTTAGGAGCACCCGTGCCTGGAAAGCCACTCATCCTATACATTGCTGCACAAAAGGGTTCCATTGGAGCATGTAAACATGAAAATTCTGTAATGAATGAAATGAGAACACTTGTACAAAATAGATTTGTATTGATTTGAATTTGTAGGTTACAATCTCTGTTTACAATTTTTCCTCTGATTCAGTCTTCAAATGTGATGTAGATGGTTGATTGTTGATCCAAAGGTCGTGATGACTTGATCTCGGACGAACGATCGAACGATTGCTTCAAGTTTTGAGCTTGAAACGGTGTATGGATGGTCTTCACCTCAAAGTTGCCGCAAAGGGTGATGTTGTTGCAGGATTTTGTTGATTCAAGGGTCTTGGCAACTTGATCTTGAAACGAACGTCGTTACAAGTTTTGAGCTTGCAACAAAGTCTCGAAGGAATCGGCACTAGTGCTAGTTGATTCTTCAAGGGAGTGCTTCAGCTTTGGTCGAAAGAAAGCTTCAACTTTGGTTGAATTTTCTTCGAAGAGAGCTTTGGCAGCGTATTAGTCTTGAAAGATTTGTGCAGAGGTTCTTCTCTGTAGAATTTTTTACCTTATGCTTGTGGAAGGACCTTGTATTTATAGGCTTCTCAAGGTTTGCCTTTGGGTGGATTTGGCTTTGATTTATGTCCTAATTCATCCATTGGAGAATTTAGGGATGTTTTGTGCCTTAATTTTAGCCATCTTTACTCCCTTGGCCGAATTATAAGGTCTTTGTTGCCTATTTTGTGAGCAATCTTCAATTCTTGCTCGTTTTATGAAGATGCCTTAACATTCCATTCTTTCTGGTTTTGAGAACACTTTGAACCCTTGCCCTTTTTTTAAGAGAGGTTTTCTCTCTTTGGCCGAATTTTGGGAAGTTTTAAGCTTCCTTTGCTTGCTTTGTGCCACATGTCATTGATGACTTGTCCATTTGTGATGAGTCATATGCCACGTGGAGCTTTGTGATGCATCATTTGTATGCGACGAAATTTACATGTCTACAAATGCCCCCACTTCAAGGCGCGTTGTAGGCATGTGCTTGCCATATGTAGGAAACGTGTTTTGAAGTCCTGCAATGTGAATGTTCTAACTCAAGGGTCGTCGAGACTTAATCTTGAATTAGTTTGCTTCTTCAAGGGTCGTAGAGGCGTATTTCTTGAATTGACATGATGAATTTTGTCAAGGGCCCTAGAGGTGTATTTCTTTAACGAAACATTTCTTCTAGGGCCATTAAGGCTTGGTCTTGAATTAAGGTGATGAATTTCATCAAGGGCCGTAGAGGCTTGATCTTGAATGAAGCATTTTTTCAAGGGCCATTGAGGCTTGATCTTGAATGAAATGAAAATTTTCTTCAAGGGCTATAGAGGCTTGATCTTGAAAGAAAAAAAAATTCTTAAAGGGCCATAGAGGCTTGATCTTGAAAGAAATTTTAAAAATGGATAAATTGGCACATACTTATTGTGCGTATTTGATTTTCTATAATCTTTGACAAAATACATTTGGTGTATTTTGGGACTTGATTTTCTTTTCCTTGTGGGTGTAGGAAAAAAATGTTTTTCCTTGCTTCAGTAGGAAAAATGTTTTTCCTTGTGGTTGTGGGAAAAAAATGTTTTTTCCTTTCTTTTGTAGGAATCCTATTCAATTTGGGAAAGATTTAATGCTTATCCTTGGGTAAGTAGAATGTGCAATTTTCTCTTTCCTTTTTCTCTTGTTACCTGCGGCAACGGGGAATTCTTGTTTCCTCTTTTCCTTTCACGGCAAGGAAGAAGATTTTTTTTGTTTCTTGTTTTGATTTCCATGGCAAGGAGGACAATTTTCTTTCCCCTTTTGTTTTCCATGGCGAGGAGGGATGTTTTCCTTTCCTCTTATGATTCTCCATGGCAAGGAGGGATGTTTTTTTTCCTTATTTTGGGAAACTTGAAGATTTTTCCTTGGTTTGGGAAATATATCCTCTGACTTGCAGGGAAAATTTGAGGACGATTTCTCTTCTGGAAAATTTCTAAAAAAAATATGAGAAATGTAGCTTTATCTCCCATCTTTTTAGGCATATATCGCACACCACTAGGAAAAATTGGGAAAGCCTTCAACTCGTCATTTTCGTACAGCTGCGCAATTCTGCAGGAATGCAATTTCTGCAGGAATAACTTTGAAAACTGGAATGTTTGGCTTTAGGGAAAATTATGAAATTTGGACATAATGATCATCAGCCTCTTAGCTTCCTTCTCCAATTGGCCTTGCATCAAAACTCTTCCGGAAAGTTGACTTGTCACCAAATACGTCCTGCTTGCGCATATTGGCTGGAACTTGCCATTTTTTCTTGGAATTAGCTTCCTTCTTTTGGTTGGAATGTCCTTCCTTGTTTTGATTTTCCTTTTGCTATTTAGGTATGTATTTCCCGTATAGTATTAGGAAGCAATTGACCCCAATTTATAGGACAATTGGGTGTGTAGTTTTTCACACACACAATTCCTTGCCGTGGGCTTGCTTGGAGCTTTTGCTGTGGGTTTTGCTCGTTGCTGATACTTGCCATGCCTTTTGTTGCTGCTTGGAGCTTGTTGCAGTGTGTCATTGTTTACCACATGGTGCTGTGCAAAAGACTGTAGCGAGTTTATGCTGTGTATTGCCTTTTGGTCACAGTTTTTCCTTGGTAGTGACTTTGCCATGCAGTGCAAGAAACTGCTTGCGTAATTGTTGCGGGGTTGCGTAGTGCGATTACATGGCATTTTGGTTTTCTTTGCTACTATAGCGTGCCTTGAAGGATCATCATGTAGATGTTCTCTCTTTTTCCATACAGTGCAAGAAACTGCTTGCGTAATTGCTGCGGGTTGCGCAGTGCGATTACGTGGTGTTTTGGTTTTCTTTGCTACTGTAGCACGCTTTGAAGCCTTCTTTGGTTTTTGCTCATTTTGTAATACGACTTTGTAGCCGAATTCTTCCTTTAATGAAATAAAGTATTCACATTCTTGAATTTGCCCTTTATTCTTCAAAGTGTTTGTGTTTTTGTTGATGATGTGACTGTACTTGAAGTTTTGAAGTTTCAAGTTGCCTACATACCCTCGGTTGAGGAGGGATCAAGTCATTACGTAGTTCAAAGGAGTGATGGATTTTTGATGGTTTTGATGATGATTTTGATGGTGATTTTACCGTACATAGTTTATGCTCTTGCGGCCCAGGAGCGTTGAGCGTCACCCTTTAAACTCGTGCGAACAAGAAGCGTTGAGTGTTGCCTTTTAAGCTCATGCGAACAAAGAGCATTGTGCCGTGTGCAGGTTAGGCTGTGCAAGTGAGGAGCTTTGTGCCATGTGCAGTTTAGGCTCATACAGGCGATGAGCATTGCTTGTTAGGTTTAGGGGTAGTAACGCTTCAAGAATCTACCATTGATGGGGCTGATCTTTAAGTCATCTTCCGCCATGATTAAGTAGGCGCCGTTGGTGTAGACCTCTTGTATTACGTAAGGTCCATCCCACTTTGATGTGAACTTGCTTTTATCTCGTGTTGCTTTGTTTCTTGGGTTTTGACAACCTTTCAAAAACCGAGCTTTGGGGTGTTGGCCTGTGAAACCTTTTGAAGACGGAGGTTCGGTCTTGACCACCAATGCGATGAAGTGCCGAAACTCTAGGTTTTGAAAGGTTTAGTCGATCGAGGACTGACGTTTGAGGGGCGGGTTGCTCATCTTGACTTTTTTTAATGCTCACGCTGATGTGTTGAGTGCTGGCGTTTTTCGCTTTTCCTGGCTGGCGTTTTTCGCTTTTCCTGAAATCTTCACGGGTGTATTTGGTGTGAAGCTAAGTTCAGCTTTGTTGTTGTCAACTCCGTAACCATGCTCCTTCCACTTCTTTTGAGTCTCCGCGAGGTCACATTCTTTGTTGTTGATGGTGCTTGATTCCTTCTTTCCAAGATTGGAAGAGGAGGCGAAATCGTGCCCGGCCTATGAATTGAGTTTGTAAGCGTTTTGTTCGAAACCTTTTTCGGTCATTTTGGTTGGAAGAGAGCTTGGTCCCGCCCCTTTTGGCAGGGGTTTTACGAAACCTTGCAGTGGTTTTGAAACTTTAGCGTCTCCTAGCTGTGTCAGGGGTAAAACAACATTCGTCTTGAGTAGTTTATATTGTCCTTGTGCAGCTATGTGTCGGCTTTGCTTGTTCCTATTTTGAATGGGGATTGCCTATTCCTTCTTCTCGACATGAGGATGTATCGGAAGACGGGTGTGTTTGATCCTTTTGAGGGTGTCATACTCCCTTTGATTGTTGTGGGTTTAGCAGGCTCATCATCATCTTTGCTTAAGATGGCACGGGTTTCCCTTCTTGCTTTTTGGACATGGCTTACCACTCTTGCTTTTTGGGTGCGGCTTCGCCTGTGGATTTGACATCCTTTGGAAGAGCTTTGGGCACCATTTCTTCATTCATGTAGAACTTAGCATCCGCGAAGTGTGAATTGCCTTCTGTGAATGGCTTAGTGTCGCCTTGTACCACCTTTACCCATTCTCGGTAAAACTTTAGGCATTGGTGGAGGGTGGATGGGACTACTCCATTCTCGTGGATCCAAGGCCTTCCCAAGAGCAAGTTGTAGGAAGTTCTTACATCAATCACGTGGAATAGCGTGCTTGATTGGAGTTCGTCAATGGTTATCTCCATGCGGACCATGTCCATCGGTTTTTGTCCTCCTTAGTTAAAACCTTGGATTAAAAGGCGGCTTCAGGATAGTTCATCCACCTGGATGTTGAGTGTAATCATTGTTGACTTTGGCATGACGTTTATGGCCAATGCACCATCCACCATCCATAAGCATGCGGTTGACTTTGTGCTCCCTTACGTACTCAGAGGCGAAGAGATGATGGTTTTGAGGATTTGATCCCAGCAGCAAGTCTTCGACAGTGAAGTTGATTGCGTCATGGGTGGCACAACATGTTTCATATTCATGTGGTTGAAGCTTCAAGCCTTCATCCTTCCTTTCTTGCGCTTCGTGGACGTCGGGGCTCGCCAAGACCGCTACTAGTGCTTTCCGCATCTCCTTGGGCAATCGCAGCGCCTCCTCGATGCTAAAGTGTGACGCCAGGCTTTCTTCAGGTGTGGGAGTTTTCTCTTCCTCTATGGCAATAGCTTTGCTTTTTTAGGGCTTTTCTATCTCCACTTCAACCATGTGACAGGCAACGGTAGTACACTGTTGGAAGAAGTCCTTCGGGAAGTACTCGTGCAAGGAGACGGGAATGCAAGGCTCTTGTTCCATAGGGTCCCTAGCGTACGTTGGCTAAGCAGCTCTTACGTTTCTCTTAGGCTTCCTATTGTTGTGGCAGCGGTGCTTTCTCCCTTGTTCCACCTTTGGCTTTGCGGCTTGGGGTCTTGGCGTCCTTGTCATTTTGTAAATCACCAGTGTCCATCCTTCTTCATCGTCGGTAAGTGCATTTTGGTCACTTGCCCCCAGTGATGACTATGTAGAAGATTCTGTGCAACTTGAGCAGGGATGAGAGTGGGCATGTGTCACTTGGAGAGGCACAGAATCAAAGGATCCAAACATAGTCGCAGTAATGTGTGTTGCGGTGGTGTCTTCAAGGTCGAGTTCAATTCATCCGTTGTGCCAGCTTTCTTCCCTAGTAGGTCGTCTAGCATTGCAGCCATGTTAGAGTTCGGAAAAGGGTAGGTTTTCTGCTCTAGCTCCCTTAAGGTGTTTTTGTACCTATCTTGGGTACGAGAAGGCTTGCCTCTCTTTATCTCATTTGCTTTTTTCTTGGAGGAGATATTTACGGGCGTAGGGAGATTTTAATGGGGGTAGTGCTGATGGTAAAAGCTTCATTGGCAGGCTTCTTCCCAATCTTGTCTACCTTCGGAGCAAACACCTTATCCTTCTTAAAGTCGGTGATTAGCTCATTCTTTCTATGATTGGCGATACTTAGCTCCATGTCATGGGAACGAGTTGCTAGTTCCTTAAATGTTCTCAACTTTATGCCTTGGAGGATGTAATGTAGCCCCCAGTGCATGCCTTGAACACACATCTCAATGGCGGAGGTTTCAGAAAGCTGATCTTTGCAATCTAGACGCAATGAACGCCATTTGTTGATGTAGTCGACGACAGGTTCATCCTTCCATTTCTTCGTACTCCTCAACTCCAGCATGCTTATGGTGCATCGAGTGCTGTAGAAGCGGTTATGGAATTCAAATTCAAGCTAATCCCAGTTGTTGATGGATTCGGGCTCGAGGTCAGTGTACCAGTTAAAGGCGTCAATCTTCATGGAGTAAGGCTTTGAGCACAGCACAGAGGCATGCGAGCTTCCTTGGTACTGCGCCTTGATGGTGCTTGTGATCATCTCTACAGCTGCTGGATAGAGAGAGATCCCATGAACGTTGTTGCTTAGTCCATCTTTTCCTCCGCTTTCTCTACCAGAGGCTCTTCCTTTTCGTCGGTTTCCTATTTTGGTGGATCAACCTTCGGGTCAACTTTGTCATCATGCTGCGCCTCCAAACAGTTGATGAGCATAGCAATTTGCAAGTCTTTCTCCTCCAAGGTCCTTGTCAGTTGTGCAATTGCTTCACTCATTTAAGCCAGCTGCTCCTCGATGGAAGTCGCACCAATATTCATGACTTGCATGGCCACAGAACATTAGCTGCTTGAGTCGACGTCAGAAGTCATAGACTCAGAGTACCTCTTCAGACTTTCTTCCCTTGGCACCCTTAGCGAGGCCAGGGTGATCATAGGTTCATGCCTCAGGTGCTTTTGCTCCTTCGGCAGAGTTGATAGAGGGGTGGAAGGCACAGGTAAAGAGAGTTCTTACCTTGCTTGGGTTGTGACGTCCAAAGTGCCACCACTTGCGGTAAGGATGCCTTTGTTCTTCATGTTGGGCGCAGGAGCAGCTTGATCATTTCTTGCTGCGATTTGTGCTTTTTGTGGGTTTGAAAACATAGATGAGAAGTAAAGAGGTCCCACCGGGCATGCCAAATTTGTAAACACGAAAATTCTGTAACGAATGAAACGAGAACACGTGTACAAAATATTTTTGTATTGATTTAATTTGTAAGTTACAATCTCTGTTTACAACTTTTCCTCTGATTTAGTCTTCAAATTTAATGTAGATGGTTGTAGGGGTGGGCATAAAAACCACATCGAACCGTATGAAAAAAAAAATTGAAAAGAACAATGTTGACCAGAAAAGTCAACTTTGAGTCAAACACTGAACCAGATCGTTCAAACCGATTCCGGTTCCAGTTTCAAATGAACAAGAACCGACCGTAACCGAACCGAACCGAACCGTTTTATTAATAATAAATAAATAAATTATATATATACACACATGTCATGGTATAATAGGTTGAAAAAATAGTTTCCCCAAGTTGCAAAGCATATGATTCCATCCCAATTAGGGCTCACTCTCACTCACCTCACCCTCACCTCACTCACACGGCCTCACCCTCACACCTCATTCCCCCATTTCACACAGCCGACCCTCACTAAGTCACTCATGGCCACTCATCCAAAAATATTAGCAATCCTCAGGCAGCCACAACCTCAACTCTCTGTGACGGCCCTCATCATCCATCCTCCTCGACAGCTCACGACTCTTTGCCTCTTCATCTCTTCGTCCTCCATCCTCCCTCCTTGGTATTTTCTCTATCTTTTCTCATATTTGAGATTAGGAATACGGTTGAGTTCCACTAGTTTTTCATTCTCAATATAAGACGCCACAACCTCTGAATGCTTCTCATTAGTCCTAGCAATGAATATATCCAAGAAAACCGACCACCATTCAAATAGGAAACCTCCCAGCTCATCAATAGTTGTAAAACCCAGTTCTCAGAACCATTACTAATAAATGAGAATGAAACTTATAGCCAAAAGAAAAATCAAAATGCAAGTTCAGCAAAGTAAAAAAAAAACTCATTTAAAAAGTAATAAGAAAAATAATTTCCATTACTCAATGATTTTTGTACCCCTTAGGTCAACATTTATGTGCTTACCAACGAGATCTGAGGATACTTTTCCTTCTGCTTGGAAAGCTTGTGCAGAGGCTTTTAAATCTCGCTTCACTAGATAATCATGGATATACACATCCAGCCTGTTAATCACAAACAGATATTATCAGTCACTCGAGTAGAAGGTGAAAAACCGAAACTTCAGGAGAAAAACAATGAATTGGATTTGTTGGTATTGTGTTTAGTGATTTGTAACTTGTTATGCAATTGTTGGACCTAGGTATCTAAGATATTTTTTTGTGTGGGTTACTTGATCCAGTCAGGTCATTTGGAGGCTCTCTTGTACCGAGTCGTGTGACTTCTCAATTGATCTTTCTTCATTTGCTATGTTAGTGTTGTTCTTTTGTTTTATTGTTAGAATCTGCTATAAGTTTTGTATTCGGGTTTTATACGGCTTTGCTTATGTGGATTTCAAATTGATGGTGCTTGTGGATCAATTTCAATATGTATGTGAATGACAATCTCTATGTTTGAGATAAATTTCAATATGGGATAGTTAAATTGTTTAAGATCATGTTTTGTATAGCTATTGTAATGAATACAAATTACATGGTGCTCAAAACTTTGTCGACCAATTGCTCTTAGCAAAGGTTTGTAAGTAATTATATGTTGTTTGAAATAAGTTGTTTTATTTGATTACATGTTGTTTGATTGTGTACAGGAGCTGCTGTTTGAAAAAAAATCTGCCACTGCCAAGGACATTTGGATTTTTGTTTTTGCTGTTTGTTGCTGCCAATATCAGGAGCTGCTGCTTGTTGTTTGATTTTTGTTTTTGTTGCTTGTTGACTTGGTGCCACTAACAAAAGACATTTGCATTAAAAACAATATGTGTTGTATGCAACTTTATGTAAACAGTTTTAGAAGATGTTACATGTATTTGAATGCATGATGATTTGGTGTTCAAATAATTTAGTATTCGGAACCGTAAACCGTCAAGAACTGAGTCGAAACCGGTGTAGACTGGACTGTACAGTTCTAGTAATAAATTTAAGTGGAACCGTACCAAACCAAACCTTTGATTTTTTAAGGTTTTGGTTCTGGTATAGGGGTGGAACCGCACCGTGCCCACCCCTAGATGGTTGATTGTTGATCCAAGGATCGTGATAACTTGATCTCGAACGACCGATTGAACGATTGCTTCAAGTTTTGAGCTTGAAACGGTGTGTGGATGGTCTTCACCTCAAAGTTGTGGCAAAGGGTGATGTTGATGCAGGATTTCGTTGATTCAAGGGTCTTGACGACTTGATCTTGAAACAAATGTCGTTACAAGTTTTGGGTTTGCAACAAAGTCTTGAAGGAATCGGCACGAGTGCTTGTTGATTCTTCAAGGGAGTGCTTCGGCTTGGCTCAAAAGAAAGCTTCGGCTTTGGTTGAACGTTCTTCTAAGAGAGCTTTGGCAGCGTATTAGTCTTCAAAGATTTTTGCAGAGGTTCTTCTCAATGTAGAATTTTCGACCCTTATGCTTGTAGGAGGATCTTGTATTTATAGGCTCCTCAAGGCTTACCTTTGGGTTGATTTGACTTGAAGGCCCTCCACTTGGGTGAATCCCTTGTTTACAAGGATGAGCTTCAAGGGTAATGAATCTCAAAATCCTTCCTTCTCTTTAAATGTTGTTAAAGAGTCTTGTGGTTCACCATTCACTAGGCTTTGAAAGTCATGGGTTTCAGAATTATTTTTGAATGCATGCCTACTTTAAATTGTTATTAGTTTGCATATGTGTTCAAATGTTCTCACATGTTCTTAGCTAGGACAAAAATTTTCCTTCAAGTGGTATCAGAGCCTAGGTCTAGTGCATGGTGAATCCTTTTGGGTTTTGTGTTTTTTCATGGTTTGTGATTTAAATGTTGTAAATGTTACAAGCTTTGTTCTTGTTTTTTTGAATATAAATTTTGCTCGAAAATTTAGCACCTCAAATGTTGTAGATGTAGTTCATTTAAGTATGAATAATGGAACTAAAATTTGGTGCCATGTATGTGGGGAAATTCGGCCAAATCCAAAGGGTGAATTTTTGGGTTCATGTTTGTCTTGTTAAAAGATAAAAGAGTTTTAAAGTGACTTTTGGAACCCCTAAGTACCCTAGGATGTTAACCCTCTTTTGAGTAGTGTAAATTTGGGTTTTATTGAGTGAAAATGTTTATGGAGCTCTTATGGGTTTTTTCATGAATGTTCTTCAATGTTCTTGTTGTGTTCTTCATGTTCATAACATGAACAAATTTTGGGAGTTTTTGATTCAAAATTTTCTCAAAGATTTGTTTGAAATTTGTTTGTAATTGGTGATGTAAGTTGATGTGTACTTTTCACTATTCAATCAAACTATTTACACATCACCACCATACCAATCACTTTATCACATTTAAAACTTACACTTCAACCACCCACACACTCCTCACATCACTCCATAACCGGCCACCCTATAAAGTAGGGTACTTTTGGGGCTTTTATGCAATTACATAAAGTTTTGATACTTTTGTGTATTTGCATTTTGACCCAAAAGTTTACGTTTTTACGTAAAGGCCCAAAATCACTAAAGGACAAACTGTTTTGCTCCTTTAATGAAGTTTTAGTTATTGTTGAAAATTTGGGTTCTAGTTGTAACTACATGAAGTTGTGGACTCTTGTGTTTTTACAAAGTGACCCCAAAAGTTTATGTTTTTTGAGTTGTGGCCCAATAGTTGTGGTCATTGCTTTTTCAGCCCAAATTAAGATGAGAACAAAAATGGTTTTGTTTCTTTAATGAGAATTGGATTTTCATTTCATTTAGTTCCATTTTAAATCAATTCTATGAATCCGAAAATCAATTGTTTAAGTTGCTTTCTTAGTTAATGTGATTGATTAAGAAAAAGGTGATTATGAACCAAAGGCCTCGATAGTTGAGCTATGTGATTGGCCGCTTTGCATTATGAATGTTTGGGTTAAGTAGATTAGATTTGAATGTAATTTGATTAGTTCAAATGTGTTGTAAAAGGGCATAAGTCTTTCAAATGTGTTGTAAAAGGGCATAAGCCCTCCTCTTTATTTCATGTATTCTTTTTGTTTATTTGTATGCAAATTGGAATAGTTGGGTCCAACGCCCAATAGGAAATAACGGTTTAATTAGATTAAACGTGTAACTAAAATCAACAACTACCTACCTTACACCCAAGGTCCAACACAAGGCTCATGTTGGATCAAATCAAACGGTTCATAATCATCCTAAGACCTAAGATGACTATATAGTCCATATGAGGATGCAATGCATTCGTTAGTAGTTTCATATAGTCTCGCTTGTTTCATTGAAATAGTGGGAATATTATATACTACTAATTCATATAAACTTGGACCAATGGTTGTGATAGGACCAAGTTCTTTTAATAAGATTAAAATGAAATTGATGTAGCCCAACACTACTCCGTCAACAAAATGAATATTAAGTTGATAAACGAGAGATGTTTTGAACATCTCTTTGTAGGCTTTCCACCGTGGGGGGCTCCAATCGTTTGTGACTCATACACCGTATTCGTTCAGTTCTGGAGTATACGAAGTATGTGCTTACATTCAAGAGAAGCCTATAAACATATGATGAAGTGAAGGTAGGCAACGAGTATGGTTAATATGATATTCTTCTGAGGCCATTCTTGAACCCCTACTTGAACTAGCATGGTGGGAATGACTTAACTAAGTGCAATGGTGCCAATATGATATTCTTCTAAGGCATCATTCTCTAGAGGCCAAACCGGATGGGTAATTACAAAAGTTGTAAAAGGCTAAAGCGTTATCCTCTCATCATTATTGTTGCTAGCCAATATGATATTCTTCTGAGGTGGGATTGGTAATGGTGAGTCTCCCATACCTCGCTAAGAGTTCAACATAACTCTCGGATTCCATTGAGGGATGTGAAATTTGCCAAAAATAGTGGGTGGTACTATTTGATTTAAGACCCAATCAAGTAGTTTTAAAATCAACAATCTAATACGATTTATGTTATGTTATGTAGTTAACGACATGCCTAAAATTACACCTACCATTATACTTGACAAAAAGGGCCTTAGGGGCCAACGTTTCCTTGCTTGGTATCATCACATTGAGAATGTCTCAAAGATGAATGGCATATCGTATGTGCTCAAGCAATCCCCTCCTCATGTACCTCCTACGAAACTAGCTTCAAATGAGGAGTATCAAAATTATTCTAAACACTTTGAGGATGACTTACAAGCCAAATGCTTAATCCTCACTTCACTTAGTGAGGAGCTCAAGAAGCTACATGAGCACATGGACACTTCTTGTGCCATGGTTGACAATTTGCATAAGATGCATGACATTGAGCCAAGTAATGTACAATTCTCAAATGTTTGTAGTCTATCGAATGCCAAAATGGCAAAGGGGACATCGGTCAAAAAACATGGACAAAAGATGGAAAGGATCTTTCAAGATCTTGAGAGTTTAGGAACTTCCATCGATGGGAAAATGGCCCAAGATTTTTTCCTTGCATCTCTCTCGGATGATTTCACTAAGTTTATAGTAAACTATAAAGTGAATAGATTTTATCATACTTTTACCGAGATGATTGACATGTGCTGTGAGTTTGAACAAAGTTTCAAAAAGGACAGTGGGAGTGAGAATGCAATGACAAGGAACAGGTTGCATAAGAAGAAGGCAAGAAAATCCAAAGGAACATGCTTTCATTGTGGAAAGGATGAACGTTGGAAGAAGAAATACGGGGTGCGCATTGTTAGCCTTATGACACGAACTTTTGAAGGGACTATTTCTGTCATAGAGAGTGCTTTTACAGTGAGCTCCAATTCTTGGATATTTGATTCAAGCGCTAGTCAACATATCTTCAATTCGTTACAGGGACTAACAGAGAGCAGGACAATGCGCAATGGGGAAATGATTGTGCGAGTTGGGAACGACACTAAGATCTCTGCAAAAGCAGTAGGCACCTACATGCTTAAACTACACTCTGGGAAGTCTTGGAACTTAAAAATTGTTTATATTTTCCTTCATGTATAAAGAATTTGATTTCTATCTC
Organism: Cotoneaster glaucophyllus; assembly: GCA_036320875.1. Taxonomy (NCBI): domain Eukaryota; kingdom Viridiplantae; phylum Streptophyta; class Magnoliopsida; order Rosales; family Rosaceae; genus Cotoneaster; species Cotoneaster glaucophyllus. The sequence continues at coordinate 18,877,973 of CM070064.1, forward strand.
TATGCTTTTACAAGATGGGCACTCAGTATTGTTTGACAAAATGAGTTGCACTTTATACTTGAACGGTCGTATTATCTCTCATGGTAATATGATAGAAGGACTTTTTCACCTAGAGACAAGTAGTAGGATGCATTGTATTGACATCGGGAATACCTCAAAACCCAAAAGGGCTAGAGAAGAAGTTAACCGAGTTAATCTTTGGCATCTTAAACTTGGACATGTAAACCAAGATAAGATTCGCAAGAAGTCGAAAGACGGATATTTCAGCTCATTAGGTAAAGACCAAATGGGCGCTTGTGAATCTTGTTTATTGGGAAAAATGTCTAAATCTCCATTCACTGGGAAAAAGAACGAGCCAAAGAACTACTAGGGTTAATCTACATAGATGTATGTGGACCTATGTCCACTGCAGCACGAGGAGGTTTCTCCTACTATATCACATTCACCTATGATCACTCTTGGTTTGGCTATGTGTATCTTATGAAGTACAAGTCAGAATCCTTTGAAAAGTTCAAAGAGTTCAAGAATGAAGTGGCGAACCAAACGGGGAAACAGATAAAGACCCTAAGATCGGATCGAGGGGTTGAATATCTGAGTAATGAATTCCTAGACTACCTCAAGGAGTGTGGAATAGTATCACAGTGGACTCCACCAGGAACTCCTCCAGATAACGGAGTTTCTGAACGGAGAAATCGAACCTTCATGAACATGGTTCGTTCTATGATGAGTTCCGCTGACCTACCAGTTTCGTTCTGGGGATATGCACTACAAACAGGACCTTATGTGCTAAATAGAGTGCCTTTCGAGTCAGTTCAACAAACGTCATATGAGATATGGCATGGCAAAAGAACAAATCTTAATCATATTAAGATTTGGGTTGTCCGACTTAGGTAAAAAGGCTTGAAGCAGACAAGCTTGAAGCAAGGTCTGTTAAGTGCTATTTTGTGGGGTATTCCAAATAGACTTTAGGATTCGAATTATATAACCCTGATGACCAGAAAGTCCTTGTCGCCAAAACGCTATGTTCATTGAGGACGAATTCGTTCTCAATAGAAGTAGCAAGAAAATGATAGAATTAAAGGAAATTCCTAATGAACCATAAACAAGCAATCAATAGACGAACAACCATGTTCCTGAACCCCTAGCTCCACGTAGATCTGAAAGGGTCAGTAGGCCACCTCAGAGGTATGGTTTGGATAATGACTTTGGGGAATTGCAGCTTCTAGGTGACAATGACATAAATGAGGACCCAATGGACTACATTGAAGTAATGTCCGACATTGATTCAAAGAGATGGCAAGAGGCCATGAAATCCGAGATGGATGTATCAAAATCAGGTCTGGACTCTTGTGGACCTTCCAGAAGGTATAATACATGTTGGAAACAAATGGGTATTCAAGAGGAAGATAGGCATTAATGGGAATGTGGAGACTTATAAGGCTAGACTAGTAGCCAAGGGTTATAGGCAACAAGAAGGGATTGACTATGAAGAAACCTTCTCTCCTGTAGCTATGATTAAGTCCATTCAGATTCTGCTTGCAATAGCTGCGTACCATGATTATGAGATGTGGCAAATGGACGTGAAGACGGCTTTTCTGAACGGCTACCTAGAGGAAGAGCTCTATATGACTCAACCCGAAGATTTCATGTCCAAGTCTGAAAAGACTAAGGTATGCAAGCTTTAGAGGTCAATTTATGGACTTAAGCAAGCCTCCAGGAGCTGGAACATTCTTTTTGATACTAAAATCAAATTGTTTGGTTTTACTCAAAACGAAGACAACAATTGTGTTTATCAAAAGGTCTTTGGGGATGCCGTTGTATTCGTAGTGTTATATGTAGATGACATATTGCTATTCGGGAATGACACTGCAGTACTTTCTTCTGTAAAGGTGTGGTTGTCCAAAACGTTCCACATGAAAGATTTGGGAGATGCATCTTATGTGCTTGGCATAAAGCTCTATCGTGATAGATCTAGAAAATTGATTGGATTATCCCAATCTATGTATATAGATAAGGTGCTAAGTAGGTTCCAGTTGGAATAATCTAAGAAAGGTTTTCTTCCTGTGAGACATGGAATTCACCTTTCTAAGTCCATGGGACCTAAGACTCCTGAAGAAATATGACAAATGAGTGTTATTCCTTATGCTTCCGCCATAGGAAGTCTTATGTATGCCATGATATGCACAAGGCCTGATATCGCATATGATGTGAGCATTACTAGTAGATATCAATCTAACCCAGGATCAGAACACTGGGCCCTGTCAAGACAGTCCTTACGTATTTAAGAAGAACTAAGGACATGTTCCTCGTTTATGGAGGAGCAACAGAGTTACGAGTGGAAGCCTATACAGACATAGATTTCCAATCTGACGTCGATGATAAAAGTTCCAAGTCAGGATATGTGTTCACTCTAAATGGTGGAGCTGTCAACTGGAAAAGCAAGAAACAAGATGTAATTGATGATTCCATGACAGAGGCTGAATATGTCACTACAGCTGAAGCTGGCAAAGAAGCTTTCTGGATGAAGAAGTTCATTACTGAACTTGGAGTGGTTCAAACCATTACATCACCAGTAACTTTGTACTGTGATAATAGTGGGGCGATAGCTCAAGCCAAGGAACCCAGGGCTCATCAAAAGAACAAGCATTTTGACAGATGCTTTAATATCATTATAAGATATGCTACCGAGGGGAAAGTCAACATCTTCAAGGTTGCCTCAGCTGATAACGTAGCAGATCCACTAACGAAGCCAATGTCTCAAATCCAACTTGACCGCCAAATGGAAAATATGGGTATTAAATACATGGGAAGCTGGCTTTAAGTGCAAGTGGGAGAGTGTTGGAAGTATGCCCACGAAGCCACTCATTTGATGGAATAGCTTTTTGGAATACTTATTGTGTTAAACTATTATATGTTTAATGAAGGGCAAAGGTTATTGTTAATCACTATTTATTGTATTATGTGTTTAAGCAATAAGGGAATCCAAGGAATGTATTTAACCTAAGAGAGAAGTGATCTAAGTAAGTTAGATTAACGAGACCTTTCTCTTATGTTCATTCCTAAAACGTTCCTAGCCATAAAATTGCCAATTGGGCATTGACAATCCACTGAGGTTAGTATCTGTTATGTTAACTCAAGTGTGAGTATGACTAGTCTCAAGTCATTTGACACTGAGACAAACACATAGGTGCTCGAAAGGTAATCGAGTACACTGAACCATGATAAAAAAGGAGTTCAAACATACATGTCATGTAAGAACTCGTAAGTTGCAATATGCAAACTAGTCCTTTGACCTGAGGCATCATAGATGTCTAATGGTTAGGTCCTTGATCTTTGATCATGTCAAAGGCATTCCATCGAGAGTGTCCACGACATTGTTGGCGTTAAGCTATCTAGTCATGTAGGTATATGAATGCACAACAAGGGATCTCTAACCTTCCATGGTGGAGGGAGAATACTCTGAGATATGATTCGGGAGTCTTTGGCCAAAGCAAACGAATATGACTTAGGAAGTTTGTTCCAAATCATATTCAATTGAATCATATAGAGAAGTATCACATTGGATAGTAGACATGAAACAAACTATCACTCAAACAATGTGATTAAGAGTATTGTATTAGAGAAGGACCGTATTGCATTGTAATTGTAACTGGATAGGTTCTCCAACGACTTCTACTTAGCTTAGGTAGCCATGACATGCTGCTAGGTGTCACTCATGGTTTGTGGTAGCCCTGAGGATTAGCAAACACTAATCTACATTTCAATTCACAATCGATCGTTAAGAGTAACAATGGCCCACTGCCTCGCTAATTAGAACCTAATGGATCGTACACCGAGTAGGGATGAAAGTGAAGAAATATAAATGAGATGGATAAGCAATTAAATAGTTTAATTGAGAATGGTCAAGATTAATTAATTAGTTAATTAATCTTACGAAATGTTCATATTAGGCTTTTAAGTTGGTTTTGGGTTTCGGGGCCCAAAAAGGTTTTTGGTCCACAAGGCCCATTGAGTTTAGGTTGTGTGACAACTAAAACTAAATGGAAATTAAACCAAAAACAAAGTCAAAACCGGCCTAGGATGAGTGGTAGCCAACTTGGGTTAATTGCAAGTGTGCCACTCACATGTGAGGTAGTATAAAGTCATCTTTATACCTTTTCTCACTAGGGTTTTCTTGAGGTAAAGAAGAGAAACTTTTTCTCTCATTTTCTCTATAGAGGCCAGCCACTTAGGGGAGGGATAGCTAGCAATCTTTCTTCCTCTAAGTCATCCATTTCATCTTCACACCTCATCCTTGGTGTGAAGACTTACAGACACCAAACCTTTGGTGTTCTAGGAGATCCTTTCATCACATCCTCAAGAAGAAAAGGAGTATCAAAAGGAAGAAAATCACAAGGAAGATCTAAGGAGCTAGAAGGTGACTTGAAGGCCCTCCACTTGGGTGAATCCCTTATGTAAACAAGGATGAGCTTCAAGGGTAATGAATCTCAAAATCCTTCATTCTCTTTAAATGTTGTTAAAGAGTCTTGTGGTTCACCATTCACTAGCCTTTGAAAGTCATGGGTTTTAGAATTGTTTTTGAATGCATGCCTACTTTAAAGTTTTATTAGTTTGCATATGTGTTCAATGTTCTCACATGTTCTTAGCTAGGACAAAAAATTTCCTTCACCACTTTGTCGCTAAAGCTAACCCGGTCAAATAAGAAGTCATGTCCAAACCAGTTTTGACAGTGCAACTACCTAAATGGTCGTTGTTTCTCAATCAGTATGAGATTATCTACGTCCAAGCTAAAGCCATCAAGGGACAAGCACTAGCAAACTTCCTTGTTGATCATCCAATCCCAACCGATTGGAAAATCTCAGATGACTTGCTTGATGAAGAAGTGTTCTATGTCGACATCTTCCCAACATAGACAATGTTCTTTGATGGATCTGCACGAGCAGACTGAGCGGGGGAAGGAGTAGTATTCATGTCGCCACAAAGACAAGTACTACCCTATTCCTTCCGACTAAGCGAGTTATGCTCCAACAACGTCACTGAGTACCAAGCTCATAATCAATCAACTCTTGACTGAATATGAAGTGAGGAAAAATGATCTCGTCCTATACTTCCGAGTAGCAACTCAATTGCTACAAAAAGTTCAAGGTCGTGATGCGAGAACATGTGCCAAGAAAAGAAAATCAAAGGGCGGACGCTCTCGCTAACCTCACCTCAAGTATGGCATTAGGAGAAGACGAAGCTGCGAACGTGCCAGTTTGACAAAAATGGGTGATCATACTCGTCATTGAAATACTACTACATGATACAAATACCATCTCAGTACTTCTAGTCGACACTAAAAAGTGGAGACAACCGCTGATCAATTACTTGGAGCATAGAAAGCTTCCAGAGGATCCTAGACACCATTCTGAAATACGTCGACGAGCACCTCGCTTCCTCTACTGCAAAGAAACACTCTGTCGACGCTTTTTAAGGAGTACTTCTAAGATTCCTATGTGAGGAAGAAGCCAATCAAGCCATAGAAGAAGCATACTCAGGCATATGCGGGGTGCATCAATCTGGACCAAAGCTACATCATCATCGATAATGGAAACCGGTTCTTCAGCAGACTCATGGATCAGCTCTGCGAGAAATACAAATTTCAAGCAGCACAAGTCTTCCATGTATCATGCTCCGGCCAACGGTCTTGCGGAAGCATTCAACAAAACATTGTGCAACATCCTGACGAAGGTGTTCGCCCGAACAAAGAAAGACTAGCACGAAAGAATAAGCGAAACACTCTCGTATATGGCGTGGAAGCTGTTTTGTCACTCAGTGTTGGAGTTACGCCCTGAAAGTCAATCTTTGGAAGAAACTTTTCAGGACAATTTTGTATGTATAGATAACTCTAATACAGCAAACTGCAAAGTCACTTATTAGGACTATCTCAATGAACGATATACGTCCAAAATTAGTGAGTCCATGGACAAGGGATCTATGGAAGAAGTAATATAAAGATGTTAGATTACAGGGACCTTCTTCACATAACCATAATGTCCAAAATGTTCCTAGTCATAGGATTGTTAAAGGGACGCTGACAATCCGGATAGACTAGTACGTACTATATCTACTTCAAATGAGAAGGATGGAAAGTCTCAAGCCATTCGTGTAGTGACACTAAGACAAGTATGTAGGTGCTCATTAAGGGAATGAGCACACTGAATACAATCAAACGAGAGTACTTGCATGGAGGTCTACTCGCATGTCAAGCAAGTAACTCTACTGGTTGGAATAATGTAAGTAATCATTTGACCTGAGATAGCATAGTTGTCTTGGGGATACGTTGTTGATCATTTGATAATGAAACGTGACCACATCTCATCTTGGATGTGTTCTATGCATTGTTGGGGTCAGTAATTTATTCTCAGAGGCATGTGAATGATCAACAAGGGATCTCTAATCCTCGTTACGAGAGGAAGAATACTCTAAGATATGATTCTGGAATCTTCGACCGAAGTATCGAGCGTAATGATGGAAGGCGTTCTTATACGACTCAATTGAATCATATAACTAAGTTTAATCATATTAGGGGTTTGACATTAATTATCCATACCTTAGTAATGTGATTGTGAGTATTGTATTAGAGAAGGATCAAATTACATTGTAATTCCAACTGAATAGGTTCTCCGACCAAATTCTACATTAGCTTGGGTAGCCATGATATATGGTTAGATGTCACTCATGGCTTGTGGGTTCTTCTAGATGATTAAATAAGTAGTCATCAAAGAAGAAGGAGAATTAAAAGTAAGTTTTAATTCACTAAATGATTGGATAAATACTAATCAATTGGATTGGTACTAATCACCTCATTGCCTCGCCAATTGATGTGATATAAGTTAAGCACACAAATTAAACCCTCTTGGTGTGAATTGTAGTATAGATGCAAGTAGGGATCGTTCTAGGCTGGGGATTAGGAGGGATTGCCAATCGACTCTAAACTGACTTAAAGACTCAAAAACTAACTTAAAAACGTTTGAATAAGTTTAAAAGACTTAAAACAAGTTCACAAGACTCAAAATAGGTTGAAAACACTCAAAACTGCCTAAAAACACAAACTGGGCAGTTTCTGACTCTAAACACAATTTTGGACGAAAATAAGGTTTTGGCTTGACTTAAAACACTTAAAAACACAAACAAAACAAGTTTAAAACAATTTGAAACAAGAAAGTAAAGGGGGGGGGTTTTGAATTGGACGAATTTAAAAGTAAAGCAAGTTAAAACAGATTTTAAAGTAAAACAAGTTTGAAAACGTTTTTGGGAAGTTGGATGGATGATGGGCTAGCTAGAGGCTCTTTCTCCACACATGATATGTATGCAAACGAATCGATTTCCAGTTACTCCTTCATTGAATTATGAACGACAATGCCCCAGATTAACCGTGACATCACTAATTAACCCTCAGATTTTCCTTGTGTTATTGGATTGGATGACATCATTCGACAACCCAAAGCATTCTTCGAAAGTTCCCTACATGACATCATAATAAAGATACAATCAAAGATCATTACGTTCAATGAAAATCATAAGCATTGACAAAGCACTTGTAACTATGACATCATGTCACTCATGCTAGGAATTGAACTTAACGCGATCGTGACCAGCAACCTCCACTACTTGTGAATATAAGTTTGTAACGATTATGTGAAACTCCCTTATATTCTAGCATCAAATTCATGCATGCCAATTAAGTGTCGACCCTCAATCAACAAACACAAATAAGTTATCAATCAAACAGTTAAGCCAATTGCATTCACAACTCAAGAATTCGTAACTGAAACTTATCAATTCATATTGCACCCATAATCATGGCTTTGAAATCACCCCTAGCCAAAAAGGGGTCTAACCACTCATGTTCACAGCAAAACAAAAGGAATTTAACTTAAACATTGAAAACAAAGAAAGAATTACACCTAGAACGCTCCAACGATCCAAAGCTTGAAGAGCAAACACGTCCAAGGTCTTCTTTCTTTTCCTTTGCTGTGGCATAAGAGGGTGAGGGGTGTTTAGGATGTGTTTTGGGGTCTAAGATGGGAAGGGTGCTGCGCCAAGGCTTGGAGATGGCTGAATGTGTGTATGTATGCGTGAATTGGTGAATGGATGTGTGAATCCATGTGTTGGGTGCGGCAAGGCCTCTTATTTATAGAACAAGTCTCCAATTTAATTTAGGCAATCAGGAATTATTCTAAACCTCAAAGGAAATAGGAATTAAATGCAAAAACCTAAGGGAATTGGGAAGTAGGGTGCGGCAAAGACAGAAATTAAGGAAAGGTGAAAGTTAAATGAGGCAAGGACAAGGAAAGGTGTTTTCCTTGCTAGTTTGGGTCCAAAACTGAAAGGGAAAGTGTAATTAAGTGCGGCAAGGGTGTATAGGTGAAGGAAAGGTGCGACACTATCCTAGAGAACAAGGGAATGTGGTTTACTTGTGCAGCAAGGAAGGAAATGTGAAGAAGGAGATGCGGCAATGTCCTAAATAGCAAGGGATTGTGTTTCCTTGCAAGGCAAGGAAGGTGTGGCTGCAAGGCATGTGCGGCACCTTCATTGAATTGGAATTTAAGTGTCCCAATATGTCTAGGACTCCCTCTTTGTAGTTGATTCCTTGATAAAATAGAATTAGGAAAGTCAAAGGTCAAAGTAAGGAAACTTTGACTTAGTCAACCCTTCTTCTTCTTCGATTCCTTTTCCTTCCTTGACTTGAATTTATTTTTCCTCTTCTCTTTGGCTGGTTCCTAGCATGCTTTGGTCTTCAATTTCGTCCATCTACATTGCTCTAATCATAAGCTATCCAAAACATGCCCAAAACTGCTCCAAAAGGCTCCAAAATGCACTTTCTTGGTACTTTACCCCTTGGGACCTACAAACACACGAAAATAGCTTAAAATACTAAATTAAATACTAACAATCAACATAAATGCACGAGAATAAGCTAACTAAATCGCATAAATATGCTCATATCACCAATTAGAACCTAAAACGATTGTACACCGATACACTCTTGTGGTGAGACAACTAAAGGATGATGGAATTGATTAATTGGATTAATTAAGTGCTATGATTAATTAGAAAGCTAAAGAAATCATAGAAGCGATGAATGATCGTTTTAGGCTTTAAGAAAAGTTCGGGTTCATTCGGGCCCATTGTGCCCAAACCCATTGGGCTTTTTATTCAAGCATAGGATGACTTGAAATCATAAAAAATCCAAAGTCCAAACCCACACTATATGGCCAGCCAAGGATGAGGAAAGAAGAGAGAAAAAGAGTCAATTGGTTGACTTACTTCTTTTACCTTTATAAAGGAAGTTTAATGAAAAGTTTTATTAGGGTTTTTGTGTGTTCTTTTCAACAAGAGAAAATACAAGTCTCTCTCTCTCTACACACATATAGCCGGCCACCAAAAGGGAGAAATAGCTGATCATCTCTTCTGTTTTTGGTTATTCCAACATCCATCTCACTACACTAGTGGGTGTGGATCTTTAGAGGTCTTCTACCTTGGAGACTAGAGGAGAATCAAAGGAGTTCCAAATCTATCAAGGTAGAGGAAGCAAGGAGGGACGCTAGACTCAAGGAGTTCCAAGAACAAAGAGCTTGGAGGTGGTCCATCCTTGGTCTAAAGTCTAGATCAAGAGGTATAAAACTAAACTTCACTTTGTTCTTCAATACTTTGTTAGATGCATCATATATGAACCTATGCTTTTTGAAGGGGATTTGCATTACTATAGCTTTGATAATATGTGATAATATGCTTCCATTGCTTATGTATATAAATTTAGAATTCTTATATGCATGCTAGTCACTAGAAATCCCACATAAATCTCATTAACTCCCTTCACTAGAAAGTCAAATCCCCTCACTAAGGATGGCTGTACAAGAAGACTTGACTGAAGAGGAAAATGAAAATCTACAACTTCAAGAGTTGGAAACACTCAACGAAATGAGGCTTGAAGCTCAACAAAACTTGGAAAGCTACCAAGCACGGCTATCCAAGGCATTCAACAAGAAGGTTCGCCTAAGGTTTTTTCCAAACTGGAGATCTTGTCTTAGCATTACAAAGGCCTATCATCACAACTCACAAGACAAAAAGCAAGTTCACATCACAGTGGGATGAACCTTATGTAATATAAGAGGTCTACACCAATGGCCCCTACTTAATCATGACGGAAGACGGCTTGAAGATCAGCCAAATCAATGGCAGATTCTTGAAGCATTACTTCCCCTAAACCAAACAAACAATGCTACTTGTTCACACGAGCATAAAAGGCAACGCGCAAAGCTCCTCGCCTGCATCAGCCTAAATTGCACACAGCACAAAGCTCCTCGCCTGTATAAGCCTAAACTGGACATAGCACAATGCTTATAGCCTACACAAGCCTAAAATGGCACAATGCTCCTTGCCTACACAAGCCTAAATTGCACACGGCACAAAGCTCCTCGCCTGCATGAGCCTAAACTGCACACGGCACAATGCTCTTTGCCTGCACAGGCCTAAATTGCACACGGCATAATGCTCCTCACCTGCATGAGCCTAAACTGCATACAAAACAATGCTCCTCGCCTGCACGAGCTTAAAAGGTGACGCCCATGATCCATGTTCGCACAAGCTTGAAAGGCGACACATAATGCTCTCCGCCTGCATGAGCCTAAACTGCACACGACACAATGCTCCTCACCTGCAAGAGCCTAAACTGCACATGGCACAATGCTCATCGCCTGCATGAGCCTAAACTGCATATGGCACAATGCGAACTTGTTCGCACGAGCTTAAAAGGCGACACCCAATGCTCCTTGTTCGCACAAGCTTAAATGGCGACACCCAATGCTCCTGGCCCGCAAGTGCATAAACTATGTACGTCAAAACAAAAATCAAAATCACCATCAAAATCACCATCAACAATCCATCATTCCTTTGAACTACGTCATGACTTGATCCCTCCTCAACCGAGGGTACATAGGCAACTTGAAACTTCAAAACTTTAAGTACAGTCACATCATCAACAAAAACACAAACACTTTGAAGAATAAATAGCAAATTCAAGAATGTGAATACTTTATTTCTTTAAAGGAAGAAATCGGCTACAACGCAGTATGACAAAATGACCAAAAAACAAAGACGCCTTATCCAGTAGTCGACAAGGTGCTATTCTAAGTCATAGCTCTGGTACGGATGTGATCGCCAAGAAGCTCAAACAAAGCCGGTGGATTGTCACGAACGTGGTGCAAAGGATTCAAAATAAGAATCCTCGACGTGCATGCCTTCTTCTTCGTATTCGGACGACCAAAATCCATCACCTCCCAAGATACGTCAGAAGACCACGACTTGATATGCATCGAGTTGTCTTTTGCAAGAAGAACAAACGCCTTAGGGCCAGTCAATGACCTATAAAGTTTCAACGTCATTCCCCAATCTTGCAAATTGCCTTCTTTCACAAGAATAGTGATGGTGTTGCGCACTTGAAAAATACCATGGCTGCAACAAAAAAGAAAAGAAAAGGCAACATAAGCATAAGGTGGGATGGCAAGAAAAAAAAAATTGCTTCACTAAAGCGAAAGACATGCGAGACAAACCTCGTAAGCGTTGAAGGGTGACGATGACAAAGTCACAACGACGAAAAGAAATCGACCACAAAAGCTTGAGAAGCACTGCAAAGAGGGCAGCTACAAGATGGTCCTTCAAAGCATGCTACAGTAGCAAAGAAAACCAAAATGCTACACAATCGCACTACGCAACGCCACAACGATTACGCAAGCAGTTTCTTGCATTGCACGACAACGTCACCACTGAGGGAAAACTGTGACCAAAAGGCACTACATAGTGTAACATCACTACAGTCTTTTGCACAGTACCATGCGGTAAAAAGTAGAGCACTGCAAAAAGCTCCAAGCAAGCAGCCCATGGCAGCAACATGAGCAGCACACATGGCACAACAACAAATACAATGCACGGCAAGGAATTGTGAAAAAAATACACACCTAATTGTCCTATAGATAGGGGTCAATTGCTTCCTAATGCTATATGGGAGATTACATACCAAACAGAAAAAGGAAAATCAAAACAAGGAAGCACGTTCCCACCAAAAGAACGAAGCAAATTCCAAGCAAAAAATGGCAAGTTTCAGCAAATCTATGCAAGCAGGACGTTTTTGGTGATAATTTGACTTTCCAGAGGAGCTTTGTTGCAATGCCAATTGGAGAAGGAAGCTAAGAGGCTGATGATCGTTGTGACCAAATTTCATAATTTTCCTTAAAGCCAAACGTTCCAGTTTTCAAAGTTAATCCCGCAGAAGTTGTTTTCCCGTCAGAACTGTGCAGCTGTGGGAAAATGATGAGTTGAAGGTTTTCCGATTTTTCCTAGTAATGTGCATATATGCTTGAAAAGATAAGAGATAGAGCTACGTTTCCCACATTTTTACAGAATTTTTCAGAAGAGAAATCGACCTCAAACTTGGCATGCAAGTCAGATAACGTGTTTCCCAAAACAAGGACAAGCCTTCAAGTTTCCCAAACCAAAAGGGAAACACCCTCTTTGGCCGAAAAAATGGAAAGGGAAAAGGAAAAAAAATGCAAATCCTACTTATCCAAGGACAAGCACCAAAGCTTTCCAAAACCTTGAAGGAAATCACCAAAGCTTTCCAACACTTTGAAGCAAGTCACCCTCATTACCAAAATTGAAGGAGATTCCTACCTAAGGAAGGAAAAGCATTTTTTTCCTACAACCACAAGGAAAAATACAAAATACACCAAATGTATTTTGTCAAAATTATGGAAAATCAATATGAACAATAAGAATGTGCCGATTTATCCATTTTTAAAATTTTCATTCAAGATCAAGCCTCTAGGGCCCTTGAAGAAATTTCATTTTTATTCAAGGTCAAGCCTCTACGGTCCTTGAAGAAAAATTCCATATCTTTCAAGATCAAACCTCTACGGCCCTTGAAGGAAAAATTTAATTTCTTTCAAGATCAAACCTCTATGGCCCTTGAAGAAAAAGTTTCATTTCTTTCAAGATCAAGCCTCCATGGCCCTTGAAGAAAATTTTCGTTTAATTCAAGATCAAGCCTCTACAGCCCTTCAATTAAATTTTCATTTCATTCAAGATCAAGCCTCTACGGCCCTTGAAGAAAAATTTCATTTCATTCAAGACCAAGCCTCAATGGTCTTGAAGAAATGTTTCGTCCAAGAAATACGCCTCAACGGCCTTTGACAAAATTCATAATTTCAATTCAAGAAATACGCCTCAACAACCCTTGAAGAAATGTTTCGTTCAAGAAATGCGCCTCTACCGCCCTTGAAGAAGCAAACTAATTCATGATCAAGTCTCAACGACCCTTGAGTTAGAACATTCACATTGTAGGACTTCAAAACACGTTTCCTACATGTGACAAGCACATGCCTACATCGCGCCTTGAAGCAGGGGCATTTGTAGACATGTAAATTTCGTTGCATACAAATAATGCATCATAAAGCTCCATGTGGCACAAATCAAGCAAAGCAAGCTCAAAACTTCCCCAAAATTCGGCAAAAGGGGGAAAAATCCTTTAAAATTGGCAAGGGGCCCAAATTGCTCCCAAATCCGGAAAGAAAGCTAAAGCATCTTCACAAAACAAGCAAGAATTGAAGATTGCTCATAAAATAGGCAAGAAAGCCCTATAACTTAGCCAAGCAAGGGAAAGTGGCTGAAATTAAGACACAAAACATGCCTAAATTCTCCCATGGATGAATCAAGACACAAATCAAAGCCAAATCCATCCAAAGGAAAGCTTTGAGAAGTCAATAAATACAAGGTCCCAAGACAAGCATAAGGTCGACAATTTCTACATTCAAGGCCGAAATTCTCACAAAAGGAGAACCTTTGCCAAATCTTTGAAGACTAATATGCTGCCAAAGCTCTCTTCAAAGAACACACAACCAAAGCCGAAGCTTTCTTTCGACCAAAGCCGAAGCATTCCCTTGAAGAATCAACAAGCACTTGTGCCGATTCCTTCAAGACTTTGTTGCAAGCTCAAAACTTGCAACGACGTTTGTTTCAAGATCAAGTCGCCAAGACCCTTGAATCAATGAAATTCTACATCAACATCACCTTTGCCGCAACCCTAAACCTGAGGCGAAGACCATCCATGCATTGTTTCAAGCTCAAAACTTGAAGCAATCGTTCAATTGTTCGTCCGAGATCAAGTTATCGCGACCCTTGGATCGACAACCAACGCATCTACATCAAATTTGAAAACTGAATCAGAGGAAAATTGTAAACAGAGATTGTAACCTACAAATTCAAATCAATACAAATCTACTTTGTACACGTGTTCTTGTTTCATTCGATACAGAATTTTCGTGTTTACATGCATGGCATCTTTATCAGTCAGAAGAAATATGCTCAGGAGGTGTTGGAGAGGTTCAATATGGACCAATGCAATCTAGTTCACAATCCTATTGTTCTTGATTTCAAGCTTGTAAGAGATGAAGATGGGATAAGAATAGCGAGCACTCTTTATAAGCAGATTGTGGGAAGTCTACTGTACTTTACTGCCACTCAACCTGATATGATATTCATAGTGACCAACAAATAGATGGAAAGTCCTACCGAACTTTATTTACGGGTAGTAAAAATGGTGCTGAGGTATTTGAAAGGTACAATTATTCTTGAGTTGTCCCATAAGAAGGGAGGAAATGAGGAACTAATTTCTTATACAAATAGTGATTATGCAGGAGATTAAGAAGACAAAAAAAAAAGCACTTCAGGATATTTATTTATGATGAGCTCAGGAACAGTCATGGTCCTCGAAGAAGACTATTCTACTACCGTGGTACATGGTTAAGGAATAGTCCCTTGACAATTTGCCAAAACAAACTCTAAAGACTCCTAAGCACCAACAACTTTAACATTGTCCATCCAACTTCACATATCTTCGTTGCATAAATGAAACATCGTGCAAGGAGAATCAATGACAAAAATACCACATGGACGTGCAAAAGGATAAAAATGTGTGCAAAAATTATTTTTCTAGATATGAAAAACCTTATCAGATTGCTGATACCTATTCCATTTTCGGTTGGAGGACAAGTGGATACTTGATAGCAATATATACGTTATCAAATAGGTTGGAAAATTGGAACACCGTCATGTGATAGTATTAAAATTGCATGTCTTTAACCATTGTGGATTAGTAACATCACTTTATGACCCTACAATTTTACCTAAAAATTACGCGAAGCCAAATTTTAGTTCAGGAAAGGAGAAACTTAAAATAGATGTTAATAACATTAACCAACTATTCTGTTGTAATTTATCAGGTAAAATTCTCATACAATTAAGAAATTTAGCAGATTCGAGGAGGAGGAACAGAGCTTCTGGCAGCGAACAGTTCTTCTGAAGATCAACCATCCTTTGATGTTATAACAAGCAACCCCAACGCGCCAATTAGAATATACTGAACAAAGAAACAGAAAGGATTAATTCGTAAATTAAATAACATCATCCGTGTCTCTGCTTGTTTAATAAGACCATTTTCGGAGGAGAAACAAACCTTAATAATAGGTTTTTCAGTCATGATAATTGTCACCCAGCCAACATAAGGTAAAAACCTGAAAATGATAACAATTTGAATAAAATTGGGATCAGCATGAAAATGATAATCACTTGACTTCTATTTTCCTTTTAAGAAGTGGGAAAAAGAAAAGGTATGGTTTATTGTGATAATAGTGAACGAAGCAATTAAGCTTCAAGACTGACTTCCAGCTGCAAAATATGATAGTTTACCCATGTTCCATAAAACGGACGCAAAAAGTTCTTACCCTACAGCTCTGCCCATGATATGATGCCGTTGTAGCCACAGCTGACCCTGAGCATACAGAAGCCTGTCATCCCCATAATTGTTATCTCCTGAGGAAACAACAATATAGAAGGTGAACATTTGAGTAAAAAAGAAGTGTAGCAACACAAAAAAGACAGCATGTTTTGAAACAGCAGAAGAACTGAGGTTAAAAACAATATGAATTGTGATACATTTTCAACGAGATTTATGCATCAAGACTTTCAAGGATTACATCACACGTAACAAGTATTTACATATATTCAAGAACTTGGCACCTTTTGTCAGGACATTAACTTCTCCTGTATCTTTTCGTTCATGAACCTGCAAAAACCATTGATCAGCACTCTTCACAGAACTGCAGATGGTTAAAGTCGGCTGATTGTGGGAAAAACAAGGGAGGTCGATCTCGAAGCATCTAATAAACTAAATCTACATCAGGTGTGTATGTGAACCTTGCTTGTTATTTGGTTGGCCCTTTCGCAGAAAATCTCAACTTCTTATAGAATAATCTTCAACTAAAGTAATTAGGTCCAAGGTGTATGAAATGAAAAGACTGATATTATGGCTATCATTTAAACTACAATGTGGTAAAGCAATAGCCTGATCTGTTAGTTCAATTTTGATGTTTTTTCTTGTAATAAATGTTTCCTTGTGATGTAAATAAATAAAATGTATGAAGCAAATGCCTAAACCAAGTCCTCAAAATTTAATTCGAGTTCTATATTTTCAGCTAAATTCATTATTCCATTCACGAACTCAAACGTACGACACCTCTTATTTCAAAATCCAAAAGTCAACATGATTTAGCAATGTCAAAAAATGTATCCTGTACCTTAATCACGCGATGGACAATTGGAATTTCACGGCCCTGAAGAAAATAGACAGAGAAAAGTAGGGCATATTAGTATTTGCTTCTTGAAAAAGGAGAAAACAATACCATTAAATAGAGAAACTCCATTATTTTCTATCTTAGGTTAATTGATAACACACGTGCTTAATTAATATCAAAGAGAAACAATAAGAAATCGTCTTAGTGATATACATACCTGTACTTACTAACTAATGGAAGAGAAAACTGCAATATTCACAGTTAAAATATTGGGATCAAAATTGTTTAAAATAAGAAAATTCCAAAGTTTGCGCTTGCAACCAAAATTGAAAATTTTCTGCCCCTTATACAAATACTTAAAGCTCTCACGGGCCCTCAAAACTCCATAGCTGCAATGTTATGTTTTTACCACTATTCTAAAAATCCCCGCCTACCGCCGTCTAGACCTCTCTTAGGGGCTAGGTTGCTAACCACTGCCCCGCCTAGGCGCTACATCACTGGCCACTGCTCCGATTAATCCCTAGGCATTTGAAAATTAAGAAAGTGCTTCTAGCCCGCCGACACCCATCTAGGCACCCAATTAGGTCGCGACTGTCACTTAGACAAAAAATAGATAACTTTCATTTTGCATTTAATTTTTTTAATAAATTGTAAGAGACTTGTTGAATAATTGAATGAACATTAGTATATTCTGGTTCCCCATGTTTTGAATATGTTCTAATACTTTCTAATTTATATGTCATTCTATTTTTCAATTTATGTATCCTAATACAAACACTTATTTAGACAATATATAATAAGTTTACTTAAATCCGCCTAGACCCCGCCAAGCACCTAGGCTCCAGCCCACCACCCGACTAGTGCCTAGCGTCTTTTAGAACCTTGGTTTTTACATGCTAGCTTTTCTCGTTGCATAAGCAAAGTTCAAAAACTAAGGTTTAGTGCATGCTAACAAAACTGGAAAACAAGCAGCAGATGGTTTACATGCCAGATGATGGATTTTTAGTGTTTTATTTGAACGAAAAGAACGTGAGTATTTAGAAAGTCATCGTCATTCATAAACAGATGAGGCAGAACAATATCGAAATTCATCGAGAAGTAGAGCCTTAATAGTATATTCTCTATCATTATTGCACCTCGACAACAAAATTAAGTCCAAAAGTGAAATGGCAATGAGTCAATATAGCAAGGAAAGAAATCAGAATGAATGCTCAAACAAGCATGAGAATAACTAGGCATAAAAAGCTGTAATTACAATAAAACAGAGTGAGGCAAAAATAAAAACAAAAACAATCAGAGGAACTTACATCAATATTAAAAACAACAATTTCTCCTGCACGAATGGGTTCTTTACTCATGTGCAAGAATAAAATGTCCCCCTGCAAAGCATATCCGTTCTTAACTTTAGTTACGCAAACAAATAAGTGGTAACATAAGTAATATAGATATAGATTGGTAAAACACATCGTGAAAAAGATGAACCCAGGTACAATGAAGAGGAGTACCCTTGATAGCTTCCTCAAAGATAGGTACCATAAAATAAGAGAAAGAAGAAATTTTGTTCTCCCTACTTTTAATATAGTACACCACCAGCATGCACAACCCTTATAATGATAAGAGTTGCTCAACATATAAATCAATTACCAAAAGTACTAAACTAATAACTACGACATAAAAAATCAGAAAGCGTGATAAAACTACCATGATAAAAATATATTATGGTAGCAAAGCATTGAAACATTAAGCATTATACTATCTCACCCTCTTGAAACCAGGTTCCATACTTCCAGACAAAACAACAACTACAGGAGACTCACTGCCGGTGACACACATTAAAGCCTTCCATATTATAAGCGCAGATGTAACAATCATACCTGAAACAGAAATCACAAAAATAAAAACCCCAGTAATGCATTTGCCGAAATGTTATGAAACGATAACAACTTATCACTCTTCCAAAATCCAATTGAAATAACGGAGGAAGAATTTCGGATATAAGCTACTAAGTCATAAAAATTTAAACACAAAAATTAATAGAAAAGAATAGAAAAAACCACAAAATAATTGGCAAAATTTCTACACAATTGGCATTGGGTAATCAATAAAACCCACAAATACTGCATTCCCACAATTGATTATTAAGTAAATACCATTTAATTATGAATAATCTCGGTAAAGTGTCAAGCTTTACTCTCCTAAACCCCAGAAGACAAAACAAATAAGAGGTAAACGTTGGAAACATCACATTTTGATTGCGACCCACATTTTCTCATTACAAAGCAGATAAAAGAAAGTATGAATACCGAATGATAAGACCCAAAACGAGAAAATTGGCGAGTGAGAGCGAGGGTTTAAGGGTTAACGAACCGAGACTGACGGCCTGGGTGAGGACCTGCCGGACCTGAAGGGATTTGATGGAGTCCACGCTCTCACCGATCCAACCCATTTCTTCTCTCTCGTTTGCCCTTTACCTCCTTCGTCTTCTTCTTCTCAATTTGCTTGTCTGATAGAGCTACTGCAACAGATCGGGCTAAAAGGACCGTTTCTTCGTGTCCATAATAAGCCGTTTCTTTTATTCTTTTTGCTCCATTTCAATTCATTTTCAAGTTATTTCTGTTAAAAGAACTTTTCAATTTAAAGTTTTAAACCAATAGGGATGTGACATATCAGCAAAATGATGTAGCAAATATTATACAGCGTGATGTTAGGAAGACAAACAATTGAAATTATATTTTGTAAACGATATGACGTAGTTGTCGATAATTGGATTATTAAAGTATTTATTAACGTTCTTATTTATTATTTGTGACACATCATATGATTTACAAATATCGTCTAAAAAATTAAGATATTTTGAAGTCATATTTAGAATAGGAATGTATTTGTGTAAATCCTAGTCTACCTAGCAATACATTTGAATATTCCGTTTAGTAGATATTTTATCCTATAAGAGTTGTAATCCTATTAGGGTAAAGATTTAACCTATCATATTACTATTAAAGGCACAATGGGGTGAAATAGAACCTGTTGGAAATGTGCCCTAAAACCAATCATATGATGATACTTTACAGACATTTCACATGTTAAACTAATCTAGTTTAATATAAAGGGCAAATATTATTGTTTTAAGCCTTCTCATATAAATGTTATATGCTTAAACAATAAGTCCTAGGAATATGTAATTGGGAGAATGTGATCTAAAGAAGTTAGATTCCTGAGACCATTCTCTTTTGTATACATATCCTAAACGTTCCTGATCATAGGATTGCCAATTGGGCATTGGCAGTCCGTTAAGATCAGTACGTGCTATTAGACCTGGCAGTTTCTGACACGACAAGAAAACGACACGAAAATAACGGGTTTCGGGTTAACACGATAACTTATCGGGTCATTATCGGGTGATGCGTAATAACGGGTTCTTAACAGGTATACACGTGGGTAACACGTGGGTGACCCGTTAAGAAAAAAATTATTTTGAAAATTTTAAAGTTTAATTACTAAAAAATTTATTATAAAATACAATAGTCATATTAATATATACAATATATTCTATATTAAATATATAGTTTTGCAACCCAGAAAAACAAAAAAAAATGGAAAAAAAACCAATTTGTCTTCCCCCTCCCCCCCCCGGACCCACCCTCAGTTTGTCTTTCCCCCGCGGGTGGAGAATTTGGGCGCGGAGCAAATGGGGGGAATGGGTGTGGATTTAAGAAGTGGGGTGTGTAGAGGAGGGAAGAGGGTGGGTGCGGGATTTTTTTTTTTTTTTTTTTGTTTCTGTTTCTAGCTTGCAGGTAGGGGAAGAAGATGGAGGAGAAAAGAGAGAGAGACAGGGAGGGGAGGGAAGGGGGGAAGGGACGAAGAGGGTGCGGGATTTTTTTTTTTTTGTTTTTTTTGTTTTTGTTTCTGGGTTGCAGGTAGGGGAAGAAGATGGAGGAGGAGAAAAGAGAGAGAGACAGGGAGGGGAGGGAAGGGGGAAGGGACGAAGAGGTTTTCGGCTTATTTATTTATTTTTATTTATTTTTATTTATTTTTAACTTTTCTTTGTTATTTTAATATTTAAAATATATTAAATGATATTTTTTTTAAATATTTTATTAATTTTTTAATAAAAAGTGGGGTCTGGATTAAGTAGGGGTGGTTCGGTATGGGATCCCATACCGAAACCCTTGTCTCGATTCCCAAATCGAAATTTTCGGGAATCCCAAATTCAATACCGATCCTAAACCAATTTTTCGGGAATCCCAATTTTCGGGAATCCCGAAATATTTTCGGTATTTCGGTTTGGTTCGGGAATCCCGAAATGCGGCCCAACCCAATCAGCATGGACTAAAATCTGCGGCCCAATCTGTTTTGAACTAAAATCTGTGGCCCATTTGGACTAAAATTTGCGGCCCAATCTGTTTTGGACTAAAATATGCAATCTATTGTGGCCCAATCTGTGGCCCAATCTGTGCAATATTCAATCTGTGCACAAATCTGTGCACAACAGGTTTAGGCCACATACATCTCCATCGGCCCAATTTGGAATTTGGTTAATCCACCTTGTACTAGCCATGTGATTTGCCTATTTAATTTTTACTAATAGCATATGTGATCTACCTATTCAATTTCTACTACACATGCATGCAATAAAATAAATTAAGTAACAAATCGAAAAGCAAAAAAAATTAGTTACAAACCAAGGTTTCAAAATAAATAGAGTAAGAAACTCAAATGCAAAAAAAATAGTTACAAACCAAAGTTTCAAAATAATTAAGTTACAAACCAAAAGCAAAAAAGCAAAGTTTAACGTTTATGAAGATTGTTGTTGGCCTCTTCGGCCCCTTGATCTTGTTGATGCTTGTGGTTGCTCCCTTCTTGTTGGTACTTGTACTCTTCCCCTTGATGTAGATGGTTGACCCCTTCCCCTTGATATTGATGGTTGAGCCCTTCCTCTTGATATTGATGTAGGTGGTCGTGGTCATGGAGGTAGTGATTGATTAATTTGATTTTGACGTTGAACTTCAACTTGAGGTGGTCGAAGAGGTGGAGGTGGAGGTGGCATTTCATTTTCTTGTGTTGTATTCTCCTCACCTCCCAAATTAGCCATGCCTAAAACAATAAACCACAAATCATTTAGATTAAATTATAGTCTAATAGTAATAGATAATAAATACTAAGAAAATAAAAGAGGAAATTAAATTGTTTGCTTACTTCTTTCTAAGCGTTCAAGCTCCTCGTAGAAATATAATTCGTCAAGTGTAGGCTCCTTGTAGAAACAAAATTCTTTTTCTCTAAGCCAATCACTAGTACACACTAAAGCCTCAACCGTTTGAGGTGTTAAGGAAGCTCTAAAAGGATCAACAACTCTCCCACCTAGACTAAAGGCATTCTCACTAGCAACGGTGCTACTAGGAAGGGCCAATACATCCTTAGCAACTTTACTAAGAGTTGGATATTGACTACAATTTCCTCTCCACCAATCCAAAAGATTGAAACCCTCATATGTTAGGCTTTGATGTGGATCATTGAAGTACATATCCACTTCATTGGCTATCTCATTTTGTTGTGCCTCCGCTCTCTTTCTTTGGATCTTCTTTGCCATCCTTGAAGCAACATCAATATCTACCATCACACCCCCCGCCCCATCATCTAGTACAACACTTGATCTTTGCTCCACATTTGAGGTAGCACTACTACTAGTACTACTACCACTACTACCACCACTAAGGACCACTCCCTCCTTATATGCATTATACAACTCGGTTACATAGCCTTTAACCCTTACTTTCACCTCCCTTATTTTGTCACATCCATAGCCGAGTTCTTCTAGATTTGTCTCCAACATATCAAATTTGTACCTCGGGTCGAGTGATTGGGCCACAAAGAGAATAGGATTCACCTTTTCAATGTCACCCCAATATTTGTCAAACTTGAGCTTCATTGAGGTAGCCACACTTTGCAAAGTGGCATTAGAGGCGTTTAAAATTTGTTCTTCTATCTCCACTTGCAAGGCAATCACCGTGCTAAGTATTAAGTGTGACGTTGGAGTAAGGGTTGCACTCAATGTCAAGGTGGCATCATAAAATTTTTTGAGAAAGTGAGCAAAACTCACCGACCTTTCCCAATCTTCCAACTCCGGAGGACCCACCCGCTTGGCCTTTGTTGTCACCCCACCAACCTCTTTCGAGACCTCCTCTTTAAAGTAAGCAATAAAAGAGTCACACTCAAAGGCCATCTTAGAGAACACTTCTTTAAACTTGAAAGCACTATTAAGCATTTGATAGGTGCCATTCCACCTTGTGACAACATCAAAAGGGATACTTGACATCCTATCAAATCTCAACAAGACACAATATTCCCTAAAAGACTCCAACCTTGCCGGGGATGAGTGTATAAACTTCACACAATTTCTTATGGCATCAATCTCCCTACTAAGCTCCACCATTCCATCCTTAACTATCAAATTGAGGATGTGACAAGCACACCTCATGTGCAAGTGAGCCCCGTCAAGTAAAAGAGTACCATTTGACTTGAGTCTTCTTTTCATGCATGCAATAGCGGTGTCATTTGCACTAGCATTGTCAATGGTAATGCTAAACACCTTGTCTATGCCCCAATCATTCAAGCAAACCTATAGACATCTTCCAATATCATCACCCCTGTGAGAAGTAACTTGGACAAAGTTTAGGATCCTCTTATGCAATCCCCAATTAGCGTCCAAAAAATGGGCCGTGATGACCATGTAGTTTATCATTTGAATCGAGGTCCAAGTATCGGTTGTGATACTCACTCTCGATCCCTCAATCACACTTTTTATTTTTGCCTTCTCTTCAAAATACAACTCCAAAACCGCCGCCTCCACCTTATGCCTATTAGGAAGTTTGTACTTTGGATTCAAGTCACGAATAAAAGCTCGAAAGTCCTCTTGATCAACCACCCTAAAAGGCATCTCCGCTATTATAATCCACCTCACACATCTCTTATCAAGTCTTTTTTGATTGAAAGTGTGAGTGACAACCGGACCTCCCATACTTGCTTGTGTCAATGTAGGTTGGTTCGGATCCACATTCTCAAAGAGACTAGAACCCGGGCATTTCCTCAAATGCTTAAGAATTCCCGCCATCCCATGAGTTCTAGGGTGTGCCGGTACTAAGAGTTTGCAATGCTTGCATTCGGCCATGAACAATCTCTCCCCATTATTATCGGTGATCGTTACCCTCTTAGCATCGTTCCACGCCGGACTTGGACCCTTTCTCCTATTGCCCTTTTTCCGAGGAGGACCATCCCATTGTCTCACTACTTCTTCTACTTCTTCTAGTTCCTCTTCCCACTCTTCCCCCTCTTCCCCCTCTTCTTCTATTTGTTCTAATGCAATATCCTCCTCCACATCCGGATCATCATCCCAACAATCTTCATAATAATCATTATGCAAATAATCTTGAGGTGAGGGAGTGCCTAGTTGAAGGGTACTACTAGGTTGGGTTTGTTTTCGTTTTCCTAATACCGAGACCATAGGTGTACTAGATTGGCTACTAGACCCGTCCATCCTAACAAATAAAATAACAATGCACATTAATATATCACAACCACAGTTCAGCATATATCCAAATTCCAATCAATAAATCACATATGTGCAAAGTAAGAGGAAACAATTAAAGAGAATTCATATATATTCATAAAGAGGAAACACAATTAAAGAGTCATATGACTCATATCTATTCATAAAGAGAATTCATATTTATTCATATCTAACTAATGTCCATACGACATAAACAACACAAACATGTGAATGCAAAATGAAGATATAGTACTAACCTTTAAAAGCCTCAATTCAAACTGAGGACCGAATACACTTGCTATTACAGCGGGTGCAGTAACTTTATTCCCTCTGAAATCAATGACCGGGAGCTCCCTAAAGTGGCTGCAACGAGTAGGAAATAAAATGGTTAATACCTTGAAACATCAAAAACCTTTAAAATGGTTAATGCTTCACAGTAATGATGCACAAGAACAATGTCCAATCCTACAGTTTGTCTTCACAGTAACCTATCAATTCCATGATTATTCCCAACTTCCAAACATTCTCGACAAAGTTTCAATTCAGCAGTAGCCACAATTCTAGTAGAAATTTAAATAATTGGAACAGTAAAAAAAAACAGATTTATAAATAATCCTGAGAAAACTTTAAAAAATCCGATTAAATCCAACTTGAAGAGGCAGCTGTACTAAAACAATATGCAACTCAAACTACACAGAAATACAGGGGAAAAAAGTTTAAAAATTAAAATTTAAGCCAAGAAAAAAAAAGTAATAATCTTTTCAACAATCAGAACAAACCCCATTAATTAATTTCTCCTTTCAAAGACGTTTCCTGGAAAATTGAAAACCTTCCACCTTCTGACCAACAAGAACAGAAGAGTAACGAAACGAAACGGTCGAAAAATTCATCCTTTGCCCAACAAAAATGGATGTTTGAACAACAACCCATTCCTCAAATTTCTTCCTTAGATATAATTAGAATCAATATCCTGAAACCCAAAATTTAAAAACAATCCAGAATGATAAAGGGATCAATAGATAACTGAGAGGAAGAAAAACGGTCATAGAATTTGAAAAAAAAAACAAACACCCAGATGGAAATTACATGAAAGTACACAGCTGAGGAGCATACGGTACCTATCAGTAGATCACAAACCCTAAATCACAACCAATTAAAAAAAGAATCCAACTACAACACATAGATCACAAACCCTAACCATGGCAGCCACCCAAATCAAGAAAGATTGATATAAACGTTGCTGAAAACAGATGAATGCAAGCAATGAGTTTCGCAGAAACAAACTAATTAGGATCACAGAAAATAATCTCGGATAATTCACTCTATCATGCAACATATAATCTCGGGAGATATCCAGAACATTATACCCAAAATCGATTGCATTTTGGTTCAAACAAACCAAAATTAGCATACAAAAACTCCAAAAACGTACAAGTATATATCAAATTACAAACAAGCAGAATAATTTCATGTCCGAAACTCCGATCAGATCCACATGATCTGACTACAAAACTACATAGAATCCCAGAAGAACAAGAAACATAAGAAAAGGGGAAAAACTAAGAATTAACAGAAAAATAATGACTTAGTAACAGATAGATCAACCTTAACTTGTACCAGGAAACAACAAATGACAATCGAACCCATCATACAAAATCCTTAACAGTTTCTATCAGGAGAACAAAAATTCGCCATTTTTGACGGAGTAAATGAGAAGCGGGAAAAAAGAAAGAAAAATGCAACCCATATTAATTCTATAGCATCATCTCTAGAACAATGCAAATTTTTAATAAAATCAAGAACAATGCCTAACCAAGACTAGATTTCACAAACCCTAATCTAGATTTCACAAATCCTAATCTAAATTTCACAAACCCTAAATTTCAAACCCTAAATTAATTCCCAAATTTACCTGATTTGGGGGAGAATCTGAAGGAAAAATATTGTCCTAGCTAAGAACAAGTAAGAACATTTGAATACATATGCAAACTAATAACACTTTAAAGTAGGCATGCATTCAAAAACAATTCATAAAACCCATGACTTTCAAAGCCTAGCATATGGTGAACCAATAGACTCTTTAACAAACTTAAAGAGAAGAAAGGATTTAGAGATTCTTTACCCTTGAAGCTCATCCTTGATTACACAAGGGATTCACCCAAGTGGAGGGCCTTCAAGTCACCTCCTAGCTCCTTGGATCTACCTTGTGATTTGTATGCTCCTTTGCTCCTTGAGGATGTGAGGAAAGGATCTCCAAAAGTACCAAAGATTTAGTACCTCTAAGTCTCCACACCAAAGATGTAGTGTAAAGATGAAATGGATGACTTAGAAGGATTTTTGATGCTAGTAAAACCCCCTAAGTTGGCCGGCCTCTATGGAGAAAATTGGAGACAATGTTTCTCTTCTTTTTCTCTTAGAAAAGCCCTTTGAAAATAAAGCTATAAAGTTGCTTTTATACTTCATTCTTAGGTGAGTGGCAAACTTGCAATAAAGCATAACCTACTACCCCTCACCCTTATGGCCGGCCCCCTTTTGGTATTGGGCTAATTGCCCATTTTGTTTTAGTTGTCATACAACTTAAACATAATGGACCTTGTGGACCAAAACACTTTTGGGCCTTGAAACCCAAAACCAACTTAAAAGCCCAATACGAACATTTTGTATAATTAATTAATCTTGACCATAATTCAATTAAACCTTTTAATTGCATATCCATCTCATTTTATTTCTTCACTTTCATCCTTACTCGGTGTACGATCCATTAGGTTCCAATTAGCGAGGCAATGGGCGATTGTTACTCTTAACGATCGATTGTGAATTGAAACAACATTTCAATTCTCCCTTTTGATTAGTGTTTGCTAATCTTCAGGGCTTCCACAAACCATGAGTGACACCTAGCAGCATTTCATGGTTACCCAAGCTAAGTAGAAGTGGTTGGAGAACCTATCCAGTTACAACTACAATGCAATACGGTCCTTCTCTAATACAATACTCTTTATCACATTGTTTGAGTGATAGTTTGTTTCATGTCTACTATCCAATGTGATACTTTTCTATATGATTCAATTTGAATATGATTTGGAACAAACTTCCTAAGTCATATTCATATGCTTTGGCCAAAGACTCTCGAATCATATCTTAGAGTATTCTCCTTCCACCATGGAAGGTTAGAGATCCCTTGTTGTGCATTCACATGTCTACATGATTAGATAGCTTGACCCCAACAATGCCGTGGACACTCACAATGGAATGCCTTTGACATGATCAAAGATCAAGGACCTAACCATTAGACATCAATGATGCCTCAGGTCAAAGGACTACTTTGCATATTGTAACTAACGAGTTCTTACATGACATGTATGTTCGAACTCTCGTTTGATCGTTGTTCAGTGTACTCGATTACCTTTCGAGCACCTATGTGTTTGTCTTAGTGTCTAACACCAAATGACTTGAGACTAGTCATACTCACGCTTGAGTAGACATAACACATACTAACCTTAACGGACTGTCAATGCCCAATTGGCAATCCTATGGCTAGGAACGTTTTAGGAATGAACATAAGAGAAAGGTCTCGTTAATTTAACTTACTTAAATTACTTATCTCTTAGATCAAATACATTCCTTGGATTCCCTTATTGCTTAAACACATGATACAATAAATAGTGATTAACAATAAGCTTTGCCCTTTATTAAACATATAAAAGTTTAATACAATAAGTATTCCAAAAGCTATTACATCAAATGAGTGGCTTTGTGGGCATACTTCTAACAGAATCGGTGCGCAAGGCACTGAAATCTGGATGAAGAAGTCGGGAAAGAGAGATTAAAGAGGTGAGCGGCACCGGTGGCCGTAGCTCTGCCTCTGCCGTGAAGGAAGGCTCTTTCACACAGTCAGGGTTTGAGGGATGAGAAATCGAGAGATAAAGAGAGTTCAGAGGGTCTGTGTGATGTGGGTGGCCGGATTCTGAGGTGAGGAGGTTGAGTCGAAGTCGAGAGACAGAGAGAGAGAGTGAGGTCGAGTCGGAGTCGAAGTCGAAGTCGAGAGACAGAGAGAGAGAGTGAGGAGAGAGAGAGTGACTGAGGTTGTGTGAGTTATCTGAGGGTTTGAAACCTTTTGTTGTATTCAACGGTTGTGATTAAATCTCAACCGAATTCGACGGCTATTAAAATTCCGAATATATATTTAAAAATTAAATAATATAATTTATTTTATTTTCGGTTCGGTTCGGGATTACCGAAATCCCGAAAACTTGAGACCGATTCCCGTACCGAAATTTAGGGATCGGTTCGGTATTGAGTACCGAAATTTTCGGTATTTTCGGTTTGGTATTTTTTCGGTTTGGTTTCGGGAATATTTCGGTTTGGTTTGGGAATTTTGGTATTTTTTCCCAGCCCTAGGATTAAGCCACGTCAGCATTTAACTGTCAAATTAACGGCCAGGCTAACGGTTGGTATAAAATTGACCAAATTCTAAAGATGAGGTATGACATTGTCAATTTTAAAAGATGAGGTATAAAAGTGTCGTGAGACCAATAGTTGAGGTAGTTTTGTGTAATTTACCCTAAATTTTACTTAACATGTTCTTGTCCAAAATTAAAATAAACTAATATAGTATTTGTATAGGCAAGAACTAAGAAGACATACATAAAAGTATGAAAAATGTGAAAGAATATATAAACACTTGTGATTCATCATTATTCCTCTACGAGTAGATAATGGTTACACTCACATTATCGTTTAGATAATGGTTACACTCACATTATTGTAGAAGTGTAAAAAATGTAAAAATAAATATTCAATCACTCATAATGACAAGCTTTACAACTTTCATGAAGGGGTCAGCTTCGAAATCCAACACTATAATCCATAAACCTTAAATTTATATTTAACCGTCGATTGTCATTTACACTTTATTCTTGTTACTGAATTTCATTTTTAAAATTTTCTTTTTTGAAAACATGATCATCTGGCGGATGTAAGAAGATGAACGGTTCAGATCTTTGATATCACATTTCGATATTTACGGTTAACTGAAATATGAGTCGATGTCATATAGTTTGTAGAAACTTTATAAACATCAACCAATATTTTCACTAATCGTAAAACTCTGAACATAATATCAACGATCCAAACCGTTCATCTTCTTGCATCCTCTAATAGATCATGTTTTCAAAAAAGAAAATCTGAAAAAACAAAATTTGATGAGAAAAATGAAGCGTAAATGTAGACAATAATCAACGGTTAAATTTTGATCTATGATTTATATGATTATAATGGCGAATTTCGAAGTTAAGTTATTCACGAAAGTTGTAAAGCTTGTTATTACGAGTGTTTCTATATTTTTTCTATATTTTTTTTTCTTCTACATTAATTAAAAAACTATTAAAGACTTTACTTAAATAATAGCCGTAAGATAAATGAGATTAAATCTGTACCGTTGGATTCAATTTCAATTATATTATTACAATTTTTTTGGACAAAAAAACCCCTTATATTTTCCAATGTTTCCATCTGAGTCCTGACTGATCTGATCAAAACAAAAGCCTGCCCGCCCACTGCCCAGCCCTAAATTCTTCTAATCCCTTTCTCTCTAGTCTCCCCACTCCCATAACCCTCTCTCCCAACCCTCCCGCGGCGCCGTCTGTTCTTCCTAGCCCCTCTCTCCTGCCGTCTTTTCTTCCAAAATCCTCTGATCCGACAAGCACGATCTTCTCGTCCTCCATTCGTACGGCCTCTTTTCCTCTTTATTTCTCTGTGTAAGTATTTCTCCCTCATATTTCCCATTTCTGACCACGATTGACATAGCGTTTCTTGCGTTGGATTCTTCTCTTCCTCTTGTTGATCTCTTCAGTGTTACATTGTCCAGAAACGCATCCATCTGAGCGAGTCAAATCCCCAAAGTCGTCATTTTCGGCGATTTATGCAACGGCGCAGGTAAGAAATTCGCTGTCATCATCTATTTTTATTTTTTTATGAATCGGGTTTGGACACCCAATTTTTCCCTCGCTTTGAACACCCATTTTTGATATGCGTTCATGTCTGATTACACTTGGTGCAATTTTGATTGTTTTGTTTTCAACTCTGCATTAAACATCTAAACCCTAAAACTCGGATAACAATATTTTAATGAAATCTGGTGTGTGTGTGTGTGCTTGTCTATGTGCGCTGTGTGTGATGTGTGTGTGTGTGCCTGTGTGTGTGTGTGTGTGTGTGTGTGTGTGTGTGTGTGTGTATGTGTGTGTGTGTGTGTGCTGTCTCTGTGTGTGCTATGTGTGTGTGCGCTGTGTGTTCGCGTGCTCTGTGTGTGTGATGTGTGTGCTGTCTCTGTGTGTGCGCTCTATGTGAGTGTGTGCTGTGTGTGTGTGCGTGTGTGTGTGTGTGTACGCTGTGTGTGTGTATGTGTGCTGTGTGCTGTGTGTGTGTGTGTGTGTGCTGTGTGTGTGTGTGTGCGCTCTATATGTGTGTGGCTGTGTGCTGTGTGCTGTGTGTGCATGCTGGCTGTGTGCGTGCTCTGTGTGTATGTGTGTATGTGTGTATGTGTGTGTGGCTGCGTGCTGGCTGTGTGCGTGCTCTGTGTGTGTGTGTGGTTGTGTGTTGTGTGCTGTGTGGCTGTGTGCTGTGTGTGCGTGCTGGCTGTGTGCGTGCGCTGTGTGTGTGTGTGTGCTCGCTGTGTGTGTGTGTGTACCCTGGTTCCTGTATATTGACAAGTTTATTGTATACCAATTGAATTGCACTCAGTCTCAGTGCACTGTGCACCACATCGAAAACTTGGTATTATGTTGTCTAATGATGAATGCTTTATTGCTTAGTAACATCCATTGTTACTGCTAGATCAATATCGTACTTCATTGTTGCCAGACACGGTTCAAGCTTTGTTGTGTACACGAGATTGGCTTCTTGGAAAAGGAGATAGTATATCGTTATATAATATAGAACTATTTTTTACTTCTTTTCATAATTATTTTTAGTACCCATAATTTGAATGGTTTACATACAATGTTTGATTTTTCTATGTTTAGTTAATGCGGAAGAGAGTGCTAATGTTGAAAGCCTCAATGAAAACATCTTCAATATAAATCTTGAAGATAATATATCAAGCCAAAGTTCCAATACCTTTTCCCATGGTGATGGAGGAAAATTGAAGGGTTTGATTGGAAGAAAATGTGCAAGATGTTCTAATGCTCCAATGTCCTTAATTTTGCAAATCTTTTGAACATTTGATATTTTGTAATGTTCTAATGTTTTTTTATTATGCTCTTATTTTGGATATGTAAATATACACTTAAAAGAAAAATGCGTTTTTATATTTTGGATGTGACAATACTTAAAAGAAAAATGCGTTTTCATTCAAAAAAAGTATTATGTTTTTATTTAATTATTTATTGGTTTAAAATATATTTTCCTTAACGGGTAACGGGTCGGGTCATATTACCCGTTAATATTATCGGGTCGATTTCGGGTCGGGTCATTTTACCCGTTTATTTTAACGGGTGTTACACGATACGACCAGTTAAGATATTGGGTATGACACGAAAACGACATGAACACGGGAAACACGACACGAATGCCAGGTCTACGTGCTATGTCTTCTCTTAGGGAGAGTGACTGGTCTTGAGTCATTGGTGTGATTGATACCAAGACAAGCATGTAGGTGCTCGACAGAGAATGAGTTCACTGAACGCGATCAACGAGGAGTTCTTATATTCATGTCACATAAAAACTCATGGTTGGGATAATGCAAAGTAGTCATTTGACCTGAGGCATCACAGTTGTCTTGTGACAAAGTCACTTCGTCAGAGGGTGTCCACATTATAGTTGGGGTTAAGCCACTTAGCCATGGAGGCAAGTGAATGCGCAACAAGGGATCTCTAACCTTCAAACCGTTTTGAGGGAGAATACTCTATGATATGATTAAGAATCTCTGGCCAGAGTATGAATGAGATTTAGGAAGTCGTTCCAAATCACATTCAAGGTAATCATATAAGTAAATGAATCACATTGGATAGTAGACATGAATAAACTATCAAACCAAACAATGTGGTCAAGAGTATTGTATTAGAGAAATACCGTATTGCATTGTAATCCTAAACTTAATAGGTTCTCCACGTCTTCTGATTAGCTTGGGTAGCCATAATATACTGCTAGGTGTCACTCATGGTTTGTGGAAGCCCTAAAGGTGTATAATCACTACAAGGAGAATTGAAAGTATATTTTAATTCACAATCGATCGTTAAGAGTAACAATCGCCCACTGCCTCACTAAAAGGAACCTAATGGATCGTACACTGTGTAAGGTAGAGATTGAAGAAACAAAGAAGTTGAGTAAGAACAATTAAATGGTTTAATTGTTTATGGCTATGATTAATTAATATGTTAATTAATCAAACGAATAAGTTCGTTTTACACCTGGGGTTAGTTTTGGGCCTCAAGGCCCAATGGGCTTCGAATGTCAAGCCCATTAACTTAAGTTGTATGACAACTTAAATAAGTTAAGGTTTAAAAGGGCCCAAACAGCCCAATGCCTATGGTAGGGCAGCCATGTGATGAAAAATTAGGGTTTTTTGTTCTTTTAGCCTTAAGTGAAGTGACTATATAAAGAACTTTATAGCCAAAATTCTTTAGGGTTTCTTTTGAGGAAGTTGGAGAGAACATGTCTCTTCCTTTCACTCTAGAAGGGCTGGCCCCTTGGAGGAGATTAACTAGCAATCTTCCCTCCTCCAAGGTCACTCATCTCTTCTTCAAGTCCCTCCTTGGTGTGGAGACTTAGAGGTTCTCTATTTTGGGAACTTGGAGAATCTATTCAACCATCCTCATACAAGACATCCATGGAGCTAAGAACTAAGGAATGAAGGCCCTCTCCTTGGGTGATTAGCCTTTGCTTATGCAAAGAGGAATCAACAAAGGTATAAGATTTCTTAACTCACTTTGTTCTTGAGTTGAGTCCTGGTTCACCACAACTACTAGGCTTTGAATTTCATGGGTAATATTTTGTTTTGAGTGCATACAAGCATGATTCCGCCTTTAATTGTTAATTGCATGCCATAAATGTTGCTCAAATGAACATGTTCTTTACAAATTTTCCTTCAGAACCAAGGTTCTAAAAAATGCTAGACGCTAGTCGGATGGTGGGCTGGCGCCTAGCGCCTATTTTATGAATTAATTAAATTTACTATATCAAATGTAAATAATTATTGACTTATATGGTATTTCTTATAGAAGAACATACATATGCGAATGTTTTATGTACATATATAATATGCTTGCCCAGGAAAAAAACAATAATGGGTGGTTTTCATTATTAAAAGTTAACACCATTAGCCATCCACCTCACCTCTATCACATCACCCGTCCATCTTGGGTGGTTTTCATAATTAAAACCATCAGAGTCCATGGTTTTCATAATTAAAACCATCAGCTTTTGACCATGGATTTGAGATCCCAGTCCTTAACTTGCGCCACCACATATTGAAATGTTTAAGTCTCTCTCTCACATTGCAATCTCTCTTCCCTCATCTTCACAGACAAGCTACAGAAATTCGCCAGCAGCACTCTTTCTTCCCTCATATTCATAGAGACGAGCTGCAGAAATTCGTCGGGGCTCTGCTGCTACATACGAGATCAAAAGTTGTAGATCCATTGCAAAAATTGCAGCAAGTTTGGGATTTGTAACGAGATTCAAATCGCCTAGACTGCCACCTAGCGCCGCTTAGCTCGCCTTAGGTGCCTATTAAGCGCCTAGGCAGCCACCTAAGTCCTCCTCGCCTAACTGAACGTTTTGGTCTAAATCGGGTCGGAGCTCCGCTGCCCAGCGCCTAGGCCAATTTTTAGAACACTGAATAGAACACACACCTCACAATTAAATCTCTCTCTTCCCTTTCTTATTGTCCTGGCCTCCCCCTTTCTATTCCCTTATAATAGTTCATTTAATTAGGCCTACAACACGTTATCAGCATGCTCTTGCCAGAAGTTAAGGAACTGAAGGATCGTAGGAGGAGGCTTTCTTCTACAAAATTCAAAGGCTTTTATTTGTTTTCTGTCAATCATGTATGCTTAAAATAAAGTAAGATATTTGAAACGTCCACAAAGCATGAAAACATTCCCAATGATGCATGAACCCCCTATATTTATATTTTCCTTTCGATATATATATATATATATATATATTGTATATGAATCATATATTTGTCAATATATATATACGGACCATTTGTGGACCTATCCAACCAAAATGCAGACCATTTAGATACTTTATGGTGTTGGTTGATGCATTGACACGTTGGTCACATGTCTGTTTATTATCCACATGCAACGCTGCATTTGCGAAACTCCTAGCATAAATTATTAAGCCTAGGGCTCACCACCCTGATTATCCGATCAAGTCAATTCGACTGGACAATGCTGAAAAGTTTACGTCACAGACTTTTGACGATTATTGCATGTCTGTTAGGATTGATGTTGAATATTTTGTACCCTATGTTCACACCTAAAACAGCCTAGCAGAAGCTTTCATAAAGCACCTTCAATTGATAGCTCGAACTTTGGTTATGCGAACCAAATTACCAGTATCTGCCTGGGGCTATGCAATATTACACGCAGCTATGTTGGTCCGCCTGAGGCCCACCGCTACCCAAACCTCATTCACTATTATAGTTGGTTACTAGATACGAGACTGACATCTCAAAGCATGCCGGATGCTTTTACTGATCTAGCAAACGTTGTAACACCACCTTGGAAGGCCGAACCGTCCTCGAGGGTGGGGCGGCCACACCTCCAACACAACATGGTACATTGACGGCTAGCCAATCATCTGCTCCTACCTTGAACCATGTCAGACCCCCTGGTTCAAAGGATTCACAATCCTAGAAGAGGAAAAAGGCATAAACTAATTAACCTAGTATGAATCCAACCATTGCTTACTCATCTGTTCCAACGCATGAGGTTATTATAGATTACAGTGGTGTCTTAGATGAGATAAATAGGCCTCCTGAGAATCCCGAGATTTTTGTCCACTACGCAGTATTAGATGAGGTTTGGAATCAGAATGAGATGATCGTCGATGATGTATTTTGATAACACAATATTTATACATTTATATTGCCTTTATTTCCTAAGTTTTATGCTATGTTTTCCTGTGAAATTGGTTGTTTGATGTGTTTAGTGCATATTTTGTAGGTAATGGACCGTAGAGAAGACTTTGGAGTCTTTTGGTGATTTCAAGACTAAAAGTGATCAAAACTGAGAAGAATTGAAGTCAAGAAGTATGCCCACGATCATCAAATGTTAAATTGTTCAATCCACAATTTAATGGCTGATGTGTGAAATAACTGGAGCTGGAAGATGCTGCGCAGAACTGTCTTTTTCATTGGGACGTCAAACATTCATCAGAACGAATTGGGGGTTGTGCCACATATGTATGGAAAGCTCTGGATGTCTAGGTTCGGTAGAATTTTACAGATCACGATTCAGATGTTTTTAGAAGAAGTTATACCTGTTTAAGTGCTAGAAGGTCAGCTCAGAAATTTTACGCGGAAGTAGGAGTCTAGTTTGGATCAGGAAATCAAAGTCTGATAATTTTGGGATTCCTGTTTGGGCTGGGATTCAACAATTGCGGCAAAGAAAAGCCTAACAAAAACCTAAATATATATTCGTTGGATGATTGTAAAGAAGGGAGGGAGAGCAGCAGCGTGGAGAGAAAACTCATTTTGTCATATTGCAGAGAGGATTGACCTAAGGAAGACTCCAACACCGAGGGGGTGCTCCATTGTTTTCTTCTACATCCTTTTAGACTTGGTGATCATGATTTTGATAATTATGTCTTATTATAATTTGATGGTTGTGATGAACTAATTCTTTATTAGGGATCCGATGTAGCCTTCATGATAATTCTATGTCTTAGTTAACTGAATTCTTTTATCAATTCAAGGGTTTCTAGTTTCATTCATTGTGCTTAAATCATTCTTTATGTTCATGTTATTGATTAGCTACCTTTAATATGAATTTTTTTAGATGTATGAGACAAGGTTATAGTAGACGCCATATGCTTAGCCTTGTGATAGCTCTCTTAAATGAATGAATTGTTGTTGACGCAAACGCCATGCTAAGACACTTTTGGGTTTTCTTTGTTTTTCTTGCACTTAATGGATTTTTGATTATCGACTTAGACTAGACGCCATGGTTAAGTTGATGATTAAGAATACTTGGTTACACCCGGACGCCTAACGGTTAATCATAATAAAGAGAGAACGAACCCTAGAACCTGAATTGAATTCTTCTTACTAAGTTATCTAATGACATAGAATTGGATTGATATGGTGAAGTCAGATACCTAGTGTTTGAACCATTGTTTTCAGAAATTATTTACATAAATTTTCTTTAATTTACTGCACTTAAGATTACTTGATCAACTTCTCTTTGGTTAATTATTTGAATTTCGTAGTTTAGTTGTTTTTGTTATTTTAATTCTAGTGGGTACTACAAAATTGAATTTAGTTAGGTGACTTTACAAATCCCTGTGGGTACGATACTCGTATTTGCTTGCTATACTATCATATCGATTCGTGCACTTGCGAGAAATATAATTTGTTCATCATATTTGCATACATAATAGCTACTAACATTATGCTTAGCGATGGCATTAAACCACATTCCATTGGAAACAAACAACCCAGGTCGAACTCGATTCGCTTGCGAAACGTAATATGTTTGGGCCCGTAGCTCCTACTCCACCACATGTGAAGCTTGTGGGCTACAAGTGGGTTTTCTTGAGGAAGCATAATGAGAAGAATGAAATATTGCAATTACGAGGAGACGTATTCCCCCATGATAGACGTCATAATGCTTTGCTACCTTATCAGTTTGGTAGTTTCTGAAAAACTTTATATACAGCTTATGGATGTGGTAACCGCGTATCTCTATGGGGATCTAGATACGGAAATCTACATGAAAGTTCCAGAAAGACTTCCATTGACTGGTTCAAATAGTTCTAGACCACGAAACACTCTATCGATTAGATTGAGGAGATCACTTTACGAATTGAAACAATCCGCGCGGATGTGTTGTAACCATCTGAGTGAATATTTGACAAGTTAGGGTTATGTGAACAACGAACTATGCCCATGCGTGTCTGTCAAGAAGTCACATTCCGAATTTAGGATCATTGCAGT
Source organism: Cotoneaster glaucophyllus (assembly GCA_036320875.1). Classification (NCBI taxonomy): domain Eukaryota; kingdom Viridiplantae; phylum Streptophyta; class Magnoliopsida; order Rosales; family Rosaceae; genus Cotoneaster; species Cotoneaster glaucophyllus. The sequence continues at coordinate 18,915,348 of CM070064.1, forward strand.
TTATGTCAACGATAATCACCTTATCGAAACTCCCGCATAGCTTGAGGAAATTGTCATTCACTTGAAATCGGAATTTGAGATGAAGGATATTGGAAAAACTCGATATTATCTTGGCCTGGAGATCGAGCATTGTTCAGATGGAATCCTAGTACATCAATCGAACTAGACCCAAAAGGTGTTATGATGTTTTAGTGAGGATAAAGCGAAGCCTTCAAGTACTCTTATGGTCGTTCGTACTCTAGATGCTAAACGAGATCCTTTCCATCCCAAGGAAGATGAGGAAGAGATTTTGGAACCTAAAGTTCCGTATCAAAGTGCAATTAGTGCTTTATTGTATTCAGCTCAATGCACTAGACTCGACATCACATTCATTGTTAATCTTTTGGCTAGATACAGCAACGCGCCTACACACAGACATTGGAATGGTGTTAAAAAAAAATTTTGCTACCTTAAGGGTACAATGAATTTGGGCTTATTCTACACCTATGAATCCTCGATAGGAGCCACCATCCCCCTGGGTCCTCTGGTTGATTCTCGCCTTGTTGGTTATCTATCTGACCCACATAAGCAAATTCTCAAACAGGCTATGTCTTTACCATTGGAAACACCGCTACATCTTGGAGGTCTACCAAGCAAATGCTAGTTGCAACTTCTTAGAACCATGCTGAGATTCTCGCCTTGCATGAAGCCTTGCGTGAGTGATTTTGGTTGAGCAGTCATGGAACATATTCAAAGCACTAGTGGTCTTAATTCCGTCTTTGACCTTCCTACGACAATCTTTGAAGACAATGCAGCATGTATCGAGCAGTTAAAGAAGGGATACATCAAGGGACACAACACTAAGCATATTGCGTTGAAGTTCTTTTACTCTCACCAGCAAAACAGCATCAGAACATTGAAGTCAAGCAATTCCGATCCTAGGACAACCTGGCCGGATTTATTCACCAAGTCATTGCCCAAGTCAACTTTTCGAAAGCTTATCCAAGAAATCGGTATGCGTAAATTATCTGAGTTGAATTGCTTGTAGCTCTTTTATTTGGAAGTTATGTCTAACTCAGGGGAGTATCCTGAAGCATACTCACGCGATCTTAACGTACTCTTTTTCCTACGATTAGGAGCATTTTTCCCACTAGGTTTTTGATCCCTAATGAGGTTTTGTTAAGGCAACCATTCTGGGATGATCATACTCCGTTGAGTTAACTACTTTTGTTCCGTATGACATTTGTTTTAGAGATTCTTCATACTTTTCACTTTTCTCCTTAGTCTATGGGTTTTTACCTGCCTTAGGTTAGGGGTGGGCATGGGTTGGTTCAGTGCGGTTTTAAGTGAAACCGAAACTGAAACTAAAACTTTTTGCAGTTCAGTGTGGTGCGATTTTGAAGCCAAAACCGAAATGAAACCAAACCGTTTGGTTCGGTTCAATGTGGTTTCAAACGATTTCAGTTCGGTTTAAAAAAAATAATGTGCAGTTTAAAATTTACACCTATCTACGCATAAGACTGTCTTCCTTTCACATAATACATTAATTAATGAACTTGCAGCAAAACTGCATAATACTTGCACCAAATTGCAGTAAGAATATAAGAACAACAACTTCATTTTTTTAAGATTATATGAAGCTATTATAAGAAAAGAGAAGACCTTAAAAGAGGGAATGGCCTAATATTCATTTTTTTAACAAGAATGCATGGCAATTTGCCCCCTCCCCAACTTCAATGTGAGAGATTTCAAAGTTCTCATAGGTTTTTAGAGGGAAAAGTGAAAGTGATTGTTGACACTCTCTCTTCCTCTCTTAATAAACGAATCAGCAATGTATTGACACTGATATAATTAAGCATTTTTTACCAATACAAACTAAGGTTCCCACTTCCTCTTATTGTATCAATACAAACCCTCTTTGTCTCTCCAGAAAGCTGATGTATTGATAATAGTTAAGCATTTTGTATCTTAGGGGTGGAAAATGATGACATTTTAGTGTGGTTGAGCCCATACTAAATGTTGAACTATAACAAACAACCAATTAAAACTGATATATAATTTGAGGTGCGGTATCAGTTTCTGTGTGGTTTTCAAAAGGTAAAACTAAAACCAAACCATTTCCTTGCATTGCGGTTCGATTTCAAAACTGCAACCATTTCAAAACTGCAAAACCGAATCATTTTATGTGGTCCGATTTGGCTCGTGTTTCGGTTCCGGTTTTTGGTTCCAAGTGTCCACCCCTACCTTAGGTTTTATCATAGCAAGGTTTTGTGAGTTTTACTACCAATCCATACTTTCTTTAAATTTGAGACTTGCATTCGCCCATTGTGTCGGCGGCTTCATCAACTGTTCTACCTCAATTGCTGAAGACCTGATGCGAAGTTTTGTTTGAGTATTTACACACTCAATGGGGAGTGTTGCGGTCATATTTAGAATAGAAATGTGATAGTGTAAATCCTAGTGTATCTAGGGATATCTTGAAATATTCCCTTTAGTAGATATTATCTTATTAGAGTTGTAATCTTATTAGGGTAAGGATTTAACCTATCCTACTACTATAAATAAAGGCACAATGAGGTGAAATAGAAAATACCCCTCACAATTAAATCTCTATCTTCTCTCTTATTGCCACCGGCCTCCCTATCTATTCCCTTAGAATCGTTCAGTAAATTAGGCCTACAACATCTACTTAATATTACAATTAGTCTCTTAGTCACTACCCAATATTACTCTTTCACACATGAGTACCTTCTAGCCTCTCTTACTTCCTCATGTCTTCTACTTATAGAGATGAACTTCTCAAATCGTGAGATGCAACTGTGATATTTTGTATTAATGACACGATTATTATTAGTTTAGGACATCAATAGCGATATAGTTCTCTAATATTTGAATGCCAACAACCCACTTTCGGATCACAGGCTTCACCAAAAAAGAATGGAACAGAAATGCCCACCAAACAAAGAAAAACTACAACTAACAAAATAAAAATGGATATAATCGGTGAACGGCAAGATTCCAAAAAGTACAAAAGATAAATCATTAAATTCAAATTAGTATATAAAATAATTTATTTTTAAATAAGGACATTTTCGTAATTATATTAATTTTCATTCCGAATTTATATGAATTAGTAAACAGTTTATATAGAATTTGTACCAATTTTATTTCGATTCCTGAAGGTTTTAGTAAACAATTTCAACAAGAATCTAATTCAGATTCCTCTCCATTCCAACTCCTCCTTAAGTGAATTCCTCACATTTTGATATGGATTAGTAACAAGCGATTAATTGTCAATGCAAACTTTTGCCATCTTCAGTCTTGACAAAAATGTACTTGCAAAACAATCAATACCTTTGATCAAAAACCAAAAGCCTCACGCTCCCACGATGAGTTGGGGGTTTTGACCAATGGATCTCCAATGCCTAAGTCACTCTAAAAAGAGCTAGTGTTTAGGGTTTTCTGAGTATAGAAAAGCTCTCTCATTTTTGGTGGAGAAATAGGATATTTATAAGGGAGGTGGCCGGCCATTAGGGTTGAATTTAGTGAGAATATTCTCAAGATATTGTGTAAATAATATCTTGAAAATAATTGTAATAATCCCAGAATAAATGTGATTGGGATTACTTACTTGATGGGGTTTATCTTCAATTGAGAATGTACTAATGATAGGATTTAAGAATAATCCTTTCATTAAATACCTTTGACTTTTTCCACGCATAGTGGAGATTTGAGCAGTCGTTGTCCACTGCCTAAATGTCCTAGGATGCTGAGCTGCGTGTGGGACCTTACTAATTTAATAGGGGCAATCTTGCCTTTCTTGGCTAAAAGTCTACATGTTGCCCTTAGGATTTATGGGATAATATTTGGCTCTACAAATACCCTCACACCTGCTGGTCTACTTGCAGGAAAGGGCATTGGGTATAGAAATCTCATGCTACTTTGGTAAGCCAAGTTGTTTCCTAATTTGATGTAGATTCTCAGTTTGACTTTGAATTAAATTCTTCTAGGAAAGAGATTTTAATCACCACCAAAATCTATTTCAGCCTGCCTTAAGCAGGGGATTAAATAAGCTTGGAAATAATTAAAATTCCTTTAAGAAAGAAAGAAAGCTAGAGGATATTTGTTCCCTTTCCTTTAGGAAAAATCTATTCCATTGCTCATCTCCACGTCGTACCAAGGTAAGAAAAAAAATAATTTTCTCTGTTTTTGTAATTTTTGGAGCCCTGGGCTAGAACTTTGGCTTGCTGAAAACGAGAATAGGGCAACCATAGGGCTTTTACTCCTCGATAGCTGGGTGTAACGGCGCAGGCCTCGAGAGACGAGCTAGGGCTCGTCTTGGTGCACCAGTGGGGTGTGCTGGCCTTGGCTGGCATCGACCAAGTACTACTTGGCTTGGGCCAAGATGGTGAGGCACTGAGGAAAATGGTTTGGGTTGCTGGGCTTGGGCTTGTGTGGATGAGTGACGTGAGAGAAAGGGAGGCGCAAGGGCGTCATCCCCTTTCTTTTTGGATTGGCCTGCAAGGGCCTGTTGGGCCAAGAGAGAGATGAGGATGCCAGCTCGAGCTAGGCTCCCTGCTGCTGCCATATGAGGACTGTACCGTGGGGCTTGGAGTGGGGCGTTAGGTTTATTCAACTGTTTAAAATTTCTCTTTACGACTTTGTAGAATTTTTTCAAGCGTGTCTCATTTAAGCCATAGGAAAGATGAGTCTATTCCATCATTGTGTCGCCAGGGTGAGTTTGCAGCTATGATGGGCTACTTCAAAGCTGCTCACGTCAAGATAAATTCTAGTGAGCTGTTTAGGGACTTGCTTAAGGCAAACAAGCATGCAATTTCGTCTGAGTCTGCGTGAAGCGAGCTAATGATAGAAACAGCCATGCGCTTTGCAGTGGGTCTAGGAGAGACATCAAGTTCCACCGTTACTACTTTGTGATAGGGTTAACTTTTCCCATGCCACGTTTTTTTGAGGAAATAATGTACTCTATGAGGTGTGTTTCTACTCAGTGTTCTTTGAATGTGGTTCGCGTGCTGGTGGGATTTCTTAACTTGAGCAAGTTCTTTAACTTGGATCTGACTGCCAACAAATTCTGGTATTTCTTCGGCCACATTGGAGGAGTTGGGCAGTTATGATCCTGACATAGGTTCTTTGACCATTCAAGCAAAGGAGATCATGACTGGGCTAGGGAAACCCTATAAATTAGATGAAAGTGGGAATCCGACTCCTCGCCTAAGCTGCACGTTCTGATTGCTTTTATCAATGGTAAGTGAACTGCCTAGTCTTTAGGCTCATTTATGCTTTCGTTGAGCTGCTCTTTTATTTACTGAATATCATCCTCTGTTTATGTAGATCCAGAATTTGGCTCAACTCCCAAGACTTTGCCGGATATGAAGAAGGTGCACATTGCCCTGGTATCCTTGTTGAGTACTGTGAATGGCACTGGAATTTAGTCCTCTTTGCCGGGAGAAAGGTGGAATGCCCTAAGGGAAGAGATAAAACGGATTAAGGCTGAGGCATTAGCTCGTTCGACTGTCGTGGAGCATGTTGTGAACGAGAGTGAAAATAAGAGGTCGTCTCTACTCGTTCGAGATTTTCCAATTGAGAAGAAGCCGGAGACTTTCTGTGCCGCCCGTGAGGGTCTTTTTACTACTGAGAAGCTCGTGATTGATTTAACTTCTTCCAATAAGCAGAAATTGAGGCTGAATCTGAGTTTGTGAAGCCTGTTACTCCGAATGTGGCTAGAACGGTTGCTGACAAGATTATACAACCCAGAGGTTTAGTCGAGTCCCCGGTGTATGGGTCTACATTTAGACATCCGTCTAGAGGTAAGTCTGGTCTGGCTTCAGAGAGGTTTGATGCCATGAAGCGGGAAGATGGATTTTGTAAGTAAAGTGGCACTTGGGTCTATTCTTCCTGCTACAAGAATAACTTGTTTGTTGAGAATGATTCGTATGCTCACGTGGGCAGTTGTGAGAAATCCACCAAGCCTACCTCTAGATAGTTTTCTGAATTTTGTGCACATCTGAAGCTTGATGTGCTTGAGGACATAGATGCATGCGCCAAGTTTGTTGATGGCTTTGGGAAGATCTTCGACTCGAGTTCCTTTGTGAAACGTATGGCCATTATAAGAGGAGTTCTCTACTTGCTTTTATGTAAAAGATTGCGATCTTAGCATCCGAGTCCATGCGAATTGATCAAGATGAAGCAAGAGCTGCTAGGAAGATAGAGTTAACCATGGTAGCTGAAGCTTATTCGACAACTAAGAAAATTGAAAAGTTGGAGTCTAAACTTTCCGTCTTGAAGGGATCCAATGTCTCTGCCCTCACTTCTCTACTGTTTAAGACCGTTCGCCAAGAGATTGATGACTTGAAGGCTAGGCTTAACGCGATCCAAGTAAAGTATGATGCAATAAAGAAGGAGATTGGTCACTACATACCTCAGATTCAGAATCTTGAGCGTGCTTATTCAGTGCTTCAGTTTGCCAGCTATGCAAGGGATGAGGAGTTGATCACCGCTTATAATCAGATAATCCACTTCCAGAAGATCATCAATAGGCTTGAGCTCAAGGAGTTGGAACTTCAAAGTGCATTGAAGGACAACGAGGGCCTGAAGAAGGAACTGGAAGAGCTGCAGCGCGTCGATTGTGGTTTGCCTGAAGAGAATGAGCAGTTGAAGAGCGAGAAGGTTGGTCTCGAGGTTTCACTTACCCATGGTTAGGCCGAATTCTACAGGTTGGGCTATGTAGAACATCTCTTTGGTAGGTCGTCGGATTATAAGTTTGTTGGGAAATACTTCGAGACTTTCTTCATTTCTCTAGAGGACTTGCTTGACTTTTCTTTCAAGGCCGCTCTTGGCGAGATAATTTCGTGGGATACCATGCTCATTGTTGGAAGTATGCCCACAAAGCCACTTATTTGATGTAATAATTTTTGGAATAATCATTATGTTAAACTATTGTTTGTTTAATGAAGGGAAAAACTTATTGTTTTTCACTGTTTATTGTATCATGTGTTTAAGCAATAGAGGAGTCCAAGGAATGTATTCGTTCTAAAAGAGAAGTGATCTAAGTAAGTTAGATTAATGAGACCTTTCTCTTATGTTCATTCCTAAAACGTTCCTAGCCATAGGATTGCCAATTGAGCATTGACGATCGGCTAAGGTTAGTATATGTTATGTTGACTCAAGCATGAGTATGATTAGTCTCAAGTCATTTAGTGTTAGGACACTAAGACAAACACATAGGTGCATTAAAGGGTAATCAAATACACTGAACAACGATCAAAAGAGAGTTTGAATATTCATATCACGTAAGAACACATAAGTTGCAATATGCAAAGTAGTCATTTGATCTAAGGCCTTATAGTTGTTTGATGGATAGGTCATTGATCTTTGACTATTTCAAAGGCATTCCATTGAGAGTGTTCACGACATTGTTGGGGTCAAACTATCTTGTCATGTAGGCACGTGAATGCACAACAAGGAATCTCTAACCTTCCATGGTGGAAGGAGAATACTTTGAGATATGAATCGAGAGTCTATGGCCAAAGTTCTAAATCATATTCAAGTGAATCATATAGAGAAGTATCACATTGGATAGTAGACATAAAACAAACTATCACTCCAACAATGTGATCAAGAGCATTGTATTAGAGAATGACCGTATTGCATTGGAGTTGTAACTAGATAGGTTCTCCAACCACTTCTACTTAGCTTGGGTAGCCATGACATACTGCTAGGTGTCACTTATGGTTTGTGGAAACCCTCAAGACTGGAAATTACTAATCTTCATCAAAGTGATAATTGAAATGTGATTTTAATTTACAATCGATTGTTAAGAGTAACAATCGCCCACTGCCTCGCTAATTGAAACCTAATGGATCGTACACTGAGTAAGGATGAATGTGAAGATATAAATGAGATGGATAAGTAATTAAATAGTTTAATTGAGAATGGTTGAGATTAATTAATTAGTTAATTAATTATACGAAAGGTTCCTATTGGGCTTTTAAGTTAGTTTCGGGCTTTGAGGCAAAAAAGGGTTTGGTCCACAAGTCCAATTATGTTTAAGTTGTATGACAACTAAACAAAATGGGAATTAGCCAAAGGAACTAAAGGGAGGCTGGCCATGGTGAGCAAGTTTGAATAATTTTAAGTTCGCCACTCACTTTTCAAGTGAGTACAAAAGGAAAGTTATATATAGGCAAAAGCTCATTAGGGTTTTCTTTGGAGAAAAAGAGAAACACTTTCACTCTCTCCTCTCTACAAGGAGGCTGGCCACTTAGGGAGATTTTTACTAGCTCAAAAATCTTTCTAAGTCATCCATCTTCTCTTCCCACTACATCTTTGGTGTGGAGACTTAGAGGTACCAAACCTTTGGTACTAGAGTTCCTTTCCTCACATCTTCAAGGAGCAAAGGAGAATAACAAAGGAGCAAAATCACAAGGAAGATCCAAGAAGCTAAGAGGTGACTTGAAGACCTTCCACTTGGGTGAATCCCTTGTGTAAACAAGGATAAGTTTCAAGGTTAATGAATCTCAAAATCCTTTCTTCTCTTAATGTTGTTAAAGAGTCTTGTGGCTCACCATTCACTAGGCTTTGAAGGTCATGGGTTTTAGAATTATTTTTTGAATGCATGGCTACTTTAAAGTGTTAATGTTTGCTTGTATGTTCAACGATTCTCACATGTTCTTAGCTAGGACAAAATATTCCTTCACTCATTTAATAGGGTCAATCTGGTCTTTTTTGGCTAAAAGTTCATGTGTCGCCTCCATGATTTTGGGATTATTTTTTACTCCACATCAATGTTCAAGTTTATAGTGATCTAGGTATTTGATTTAGAAAATAATTATTTCTATTTAAACACCACCTCTCATTCAAATTCATTCCAATTTTTATCTACAATCTATTATAAAATTGAAAGTTTACTGCTGTCTAAGTTCACCACGTTTGTTAAACCCCGTTCAAACTTTATACACAAAACAAGAACAATTGGTATTTTTTTTAGTACAACAATATATTTTACAATAAAAACAATTGGTTTTAACTCAAGAATAAGAATACAATCAATATCTTCAACATCCCTCTACCCTGTGCAAGGGCACAATATATTAAAGGGTAAATTGCATAAAACTACCTCAACTATTGGGTCATTAACAGTTTCACACCTCGTCTTTAAAAAGTTTCAATGTCATACCTCATCTATGAATTGGTTACAATTTCATACCTCCCATCAGTTGTCTGTTAATTCATCTGTTAAATGCTGACGTGGCTTGAGACGAGGCCCATTTTCTATTAAAAATTAATAAAATAATAATTTACCCTAAAAAAAATAAAATAAAAAAGCCCACACCCATCTTCCCCGACCATCCCTTGTCCCTCTGCCTTTCTCCCTTCTCCCTCCCTCCCTCCCTCCCTCTTATGCACATCCATCATTCCCTCACCCCACCCCCCGGCCCTCCCTCCCTTCTCCCTCCCTCCCTTTCCTTTCTTCCCCTCCCGTCTTCCCCAAACCCTAGTTCGGCTTCCCCCCACTTGAGCCGAACCTGCATCCCAGAAAAAAAAAAAAAAAAAAAAAAAAAAAAAAAAAAAAAAGACCATCTTCATCTTCCTCGACCCCCCTTCCCTGCAACCTACCATTTTCTTCCCCCTCCTGTCTTCCCCAAACGCACCGCGCACCCATCCTCCACCTCCTCCTCCACACCCACCCTCGCACCCACCTTTTTCCCTCCTCTACACACCCCATTCCTTAAATCCACACCCATTCTCCCTATTCAAAACCCCCAATTCGTCTTCCCCCACCCTCTTCTCCTCCCCACCCGAGCCCAACCTGCAACCCATAAAAAAATAAAAACCCATATCCCCTATTCCCCGACCCCGCCTTCCTTGCAGCCACGCTCTCGGGGAAGATGAAGATGGTTTTTTTTTTTTCCTGGGTTGCAGGTTGGCCTCGGGTGGGGGGAGAGGTTAGTGAAGCAGGAAAGAGGAGGATGAGGAGGATGAGGGGATGGGGAGGGGGAGGAGGAGGAGGGGGAGGGGGAGAGGGATGAGCACCATGGGAGGAGGAGGAGATGGAGGAAGAGAGGGCGCCGGGAGGGGGGGTTGGGGAGAGGGGGTTCTGGGTTTGGAAGGGGGGACGGATGGGATCTAGGTTTGGTTTTTTTTTTTTTTTTTTATAAATATTTTTTATAATTTTTAATAGAAAATGGGTCCCGTCACTTGCCACGTCAGCATTTTAATGGAGGAATTGACAGACAATTGACGAAGGTATGAAATTGTAACAAATTCGTAGATGAGGTATGACATTGAAACTTTTTAAAGACGAGGTATGAATTTGTTAATGACAGTTGAGGTAAATCTGTGTAATTTACCCTAAATAAAATGTTGCATCAAATTATGGTCTAGTGGTATTTCTCTTCACTGGTAAGTGAAAGGTCTTAGGTTCGATTCAAATGCGAATTTGAACCAAATTATTGCTAGCCCATTGTGAGGCTTAGCCCACTTCTCCCAACCCCTTAATGTAGATTTTATCGTTTGTTAAAAAAAAAGGATCAAACTAACTTCCTAACAACTATTACATATGAACCGCTAAAATCACATAAAAAATGATGACATGGCACGTGACATGGTAAGAGCTTAATAGCATCCTAACATTATCCCTCCCATGCAAATAACCTTGCCCTCTCAAGGTTGGAAGTTAAATCTAACAAGCAAATCATAGTAATCCCCCCATTCTGGAACAAGCAAAACCTTAGCAGCAGTTGCAGTTATATTTTCCATATTCCTATGCTCCCAATATGCACCGATAAGACACGCGTGGCACTTGACAATTGGCTCCAGTTTTATATCCTTCTTTTTTACCAGTAGCTTCTCAACAACCTTTATCTTAATTTTTCTAACTTATGCACTCGTGAGATTATTGGAGGTGGCAGCTTCTTCAACTTGGTTGGAAATACACGAAACATCCATTAAAGTACCACACACAATAGCATTCGATGACATCTTAGTTGCTTATATGGTAAGACCTTCACTCTTCAGGGTCCCCAACACAATTAAAAATATCTCGTTTCTCCCACAATAATGAGCAGCAGCAAATAGTAATACCACATCACCCCCTCCCAAGGAAAAAGTTAATGAAGCAACCACAAATTCGTAATAAATCACATTCAACGTACAGTTTGACCAATTTAACTACAATCAATTCAACTCTTTATGAAAAATCCCTTCTGTAGTAGATAATTTCCACTGTCTCAGTCTTGACGAAAAGTACCTACAAAACAATCAACACTTTTGATCAAAGACTAAAGCCTCACGTGTCCACAAGAAGAAGAAGTTTGGCAATGGATCTCTGATACCTAAGTTAGTCTCTCTAAATAAGGTGAGTGTTTAGGGTTTTGTGTATAATGAAAAGCTTACCAAAATTGGTAGAGATATGGGTATAAATAGTGGGATGTGGCCGGCCATAAGTGGAGGGTTTTGCCCTCCACATGGCAGCATCCTATTAGCCGAGGTGTGTCATCCGTTGGATGAATGAGAAAAGAATATTCCCAAGATATTAATTACGAGATATACCTTGGAATAATGGTGGAAGTATCCCTTATTGATTGAAATAGGGATTACTTACTTGGTAGAGTTAATCTTTAATTGGGAATGTATTAAAGACATGACTTAGTAATGAATCCTATCTTTAATGCCTTTGACTTTTCCTTGCCATGAGTAAGGGAGCTTTGAGCAGTCATAGTCCGTTGCTTGAACTTCCAAGGATGCTAAGTGATGTGAAAATTACTTAACACGCAAATTAAACCCTATTTATGACAATTGTAGTATATGATGCAAGTAGGGATCGTTCTAGGCCGGGGATTAACTAGGGATGCTAATCAACACAAATTAGATTTAAAAACACAAAAACAAACTTGAAAACGTTTAAATAGACTCAAGGGACTCAAAACAGGTTTAAAAGACTCAAAACAGCTTAAAACAACCAAAAAGACTCAATTTAAGACCCAAGAAGTGATTTTGACGAAAATAAGGTAAAACTTGACTCAAACGACTAAAGAAAACAGGTTTTGACTCAAATAACAAGATTAGATGAAAAGGGGATTGTTTTGGACGAATTTAAACTTTAAAACAGAAACTTTGTTTAAAACACTTAAGAAAAACGATTTTGATGAATTGAATGGATGATGAGTTTAGTTAGAGGATCCTTTTCCACACATGACATATGCATATGAACCAATTTCCAATTATTATTCCTTTAGACTATGAATGACAACACCCCAAGTTAACCATGTAAGCATAAATTAACCATCAGATTTTCCTTTTCTCATTGAATTGAATGAAACATGCATTACAACCAAATTATCCTTATCAAGTCCCTAACTATGATTGCATGATAGAAAACATATCAAAGGTCATTACGTTCTTTGAAAATCATAAGTGTTGACAAGGCAATTATAACTATGAATGCATGAAACTCTTGCCTAGGACTTACTTAACATGATTGTGACTAGCAACCTTTACTACTTGTGAATATAAGTTCATAACGATTAGGTGAAACTCCCTTATACTCTAGCTTCAAGTTAATGCATGCAAATTAAGTGTCGACTCCCAATTAACACACAAAAACAAGTTTTAATAACTTAGTTAAGCAAATCACATTCAAGTCTTAAGAAACAATAATTGGATGTAATCAATTCATATATAGCATATAATCATGGCTTCAAATTCACCCCCAACTAATAAGAAATTTAGCCTCTCATGTTTGCAATTACACAAAAATAACTTGAATTAAACATTGAGATAAAAGAAAGACAACACCTAGAACAATGGGCAGCCAAGGTGCACGGCAAGGTCCTTCTTCCTCCTAGCAATTGCGGCACAAGATGGCTTTTTGAGTGAATGAGGGTGGATGAGTGCTGAATGTAGAGAGAAATCTGAGATGGGTGGTGAGTGAAAAGGGTGCGGCACTTGGGTATTTATAGGGCTGAAAATATATGTCTCAACATGGCTGGAATAGGAGTTATAATGTGTAGGAGTTTTGGATTTAGAATAAGTAGAGAACTTGGACTCCAAAACCACAAAGGAAAAGGGACTTTCAAACATAATCCAAAGAGGAAAGGGACATGTTTTCCAGCAGGTTTTAGGCATCTAGAAGGTGGGAACATGCGGCTGGGATTTAGGAGAAGGAAAAGGCCTTCTAGAAGGGGTTTAGGCGCCACTTTTATAGGAGAAGGTTGTGGCAGATTTGTAGGAGAGGTTTAAGGGATTTGTTGCATGTTTTTAGGCTTCTAGAACCCCTAAATTTAGGTGATATTTTCTGTTTAGAATCCCCCTCTTTTTGGCTAAAAATAAGGTGGATAAGATAAGGTAAGGATAAGGCAAGATAAGATAAGGTTATGGATAATGCTTCTAGATAATGTTCCTTATTTCTTGCTCTTTTCTTATCTTCTAGAACTTGAACTTGTTTCTTCCTTCTTCCTAGCTGATTCCTTGTCTTTAAATCTCCAAATTCGTCCATCCTTCTTGCTTGACTCATAAGCTATCCATCCTTGACCCAAAATAGCTCCAAATCACTCCAAATTGGCTCTTTTTGCACACTTTGTTATTAAGCCCTGAAATTGCACGAAAATGACTTAAAACACAATAATTAACATAATTAAGCTAAGTAAATGCAAGAAAACAAGCTAACTAAGTCGCATAAATATGCTCCTATCAAATTCCCCCATACTTAGCTTTTGCTCGTCCTCGAGCAAAACGAAATAAACAAAACATAAACTAAACCCTCCAACGTTCGCCTCAGGGATTTCCAATGGTACACAACATATTTAAAGATCATCACTCCCATAGATTTTAGTTATCCTTACTCTCGAGCACATACTTAATCATAGTCGCCACTTACGAGCTCACAATTAATCAATTAAAACAACGTTTTGAATGTAGTAACATGCCTTAGAGAATTTGCTCAATTTCTTACGGTTTACACTCTTATTTTCACACAGATTTTCTGACTACACACCCTAAACTAGTTATATGTGAGAAGATTGATGTAAACATGAAAACGAACACTCACATATGTTTATAACAAAGAAAGCAATTTCTGGAATTATTAATGCATGTGTATAGATATGATCTCATGAATGGAATGCTACTACTTAGATGCGAGAACCAGGGACACCATATGCTCATACTAATTCCAAACTCCACAAATTGAAACACACAACACTCAAGATAGAAGTTAAGGGTTGTAACGGGGCTAGGGGTATTGGCTAACAAAGAAAGGTAAGGAAAACAAACGTTCTTAAAGCAATAGCAAGCAAAGTAATGAAATAGGCACTTAGAATTCACTTTTGAATTCAAAAATCAACTTTAAACACAAGGGGAAGGTACACATAACTTTTTAGGGCCGAATTCAAACTTTTGGACCCTTTCTTCAACAACCAACACTTTAGAGCTCATTTTCTCTTCTTTTCAACTCTTTTTCTTACTTTTCTTCACACTTTTCTTTTCTTTTTCTGTTTTTCACGAATTTTTTTCTTTTTCTTTCTTTAGGCACACAAAACCCTTCCCCCACACTCATTTTCTGCAATATGGTGACCAAAAGGAATTTCCTTCTAAGTTATGCTCCACTATGCTTCAAGAACAAGGGTATGGATGGTCCTAATCTAGGCTTGGTAGGGTAAAACGTGGCTAACAAAGAACATAGGCTTAAAACAAGGCTCAACGGGGTTAAACCTACAAAACATAATGTGAAGGGTAAGGCTTTTTTGGCTCTAGTTTTACTAACAACTTCATCTTGTTTATGTGTTATGTTAATCAATTTTATGTTTTGAATGAAACGGGCATGAGTTCTAGTATTTGGAACTATAGTGATGAAACGCCTTCTAAGTAGCAACCAAGCAAAGAATAATGAGATCATGCAACGACTTTAGAAAACAACAAATGCACAGATTTTTTAACTCTCCAAAGAACGTTTTAGGCTCAAGTCTCTCAGGGTTGTAGCGTTAGTTTGAGTTCCTTCCTTCAAGCATGTTACAAAAACTGATTTTTTCTTTGTGATTAACCATGAATTCGTAAGTTACAACTACAACGAAACATAAACCAAAGGCATATCGAACTTCCATCCATGTTTGTAACTTTCTTTTAACAGTTATGCAATTAAAAACCAAATCCTCATCATTGTGTTGGAAGGTACTCTAAGACACAAAAACACACAAAAACGACTCTTTTTGGTATTTTTAACACATTTTTCGATTTTTTTCAAGAATTTTCGAATTTTTCTTAAAGAACACATAAAAACACTTAAAAACACACTAAAAACACTTAAAAACAGTGAAAACAGCATTAGAAGTGATAGGTGATAAAAACCCACGAATTTTGCATAAAAACACTTTGTTTACCCCCCACACTTAAATCAAACATTGTCCTCAATGTTTCAAACATATACGCACACACAAGCAAACAAACAAACAATTAACAAACATGACACGAAATGTAAATGAAAAACAGTAAAGAGTAGAGTTTAGGAACATAAACACCTGGTTTTGATGCCGGATCTTCCAAGGTCTCTTTATTGAATGCATGGGTTGCCTCCCAAGAAGCGCTTGCTTTAACGTCTTCCAGCCGGACGAGACTTCCTTTTAGTCTTGGATAGGGCCCACGGCATGGAGTGGTGTGTCTTCCACGATATGCTCCTCAAAGTGCTCATAGTAGGGCTTCACACGTTGTCCATTCACCTTGAATTCTTGCCCCGTCTTGAAACTTTTAATTTGGACTGCACCATGAGGAAAAACATTAGTAACAACAAAAGGGCCAATCCACTTAGAACGTAACTTACCTGGGAATAAACGAAGGCGGGAATTGAAGAGTAGAACTTTCTGCCCAGGTGAGAATATCTTGGTACGAATCATCTTGTCATGAAATGCCTTCGTCTTCTCTTTGTAAATCTGAGCATTCTCATACGCCTCGTTTCTAATTTCTTCAAGTTCGTTCAATTGAAGCTTTCTCTGAAGTCCAGCCGTGACTAGGTCCAAATTGAATGTTTTGACGGCCCAATGTGCTTTATGCTCTAATTCAACCGGAAGATGACATGGTTTTCCATATATGAGCCGAAATGGGGACATCCCAATTGGTGTTTTGTAGGCCATACGATATGCCCACAATGCATCATTCAAACGTAAGCTCCAATCTTTCCGGTTAGGTCCAACGGTCTTCTCTAAAATCTGTTTGATCTCCCGATTTGAAACCTCGGCTTGGCCATTTGTTTGGGGATGATAAGGTGTTGCCACCTTATGAGTGACGTTGTATTTCTTGAGCAACGCCTCAATGGTTCGATTGCAAAAGTGTGAACCCCCATCACTTATAAGAACTCTTGGCATTCCAAATCTAGCAAATATGTTAGTTCTTATAAAATCTGCAACCACTTTAGAATCATTAGTACGGGTGGCTTTTGCTTCCACCCATTTCGAAGCATAATCAACCGCAAGTATAATATAAATAAAACCATGAGATGAGGGAAAGGGGCCCATGAAATCAATGCCCCAAACATCAAAAATTTCAACACTAAATACAGGGACCTGCGGCATTTGATCTTTTGAACCAATGTTTCCGGTTTTTTGACAACGATCACATGATAAGCAAAACGTTCTAGCATCCTTAAAGATGGTAGGCCAATAAAAACCACTTTCAAGTACTTTTCGTGCAGTCCTTTGAGTGCCAAAGTGACCTCCGCATGCATAAGTGTGACAAAATGTTAAAATTGAATGAAATTCAGAATTATGCACACACCTACGAATGATTTGATCCGCACCATATTTCCACAAATAAGGGTCATCCCACACATAAGAACGTGCCTCTTTCTTTAGTTTATCCCGTTGATGCTTATTTAAGGTGTCGGGAACTTGTTTAGAGACCAAATAATTAACTAAATCGGCATACCATGGTGCACTTACCTTGATGGACAGCAGCTGCTCATCGGGGAATGTCTCTGGAATAGGCACGGCATCATCTTCTTCATGGACCATTCGGCTCAAGTGGTCAGCCACCACGTTCTCGCATCCTTTCTTGTCCCGAATTTCAATATCGAACTCTTGGAGAAGAAGCATCCAACGAATAAGCCGTGGTTTAGCCTCCTTCTTGGTAAGTAAGTACTTCAACGCTGCATGATCAGAGTAAATTATAATTTTAGTACCAAGTAAATACGAGCGAAATTTATCTAAAGCAAAAACAACAGCAAGAAGTTCTTTTTCCGTTGTGGAATAGTTCAATTGAGCATCATTCAACGTCCGGGAAGCATAGTATATGACGTGTGGCTGCTTGTCCTTTCTTTGTCCCAAAACAGCTCCTAATGCATAATCGGATGCATCGCACATAAGCTCAAAGGGAAGGCTCCAATCTGGTGGGACAATGATAGGGGCCGAAGTGAGCTTCTCTTTGAGGTTCGTGAAAGCCTTCTCACACTCTTTATCGAATTTGAAAGGCACATCCTTTTGAAGGAGGCGGCACAAGGGGTTGGAAATCTTTGAAAAATCCTTGATGAATCGCCTATAAAATCCTGCATGTCCAAGAAAAGAACGAACCTCTCTAACCGAAGTCGGAGAGGGTAAGTAGCGTACAAGATCTATTTTTGATTTATCAACTTCAATTCCTCTTTCTGAAACGATATGACCTAAAACTATACCTTGTTTCACCATAAAGTGACATTTCTCCCAATTTAAAACAAGGTTAGTTTCAACACATCGTTTCAAGATTAATGTGAGATTATCCAAACAATTATCAAATGAATCTCCAAAGACACTAAAATCATCCATAAATACCTCTATGATCTTCTCAACGAAATCTGAAAATATACTTACCATACATCGTTGAAAAGTTGCAGGTGCATTGCATAGACCGAATGGCATGCGACGATAGGCAAAGGTACCAAATGGGCACGTGAAGGTTGTCTTTTCTTGGTCGTCGGGAGCTATGACAATTTGATTATATCCCGAATAGCCATCAAGAAAACAATAAAAAGAATGACCGGCTAACCTTTCAAGCATTTGGTCAATGAACGGCAAAGGGAAGTGGTCCTTCCTTGTGGTGGCGTTGAGCTTCCTATAATCAATGCATACTCTCCAACCTGTTTGGATACGGGTTGGCACAAGCTCATTTTCGGCATTCTTCACCACTGTAACTCCCGACTTCTTTGGAACAACTTGCACCGGCGAAACCCACCGGCTATCCGAGATAGGGTAGATCACTCCACAATCGAGAAGCTTTATAACCTCCTTCTTGACAACTTCCATCATCGGAGGGTTGAGTCGGCGTTGAGCCTCTCGAGTTGGTTTAGCCCCCTCCTCTAGAAGTATGCGATGCATGCAAGTTGTAGGGCTAATACCTTTAATGTCGGCTAAGGTCCACCCTATGGCTGTTTTGTGCTCTTTCAACACCCGAATCAGTTTTTCTTCCTCTAATGCCGTGAGTGTTGCAGAGATTATGACCGGCAACGTTTCTATGTCTCCTAAATAGGCGTACTTCAAATGACTCGGCAATGGTTTAAGTTCAAGAATTGGGGCCTGAATCATTGAAGGCAACAATTTATCAGTAGAAACGGGAATGGAATTCGGGATTGAAGACTTACCATGATATTGTGGCAATGCTCCTAGGGCAGCCACCATCTCGCCAACTTCTTCATTAGGCACGGCCAGATTTGGTTTTAAGCCCAATCCTTCGGCAATTGTTGTTTCAAGGGGGTCTTTGTCTAACGAATCGAGAAAGTCCTGCGCCAAAGAATCAAGTACATCAATAGAAAAACATGAATGCTCATCCTTAGGATATTTAATGGCATCAGAAATATTAAAATCAATAACTTCCCCATCAAATTCCATTGTTAATGTCCCTTTGAATACATCTATCTTCGTGCGGGCTGTTTTCATGAAAGGTCTCCCAAGGAGGATCGGCAATGGGGTAGAATAGACTCCATCTTCCATGTCAAGCACGTAAAAGTCCGCTGGAAAGATCAAATTGTTCACCTGCACTAAGACATCTTCCACAACTCCTTTCGGATATGCGTTAGAACGGTCGGCCAATTGAATAATTACACCATCGTTTTTAAGCTCGCCTAAGTTCATCGATGCATAAATTGAATAGGGCATAACATTAATTGAAGCACCTAAATCTAGCATGGCATGTTCAAACTTAGTTTTGCCAATAATGCAAGGAATTGTGAAACTACCCGGATCTTTGCACTTAGGTGGTAGTTTCCTTTGTAGCACCGCAGAGACATTCTCACTTACCTGAACCACTTCCTTGTTCGAAATCCTCTTCCTTGTTGTGCAAAGTTCTTTCAAAAACTTGGCATACTTAGGCACTTGCTTAATTGCATCAAGGAGCGGAATATTGACTTGAACTTTCCGAAAGGTTTCAAGAATGTCTTTCTCATTCTCTTCTTTCTTTGATTGCTTAAACCTGCTAGGAAAGGGCACATTTAGTGGAATAGAACTTGAAAAATTCGGATTAGGGCTTACCTTGGTGGTTTGGGACGGTTTTGGGTCTCTAGGGGGCTGCGGCAAGCTATTCTCTTCCCTTGCCGTGGCTTGTACTCCCTGTTCTTCTTCTTGTAGCAGCTTTTCATCCTCGTTAAGGCCTTGTTTGAACGGTTTTGAGTGATTCCCGAGCTCCTTGCCACTCCGCAATGTAATGGCCTTAGCGGTTTCAAAACCTCCCTTTGGATTCACAACGGTTGAACTAGGAAGTTTACCTTGTTCTCTAAACTGCCCTAGGAACTCAGAAATCTGCCCCATTTGCTTCTTCATGTCACTCATCTCTTTGTCTTGATTCTCTATTCTCTGCGAAACAGAAGTTAGTAATTGAACCACTTGATCATTATTAACTAACGAACCTGAGTTTGGTTGAACAATTTGTGATTGAGGTTGAGATTGAGTGAATGGCTTTTGATAAAACCCAGGGGGTGTTTGTCGAAAACCTCCTTGTTGTTGAGGTTGTTGAGGCTCCCTCCACTTGAAATTTGGGTGGTCTCTCCATCCCGGATTGTATGTATTTGAGTATGGATCGTGCCTTTGCTGATTTTGGCCTTGAAAACCTATGGCATTGGCACTTTCCCATCCTCCATTCTCAATCAACTGTGGACATTGATCATTGGGATGCCCTTGCATAGAGCACACGCCACACACACTTGGGTTGTTTCCTTGTATTTTGCATCCTTCCATAAATTGCGACAACATAGTAGTAATGTTAGTTA
This sequence comes from Cotoneaster glaucophyllus, assembly GCA_036320875.1. Classification (NCBI taxonomy): domain Eukaryota; kingdom Viridiplantae; phylum Streptophyta; class Magnoliopsida; order Rosales; family Rosaceae; genus Cotoneaster; species Cotoneaster glaucophyllus. The sequence continues at coordinate 18,935,560 of CM070064.1, forward strand.
ATTGAGATTGCAAATCGGAATTGGAACTTACCTCATTTACTTGCTGCCGTGGGGTGTCTCTTTGGCCAACTCCTTCGTATTGTTGTGCGTTCAAGGCTCGGTTCGAGATTAGGATCTTGGCAGCCACCGGTGTTTTGTCAACCAAAGCACCTCCCGCCGAGGCATCTAGCATTTGTCTTTCAATCGGAAGGAGTCCTTCGTAAAAGTATTGAATTAAAAGCTCCTCCTTCATTTGGTGTTGTGGACAAGATGCAACTAGGGCCTTGAAACGCTCATAATATGCCGGAAAGGATTCTCCTTGGTTTTGTTGTATGCCACTGATTTTCTTCCTTAAAAGAATGACACGTGATGTAGGGAAGAATTTCTCTAAAAATGCACGCTTCATACTCTCCCAAGAAGTGACAGTTCCGGGTGCCAATTCATATAGCCAATCTTTAGCCTTGTCCAAAAGAGAGAATGGGAAGGCTTTCATCTTTAGAATACTCCCATCGACATTAATGGGTGTCATACTTGAACATACCACTTCAAACTCCTTAAGATGCTTGTTTGGATCTTCCATGGACAGACCATGGTATTTTGGAATGTGATGCAACAAGCTAGACTTCAATTCAAACTCATCGGTCTTACCTTGGGCAGCCACGGGGTATTGAATGCAAAGAGGTGCGGCATTGGCTAATCCCGAGGCAGAAAGCTCTTTGATTGTACGATTGTCCACTTCCATGGCTTGTTCTTCTTCTTCCTCTTCCTCAAATTCAGATTCGGCCTCTGAACTTGGTGGACTAGGTGGGTTTGGTTCTGGTTGCTTCCTCTTCCTTCTCAACGTTCGTTCGAAATCGTCGTCAAAATCCAAGATGTTTGTATAAATAGGTTGAGAACTACGAGTCATAAACTTAGTACTGAAACAAGAAAACAAACAAGATCAGAATATGAAATAAAGACTAACGAAATAAACAAGGGATTAGCAATTTGATAATCCCCGGCAACGGCGCCAAAATTTGATGTGAAAATTACTTAACACGCAAATTAAACCCTATTTATGACAATTGTAGTATATGATGCAAGTAGGGATCGTTCTAGGCCGGGGATTAACTAGGGATGCTAATCAACACAAATTAGATTTAAAAACACAAAAACAAACTTGAAAACGTTTAAATAGACTCAAGGGACTCAAAACAGGTTTAAAAGACTCAAAACAGCTTAAAACAACCAAAAAGACTCAATTTAAGACCCAAGAAGTGATTTTGACGAAAATAAGGTAAAACTTGACTCAAACGACTAAAGAAAACAGGTTTTGACTCAAATAACAAGATTAGATGAAAAGGGGATTGTTTTGGACGAATTTAAACTTTAAAACAGAAACTTTGTTTAAAACACTTAAGAAAAACGATTTTGATGAATTGAATGGATGATGAGTTTAGTTAGAGGATCCTTTTCCACACATGACATATGCATATGAACCAATTTCCAATTATTATTCCTTTAGACTATGAATGACAACACCCCAAGTTAACCATGTAAGCATAAATTAACCATCAGATTTTCCTTTTCTCATTGAATTGAATGAAACATGCATTACAACCAAATTATCCTTATCAAGTCCCTAACTATGATTGCATGATAGAAAACATATCAAAGGTCATTACGTTCTTTGAAAATCATAAGTGTTGACAAGGCAATTATAACTATGAATGCATGAAACTCTTGCCTAGGACTTACTTAACATGATTGTGACTAGCAACCTTTACTACTTGTGAATATAAGTTCATAACGATTAGGTGAAACTCCCTTATACTCTAGCTTCAAGTTAATGCATGCAAATTAAGTGTCGACTCCCAATTAACACACAAAAACAAGTTTTAATAACTTAGTTAAGCAAATCACATTCAAGTCTTAAGAAACAATAATTGGATGTAATCAATTCATATATAGCATATAATCATGGCTTCAAATTCACCCCCAACTAATAAGAAATTTAGCCTCTCATGTTTGCAATTACACAAAAATAACTTGAATTAAACATTGAGATAAAAGAAAGACAACACCTAGAACAATGGGCAGCCAAGGTGCACGGCAAGGTCCTTCTTCCTCCTAGCAATTGCGGCACAAGATGGCTTTTTGAGTGAATGAGGGTGGATGAGTGCTGAATGTAGAGAGAAATCTGAGATGGGTGGTGAGTGAAAAGGGTGCGGCACTTGGGTATTTATAGGGCTGAAAATATATGTCTCAACATGGCTGGAATAGGAGTTATAATGTGTAGGAGTTTTGGATTTAGAATAAGTAGAGAACTTGGACTCCAAAACCACAAAGGAAAAGGGACTTTCAAACATAATCCAAAGAGGAAAGGGACATGTTTTCCAGCAGGTTTTAGGCATCTAGAAGGTGGGAACATGCGGCTGGGATTTAGGAGAAGGAAAAGGCCTTCTAGAAGGGGTTTAGGCGCCACTTTTATAGGAGAAGGTTGTGGCAGATTTGTAGGAGAGGTTTAAGGGATTTGTTGCATGTTTTTAGGCTTCTAGAACCCCTAAATTTAGGTGATATTTTCTGTTTAGAATCCCCCTCTTTTTGGCTAAAAATAAGGTGGATAAGATAAGGTAAGGATAAGGCAAGATAAGATAAGGTTATGGATAATGCTTCTAGATAATGTTCCTTATTTCTTGCTCTTTTCTTATCTTCTAGAACTTGAACTTGTTTCTTCCTTCTTCCTAGCTGATTCCTTGTCTTTAAATCTCCAAATTCGTCCATCCTTCTTGCTTGACTCATAAGCTATCCATCCTTGACCCAAAATAGCTCCAAATCACTCCAAATTGGCTCTTTTTGCACACTTTGTTATTAAGCCCTGATATTGCACGAAAATGACTTAAAACACAATAATTAACATAATTAAGCTAAGTAAATGCAAGAAAACAAGCTAACTAAGTCGCATAAATATGCTCCTATCACTAAGCTGTGTGTGGGAGTATCTCAAAATCATCCTTATTTAATAAGGGTAATCTTGTCTTTCTTCGCCTTGTGAAATTTTTAGATTATTTTTGGCTCTACAAATGCCCCCACACCTGCTGAGTTGCTGGTAGAAAATGGCAGTAGGTGTAGAAATCCGAAGTTGCTAAGGTAAGTAGAAAGTTGTTTCCCAATTTGATGTAGATCTTCTACTTTGACTTGGAGATAAATTCTTCTAGGAAAGGGAAACCAATTGCCAACCAAAACCTATTTAAGTTTGCCTTAAGCAAGGAGTTAAATAAATTTGGAGAGCAATTTTTATCCCTACAAGAAAGAGAGAAAGCCAGAGGAAATTTATTCCCCTTCCCCTAGCTTTCTTCTTTGCTTGCTCGCAAAGAATTGTTTCTCATTGCTTGTCTTCTTCTTCGTGTCACACCAAGGTAAGAATTTTTTTTTTAATTTCCTTCTTAGTTTTCTAGAGCCTTGGACTTGAAAAATTGGCTTGGCGATGGTCGAGGATGGGGATCAAGCAGCCACGAGGCTGCTATGCTATTGTTGTCGGCTTGGTACTGCAGGAACGGCTCGACTTGGGTCAAGGGCTAGCAGAACCAGTTGGGCTCCGCTTGGGGGTGTTAGCCCCCTCTCCTTGAGGGATTGGGTTGTGAGGCCTGCTTGGCCAAGGGCCTGCCATGAGAGAGAAGGAAGGAGGCAACAAGCCTTCTGCCTATTAGGAAGAGAGGAAATAGAAGGTTTTGGCCTGTTTGGGCCTTGTGCCTTAGGATTGTGGGTGCTCTGGTGCCCTGCTTCAGATATATACATTTTTTTGGTTCCTCTTTTCCTCCGAGCAGCCACTTAATATTTTTCCTCGTACTTTATGTAGGAATCTTTTGAATATGTCTCTTTCAAGTCGCAAAGGTGACGAGTACCTTCCATCGTTGTATCGCCAGAGAGGATCTTCTGATAAGGTGGGTTACTTCAAGACTACTCATGTTAAGGTCAATTTTGACGAGTTGTTCAAGGACTTCCTTGAGGCGTACAAGCACATGATTCTGTTTGGAGTCTGAGTGAGGCATGCAAAGGAAGGGAGCACCCATAAACCATGTAGAGGGTCTGCTAAGAATAGCCATCAAGTTCTATCCTCACTATTTCGTGTTGTGGTTCACTTTTCCCATGTTGCACTTCTTCTAGGAGGTAATCTGCTCCAAAAGTACGCTTTTGCCCAGTGTTTTCCAAATGCGATCAGCATGATGGTGAGATTCTTCAATATGAGTAAGTTCTTTGACTTGGACCTGACTATTGATGAGTTCTAGCACTTCGTCAACATAGGTCATATTGATGGAGTTAGGCAACTGAGAACCTATCATAAGTGTAGACATGTAAGTTTCGTTGCATACAAATGATGCATCATAAAGCTCCACGTAGCATATGACTCATCACAAATAGACATGTGGCACAAATCAAGCAAATGAAGTACACAACCTATCCATGCATTGTTTCAAGCTCAAAACTTGAAGCAATCGTTCAACCGTTCATCAAAGATCAAGTCATCGCGACCCTTGGATCAACAACCTATGCATCTACATCAAATTTGAAGACTGAATCAGAGGAAAATGGTAAATAAAGACTGTAACCCTACAAATTCATCAATACAAATCTACTTTGTACATGTGTTCTCGTTTCATTAGTTATGAAATTTTCGTGCTTACAAATTTAGCACGCCAGTGGGACATCTCTGCCTCTCATCTCTATCTTCAAATCCACAAGAAGCACAAATGACATCAAGAAAGGATCAAGCTGTTCCCGTAACCAACGCGAAGAACAAGAACATCCTTATCGCAAGTGGTGGCACTTTGGGCTTTACAACTTGAAGCAAGGCAAGAGCTCTCTCTGCAGTGCCTTCCACCCCTACACCAAACCTGCTGAAGAAACAAAAGCACCAGAGGCATGAGCCCGTGATCACCTTGGCCGCACTAAGAGCGCCAAGGGAAGAAAGCCCGAGGAAGTACTCTGAGTCCTTCACTTCCGATGCTGACTTAAGCAGCAACTCGTATCCCGTTGCCATGCAAGTCATGACTACTGGTGTGACTTTCATCGAGGAGCAGCTGGCTCAAATGAATGAAGCAATTCCAAGGGTAACAAGGACCGTGGAGGAAAATGACTTGTAAATTGCCTCACTCGTCAACCGACTGGAAGCGCAGCACGACGAAAAAGCTGACCACGACCCAAAGGTTGATCTACAAAAGAAGGAAATCAATGAAGATGAGGAGCCTCCGATGGAAAAAGTCGAGGAGAAGCTGGAAAAAGCAACGACGCTCATGGGATTTCTTGATTATGTTAGAGATCCCATGAGCGTCGTTGCTTGGTCCAGCTTCTCCTCAACTTTTTCCATCGGAGGCTCCTCATCCTTATCTGTTTCCTTCTTTTGTAGATCAACCTTTGGGTCGTGCTGTACTCAAAGCCATACTCTAAAAGGATTGACGCCTTGAGGATGCTAAGGGGTTATCAGCCACCAAAATTCATGCAATTCGATAGAAAAGGGCAATCCTAAACAACATATTGCCCATTTCATTGAAACCTTCATCAATGCTGGTGTAAACACGAATTTTCTGTAACGAATAAAACGAGAACATGTGTACAAAGTAGATTTGTATTGAGTTGAATTTGTAGATGTAGAGGTTGTTGATCAAAGAGTCGCGATGAATTGATCTCGGACAAACGTTTGAACGATTGCTTCAAGTTTTGAGCTTGAAACGATGCTTGGATGGTCTTCACCTCAAAGCTACAGCAAAGGGTGATGTTGATGCAGGATTTTGTTGATTCAAGGGTCTTGATGACTTGATCTTGAATTGAACGTTGTTACAAGTTTGGAGCTTGCAACAAAGTCTTGAAGGAATCGACACAAGTGCTTATTGATTCTTCAAGGGAATGCTTCGACTTTGGTCGAAAGAAAGCTTCAGCTTTGGTTATACGTTCTTCGAATAGAGCTTTGGCAGTGTATTAGTCTTCAAAGTTTTGGCAGAGGTTCTCCTTAATGTGTAATTTTTCTATCCCTTTGTGTGTCTTGGATCCTTGTACTTATAGTCTTCCAAAGCCATGCCTTTGGATGAATTTGGCCTTGATTTGTGTCTTGATTCGTCCATGGGGAAATTTAGGCATGTTTTGTGTCTTAATTTCATCTACCTTCCTCATATTGGCCGAAATTTATAGGCCTTGTTTCCTATTTGTGAGCAATCTTCAATTCTTGCTTATTTTGTGAAGATGCTTTAGCTTTCTTTCCAGTTTTGAGAGATTTTAGGCCCCTTGCCGATTTTAAGGGGGATTTTCTCCCTTTTGCCGAATTTTGGGAATGTTTTACACTTTCTTTGCTTGATTTATGCCACATGTCATTGATGATGATAAGAGCATATTTATGCGACTTTTTTTTATCTTATTTCTTTGCATTTACTTAGTTGATTTCCATTTATTTTGGTAATTTGAGTTATTTTCGTATTATTGTAGGTCCAGTTGGTAAAAATGACAATAAAGAGTCAAATGGAGCAATTTGGAGCAGTTTTGGACTTGGATTGGATAGCATGCGTGGAGAGCATATGGGCTGGATGTTTTTAGTGTTTATAGAGTTCTAGATATGTGCTAAAATCTGGAGAAATTAAAGTTGAGGCTTGGAAGGCAAGGAATTAGACAAGAAAGAGGAATCCTAGTTGGAGAGGAACATTATCTTATCCTATCTTATCTTATCTTATCTAACCTTATCCTATCTTATCCTATCTTATCCTATCTTATCCTATCTTATCTTATCTCCAGCTACAAGGAGGAATCCTTATCACATCCCAACACTTCATATCTGATTCTAGGAGTCCTAAAATAATTCAAATAACCTAATCCTTTTCCTTCTGGGATTCAGCTGTGCCTTTACCCTATATATACACATTATTGCCGCAAATAAGAGAGAGGAGTGTGCCGCGCCTACCATTCATCCATTGAAGTTGCTGGCGTTTTCTGAGTTCTTTCTATCTTTGTTTTAAGTTTTAATGTTTATTTTAGATTGCTTTTTAGTTATGATGAACATGTGTAGCTAAGTTTCTTTTTACCTATTGGAGAATTCGAAGCCATGATCATAGCTTTATATAAATTGATCACATCCAGTTATTGTTTCATAAAACATGAATGCGAATTACTTATCTGCTTTATAGAGAACTTATTCTTGTATGTTTATTAAGGGTGCACACTTAGTTTGCTTGCAGGGATTTGATGCTAGAATATAAGGGAATTTCACCTAATCGTTATGAACTTATATTTGTAAGTAGTAAAAGTCACTAGTCATGATTGAGTTAAGTAAATTCTTGGCAGGAGAATCATGCTTTTCATCAATGCTTATGATTTTCACAGAACTTAATGATCTTTGAGATGTATCTCTATCATGCTTTTCATAGTTAGGGAACTTGAGAAGAATAATTTAGTTGCGTCGCTGAGTCCAATTCAATGAACTTAGGAAAATCTGAGAGTTAATTAGTGTTGTTCACAGTTATTTTGGGGCATTGCCATTTGTGGTTTATCGGAAGAATAACTGGAAATCTATTTGTATGCATATGTTTCATGTGTGGAGAAGAATCCTTTAGCTGTCCTTTCATTCACAACTTAATTTACTTGCTGCCATTTACTTTTATTTTAATCAAATTCGTCCAAAATCTCCCCCTCATTGTTTTGATGTTAGTTTAACTTAGTTTTCAGTTTTATAAGTTTAAATAGTGTTGATTAGCATCCCTTCTAATCCCCAAAATAGAACGATCCCTACTTACTCGTACTACGATTGCATAATTTATAGGGTTTAATTTGTGTGTTAGTTTCTACCACATCAGATGACCTGTTTGTTTGTGATGAGTCATATGCCACATGGAGCTTTGTGATGCACCTTTTGTATGCAACAAAATTTACATGTCTACAAATACCCCCATTTGAAGGCGTATTGTAGGCATGTGCTTGTCACATGTAGGAAACGTGTTTTGAAGTTCGGCAATGTGAAAGTTCTAACTCAAGGGTCGTCGAGACTTGATCTTGAATTAGCTTGCTTCTTCAAGGGCCGTAGAGGCGTATTTCTTAGATGACACATTTCTTCAAGGGCCGTTCAGGCTTGGTCTTGAATGAAACTAAAAAATTTCTTGAGGGGCCATAGAGGCTTGATCTTGAAAGAATTTTTTTTCTTTAAGGGCCATAGAGGCTTGGTCTTGAATGAAATGAAATTTTTTTTCAAGGGCCGTAGAGGCTTGATCTTGAAAGAAATAAAAAATTTCTTCAAGGGCCGTAGAGGCTAGATCTTGAAAGAAATTTTGGAAATGGATAAATTGGCTCATAATTATTGTACGTATTGATTTTTCCATAATTTTGACAAAATACATTTGGTGTATTTTGAATTTTTTTCTTGTTGTTGTAGGAGAAAATGTTTTTCCTTCCTTAGGAAGGAATCTCCTTCAAATTCGACAATGAGGCTGATTTCCTTCAAAGTGTTGGGAAGCTTTGATGATTTCCTTAAAGGTTTTGGAAAACTTTGATGCTTGTCCTTCAAGGTTTTGGAAAGCATTGATACTTGGCCTTGAGTAAGTAGGATTTTCATTTTTTCCTTTCCCTTTTCTTTTCCACGGCAAGGAGGAAGTGTATTTTCCTTTCCCCTTTTGATTTCCACAGCAAGGAGGGGTATTTCATATGATGTTTTGGAAATTTTGAAGCCCTTTCCTTATATTTTTTTTGTTTCCTCTTCTTTCCTTTGCTGATTACTGATGTAAAAACAGCATGCTTTTGTTTTGCGAAACTTTGAAGATTTATCCTTGGTTTGGGAAACATGTCCTCTGACTTGCACGCCAAGTTTGAGGTCGATTTCTCTTCTAGAAATTCCGTAAAAATATGATAAATGTAGCTTTATCTCTTATCTTTTCAGGCATATATCGCACACCACTAGGAAAATCGGGAAAGCCTTCAACTAGTCATTTTCCCACAGCTGCGCAGTTTTGAAGGGAAAACAACTTTTGTGGGATTAACTTTGAAAACTGGAACGTTTGCCTTTTGGGAAAATTATGAAATTTTGATACAATAATCATCAGCCTCTTAGCTTCCTTCTCCAATTTTCCTTGCATCAAAACTCCTCCGGAAAGTCGAATTATCACCAAAAATGTCCTGCTTGCGCAGATTGTCTGAAACTTGCCCTTTTTTGCTTGGAATTTGCTTCCTTCTTTTGGTTGGAATGTGCTTCCTTGTTTTGATTTTCCTTTTACTATTTGGGTATGTATTTCTCTTATAGCATTAGGAAGCAATTGACCCCTATTTATAGAACAATTGGGTGTATTTTTTTTCACAATTCCTACCCTTGCCATTTGCTTGCTGCTGTGCTTTACCGTGGGTTTTTGCTGCTGTGCTTGCATGGAACTTGTATGGGGCTGCTTGCATGGAGCTTGTTGCAGTGTGTCACTTTTTACCATGTAGTGCTGTCCAAAGTACTGCAGCAGGTTTGCGCTGTGTAGTGCCTTTTGGTCACAGTTTTCCCTCTGTGGTGACGTTGCAGTGCAGTGCAAGAAACTGCTTGCGTAATCGTTGCGGGGTTGCATAGTGCGATTGCCTAAGTTGCAGAGATCCATCCACCATGAATCTTAGCATGCTAGTGGGAGACATAAGCGTCTTATGAGAGAAAGATCAAATCGTTTGATTTCTCCTGAAGACGTAAATGAATCTTTTGTTTACTAGGTTTAAACGTTCTATAATGATAGAATGCAAATGGGAGACATAGTCTATATACATGGGATGAAAATCTATAAGGATAGATTTCAAGATATAATTGGATTATCTCAATCCATATTGATAGACGATAGATGTAGGAAGTTTCTCGAATGATAAACTTCAAATGAAAGGACAATTCCAGTCAGACTGGGAGTTGCCTTTCTAAAAGGGAATGTACCATTTTGACTCCCAATGAAGCATAAAGCTTAAATAGAATCCTTTATGCTTACGCAAAAAGATGATTTACATATTTCATAATGTATGAAAAACATTAATATGAGTTGTGCCAAGATTGGTACAAGACGATATCAGTGCAAGCCCAGGATCAGAACATGGCAACTGTCAAGCGAATCCTTACCAGGGAATAAAGGTCTCATCAAGATCCGAACTCAAATGAGAGACCGAACCACATGATTGAGAATCATGTATAGTGACGACGTTGTTATTCTCAAGGTTGCTTCTATGGATAACATATAGATATCCATTGTCTAGGCCCACTACTCGGCCTTTTGAAATGAATTCAGAAGAGGTATCATCACTGATGACCAAGCTGATTAGCTTTAGTGCAAGTAGGAGATTGTTGGAAATGTGCCCTAAAACCAATCATATGATGATACTTTACGGACATTTCACATGTTAAACTTATCTAGTTTAATATAAAAGGCAAAGATTATTATTTTAAGCCATCTCATATAAATGTTATATGCTTAAATGATAAGTCCAAGGAATATGTAATTGAGAGAATGTGATCTAAAGAAGTTAGATTCAAGAGACCATTCTCTTTCGTATACATATCCTAAACGTTCCTAATCATAGGATTGCTAATTGGGAATTGAGAGTCCGTTAAGATCAATACGTGCTATGTCAACTTGAAACACAAAGGGCCTCAAGCCCAAAGAACCCAATATGGCCAGCCATAAGAGTGAGGTGAAGTGAAATTGGCTTAATTGCAAGTTTGCCACTCCATTGTGAGGTGTTATAAAGGCAACTTTATTGCCATTTTATCCTTAGGGTTTTTCTTTCGTGAAAAGATGAGAACACGAATCTCCCTTGACTCTCTAGGAGGCCGACCACCTTGGAAGAGATTACTACCATCTATCTCCTCCTAGGTCAATCATCTTGATAGACACATATTTATTACAATTGTTTATTTATATTTGTTAGTGCCTCATTTGGGCAATTTTTAGTAAATTACTTTAGTTTTTGTAATTTATAAGGATTTGGATGCTTATTGATAAAAGTGGAATTTAACAAGGTTTTGACACATCCTATACGTTTTGAGTCTTCCTAATGACATTGGCTTCATCCATTTAATTAAATGTTATTTTATTTTTAGGTTGAAGATCAATCGGTGGTGTGATTCCTATTTATTTGGACTAAAAGCTCGTGGTGACCAAAGACAGCTTTTCAACTTCACACCTGAAGGCAAAGAATTACTTTCTCTATTTCATTTCCAAGCGGTGGATGCTTAATATTTGGAGTGGTGAGTGCAAAGAAAAGATTGAAATTGGAGAATGAAAAAGGAAATAATCTCAACATGGAGAAGGTGTTTTCACTTTCCTATTCCCCAAATGGATTCTAGCTTTAACAAGAAGGGTCGAAAGCAAATCAAATTGTAAGTGGGCTGGACATGTAGGGTTTAGACTCATTTAATTCCCAGAGGATATAAAAGGTGTCATATCCCGGTCAAAGCCCGCACCACATCCTGGGCTCGACTCCACCGTAGCACGATATTGTCCGCTTTGGCCCCCAGCCAGGCCCTCATGGTTTTGTTTTTGGGAACTCACATGAGAACTTCCCAGTGGATCACCCATCATAGGATTGCTCTCGCGCGAACTCGCTTAACTTCGGAGTTCTGATGGAATCCGAAGCCAGTGAGCTCCCAAAAGACCTCGTGCTAGGTAGAGATGGGAATATACATATAAGGCTTACAGGATCCATACCCTTGGGCGATGTGGGATCTTACAAAAGGGATGGAAGATACAAAAGAGAGGGGGACTCCGAATATTATTCGTTACCCTAAAACCGTGAACCGACATTCCGTATAAGGTATCACTCCCAGATACTAGCACCTGTGTCCGATATCAGAAATCATACTGCATGAATATTGGTTAACAGTTCCTGGATATCGGATAATATTTTCAATTAGTAGCGCCACCATAGGCCGATTACAGACTAGAGTCCACTCAGGTAGATGGTTTTTAACGACTAAGAAGGAACTGATCCTGTGAGGGGGTTTCATAATCTAGGGAGAATACTCACTACTTCGAAGATTTTGAACTAATCATAGGTATAACAACTTATACTTCGGTGCATATACTCATCAAAATAACGAATACATCACCAAAAGAAATTTGGAAACTAGTATTGGTTAAGATGTTCCAGAGCCAAAAGAGGAAGTTACTATTAATCTACTTTAGAACGGCTAAATCGGAAGTCGATCTTTCTCTTGAAAAGCCGAAATGATAACTAGTGTGGTTATGAAAGCAAATACTATCGGGAACCATAAGTGACTGCCGTTAAATGTTTCTTTCGTCGAATACTACCACTTTAGTGCCATGTTGTCGCTCAAGAAAATTTTGGAATCTTGATGAAGTAAACTTCGTAGGAATCCTAATAAATGGTATACTAATGGGTACTGCAAAGGAATTAAAATCAATTCTGGTTTCCTATCTTGAAATATTTAATACTGATGGCTAGAGAATAGTGATGGAATTGGTTTACAATTCCTGGTGATCCACTGATATCGATACATTAGCCCTGCTTTAGGGCCATAAACTTGTCTCAAATCCACATATTTCCCTTGATAAAGAAATTATTCGCTTTAAGTCTATAAATGTTCGCCAAATTGACCTTCTAAAAGGTTGACAAGTCGACAAAACTACTCAACACTCAGGAAAAACTAACACATTTTTCATATTTGACGAGGTGGAAAGATTCGAGCTTTAGGCTCAAGAACCGAAAATGCTCACATCACGCGTGTGATGAAGGCAATACTGCCCAACTTATGCTCTGATAACAAACTGACACACCCCGACCCGGAATGTCCATTAGGACTCCGAATCGAGCTGTGCTGGCTGACACCTGGAAAGGTGACGAAGCCATAAAATGTGATGATGTGTAAAACGTGAATAAATTTAAACCTAAAAGTGCCTAGGGACAAAAATGATTGAGCCCATTTCACACGCGATGTCAGAGCATAAGTAAAGTATAGTAAAGTGGGTAAGAATCATACCCTCAAAGGCAGCCATCTATGCTGAGATTCGCCAAGAATCCCCGTCGATACGAACCTTTAGCAATTAAAACCTGGAAGGGCGCAAAATAAGAAAACATGAGTGGGCAAAAACAAAGCTTCTCAAAAACCATTTTTCTTTCCAAAAATAGTAACCCCTCACCGTAAAACCCGTATAATTTCCCAGAAAATAGTAATACATACGTATATAGAAATCATACCCAAGAGTAGGGAAAACCAAGTATATGTCATGTCAAATATCTCAGAAATGAAATAAGTAAGCCAAGTGAAATAAATCAATGAAAAATGATACGTCAGCCGGAGTCACCTAACGTGACCTATACGGCTGAGCATATAACTCATAACCCAATTCCTGCACACGAGTCGGAACCACCTAAAGTGGTCTGTACGATAGGCTAGGTGTAAATAGTTACGCTCAAGTGCTACGATCATGTGAAGGCTGTGCGAAGTATCGCAAGTCACCTACGAGTCAAAAACACCTAATGTGGTCTGTACGACAAGCTGGCACCTGCCTTGAATCCAAGGTAAGCGTGTGGTGTAGGAGGTGAACGATCACATGAAGGCTAGGCTCTGGCCTCGGGCGAAGCGCTAACACCGGGGTGCAGGACATTAAGTACTAAATGCAACCCAACATAATCATACACACTACAACCACTACCATTAATATATACTCACCTGAACATCCGCAACGTCAAACAACAATATGCGTAACTATACTAACACAAAATCTAAAATGTAATGCAATTGACATGGCATTTAAATCGTAAAACCGTTTAAAACAATTTATGGGAAAACGTAAAACATATATACGTATACATATATATATAGAAAACCAAAAGCCCACTCACCTAGAGTCCGCGCTACGATTCCCTAGCTCAAACATCGAGGCGTCCCGAACGATCAGTGCCTAGAACAATTATTGAATCACATCTCAGAACTCTTATCAATAGAATACGTAACTCACATAAAACACATCCTCAAGGACATTCCAGAATGATTTGGGACCCATTGACCAAAAGTCAACCGTCGATTAAAGTTCGACGTTAGGGTCACAACCCTACATAACTCGATCCAAAAGATCCACATCTTCGATTTCCGATATGTAACTTTCAAAGATACACATTATACTTCTAGAATAACATACTAAAGTTTCGTTACGATCCAACGGTTGGATCTCCGCCAATTGCCAAAACCAAGTGGCAGTTAACATTTTATTTTATGAACTTACAAATCCAATTTGAGAAGATCCATGCATCGGATTCCTGATCCGTAAGTTCCTATGACCCTTAAATGTTACGTATTATAGTGTATCAAAATTTGGTGACGATCCAACGGTCGAATCATTGATTCATATATTAACCCAACCACGTATCGTAATGAAATTAATTTCAAACGATCAACCTACGCCATTCAAATATCAGAATTGAATTCAAGGCATTTAATTTAGCCTAAGAATAGCATTGGCGGCCCACTGGCCACGCACCGCCGTGGGTGGCGGTCGGCCGCCCCGACTCGCTGGAAAATCCAACTACTTCTAAAAATTACAAAAATTTACAAGAATGAAGATCTCAATGAGTAGAGTAACTTTTATACCTGTGACCAAGGCCAATTAGGCCGGGAAGAGCTCCAATTTCGCTAAAACCCATCGGAAAACCTAGAATGGGTGTCTTCGATCCGACTCCAAACTCACTCCAACGCCTCAAACATTACTTGGGCTTTGTTCCTGGGGTTGAGGAGAGCCTATTGGTGGTGGTGGTTGAGCAAAAACATCTCAGATTTGGGGGATCTCCACCTAAGGCCGACGCACCCACCGTGGGTATTTTCCTCAAAATTGAACTCCCCCTCGTCGTTTTAAGTGTAAAAATGGAAGAGGGATCGATTGATCTTGGAGTTGGGGTCATTTTGGCACCATTTCCGTCATTAAAGGTGGTTGGAAATGGAAATTTTGGCTGGGTTGGATTGGCGGGCCGAGGGAGGGTCTTTTCTCCCTCATTTCCCCTCCTTGCTCTCCCCTCTCATTGGTCTGTTTCCCTCCTTTCTTTCCTTTTTCTCTTCTTTTCTTTGCATCACAGCCGTACATCTCTCTCCCTTCTATTTTTCCTTTTTCATCCCAGCCACACACGTGGCTCCACAGACCTTTGCTCCAGAAATCTGGAGCCTTCCAAATCGAAGAAAATGACCAAAATGTCCTAAACTTTAAACGTTAATATCTCCTTCGTTATAACTCCAAATCGCAATCCCTTTGCGCTCACGCGTCTGTAACGACGAGTACTACGAGGATACGCCAAGAGAACGAACCTTATGTGACACAACACAACAGTTAACAAAGGTCAATGCATTTGCCTCGAAAGGATATTTTTGTAATTTCACTTATTAAAATTATAATTTTGCGGGACAGGTCGTCACATAAAACCCCTACCTCAACATAATTTGTTGACGATGTTCAACCCCCACTGTGACTTGCTCCGTAGTCACCATGTCCTTGTCTTCCTTATCTATAAGTAAGAAAAATCATCACACACTGCTTGTACAAAATACCAGACAACATGGGCCTGGGTTTTTCTTTATGGCAGCCCGATATAGGCCTTTACTTCATGTGGCTTGGGTCTTTGATCTTATAAGGGGCCTGTATTTTCCTCTAGGTTAAAAGCCCATTTTTTGGGCTTGGACATTTTCTTCCCCACGCTGGCCATTCCCATCAGAAGAGGAATTGTTTTTTTCTTTTTTTTTTCAACAAATTAAAAGCCCAATAGGGCTTCCTCCATGACCGGCCCTATATAATTTTAAATTGGCTCTGGTCGGTGTTTTTTTCTTTTAAGCCACATGAAACTGTCCCATTTAATAGGAGTTGTTTTTCACTTTTTCTTTCTTACCCATATTCGAGCCTGGGTTCTGTGTAACCCCGCTTCTTTCTCATTGGCCCCCAGCCCAGCTTATTAAAATAATAATGTATTTTTGGACTTGAAACTTCATACTTTTTTAGGGTCATTTCCTAAACTTTCATACAAAGGGTCCCGAAACTGGGCACTGTTATTATATTTGTTTTCAATTGCTTCACAAATCTTGTCTTTTATATGCCTTTGTTTGCAGGTATAATGAACCTGAAGTTCATAATCCTAAACCTGAAGTTCACTTATGTTAAGGCTCGAAGTTCTCCATGATTAATCGTTTATACCAAACCATGTCTTAGAACTCGAATATTCTAACTTGGATGCTTATGGAGGTTTTATTTCCCAAAGCACCAATCATAATGTTATTTCCATTATCCGGTGAATTGTCAAACCGTAACAAGTTCGATTTCACTAATGTAGACGTCTCAAACAGAAACTACTTTATGTGGATACAAGATGTGACGCTCCGCTTGACTACAAATGAAGATGTCAAACCATTGTTGCCAACTATGGTGTGGAAGAGCTGAATAAGCCTCCATCGTGATCTTCAATCGAAGACTTATGCGTGAAGCATATCAAAGAGAAGTACCTCACTGACAAGGATTCCATGGCTCCTTGACTCGCTCATATAAACGGTTCCAAATCATGCAAAGACGATATCTTGCCAGAAGCAAGACATGACTGCAACTTTTATGTCAATGAATAAGTACAATTCTGAAGTTTATATCCGATCAAACTTTAACTGGAGAAGATTTGTTTCATCCTTCCATATTTCTAACTTGCTCCTATAGCAACAGTGTAGAGATCGGATGTTTACCAAATTCTCGAATCTAATTATTATCACACCTGTCAGAGAAAAGTACCCCAAGGATTCGACTGGAAGGTACCAAATAGTACTAAATGGAAGTGCCTTACTTCGGCAAAGATGCACCTAAAAGCATGCTCAGCTTCGCCCGAGGCATATTGAGCAGATCCTCCATCTTCAGTTGGAAGCTCACGAAACCAAGTATGAGTCTGTCTCTTTCTCACACCCACTTTCAAGTTTGTTTTAGAATATATGGTAGAATCAAGGCTTACGAAGGGGTGGCATTATAGCCAGAAGCATGATCCTCAATACCTAAGACCTAAAACTTCAAGAATAAGAGATAGTATTCCCGAACCTAAACAATGCAGAATCTTATTCCATCTCGACGAAATAAATCATTGGTTATGCACCCATTTGTGCCCTTACCAATGTTGTTGAGAAGTACCATTCCCCTAGCCAATCTAAGAGCCTAATTTTTGTCCACCTAACACATTATTGGAATAACAGAATTTTGACCTGGAAAACCATAATTGCTGAACCCATTACATTTGGTTTAATTTGTGAACAATTTCTTATGTTCCTGAATTTAAGGTTGGTGTTTGGATCACAATATTGTTCTTGAACATAAGTTAATTGACGAAAGTTAAAGTATGTGACGACTCCAGTTAACTCATGCTTAAGTATGTTTTGTGGGAAAGTTAGCTGTCTGATTCTATATGCTAACTTCATACCTAATTATCCCCTGAAAACCCTTTCAGGCTTAACCAACCTAATTGTGGGGCATGGCATGTGTCACATCCCGACCCGGGCTCCACCATAACCCGGGCTCGACTCCATCGTAGCACGATATTGTCCGCTTTGGGCCTAGAGCACGCCCTCACGGTTTTGTTTCTGGGAACTCACGCGAGCATATATATATATATATATATATATATATATATATATATATATATATATATATATATATATGCCATGTCAAGTATCTCAGAAATGAAATGAGTAAGCCAGGTGAAATAAATCAATGAAAAATGATATGTCAGCCGGAGGCATCTAACGTGACCTGTATGGCTGAGCCTATAACTCATCTACCGATTTCCTACACACGAGTCGGAACCACCTAATGTGGTCTGTACGACAGACTAGGTGTAAATAGATACGCTCAAGTGCTACGGTCACGTGGAGGCTGTGCAAAGTATCGCAAGTCACCTATGAGTTGGAACCACCTAGTGTGGTCTGTACGACAGGCTGGCACCTGCCTTGGATCCAAGGTGAGCGTATGTGAAGGCTAGGCCCTGGCCTCAGGCGGAGCACTAACACCAGGGTGCATGATAATAAGCACTAAGTGCAACCCAACATAATTATACACACTACAATCACTACCATCAATATATACTCACCTGAAGCTTACATGAGCGTCCGCAGCATCAAGTAACAATATGCATAACTATACTAACGCATATTCTAGAATGTAATGCAATTGGCATGGCATTTAAATCGTAAAACCATTTTAAAAAAAACAGTGTTTCGAAGTCGTAAAGCATATATACATATATATAGAAAATAAAAGCCCACTCACATTTTCTGTTTTTCGCCCCTCCATGTTTTAGTTGCTAAAGGTTCGTATCGACGAGGATTCTTGGCGAATCTCAGTACATGTGGCTGCCTCTGAGGGTATGATTCTTACCCATACTACTGTACTTTACTTATGCTCTAACGTTGCGCGTGAAATGGGTCCATTCCCGCTCACCACGCACTTTTGTTTTTTTTAGGCACTTTAGGTTTAAATTTATTCACATTTTCCACATCACCATACTTTATGGCTTCGTCACCTTCCAGGTGTCGGCCAGCATAGCTCGATTCAAAGTCCTAGTAGACGTTCCTGGTCGGGGTGTGTCAGCATGGCCCTATGTTGTTCATGTTGGAAATGTGCCCTAAAACTAATAATATGATGATACTTTACAGACATTTCACATGTTAAACTAATCTAGTTTAATATAAAAGGCAAATATTATTGTTTTAAGTCGTCTTATATAAATGTTATATGCTTAAACGATAAGTCCAAGTAACATGTAATAGGGAGAATGTGATCTAAAGAAGTTAGATTCAAGAGACCATTCTCTTTCGTATACATATCCTAAACCTTCCAAATTATAGGATTGCCGTTTGGACATTGATAGTCCGTTAAGATCAGTACGTGCTATGTCTTCTCTTAGGGAGAGTGACTGGTCTCGAGTCATTGGTGTGACTGACACCAAGATAAGCATGTAGGTACTCGATAGACAATGAGTCCACTGAACGCGATCAATGAGGAGTTCTCATATTCATGTCACATGAGAACTCATGGTTGGGGTAATGCAAAGTAGTCCTTTAACCTGAGGCATCATAGTTGTCTTATGGTTAGGTCCTTGATCTTTGACTATGTCAAAGTCACTCCGTCAGAGTGTGTCCATGACATAGTTCGGGTTAAGCCAGTTAGCCATGGAGGCAAGTGAATGCGCAATAAGGGATCTCTAACCTTCAAACCGTTTGAGGGAGAATACTCTTTGATATGATTAAGAATCTCTGACCAGAGTATGAATGAGATTTAGGAAGTCATTCCAAATCACATTCAGGGTAATCATATAAGTACGAGAATCACATTGGATAATAGACATGAATATATTATCAAACCAAACAATGTGGTCAAGAGTAATGTATTAGAGTAAGACCATATTGCATTGTAATCCTAAACTGAATAGGTTCTCCACCTCTTCTGATTAGATAGGGTAGCCATGACATACTGCTAAGTGTCACTCATGGTTTGTGGAAGCCCTAAAGGTGAGTAATCACTAAAATGAGAATTGAAAGTAAGTTTCAATACACAATCGATTTGAAGAGTTCTAATCGCCCACTGCCTCGCTAAAAGGAACCTAATGGATCGTACACCGAGTAAGGTAGAGATTGAAGAAACAAAGGAGATGAGTAAGGATAATTAAATGGTTTAATTATTTATGGCTAGGATTAATTAATATGTTAATTAATCAAACGAATAAGTTCGTTATAGACCTCGGGTTAGTTTTGGGCCGCAAGGCCTAATGAGATTTGAATGTCAATCTCATTAACTCAAGTTGTATGACAACTTGAAAACACAAAGGGCCTCAAAGACCAATAAGCCCATCAAGGCCGGCCATAGGGTGAATGGTAAACTTGTGTTAATTGCAAGTTTGCCACTCCATTGTGAGGTGATATAAAGGCAACTTTATAGCCATTGCATCCTTAGGGTTTTCTAAGGGAAGAGAAGAGAACACAAAAGATCTCTCTTCTCTAATGAAGGCCGGCCACCCTAGAGGAACATAGATAGCAATTTTCCTTCCTCTAGGTCACTCATCTCTTCATCAATGCTCTCCTTGGTGTGAAGACTTAGAGGTTCTCTATTTTTAGGAACTTGGAGAATCCATTCTACCATCCTCATCCAAGAAATCCATGGAGCTAAGAAGTAAGGAATGAAGGCCCTATCTTTTGGGTGATTAGTCTTTGCTTATGCATGGAGGAATCAACAAAGGTGTAATATTTCTCAACTCACATTGTTCTTGAATTGAGTCTTGGTTCAGGCTTTGAATTTCATGGGTAAAGTTTTGTTTTTGAGTGCATACAAACATGATTCCGCCTTTTAATTGTTAATTGCATGCATAGATGTTGCTCAAATGAACTAGTTTTCACAAATATTTCATTCAAATGGTATCAAGAGCCTAGGTCTAGTAGTTGATGAATCCTTTTGGGTTTTGTAGTTTATACTCTTTGATTTGACTGTTGTAATGGTTACAAGCTTTATTCTTACTTCTTTGAATGTAAATTTTGTTAGAAAATTTGTCATCTCAAATGTTGTAGATGTAGTTCATATGAGCATAATTTTGGAGCTAAAATTTGGTGCCATGTTTATGGGGAAATTCGGCCAAATCCAAAGGGTAGATTTTTGGGTTCATGTTTGTCTTGTTAAAAGTGTTTTAAAGTGACTTTTGGAACCCCTAAGTACCCTAGTATGGTAATATGTTATTTCCCTTAAGTTTGAGAGTTTTTTTGGGGTGTCTGTGGGTGAAAAATGGTCATGGAGCTCTTATGGGTTTTCATGGATGTTCTTCATTGTTCTTGTTATGTTCTTGCCAAGAACAAAATGTTTGTTGTTTTGATTCAAAAAAGTGTTTGCTTGTTTATTTGTTTTTGTTAGTGATGGATGGTGTGATTTTTCAAACAACACTCATACTTCTTTTACTATTCACACCATACCAATCACTTACAACTTTCAATCACCTTTCAAACACACAAATCAACTCACACACACCATTTCTCACCTACCAAAACCGGCCACCCCTATAATATGGGTACTTTTGGGGCTTTTATACAATTACATAAAATTTTGATACTTTTGTGTATTTGTACTTTGACCCGAAAGTTTACGTTTTTACGGAAAGGCCCAAAATCACTAATGGACAAATTGTTTTGCTCCTTTAATGAAGTTTTTGCATTTTTTGAAATTTTTGGGTTCTATTGTTATTACATGAAGTAGTGGACTTTTGTGTTTTTACAAAGTGATCTCAAAAGTTTGTGTTTTGCAATATAGCCAAATAGTTGAGGTTATTGCTTTTTGGCCCAAATTAGTTGAGAACAAAATAGTTTTGTATCTTTAAATGAGAATTGGATTTTCATTTCATTTAGCTCCATCTAAATCAATTCTATGGATACAAAAACCAAATGACAATGTTGCATTCAAATTTAATTCGTTACAGCGTTAATTAATTAAAGAAATGGTGATTATGAACCTAAGCCTACGATAATTGAGCTATGTGAAATACCGTCTATCAAATTTGTTTGAACCATGGGAATGTGTAGATTAGATTTTGGTTGTAATTTGATATGATCCAATGTTGTAAAAGAGCATAAGCTCTTCTTTACTTGGAAGTACTCCTTTCTTGTTTTATTTGATATGCATGAAATTGGAGTAGTAGGGTCCAACGCCCAATAAGAAAACACGCCTTAATGTGATTAAACGCGTAACTAAAATCAATCACCATCCCTAGACCGAGATCCAACACTAGGCTCGTGTTGGATCGAATCAAGGATTCATAGTCATCCTAAGGTCTTAAGGCAACTATATAGTCCATCAATGAATGCAAAACTTATTTTAGTAGTACCATATACTCTTGCTTTAAAAACCATTTTACAAGCATAGTGGGAGTATCATATACTACTAAATCAATCACATGGACCAATAGTTGTAATAGGACCAAATTGTTTTAATAAGATTAAAATGCAAGCTTATATGTGATGAGACCTAAAACGCTCAACCAAACCATTATTAAGTTGATTAGCGTGACGGTGCTTTAAACACTCTTTCATGGCCTTCCACCGTGGTAGATTTTGATCGTTTGTGACGTATACATTGACTTCACCCTATAATGGGGGGGGGGGGTACAAAGTATGTGCTTACACTCAGGAGGAGTTCAATATACATAACATGATGAAGTAAGGTAGGCAATGAGTTTAGCCAACATGATATAATTATGAGGCTATGCTTGGACCCCTACATGACCTGGCATGGCGGGAATGACTTAACTAAGTGCAATGACACTAGCATGATATAATTCTGAGGCATCATTCTATAGAGGCCAAACTAGATGGGTACTTACATGAGATTTAAATGAGTAAGTGTACTCTCTCATTATTATTAACGCTAGCCAACATCATATAATTGTGAGGTGGGCTTGGTAGTAGTGAGCCTCCCATACCCTACTAAGAGTTTCCTCCAAAACTCTCGAATTCCATTGAGGGATATGGAATTTGCCGAAAATAGTGGGTGGTGCTATTTGATTTAAAGACCCGGATCAAATGGCTTAAAATCAATCAATTTATATTCTTTATGTATTTGTTTACTAATATACTTGCAAACGTTGTCCAAAACTTGACAAAGATAAGCCGAAGGCTTTAGTTTCCGTACTTGGTGCCACAATCCCATAGATTGTCTTGATTTGATTGTAATGTACCTAAGTAGTCTCATCCTCACAATCTTCCTATTGATAATGTATCATTGGAAGAACATGTTAGATAAGTCTATCATAAAGAGGACAACACAAACAACAAGTGCTTATTCATTTGTTGTATGAACAAAGGAACTTGAGAAGATTAGCACAAAGACATGGACACTTTTAGTGCCATAATTCTTCACTTACAAATTGTTGTATGAAGAAATAAGAGTTGCTTTGAACAACCCTTAGTTAACGAAAACACTAGTGCTTGTTTCTTTGTTAAATGAACAAGGAACTTGAGACGTAATCACAAGGGCATGGACACTTTATGTGCCATGATTCTTCACTTACAGTTTGTTGTATGAAGAAATGAGAGTTTCCTTGAACAACTCTTGAATGTTTGTAATCTTGTTTAGAACAAGATGGTTGGTTGACAAAAATAGTCCATCAATATGGACTTATGAGGATTTTGAATCATTGAGTGTTGAAGTGTTAAACCACTTCATGAGATGGAAACTAGGCAAGGACTTCACCTTTGTGTCCCTATTCAAATGGTTCACTAAGTTTATCGTAAACTATATAGTGAACAATAACTGCACGCTCTCCAAATCATCTGATGTGTATAACACAATTGAAATAACTTTCAAGAGAGATAGTGGGAGTTTAGGGACCATGCCTATTGTAGACAATGGAGAAGTCAAATGAAAATGGCAAAATAACTCCAAGGGAACAAACTTTCTTTATGAAAGGATGGACATTGGAAGGGGTATTTGCAAGAAATGTCTTGCAAGTGTCAAGAACACACCTTTCGAAGGTATTGTAAATTGTTCTTGAATAGTTGAAAACAATTCGTTCTCCTACTTGAATGTTTGATTCTGTATTAGTAACTATGTTTTGCAATCATTGTAAAAGAGTGACTAATAAAGAAGTAGAAGATTGATAAGAGAAGAGAAAGTACTTCACATTCGGAAAGTGAATAAAGATATATCTCTGCAAAAGTAAATAGTACTTACTTCCTCATATGAACTACCAAAGAAATTGGAAAACCAAAGATTGTCTTTACATTCCAATTTGAATAAGGAACTTAATTCCATCACTATAGTTTTAAGAGATGGATAAATGTTTTGTTTAACAAAACATTTTTCTTTATTAATGAATGATTAGATTATAGTAATCTGATTAATTGTCTCTATATTGTAGAGATGCTGTGGTAGTATTAATTGTCTCTATATTGTAGAGATGATGTGGTAGTATTAAATATTAATTGTCTCTATATTGTAAAGATGATGTGGTAGTATTAAAAATTTTAGAATATAACGATGCTTAAAACCCAAAAGGTAGTGACTAACCCTACTGAGTTGTGACACCTCTAAAACACAAATTACAAATTGGTCATAGATGGATGCTTTGGATCGTTAGATCCGGATCCAATGCCTTCTTGTTAAACTTGTATAGAGGCAAAATATTCGAATCTTTATTCTTTTGAATGAAGAAAGAGTCAGAAAGTTGTTGAGGTTAATTCACCTAGATGCTAGTGGCACTTGTCGACAACATAATACTACTCATGTTGTATGACACTCACCGAAGATCGCTCTTGGTTGGATTATAGTGTATTTTGAATAAACACAAGTCCGAATACTTTGCAAAAGGTTTCAAAGAATTCAAGAATGTAAGTTGATGAGTAAGACGTCTGAAGTATTTACCTTCTTAGATTTGATCGAATGAAAAGAACGCTTTAGAAGAGTTTCCTTGAAAGGTGTCAAGGAAAGTAGCATCGTAAGATAATGGATTCCTCCATTGGGAGAAGAATGAACTCAAATAAGATGTAGTTCATTAGATGTTATCAAATTACCCATATATATATAAGATTGTCAATTAGAGTATCTTCCAAAATTTTCATGACTGCATAGGATGTAGTTGGAAAGAAAGACAAGTCTTAAGCGTGTTAAGATTTGGGATTGTGTGCTAATAAGCAATATTTGTTTGAGAACAATCTTGTGTGATACCTTAAATTAACCTTTGGATATCACTTCTATAAACCAGCTAACAAATGTTATTGGTTGGGTGGTTCATTGTAATCCTACAATAGGATTTGCCTAAGATAGAGCAAATGAACGAGAGATAGAACTCAAAGAATGGGTTCTTTGAGAGACAAGATGATAACCAACAAATATAACAACCTAGTTCCTACACCACTAGCTCCAAGGTAGGCGAGAAGGATTTGTAAACCGTCTCAGTTGAATGGTTTGAACTTTATGACTATGTCATAGAGTTACACCTCTTAATTCAAAAGAAATAAGAATGAAAATCCTTATGACTACATTGAGTGTATATACAACATATACTCAAGGAAATGGTATAATACCATTTGGCCCGAAATAGTGAAACCTTCATAGCTAATTGGTAGCTTAAGGTGACTACAATAAAAAAGATTGGTTGACTTGGAAGAAACCATCTTTGATGTAGTCTTGGTTTCTATTAATTCGAAGATTGCTAGCTACAACTAAACGGTGATTCGACGTTTGGACATAAAATGGGTTTCTGAAACCATTATCAAGATAGTCTTGATAATATATGTCTAAGACTAGGAATCACAAGACGTGTAAGTTGTAGACATCCATCCATCATGAATCTTAGCAAGCTAGTGGGAGACATAAGCGTCTTGTGAGAGAAAGATCAAATCATTTGATTTCTCATGAAGATGTAAAGGAATCTTTTGTTTACTAGGTTTACAAAAGATTAGTGGAAGTTAATCATATTCCTAAATTTGAATATATATATGATATATTAATTTTGGAAATGAAAGGAATTATTCTTCGTTAAAGTTATGACTTTAAACGTTCTATAATGATAGAATGCATATGGAGACATAGTCTATATACATGGGATGCAAATCTGTAATGATAGATTTCAAGATATAATTGGATTATCTCAATCCCTATTGATAGACGATAGATGTAGGAAGTTTCTCGAATGATAAACTTCAAATGAAAGGACAATTCCAGTCAGACTGGGAGTTTCTCTTCTAAAAGGGAATGTACCTTTTTGACTCCCAAAGAAGCACAAAGAGTAAATAGAATCCTTTATGCATACGTAAAAAGGTGATTTATGTATTGTATGAAAAACATTGATATGATTTGTGCCAAGATTGGTACAAGACGATATCAGTGCAAGCCAAGGATCATAACGATGGCAACTGTCAAGTGAGTCCTTAAGTATTTAAGAAATACAAAAGGATAGATTCCTCAAGAATAAGGAAGAATTATAGTAACGTAATGGAAGCGTAAATGTATTAGATTATGAATCTAATATCGTATCCATCATTGGATGTCTCTTCATTTTGAATGAAGAGATAATTGGATATCTCTTTATTATGACTAAAGAGATATTTGCGTGGAAACGATATAAGTAATGACTTTAGCATGTTCCATCATACATGCAAAATATATCGCCATATAGAAGCTTAGAACAATGTCATTTGGATGGGAAAGTTTATGAACAATGTCGTTTGGATGGGAAAGTTTATGAACACTTATGGGGCTATAGCTCAAGCTGGGAAATCAAGGTCTCGTCAAGATCTGAACTCAAATGAGAGACTGAACCACATGATTGAGAATCATGTATAATGGTGACGTCGTTATTTTCAAGGTTGCTTCTATGGATAACATATAGATATCCATTGTCTAGGCCTACTACTCAGCCATTTTTGAAATGAATTCAGAAGAGGTATCATCACTGATGACCAAGCTGATTGGCTCTAGTGCAAGTGAGAGATTGTTGGAAATGTGCCCTAAAACCAATCATATGATGATACTTTACGAACATTTCACATGTTAAACTAATCTAGTTTAATATAAAAGGCAAAGATTATTGTTTTAAGCCATCTCATATAAATGTTATATGCCTAAATGATAAGTCCAAGGAATATGTAATTGGGAGAATGTGAACTAAAGAAGTTAGATTCAACAGATCATTCTCTTTCGTATACATATCCTAAATGTTCCTGGTCATAGGATTGTCAATTGGGCATTGACAGTCCGTTAAGATCAGTACGTGTTATGTCTTCTCTTAGGCAGAGTGATTGGTCTCGAGTCATTGGTGTGACTGACACTAAGACATGCATGTAGGTGCTTGATAGAGAATGAGTCCATTAAATGCGATCAACTTGGAGTGCTTATATTCATGTCACATGAGAACTCATGGTTGGGATAATGCAAAGTACCCTTTAACATGAGGCATCGCAATTGTCTTGTGATTACGTCCTTGATCTTTGACTATGCCAAAGTCATTCCATCAGAGGGTGTCCACGACATAGTTGGGGTTAAGCCACTTAGCCATGCAGGCAAGTGAATGTGCAACAAGGGATCTCTAACATTCAAACCGTTTGAGGAAGAATACTCTATGATATGATTAAGAATCTCTAGCCAAAGTATGAATGAGATTTAGGAAGTCGTTCCA
Source organism: Cotoneaster glaucophyllus (assembly GCA_036320875.1). Lineage (NCBI taxonomy): Eukaryota > Viridiplantae > Streptophyta > Magnoliopsida > Rosales > Rosaceae > Cotoneaster > Cotoneaster glaucophyllus. The sequence continues at coordinate 18,962,665 of CM070064.1, forward strand.
AATCACATTCAAGGTAATCATATAAGTAAGAGAATCACATTGGATAGTAGACATGAATATACTATCAAACAAAATAATGTGGTCAAGAGTATTGTATTAGAGAAAGACCGTATTGCATTGTAATCCTAAATTGAATAGGTTCTCCACCTCTTATGATTAGCTAGGGTAGCCATGACATACTGCTAGATGTCACTCATGGTTTGTGGAAGCCCTAAAGGTGAGTAATCACTAAAGGGAGAATTGAAAGTAAGTTTCAATTCATAATCGATTTGAAGAGTTTTAATCACCCACTGCCTCGCTAAAAGGAACGTAATGGATCGTACACCGAGTAAGCTAGAGATTGAAGAAACAAAGGAGATGAGTAAGGGTAATTAAATGGTTTAATTATTTATGGCTAGGATTAATTAATACGTTAATTAATCAAACGAATAAGTTCGTTATAGACCTCGAGTTAGTATTGGGCCGCAAGGCCAAATAGGATTTTAATGTCAAGCCCATTAACTTAAGTTGTATGACAACTTGAAAACACAAAGGGCCTCAAAGCCCAATAAACCCATCAAGGTCGGCCTTAGGGTGAAAGGTAGGCAAACTTGTGTTAATTGCAAGTTTACCACTCCATTATGAGGTGATGTAAAGGCAACTTTATAGCCATTTCATCCTTAGGGTTTTCTAAGGGAAGAGAAGAGAACACAAACGCTCTCTCTTCTCTAATGAAAGCCGGCCACCCTAGAGGAACATATCTAGCAATCTTCCTTCCTCTAGGTCACTCATCTCTTCATCAATGCTCTCCTTGATGAGGAGACTTAGAGGTTCTCTATTTTGGGAACTTAGAGAATCCATTCTACCATCCTTATCCAAGAAATCTATGGAGCTAATAAGTAAGGAATGAAGGCCCTATCTTTTGAGTGATTAGCCTTTGCTTATGCAAAGAGGAATCAACAAAGGTATAATATTTCTCAAGTCACTTTGTTCTTGAGTTGAGTCTTGGTTCACCAAACTACTAGGCTTTGAATTTCATGGCTAAAGTTTTATTTTTGAGTGCATACAAGCATGATTCTGCCTTTTAATTGTTAATTGCATGCATAGATGTTGCTCAGATGAACTAGTTTTCACAAATATTTCCTTTAGTTCAATGGTACTAATTTTACTACAAGGGAAGCCCTATACTCACTTAGTTTCGGAAAAATAATTTTGAGCCTTAAGGATATTCGAGAGAACTATTACTATAGTGAAACCATTGTAGCAAATGGAGTAAAATTCCTTTTTGTATAGCTTTCTACTAATAAAACCAGAAGCATATTCTAGAGATGTGTAGTATAGGGCATCTTCTTACCAGAAGTAAGGATATCGTACCTGGAAGCGTACCTTACAAAGATCACCAATCTTCATTGGGCAAACTATTCAGACCAACTACTAAGATTATTACTAGGCCAGCCAATTACGCGCCCTTAACGATCCTTACGAATCCTTCATCTTTTCTGTAGCGGATTCAAGGGAATATGTGTGGACTAATCCAACCAAAATGCGGACCATGTAAAAATTTATGGGCTGGTTGATCTATCGACAAAATTGTTACATGTTTGTCCACACACATTGCTGCTAATCCTCCTGATCGATTTTATAGGTTCACCACCCTAGATATCCTCTAAAGTTTGGAAGACTGGATAATACTGGAAAGTTTATATCGAAGATGTTTTGATAAGTATTGCATGTCTTTTGGGTTTGTAATTGAACACCAGATTCCCCATGTTCAACTGGCCTAGCAGAACTGTTCATTAAACGCTCTCAATTCATCGCTCGGTTGTTAGTCTTACGTACTAAACTCTTAACCTTTACTTGTGAACATGCACTATTTCACGCAGTTATGTTGGTCCATCTGAGGCCATGCCATCCAATCCTATTTTTGGCATTATAGTTAGTACTTGAGTACAAACCTAAAGTTTCGTACTTATGCGTTTTGGGTGTACACTTTATGTGCCAATTGCACCGTTGCAATGTACCACTATGAATCCTCACAAAAAGGATGTGAATCAATGTCAATTTTGATTCTCCTAAGCCCTTCTAAACAATCTCTTTACTCCTTAATTAGTGAATTGTCACTTCAATGAGATAGTTTTCCTTCCGTTAGGGGGAGATAAGAACTTCAACGTTCCTAAAGAACGATGTGAATTATCGTGGCCGTCTCACTATGTCTCATCTCGTTCCCCGTAATCTAGATCATCAGAATGTTACTAGACATTTTCTTTGATCTAGCGAACGTGACAATATCGCATATACTAGCTACAAACATGTTTGCAAGGATAGACATGACGTCATTGTCCCAAAAGGGACGTGACGTTACTAACGTGTATCGGACATCCCCTGAAGGTAGGTTGCCACACTTAGTAGCCACTCCCAGTACACTAGAAGCTAGCAAATCAATCTGTTCTCCGTGTTGAAAGCGCGACAGTCGATAAATCATTTGGTTCGAAAGATCCATCTCCCCAGAAGTGGAGGAATATGGCACAAACGAATCCTTTCCTCAAACACCATTTCAATCATTTTCTTCTTATGAGATTAAATTTGGATTAATCCCAAGACTTGAAGTTCTTGGTCCAATATACTATTTTGGTTGTGATATGAAATTGGAATAAGATTATCATTGGTGATGTTTCGCTTATATCCCAAGACTTAAAGTCCGTCCTCCGTTGAAAATGCAATAGATCATTCAGTTCGAAGGATTCACCTCCCTGAAAGTGGAGGAATATGGCATAAATAAATCCCTTCCTCGATCGCTATCTCAATCATTTTCTTCTTATGAGATTAAATCTGGATTACTCCCGAGACTTAAAGTTCTTGATCCATTATATTGTTTTAGGTGAGATATGGAATTGGAATAAGATTATCATCGATGATGTTACACTTATATGGTAGCTACTGATATAAATGAAAAGTGACGATATCGAACTGCATTCCGTTGATTACCGACAGCATATAACTGATTGGTCAACTGGAAAGAAACAGTCTATGTCGAATGAGATAAATCAAATACTGCAATATAACGCTGCCTTATGACACAAGGCTTCTCTCATATACCCCGTGATTGATTGTAGTGTTATAAATGTGGTTGTATAGTATCTTTTAGGATCATGATACAAAATCTACATGTAAGTTCCCGAATAACTACATGGGCTGATTCAAACAATTCTAGACCATAGAACACCCTTTCGATTTATATGAGGCTTTCACTTTACAAATGCGGAACATTCCAAGCGGATGTGGTATACCCATTTAAGTGAATATTTGATCAATTAGGGATATATGCCCCGACGTGTAAAAAAATAAAAAATTGCTAGAGTTGCAGTTTACGTCAATGACATAAATCCCACTACGACTCCAGAAGAGCTTGAAAAACTGACTCGCACTTGAAGTCGAACATTAAGATGAAAGATCTTGGGAAAACTCAACACAACATCGACTTGAAATTCCAAGCATAGTTCTAACGCTATTCTGTTCCACAAGTCAAACTACACCCAGAATATGTTACTTCCGAGTATACCTCTGATCTTATGTACGCTAGATGAAAATGAAGGGATATATTTCAGAACAATACTTCCATCCACTGTATGAGTGTACATCCTTGTCCATTTGGGTTTGATTAGCCTATTTTCACTTATAAAAAAACTGATTTTGGTAGCAATTAATATCTTCATGCTAAATAGTCCACTCTTACGACTTAGAATTACTAACAAAAACCTCCATTTGATTGAGTTTTTGCTAATATATAACAATTAAAAAAAATAAACAGTTCAAATTATTATGCTCTTATGAAAAAAATATGTCTATCGATATTTGGTGGGCAAGGAGGTCCATCCATGAGTGAAATGTAACTATGTAATACTATATTCCATTTAGCCTTTTTTGAACAATATATTCATGTAGCTTATTTAATAGGTGCAAACTGAAGTTTCTCTCATTATACTGAAATTCCTGTTTAAAGATACTTTAGAAAAGAAGGCACGAGCTGCTACTGGTAGTAGGTTATTGAAGGAAGTTGAACTGGTAGTAGTATGTATAATGTATTGATGAACTTACAAGCTAGAAAGGTAAGGGATTTTCTTAGAAAGCAAATGATTTATAATGTGGAAGCAAATGAATTGGTACTGATTATTAAGGATAAAAGTGTAAATATCTCCTCAAGAGATAAAAACTTAGAGGCTAAGTAATTGTTATAGTTTGTTAGGACAGTTTGTTAGACTTGGCTTACATGTATATATAGTAAAATGTAATCTTATTAGTTTTTCATGAAATGAAAAACTATTCTTTCTAATATGGTATCACCGCCTCTCTTTCTAACGACTGTCTCCTTCTCGATCCAAACATTCTAGCTTCCCGCTCTGATCTTCTTTTCCGATCTTCTTCTTTGATTTGCCTCTTCTCTACTCGATGCCTTCAAACCCTAATTTTCAGCCATGGCGACTGCTGCATCTCCGTCCTCTGATACGAATTCTCATCTTTCTCCTCAGGCGATTCCAAGCCCTAATTCCTCTGCCTTGTCTGCAATTACCTCAATCACAATTCCGAATATTGGATCTCTGGTTCCGATTAAGCTTACTCCTACGAATTATCTAACTTGGAGCGCTCTCTTTGCTCCGATCTTCCGTCGATATAATCTCACTAGTCTGATTGATGGATCCATGGCGGCACCACCTAAATTTCTTCTTGATGCCTCAGGAAATCATACTACAACCTTGAATCCAGAGTTTGTGACTTGGTTCGAGAATGATCAGAACATTCTTATTTGGTTAAATTCAACACTCTCGGAGTCTCTTATTCCCTACACCGTTGGCGTTACATCTGCTCGTGAGCTTTGGGCTAAATTGGAATCTCGTCTCGCCACCGCCTCTCAGTCGCATATTCATAAGCTCCGATCTCGCCTTCGCAATCTTTCCAAAGGCGAATCCACTGCTGCTCAATATCTGCAGCAAATTGAAGAAATTGCTGATGCACTTGCTAGTGCTGGCGCACCTGATGATGATTCTGATCTAATCTCTATCATTCTTCATGGCTTACCTCCTGAATTAGATTCGTTTGTGGATGCGATACAATTCCGCCTTGGATCTACAACGATTGATGAACTTCATGGTCTGTTGTTAAGCAAAGAAATTCAACTCAACAATCGCAAGAAATCTTCTTATGTGACACATTTTCAGGCCTATTCATCGTCTGCTGGTATTCTGCCTACACCGCCACATCCAAAACCTAATTCTCAAGCCTTCACTGCTCAGCATTTCTCAAATTTCACAAATAACAGCCGTGGAATGGATCGAAATTCCAGAAATTACTCTCATAATCGAGGCAATTTTCGTTACAACACCAATAACAATCAGAGGCAGAATTCACATCGCAACAATAATCAGAGGCAAAACTACAACAATAATCGTGGAGGTCGAAACAACTTTCAATCTTCTGGCAAGAAAGTTCCTTGTCAAATTTGCAGGCAATTTGATCATGAAGCTTGGGACTGTCTTCATCGCATGAATGCTAATTACAGTACTTATCATCTCACTCAGCAATGGTGGCAAGACCTGAACAAGTCTACATTGGCAATGGAAAAGGTTTATCCATCTCTCATTCTGGATCTTCTATTTTACCTACTGCACATTATAACTTTCAATTAAAAAATGTGCTTCATGTCCATGATCTTAAGCAAAATCTACTCTCTGCAAATCAATTTTTTATTGATAATTGGTGCCCCATGCATCTTTATCCTTTTCACTTCACTGTGAAAGATCTTTCTTCAGGGATGATGCTTTTTAAAGGTCCTGTCAAAGAAGGTTTCTATCCATTTTCTCCGTCTTCATCTCGTGATGTGCATCCGAAAGCTTTGACTGCATATGTTAAAGCTTCAAGTAAAGTGTGGCATTAAAGGTTGGGTCACCCCTCTGTGAAGATCTTACATAAATTGGTCTTAACATCATGTATCTCAGTTTCTCATAGTACAAATAAGTCAGTTTGCTCAGATTTTGCATTAGGTAAGTGTTCTAGACTTCTTTTTGTATCTGCTACTTCCACTACAAGTAAACCTTTATAGCTCATTCACACAGATGTTTGAGGGCCAGCACTTATGTCTTCTCTTAATGGCTCTAGATATTATGTACTTTTTGTGGATGATTACACCAATTATACTTGGTTTTTCCCATTGAGATATAAATCTGAGGTCTTCTCTATCTTTGTGCAATTCAAGAATCTTGTTGAAAACTCTCTGTCTGCTAAAATAATTGCTCTACGCTCTGATTCTGGTGGTGAGTTCATGAGTAGTTCTTTCTCTCAATTTTTGATTGACAATGGAATTCAACATCAACTTAGTTGTCCTCATACCCCCGAGCAGAATGGGTGTGCAGAAAGGAAACATAGACACTTAGTTGAAACTGCAAGAACCTTGTTGGCAGCTTCTAGTGTTCCTCATTTCTATTGGGTTGATGCTTTTGCAACAACAATTTATTTGATAAATTGATTACCTACTGCATACAAACCTTCACCTTGGGAGTTATTATTCAAAAGGTTACCAAATTACAGCTTTCTCAGAGTTTTTGGATGTACTTGTTTTCCTTGGCTGCAACCATATTCTCCTTCAAAGTTACATCCCAAAAGCAAGTTATGTGTTTTCTTGGGCTATAGTCTGCACCATAAAGGTTATAAATGTCTTGATCCTATGACCAAGAGAGTCTACACATCCAGACATGTTCTCTTTGATGAAACAAGTTTTCCTTTTAGTCATTTCTCAATCTCTGCCACTTCACCATCTCTCAATCCTCATCCTCAGCCGATCCAATCATCTCTCACATTTACCAATCACACTTTACCTCCTTCTTCTTCACTCATCCCTGCTATACCACCATCTTCTTCTCTATCTCCCACCTCAGAATTATCCAATTCTCAGTAACCAACTACAACCTTACCAACTCCAACCTTACTTTCCTCTAATCCCTATGCAGACAAGATCTAAGTCTGGGATATTCAAACCCAAGGCTTTCACATCAATAAAGTATCCACTTTCAGCTCATGTCTCTTTAGATTATACTCCTCACACCTACTTGCAAGCATCAAAACATCACTGGCGCAAAGCAATGTAGGAGGAATATAATGCTCTTCTCAGCACAAGGACATGGACTTTAGTTCCCTCCACATCATCTCAAAATATTGTAGGCTGTAAGTGGGTATTCCGGATCAAAAGAAAGCCAGATGGGTCCATTGATAGATACAAGGCCCGATTAGTTGCTAAAGGTTTCAATCAACAAGAGGGTCTGGACTATTATGAGACTTTTAGTCCAATGGCAAAACCAGTTACTATTTGAATCCTTCTCACTCTTGCCAATCAGTTTGATTGGTTTCTTGACCAACTTGATGTTAGCAATGCTTTTCCGCATGGTACACTTACAGAATCTGTGATTATGCAACAACCTCCTACTTTTGAGGATTCAACCAAGCCAAATCATGTTTGTCATCTTCACATGTCTCTCTATGGTTTAAAACAAGCTCCTCGAGCTTGGTATGAAAAATTGAATGGTGCTCTGGTTTCTTTTGGGTTTATTGGTTCCAAAAATGATCATTCTTTGTTTATCAAAAGGGATAAGCATTTGGTGTTCATCCTTGTCTATGTGGATGATATCTTAGTCACAGAACTCTCTTCTGCAAAATGTCAAAAAGTGATCACACAGTTGAGTAGCTTGTTTCATGTTAAAGATCTTGGCCCTTTGCATTATTTCTTAGGCATTGAGGTCAAGAGATCATCATCTGGGATTTTTCTTCATCAGACCAAATACATTCTTGATCTTCTGCAAAAATCTCACATGGATGGAGCAAAACCATGTGCCACACCCTTTAGTACAGAAAAACTTAATCATTAGTCTCCCCTTCTTGACAATGTTACTGAATACAGGTCATTGGTAGGTGCCTTACAGTATCTCACCTGGACCAGACCTAATTTGAGTTTTGCTGTCAATCTTGTTTGTCAGTACATGCACAATCCCAGAGTATCTCATTATCAAGTTGTTAAAAGAATACTTCGGTACTTAAAAGGTTCTCTTGATATGGGTTTATGGTTTTCTAAAAGCACTGTTCCTTTGGGAATTCAAGCATACTCTGATGTTGACTGAGCTGGATGCTCTTTAGACCGGCGATCCACTGGTGGTTTCTGTGTTTTTCTTAGTAATTCACTTATCAGTTGGAGTGCTAAAAAGCAACCAACAGTGGCCAGATCATCCACTGAAGCAGAATACAGGTCCCTTGCTAACACTGCAGCAGAATTGTCATGGATTTCCAAGCTTTTAGTTGATATTGGTTATTCTCTCCCTTGTACTGCTCAGTTGTGGTGTGATAATATTTCTACACTTTCTCTGGCAAACAATCCTATTTTTCATGCACGCACCAAGCATGTTGAAATAGATTATCATTACATTAGGGAGAAAGTGTTAGCCAAGCAAGTTGCAGTCAGATTTGTGTGTACACAGGATCAAGTTGTAGATATTTGTACCAAGTCTTTGTCCAAATCCAGATTCATTCTACTCAGAAACAAACTCTCTCTTTAGGAACCTTCGTTTAGTTTGAAGGGGGATATTAAGGATAAAAGTGTAAATATCTCCTCAAGAGATAAAAACTTATAGGCTAAGTAATTGTTATAGTTTGTTAGGACAGTTTGTTAGACTTGGCTTACATGTATATATACTAAAATGTAATCTTATTACTTTTTCATAAAATGAAAATATATTCTTTCTAATACTGATAGTTATTTGTTTGTTTGATGAAGAACTTGTCCAAGTCTCTTCCAAACTTTGTCCTAATCTTCCTTTTATAATTAATTTAATTTCCAACTAGATGTATGCAAGCTGCACTGAAGCTAATTTATTAGCAGCTGCAATTTATTGTTGTTGTTAAGAGGGGAAAGGCTATATTTTATAGGATTCAGTATAAAATACAAATCTACAATTCAATGTTTAGAAGCTATTTCTTCATTTTGTTTGCAAATAGTTTGAAACCAAATCAAACAAAACCAAATAGTTTGGTTCTATTTCGGTTTTAGCTTCAAAATCGCACCGAACCAAATTGTAAAAACTTTTGATTTTGGTTTTGGTTTTGGTTTCATTCAAAACCACGCCAAATTGAACCGTGCCCACCTCTACCATCGACCAGCAACACCGTCCCTTTCATCGCCTACAGCCAAGCCTCCACTCTCTTGTACGCCTTCAAATCGCAGTTGCCCCACTTTCTCTCTCATCATCTCTCTTCAAGTCCATGAAAATCTTCCTAACTTCCTGAAAATCTCCCTTTTATATGGGTTGCACACCAGTGCTTGATGATTAGTTGCTGAATTGATTACGTACCGTGAAGCTTAAATTAGACGGGATCTGGTGATGGTTTCAGGACACGTATGGTTGTTACAAGATTGGCAGAGAGAGGGAGAGAGAGATGGGGAGTGAGATAACGAGTACCCACTTAACGGTTTATTGGTCAAAATGAACATTTCCCTTGCCTTTGCTCGCTTATATCTCCTTTGTTATAATTCTAATTCAAATATCGTCCATAAACTATAATTTCAATTATTGGAATGGTATGAGAACTTAAAATTTGAAACATGGTAATGCATATTAAATGCACCTATAAATGGGTAAAAAAAACGTATAGACAGGTAAAAAAATGGTAAATGGATAAAAACGATGAACGGGTTAAAAACGGGTAAATGGGTAAACTGGTACGCAGTTACAGTTAAATGGCTACACGGTTATTGATATTGGTAACCATTTATAAACGGCTATGGGTATGGATATAACCATTTATGCAATTACCCAACGGGTAAACGATTTTATGGATAAGAACTTAAACGGTTATGGGTAAATAACCTTGGTTACCTGCTCATCATTATCGTTGCCCATCCCTAGTAACTGGGTTCCTTTCTTCTTTAATTTTTGCGTTTAATTTTATTTAGTATTATTAAGAGTTAACAGAGTTAGATGTAGTGTCACTTAGTATTACGGTCCAATAGTATTCCTCTTCACTCATAAGCGAGAGGTCTTAGGTTCGATTCTCGACAAAGACAAATTTGAACCGCATTATTGCTAGCCCATTGTGAGGCTAAACCCACACCCTCCCTTTTACTGTAGATAATATTTTTGTTCAAAAAAAAAAGAAAAAAAAAACCAAAGTTGGATGGAGTTAAGTTGGACGGGTGTCAAGCAATCAAGTAGGACATAAAAGGCCACAAAGAATATTGGGTGCGTTTGTTGCACTGGACTATCTCAGACTGAACTAATTTAAGAGACCAAGTTGGACTGGCTTAGACTAGACTAAATTGAACTAACTTAGTGAAGCGTTTTGTAAGATCCCACATCGCCCAGGGGTGTGGATCTTGTAAGCCTTATATGTATATTCTCATCTCTACCTAGCACGAGGCCTTTTGGGAGCTCATTGGCTTCGAATTCCATCAGAATTCCGAAGTTAAGCGAGTTCGCGCGAGAGCAATCCCATGATGGCTGACCCACTGGAAAGTTCTCGTGTGAGTTCCCAGAAACAAAACCGTGAGGGCGTGGCCAGGGCCCAAAGCGGACAATATCGTGTTACGGCGGAGTCGAGCCCGGGATATGATGAGGGCCCGGGCCGGGATGTGACACGTTTGTTGCAGTGTCGGACTAGAATGCAGAATAATTAATAAACTCTAAAAAATTATATTATTTAATTTATATCTTTTTAATACTTAATTATTAGTTTTATCTTTTTATTTTTGGTTTCCATAGTCTTCTTCATCTCTCCCTCCCCTCTCCCTATTCTTCTCCGTCCAACTCTGGAAGCTGGAGAGCTCCATAACGCACGACAAACAAATCCCTCCCATCCTGTTTGAATTCCAGACCAAATCGATCTGGAAGAAAATACGCAGAAGATAAAGACAAAAGCAAAAATTGGATCCCGTTTGAAACCCAGATCGGTTCCCTCGAATCCCTCAAAGTCACAGCCTCTTCCTCCCCCCACCACCACTGCACCCTTCTCCCAGTTAACTACCACAACAGCCCAAGTCACAAATGACAAGAAAAACCAATCCTCATCGCCCTTTTCCGACTTCCTGTGTTCGATTTTAGAAGCCATTGATGCCTTGAAATCGCTTCTGCCGCAGAAGCTAAAAAACGATGAAGACGACGAGGTGCTCAAGATCCTGCAGCGCTTGGAGTGGATGTTCATAATAGAGACGGTTCTCACTGAAATGGGCGAAAACAATGGGAAGAAGAAAAGGGACTGCTAATCCCAACCTTTTGCACGGTATTAGTCGTGAAGCCCTTAGCGAATGCGAGTTCCGTCTAGTCCCATTAAACCTAGTCCATTACTCGCAGCAAACAGGGGACTAGGACAGTACCTAACAAACACGGCCTTTAGGTACAGAAGTTTTGAGCTATGTCAGTACCTCAATTAGGTGTTAGCTGCGAATCTAAAGGTAGCAATTGACACCGATATTATGTGGTGATTGGATTTCAAGCTATGAGGAAAAGGATAAGAATTTCATTGGTAGTGATAGAAATGTTCCATTGTATAGCTAATTATAGAAATCAACAGTGTTGAAAATTCTAGCCAATTATGGCAACAAACAATCCACAATCCATGGGGGAACTGCTGAACCTTACATATATACAGGGACCTTATGCAAAGGGATCCCCATTTTTAGAAAAAAATGAGGATTAGGTGTGGGGCCCACTCCACATCGAATTTCAACGATCCGAACCGTCTATTTTTCAAGTTCCACCTCATAGATCATCCTTGCAAAATATTAGGCAAATCGGAAATGTTTAAGGCATCTAATTGGGTTCAAAGAAATTAACGAATACTTTGTTATATAAGAAACAATGAAATTTTATCGTGATAATTAAATAGGCAAATGGTTTCGGATTGAATTGAATTTTTGCAAGGATGATATATGAGGTGTAACTTAAAAAATAGACGGTTCGGATCGTTGAAATTCGATGTGGAGTGGGCCCCACACCTAATCCCCATTTTTTTCTAAAAATGGGGATCCCTTTGCATAAGGTCTTCCACATATATACTGAGAAGAAGCATTTGAGCGGCTAATAATTTAATATATACTAACTATTTGCTTGGACTATTTCACAGTATTTTCTCATAATTTGAACTGATTATTTTTTAGGTTCATTGGAAGATCATCCTTGCAATTATTCATTATATAAATTTAGAAGTCGTTTAGTCATCTAATTGTAACATGATAAATAGTCGTTCAACTATCACTTCGCTTCGTGTTGAAACTAAATGACTTTATTTTTTGGTGAAGAACCGACTTTTTGCAATGTTTGGTCGGTCAAGTCGGTTGGGCAATTCTATCTCCCACCCCATAAAATGTGCATTATAGCAGTAAATTTTTGTTGCACACTAAGGGTATGTAGTCAAATTAGAATTTAAAAGAGTTATGTAGACTTGTACAAAAACATTATGGACTTTTGAAGATTTAAGAAGACTCATGTTAATTCAATATGCTAATTCGGTAACAGACACTTGACAAGGGGAACCGTTAGACCAGCGCTTCCATATGCATTGAAACAGTAAGCGCCAGTAGTAGTGTCTTCAGGTGATGCTGAAACAATGTTTATGTCAGTAAGCACAATGTTGGCGCAAGCAACGATTTGGCTACATTTTAATTCGACGGCCTTATCTGTGCTTGTTGTCCCATGCACTCTACTGAAGTAAACGTCACTTACTTTCACTGCCGACGTCGACTGCACCATACAGTATTTGTTGGATTAGTTTATAAAATTTTAGGTTTTGATAACCATTTTGTTTTAAGTTTTTATTTATTTATTTTATTTTATTGTGAAAAAAGTCCTAAAATTGTAGATTATTACCTGATTTTGGCAAGGTGGCTGCTGATCGCAATAAAACTGATCAATGATAATAGGTTTGGCAACTGTATCGAGTGTAATTCCTTCAAATGATATATTCCTCGCATATCCGGATCCTCCCTAATAGAAACACAACACCAATTATTTCAGGATTAACTTAACAACTCATATGATATTAAGAATTAGCATTCTTACTTGCCATGTTTTGATTCTTAATCCATTTGTTGTCCCCCTCAAGACAGAGTCTCGGACATATATTTTTTCGACATTGTCTGTGAGGCCCCCTCTTCCTAAGCTTCCAATGCTGCAAGCAGTATTACACTTACACATGAAATGTAACAATGTCGGAACTTGACTGGTATCATTTATAAGTTTTGTGTAAGTTTTTAATTTGCTAGGTTTTCTTTTGTTTTTGAGGTTTGCTTTGCTTGAGGACAAGCAAAAGCTAAGGTTGGGGGTATTCCGTATCCAAACTGTTGGATACTCGTACCTAAACCGTCGGACATTGTACATCGTTGATCCAGATATGTATCTAATCGTATCAGAGGTGTGTCGTGTCCATTTGCATATCCGGCACACTATACGCGACAAATGTGCCTGTATATGTGCATCGTCGGTGGTGAGTGTGGGTATAAGGTGATGGGTAGGAGTAGGCTACGTTCAATTGTAACAAAAAATAAATAAAAAGATCGTTATATGCTAAGGGTACCAATTACTAGGATTTAATATAAAGTTTATTAAAAGTTTATTTTAGGCTATATGGGAAAAAACCTTATTCCATGACCTGGTCCACATTGCAGTCTACTAATGTTTACATATGAGGAACCTCCTCCAATAGCAACACAATCATCACCTATGATCGAGTTAAGAAAGATATATCAAACAAAACAGAGAAGCTTAAACTGCACAATATTGGGAATAAATTATACTGATATATGTATAGCAGCAAACTTTGCTGAGTTATACCAGTGCCTATGCTGCAATCATGAATCTGAACGTTGCGGGATTGGCCTATGTCAATTCCATCAGTGTTAGGGCTCGAACCAGGTGCTGTTATTTGGAGGTGAGATATGGTTACACCATTGCAGCCGGATATAGTTATATGGTTTCTTGGGCTGTTGACGTGTGTCAATCCACTGAGTACAAGCTCATTGCAGTTATAAAATGCCAATGCCTTGACACCCAAGGAAAATGGAAATTATATCAATGCCTCAAATAGGTAAAGTAAAATATCAAAGTTGATATTAAATATTAAAAACAAATTCATTTATTCTTCTCTGTTAATAATAAATTCAAAAATAAGTATTTGTCACCAAGTAACAAAAGAACAATTGTGATTCTCATCCACAAAAGAACATTTCTTATTCAATTTGAAATCAATGTTGATACACTTACAGTGGGTCTTTTGCCGGGTTTATGAGCCTGTGACCACCAAATATCACCTCGTCCATCGATTACTCCATCTCCCTCAATTTTAAGGCCATTGACCTTGGAGAAAATAAGCCAGTTTTTTACATCATGATTAGACCATGCACTAAGATCATCTGGGGCCACTATATCTCCAACAACCTGCCGTTTCATGACTTTGGTTGGTTACATGGGTTATGATTGGTAATCAATAGTATAGTTAGTTTACAAAACAAGCTTGGATAAAAAATAAAATAAAATTTAATACTAAAAATGTAGTGTACTTGAAGCCAATACCTATTAACTAGGGATGAAGTCAATATTTGAAACTAAAGAAGGCGATATCTTAAACTAATTTATTTTTTCTTTCCTATATATGGTTACTATGTACAGCCTAAATATTTGATGGATGGTGAGAATATAGCAACATTCTTGATAAAGCTAAGGAAAACAAAACGTTTTTATACTTGAAAAATAATATATAAGTGACGATCGATCTAACACATAAGTTATACCTGTATATTAACTGTAAGAGAGTTGCATGGACCTTGGAACATCGTAGGGCTCAGCAAGAACGTTCCAGGTGGTATATATAGGGTTGGAACATTATATTTGGTAGCTCGACAAACAGCCTTCCACGCCTTAATAAAAGCCTTTGCAGTGCATTTGTTTTGTTAATATATCGATATAGACAACTACATTATCCTCCTTAAATGTAACATAATATGTTGATATATATTATCCACGCGCACAATACCAGCAAACAGAGAATGAGGTGTGATAAATAAAGGTAGCTAGTGTGACCATATAATTAATTGTATGTCACTTAATATTCTAACAACTTAATGAGGCATGCGTGGTATATATATTTCATGTCAATTTATAATTTCATCTCATTAGTTATATGTATCAATACAATTGGCACATCATATGGTATTGTGTGGTAGAAATTAACGAATAATTCTAGGCTTACACCATTTGATGAGATAAAATCAGTGATTGATGTAACGCTACACATCATTTATCACATTACATCACATGATACTAAAATAGGAAAGGGACCCTCTCCGGATCCTTTACACCAAATTCACATAATCAATTAATCTGAATCCTTGAAATTTGATTCAACGGCTAAAGTGACTATAACTTTTAAAATGACTCCCTGTTTTCAGCCGTTTGATCAAATTTTAAGGGCCCGGATTCATTAATTATGTGGATTTGGTGAAAGGGATCCGGGGAAATTCCCTTTCCACTAAAATATAGTACTTCGGTAACAAAATATGGTATCCCTGGTCCCTAGCATAGACAAACACTACTAAAACAGGGTGACACGGGTAACAAAGAAAGAATATTTACGCACTTGGGAATCATCATTTGTTCCATCTCCAATGGTTCCAAATTGAATCACATCAATGACATCCAGAGGCCGCCTTGGGCAGCTGCTTCCTACCCATGTAGCCATAGCTAATATTACAAGAACTGCTATGATAATCCCCTGTGCAAATGCGAGAACAATTGATTATTTGGACGTATATATAAGTACTTTTTATTTTGGACTGAGAGATCCTCTACTACTAGCTAGTATTTTTGGCGCTTGTATTGTTCTTATTAGATTTTATTTAACTATTTTTTAATCAGATCTTAAATAATGAGTAGATTTTATTGAACCTTAAATCCATTTGTTTTCTTTTAGGATAATTTCTCAAAAGAAATTATCCAAAGAAGAAAAGCTTTCGGAAAACAGTTTGTAGCAGCGTTCACATGTTGGTTCTTATAAAGACACAATTCATGCAACTTGAAAGCTATGTGAGAAAGTTGCAAAAGAAAAACAAAGCTACGTCGGAAAGAGGTAAAAGTTGATTGGAATCCTACCATTCTATATTTCCGAGGCATTTAGATTCAACTAGATCCGATGTAAAGATGGTACCCGCCGATCGATTTGTATGTAAAGGCTGAATACATGATGCTTATATGATCAATTTTATATGCATGCAAAGGCTCAATGCATGCTTGCATATTGACCTACAACGTTAATGTAAAAGATGCTCTACATATCTTGTCTTATTTCCACCATTAAATTACAAATATTGAGCTTTTATAAGTTCTAAAATTAATTAGATGGATTTTACGTAGTGTAAATATTTTCACACCATGAGGGGTCGAATTAATATCTGTGATTAAAGGACATAGAGCCCTCCCATATCTCTACACTTCGTCCATCCATGGCTCCCTGAAGAAGAGGCCACAATTGTTGTGCCTATCACTTCAGTAGCCATTGCTTGTCCATGCCACTGTTATCAAGTGTATCTATTGACAGAAAAATGCCACAATTTTATTTCGAAAATACTTCAAAATGAGACAATTTTTTAAACTTGGGATAGAAATAGGACAAACCGGTCATGCACACCATGCACAAAACCGAAATTACTAAAATGCCCACATATAAATACAAAAAATCCCCAGCTCATTTCATCACTGTTCTCATTTGCTAGAGAGGGATGTCGAGGGCTCTATGAGCTCTGGGTTTTTAGGTTGAGCTCAGATCTCTTAGCTCCGATTTTGAAGAGAGGGAAGTCGAGAGTGAAGCTTCGAAGTGAGGGTTTCTCGTTTGCATCAGTGTTTCATCCTTAAAGATATGATTTTTGTACCAGATTTTGCGTCTTGGCTGGAAAGTTCCATTCTTTCCGGTCAGTGAAGCTTCGGCAGCCATATTTCCACAGTCATCTAGTTCATCTCTCTCTCTTTCTCATCTCTTTCTCTCTCTAACTCGGTTTTTGTCTCCATTTCTGCAACTATTTACTTGTTTGTTCAATTAGGTTTTTTGAATTTGCAAAGATGGGAAGTCAAACAAAAGAGGGATGGGGAAGAGATGACACACCCCGACCGGGATCGAGGCATGCTGGCCGTCACGTGAGGGTGACGTAGCCATGTGCACAGTGCGGAAGCTTTAAAATAGCAAGAATTACGAATGAATAAAAACCAACTTCAAGAGTGTTAGAACAGAAGTAAGTGTGATTACACATTCAGAGCATAAAGTCTAGGTGCAGTCAATGCATAAGAAGTACTTAATTTCAACAACCCCCGAAGGTGGTCCTACATGAGTGATGGTCTGTCAGAACGTCCGATGAATCCTCCTGAGCTACCAACAAAGCTACTTAATACCTGGAGGGGCGCAAAACAAAAGCGTGAGTGGGCAAAAACAAAGTCTTTCAAAAAATCATTTCAAAACAACATTTATATCCCTTCGCCGTAAAACCTGTATACTTTCCCAAAAAATAGTATGTACGTATACTATATCTCAACTGAAAACATCATCATCAAATATATGCAAAGAAGTCATGAATATGCCATGCCATGCCACTAACTCATCAGGTAAGTAATTCATATGCAATAATAACTGCACAGCTCGTCAGCTGGTCTGTAGCTCATCAATCATGCCTGCACACGAGTCGAACCCACTTATAATGGTCTATACGACAGGACTGGGTGTATAATAATACGCTCTAGTGCTACAATCACGTGAAGACTGTGCGAATGATCGCGGGTCACCTACGAGTCGAACCCATTGAAAGTGGTCTATACGACAGGACTGTGCACCTAACTTGGATCCAAGATGAGCGTATGGTGCAGAAGGTGAACATCACGTGAAAGACTGGCCCCTAGCTCTGGGCGGGAGCACTAACACCGGGGTGCAGGTTAATGAGCTCTCAATGCATCTCCTTATACTCTTCTTAACTCAACTTGTATTTAACCACACATAAGCTTACCTGATACTTACCTGAGCGTCCACAGCACCAACAATCATGCGCATACAAATTCATGATGCATAACCACTCCATGATGCATAACCATTTCATGATGCATAACCATTTCATTATACAAAACCAGACGTATATAGGTATTGGCATGGCATTTCATTTATAAAGCATATAAAATGCACTTTCTGGGAAAAACACGTAGTATATAGGTATATACGGAAAACAAAAGCCCACTCACAGGTAAGTAGAAGGATCGTAGCCGCCGTGCCTAGCCTGGCTACGCTCGTCCTCTGGGTAGGTCCAGCTTATGTGAGAAATAACTATAAAAGCGTTATTTTAAGCACATAGACAAAACTAGCTAATAACTTCTCAAACAAAGCTCAAATGAGGTGTTTGAATATACCAACGTGATCTAAACAACCTCACAAACATCTCCATATTTTTAAAATAATTTTTCGATCACCCACGCACCCTCACGCGCCGGCCAAGGCACGGCCAAACGCGCCACCACGCGCAGGCACGTGCTTGGCAAACGGAACAGAACAGTGACGCCGTTAGGAATATTCCGTGGAATATTCAGTCTAATCCTAATAGAAACCGTTAAATCTAACTAACGGCGTGAGGATATTCCGTCAGACTTGAAGGAATATTCCTTCACCTTCAACCTCCAGCTCCGGCGACCGTCACCGGCGCCAGAAACTGGGTAAACTTTCAAATCTCTTGTTCTCGTTCAAAACTTAACCATTTTCTTCGAAACTTGAACCAAAATGAAGCTCAGAGAATGGAGAATCACATCATACCTGTTTTAAACCTTAGATTCCACGAAATCACGTCAGAGTAAGCTTGAATCTCCGGCGACCTCTGCAACTCGTCGTATATGAGCTTCCCGTGGACCAAATCTTACCAACGATGCACTCCGAGCATCGTGAGGACCTCCTTAAGCTCGCTATGGTCCTAAAATTCACAGAAAGTCAACCAATAAAAAGTTGGTGAATAGTACCCAACTCGAAGATCCTATTTTCGTGGTTTTCCGACGTCCAAACTCATCCCAAATTATCCCAAAACGTTCAAGAGGACTAGGAGATTACCTTTTGAGTTTTAGAACGGCTTGAAACCTCCACGGTCTGATTTGGTGTACTGTGCACCCAATGGTGACTTTGGTTTCCAGGGTTTTCGAATGAGTCACAACCAGCTAAAGCTATGGTTGTGCTCGTGAACTCACCAGGATCACAAAGCTGGCCTCTGCAGGTTTGATCTGTAACGTTTGCAAGGGTTTTGGGGTTGATCCGTACAACCTCAACGGAAGAGAGAGAGAGAGTGAATCCGAGAGTGTAGGAGAGAGAGAGAGAGTCAACGGGAAAGATTATTCCAAGGGGTGTGTGTGTGATCCTCTAACATCAATCACACTACACCTAAATCTAACTTTAGTTTCCAATTGGTCCAAAACTAACCAACCTAATTAAATAAACCCTAATCTTCTCAACTTACACAAATTAGGGTTCCCAAAACTTAGGAAATGAGGGGATTGGTCCAATTCCAAGAATTTGGGCCTTTACTTATGCCCAAAATCATAAACGTAGCCCAACGCTCAAGGGTAAAAACGTACATTCACCTTTTCGAGAATAACAAGTATGTACGAATTTGGAACGGGCTGTCACAAGAGAGGGCTTGAAATGTGTTCTGGAAATCTTTATTTATTTATGGGTTTTGTTATTTTAGATTATGGGTTTCAATCTTAGGGTTTTGCATTTTAATTTTTGTTTAGGGTATTGAAGATTCATGGAGTTGTGTTGGTGGATTTGGCTTTGTGGGTTTGTTACAGAATGCTCAATATTTGTTAATTTTGTTATGAACTTGCAAATTTTTGTGAATTCGATCTAGAAATAGGTGTTTGTTTGAAAAAGCTTGTGAATTACAAGTCTTAGTTCAATATGAAAGAAATTGTATGTGATACGCACACGATATGCACATGACATGCACATTTGTCATCTCCATATGATTTTCCCCGTGCTTGTATATTGTTATTAGTATATATAAGGTATTGGATTCTAAGTTTCAAAAAGTCCTTTGATGTGATAAAAGTTAAGCACTCAAATTAAACCCTCTTGTTGTCAATTGTAGTAAGTATGCAAGTAGGGATCGTTCTGGACCGGGGATTAGGAGGGATTGCTAATCGACTCTAAAAACACAAAAACAAAGTTAAAAACGTTTAGAAAGGTTTACAAGACTCAAAACAAGTTAAAAACACTTAAAACGGTTTAAAAACACTTTAAAGACAGATTTAGAACACTAGGAGAGGTTTTGGACGAAAATTGGTTTTAGGTTGACTGAAAACACTTGAAAACACAAGGAAAACAGGTTTTAGACATTTTAAAACAAGAAAGTAAAAGGGGGGTTTTGGTTTGGACGATTTTGAAAGTAAAACAAAGACTTTGTAAAGTAAAACAGATTTGAGAACGAATTTGACAACTTTTATGGTTGATGGGCTAGCTAGAGGGTCCTTCTCCACACATGACACACTTGTATACGAATCGATTTCCAATTGCTTTTCAATGAACCATGAACCTCAACACCCCAGATTAACCGTGATGCACTAATTAACCCTCAGATTTTCCTTATGTCATTGAATTGGATGATGCATACGACAACCCAAATTATTCTCCAACGGTTCCCTACATGATGCATAGAAGAGATACAATTGGAGATCATTAAGTTCCATGAAAATCATAAGTGTTGACAAGGCATTCGTAACTATGATGCATAATACGTTTGCCAGGAATCCAACTAACGCGATTGTGACAAGCAACCTTCACTACTTGTGAATGTAAGTTCATAACGATTAGGTGAAACTCCCTTACATTCTAGCATCAAATTCCTGCATGAAAACTAAGTATGCATCCTCAATCAACATACAAGAACAAGTTATGAATAAAACAGTTAATTGAATTGCATTCACGATTCATCAAGTCACAATTGGAAGAAATCAATTCATATCTCAAGCATGTTCATGGCTTTGAATTTCCCCCTAGTTAAGTAGGGGGCTTAGCCACTCATAGTCACAACAAGATTAGAGAATAATAAAGAAAACATTGAAATTAAGAACGAAGTACACCTAGAATGCTCCAATCTTCAAGCTTGAAACGTCCAAGGCTCATTCCTCTCCACCTTGCTGCGGCACAAAGGGTCTAAGATGGGTATGGATGTGTTTGGATGAGGGATGGAAGTCTAGAGAGAGTGAGGGCTGCGGCAAGAAGGGATTTTGGGCTGAAAGTGTGTGAATGAGTGAATTGTTGAGTGAATGAATGAGTTTGGTGCAGCATGGGGTCATATATATAGGGGAGAGGTTAAGGCACGGTTTGGGCGTTCTAGGAAACAAAAACTAAACCAAACCTAAAGGGAAATAGGAATTAAAATCAAAAACCTAAGGGGAAAAGGGCTAGGACTTGCGGCATGTGCAGAAATTTAAAGGCATGTGCGGCAAAGACAAGGAAAGAAAGGGAAAGGTCTTACAAGGCAAGGAAAAATGTTTCCTTGCTGTTTTAGGTCCTAAATTAATAGGGAAACATAAGACTTGTGTAGCAAGAAAGGAGAAAACAAAGGGAATGTGCGGCTGGTTTGGGAAAAATAAAGGAAAGGTGCGGCTTTGTCCTAGAAGGCAAGGGATTGTGTCTTTCTTGTGAAGCAAGGAAGGAAAGGTGAAGGGAAGGTGCAGCAACCTTGTTGAGCAAGGAATTAGGAGTCCCAAATTGTCTAGGATTCCCTCCTTGTACATGAAACCTTGATAAAATAGGCTTAGGAAAGTCAAAGATCAAAGTAAGGAAACTTTGACTTAGTCAACCCTTCTTCTTCTTGGATTCCTTTTCCTTCTTTGACTTGAATTGATTTTTCCTCTTCTCTTAGCTGATTCCTAGCATGCCTTGGTCTTCAATTTCGTCCATCAACATTGCTCCAAGCATATGCTATCCAAAACATGCCCAAAAATGCTCCAAAATGCTCCAAAACGCACTTTCTTAATACTTTACCCCTTGGGGCCTACAAACATACGAAAATAGCTTAAAATACTAAATTAAATACGAATAATCAACATAAATGCATGAGACCAAGCTAACTAAATCGCATAAATATGCTCATATCATCCTTCAGACGATGAGTTAAAACCATAACAATGGGTTTAGAAAGGAAAAAAAGAAAAAGATGTAAAAACCTCCAGGTTTCGAACCTACGTCTTGTTGAAACTATGAATGTATAGTCCCCACCATTATCAAATAGTTAGATATGCCTAGACCAACCCATGCACAGCATGATGTAGGGGGTGTGAGTTTTGATAACACACTAACCTTTATGTTGGAAATGAAGTAACAACATTTGGAAGCATCGTTCAAGTTGGGGGACAAAAAAGTAGTGGTGGGGATTCTTACAACTTTTGAAGGTCACATGCATCACATCCTCACCACATAAACACCTTCAACACATTCCCTCTTTTACCCAACTAATTTCATCGTCATCATGGTAGACTTTGTTGAAAATGTGCCCTAAAGCAATTCATATGATGATACATTACGGACATTTCACATGTACTAATCTAGTTTAATATAAAGGGCAAAGGTTATTGTTTAAAGTCGTCTCATATAAATGTTATATGCTTAAATGAGAAGTCCACTGAATATGTAATTGGGAGAATGTGATCTAAAGAAGTTAGATTCATGAGACTAGTCTTTTTCGTATACATATCCTAAACGTTTCTGGTCATAGGATTGCCAATTGGGCATTGACAGTCCGTTCAGTACGTGCTATGTCTTCTCTTAGATAGAGTTGCTGGTCTCGAGTCATTGGTGTGACTAACACCAAGACAAGCATGTAGGTGCTCAATAGAGAATGAGTACACTAAACGTGACCAACAAGGAGTTCTCATACTCATGTCACATTAGAACTCATGGTTGGGATAATGCAAAGTAGTCCTTTGACCTGAGGCATCATAGTTGTCTTATGGTTAGGTCCTTGATCTTTGACTATGTCAAAGTCACTCCGTCAAAGGGTGTCCACGATATAGTTGGGGTTAAGCTGAAGGAAAAATTTTGTCCTAGCTAAGAACATGTGAGAACATTTGAACACATATGCAAACTAATAACACTTTAAAGTAGGCATGCATTCAAAAACAATTCTAAAACCCATGACTTTCAAAGCCTAGTGAATGGTGAACCAAGAGACTCTCTAACAACATTAAAGAGAAGGAAGGTTTTTGAGATTCATTACCCTTGAAGCTCATCCTTGTTTACACAAGGGATTCACCCAAGTGGAGGGCCTTCAAGTCACCTCCTAGCTCCTTGAATCTTCCTTGTGATTTTCTTCCTTTTGAATGCTCCTCTTGCTCCTTGAAGATGTAAGGAAAGGATCTCCAAGAACACTAAAGATTTAGTGTCTCTAAGTCTCCACACCAAGGATGTAGTGTGAAGAGAAGATGGATGACTTAGAGAGATTTTGATGCTAGTGAAACCCTCTCTAAGTGGCCGGCCTCTATTGTGAAAAAGGAGAGAAAATGTTTCTCTTCTTTCTCTCTAGAAAACCCTAATGAGGTTATGGCTATAAAGTTGCTTTTATACCACCTCACATGTGAGTGGCACACTTGCAATTAACCCAAGTTGGGTACCACTCACCCTAGGCCGGTTTTGACTTTGTTTTTGGGTTAATTTCCATTTAGTTTTAGTTGTCACACAACCTAAACTCAATGGGCCTTGTGGACCAAAAAAAAACCCTTTTGGGCCCCGAAACCCAAAACCAACTTAAAAGCCCAATACGAACCTTTCGTAAGATTAATTAACTAATTAATTAATCTTGACCATTCTCAATTAAACTATTTAATTGCTTATCCATCTCATTTATATTTCTTCACTTTCATCCTTACTCGGTGTACGATCCATTAGGTTCCAATTAGCGAGGCAGTGGGCGATTGTTACTCTTAACGATCGATTGCGAATTGAAACTACATTTCAATTCTCCCTTTGATGAAGATTAGTGTTAGCTAATCCTCAGGGCTTCCACAAACCATGAGTGACACCTAGCAATATGTCATGGCTACCCAAGCTAAGTAGAAGTGGTTGGAGAACCTATCCAGTTACAATTACGATGCAATACGGTCCTTCTCTAATACAATACTCTTGATCACATTGTTTAAGTGATAGTTTATTTCATGTCTACTATCCAATGTGATACTTCTCTATATGATTCATTTGAATATGACTTGAAACATATTTCCTAAGTCATATTCGTATGCTTTGGCCAAAGACTCCTGAATCATATCTCAGAGTATTCTCCTTCCACCTTGGAAGGTTAGAGATCCCTTGTTGTGCATTCATATGCCTACATGACTAGATAGCTTGACCCCAACAATGCCGTGGACACTTTCGATGGAATGCCTTTGACATGATCAAAGATCAAGGACCTAACCATTAGACATCTATGATGCCTCAGGTCAAAGGACTATTTTGCATATTGCAACTTACGAGTTCTTACATGACATGTATGTTCGAACTCTCTTTTGATCGTAGTTCAGTGTACTCGATTACCTTTCGAGCACCTATGTGTTTGTCTCAGTGTCCAACACTAAATGACATGAGACTAGTCATACTCACGCTTGAGTTAACATAATTCATACTAACCTTAGCGGATTGTCAATGCCCAATTGGCAATCCTATGGCTAGGAACGTTTTAGGAATGAACATAAGAGAAAGGTCTCGTTAATCTAACTTACTTAGATCACTTCTCTCTTAGACTAAATACATTCCTTGGATTCCCTTATTGCTTAAACATATAATCCAATAAATAATGATTAACAATAAGTTTTGCCCTTCATTAAACAATATAATAGTTTAACACAATAAGTATTCCAAAAGCTATTACATCAAATGAGTGGCTTTGTGGGCATACTTCCAACATAAGCCACTTAGCCATGGAGGCAAGTGAATGCACAACAAGGGATCTCTAACCTTCAAACCATTTAAGGGAGAATACTCTATGATAATCTCTGGCAAGAGTATGAATGAGATTAAGGAAGTCGTTCCAAATCACGTTTAAGGTAATCATCTAAGTAACAGAATCACATTGGATAGTAGACATGAATAAACTATCAAACCAAACAATGTGGTCAAGAGTATTGTATTAGAGAAAGACCGTATTGCATTGTAATCCCAAACTGAATAGGTTCTCTACCTCTCCTGATTAGCTTGGGTAGCCATGACATATTACTAGGTGTCACTCATGGTTTGTGGAAGCCCTAAAGATGTATAATCACTATAGGGAGAATTGAAAGTATGTTTCATTTCACAATCGATTTGAAGAGTTCTAATTGCCCACTGGCTCTCTAAAAGGAACCTAATGGATCGTACATCGTGTAAGGTAGAGATTGAAGAAACAATGGAGATGAGTAAGGATAATTAAATGGTTTAATTATTTATGGCTATGATTAATTAATATGTTAATTAATCAAACGAATAAGTTTGTTTTAGCTTTTGAGTAATTATTGGACCTCAAGGCCCATTGAGCTTAGAACCGTCAAGCCCATTGACTTAAGTTAGATGACAACTTAATGACTAAAGACTCAAAAGGGCCCAAACAGCCCAAAGCCTTTAGAAGGCCGGCCATATCATGGATGAAAGGTTTTTGGTTCTTTTTGTCACTTAATTAAAGTGACTATATAAAGGACTTTATAGCCAAAAATTCATTAGGGTTCTCTCTTGAGGAAATTAGAGAGAACAAAAGCTCTTTTTTCCTCTCTAGGAGGCCGGCCCCCTTGGAGGGGATTTACTAGTATCAATCCTCCTCTAAGGTCACTCATCTCTTCTTCAAGTCCCTCCTTGGTGGTGTAGAAACTTAGAGATTCCCTTTCTTGTGAACTTGGAGAATCCATTCAACCATCCTCCTCCAAGAAATCTATGGAGCTAAGAAGTAAGGAATGAAGGCCCTCTCTCTTGGGTGATTAGCCTTTGCTTATGCAAAGAGGTGCTTCAAAGGTATAAAAGTTTCTCAACTCTTTACTTTAAGATTTGAGTTGAGTCTTAGTTCACCACAACTACTAGGCCTTGAATTTCATGGTAAAGTTTTGTTTTTGAGTGCATACAAGCATGATTCCACCATTAATTGTTAATTGCATGCGTAGATGTTGCTCAAATGAATTAGTTTTCACAAATTTTTCCTTCAGACTTGTGTATAAATATGCTTCTCACACAGTTGCAATAACCATTAACCCTCCTAAAAAATTAGACTTCTCAAATAGCCAAAACAATTGAGGACACAAACATGTCCAAGTTCCCACATGAAACCAAGGGTTTTACTGTGGAGTTCGATGAGTGGTACAACATGGAACCTCCTCCGCTTCCGGGGTTGCCGAAGGCAAATCCTACATCATCGTTTAGCTCTGTGGACTTGGAGACGCCGCTGAAAAGTATAGATCAGGTCCACAGGAGACTCGACTATGAGACGAGTGTCGTCGAGTATTGGAACCACAAGCTAATGAAGGCAGAAAAAGATCTTTGGACCTCAACGGTGAAGCCAATGAAGTGTTCTACCATGCAAGCAAGTAGAAAACGAAGGCTGACACATCTGGATAAAGGATCACATTCTTAAATTTTGAATTGTTCTAGAAGCGTCGGGGTCATATTGAGTCATACGAGCGTTCGAGGGAGGGAAATGCCAAAATAGAGGAGGAACGTAACAAAGGCTTTGAGGATTCTTGTCGACTAGTGAAGGGAAAGGAACTGCGTCAACCATATTGGGATTATATGACATTTTATTGTTGTGCAATGTGTTAGCTAAGTATTTTATGATAATAAACATGCGTACTATGTATCTTATTATATGCACATACCATGCACACAAAATGCACATAGTATACATATCACCCTATAATATCATATGCACATAATATGCCATGCGCAAGACATGCACACCTTATGTGCAACCTGCACATCATATGCACATTGTATGCATACATCAGGAAAATTTTGTGAAATTTTTGCAATTGAAGTGAAACACAAATTGGAACATACCCAATATTGTACCATGTCAAAAATCAAATTCTTTCCACACATTACTATAAACTCAGTCGACATTAGCATGTTGGTCTTGGGATTCTCTTCAAGACTAGGCACCAAAAGGGACAAGACTTACCCCCATTATTTTAGGGTTTCATATCTTCGAAAATGCACCATCCTCATATTAGTGAAATCCCAAACAATAAAGTGCAAATTGGATAGCAAATTTGTCTTCCATGCTTCTTCTAAATGGATTGGTTGGCAAACTAGTTAGCAAATTTGCAAGACAAGGTAAATGTGGTGTAGATGTGGTGTACATGACCCTCATGTCTTGTCCTAACCTACTTGAGGTGTGCATTGCATTCAATATGTGTAAGATGTGTTTTTTCCACATGTCAACTCATAAATTTCCTAATGTTTAATAATAATATATTATAAAAGTAGTGGGTTTTTATTAATGTTTTGTTTGGGTACTTAATTTGACCGAAAAGAATTTTGGAAAATGTTAATTTTTCCAATTCCACCAATTCCAGATTATATGTTTTTAGTATTCAAGATGCAGCATGCAGTGTGCATATCAAGACCTTAGGAGATCATTCAGTGTGCTTAGTGTGTGCATAGTATGTGGATATAGTGTGCATGCGTTGTGCACATAATGCACATTCGTGGAGGGTAATTATCTTTAATTTACTTCTGTAATGGTATTGTGTGGTTTTGTTTTTGAATTATTACATACATAAGAAGTTAACTTTTTGTCATGGGAAGTTGCACCATTTGAATGACTCTTTTTGTGATGGGAAGTCCCACCGTTTGAATGACCATTATTCATCATCTGTTTCAAGTTGTCTTGGGTTTGTGTTTCATTACAAAACCACAAGTTCAATTTCCATCCTCCCAAAAATAAAAATAAAAACTGGAAGTTGAAAATCATGAAGAAACGCACCACCTCTTCCTTTATGCAATCTGTTTTTGACGACGTTCTTCTTAAAATTCTCATCATCGTTGCTTCCCGCTCGTTAAGGGACCTCTTTTCCACAAAGATGGTCTCGAAAGTTCAAGGAAATAGCCAAAGACCATCCCATCTACCAACACATCAGTATTATAGACTTTGAGACCGTCAACCCCCTTGGATTATGGGGCGCATCTAACAAAGTCTCAACCTCCATCAATTGCTGCATCCAGTGTTGCAACCCCAATGCCTTCTACATGGTAGGGATGCAATACTTCTTCCGTGTCAACAAGGAAGAAGCCAAAATTCAGCGGTTTAAGAGTGCAATCTCGAAGGGCCATCAAATAACAACATACGTGTAAGGTGCGATCTTGGTGTGCCACCAATGGGATTCGAAGCACGAAGGGCTCAATCTTCTTTATTCTTTCAATCGTCACAACTAGAAACGGTTGAGTGTAATGGAATGCTGGGACAGGTTTCGGCTATGTTTGTCGGATTTTTGGGTGCGTAGGTAAGTAATGGCCCGAATCCTAAAACCGCACCACTACAACGCTGCCATCAAACCTTGTAGTGACTGTGGAAGTCCACAGGGTCCGGTCACACTCCGAACGCATTGGGATGCATGTGACCATGAAAAATTCACTACCTGTAATGCCTATAGATGGCATCAAAATCAAATGAACAAAAAAAAAAAAACTTACAAGACGCATGTGACCATGAAAAATTCACTACCTGTAATGCCTATAGATCTCATGTACTACTAAATTCGTAATTCTATGGACTTTGTTCTTTTAAATTTTTCCAACAAGCTTTCAAAACTAGGCATAATTACCAAAAACTAGCCCAAGGTGTTATCATTACCATGTCATCGATCTAACTTGCCGCCACTTTTTCCCCCTCATCAATGCATGAATGACTAACATGCAAAGAAAATGCACATGCCATGCATAGAAAATGCACATCCATAGTAAATACACATGAAATGCTACGGTGCAATGTTGGTGGCAACAGGAAATGAACATTTTTTTGTGATATGTTAAATGGCTTTAATAGGGACTCGATTTGTTTCCTTTCCTTTACTTTTCTTCAAATTTAGTTGTCATGTACTTTTTGTTAGTAAATGGAAAAGGGAGAAGTTTTTGGAATCATTAACAATGTTTGCTTTCTTAAATGAAAAGATACAAAGAACTAAGCATGAACAAAGCAAGTCCCCAAAACCCAATGTCGTAGGTTCAAATAGTATATGGTGTGATTCTGTGTCGTTGTTAATCACGTTACGTCAAAATTAGACTACAATAATTGAGCACAAACCCAAATTTGACCTTCTTTAATGCGCAGAACATGATTGAGACATGCACATAATATGCACATAGCATGTATACACCATGCTTATTGGATGCTCACAATATGCATATTTGAAATGTACAGAAAAAACAAACTTTGAAATATCACTAATCCTGGCAGCATTCCTCATTGATAAATCAGTCATAAGAGCGACAAAAGAGACACAAGAAACCGAAATGGATAGGAACACCCCATAAAAGAATCTAATAACGAATTTACAAACGATATAAGAATATAAACGAACACGTTCATTTGGATACATATTGTACCAAGTGTCTTCGGTTTGTCTTTCACAAGAGCCTTCAACAAAGGCTAAAACATTCAAATTGTCAACAATGTTTCCATAAATTTGTCAAAAATTGTCAACAGAACGTAAATAACAAATCCATCTTATACAATAATAAATGTGATTCCTCAAGCTCAAAAGTCTTACAAAGGCCATCAATAAGAGCATTGAAGCTTACAAGAATAGCCACTGGAACCAAACTTTCTTGCTTATCTTTCTCAAGAAGTTGAAAGCATCGTTAACTCTAACAACATATGATAATCCATTGAATCCAAGAACATAAACATCCTTTTAATGACATGAGACTGCATAAGAAAAAGTATAGAAAAAGTCAAAAAAAAAAAAAAAAAAAAAACTTGTACTCCTTCAAAACCATTCTCATATCAAGAGCTTTGAACATATTTATAATCCAATGTGAATCTCAAAATTAAAGAAGCTATAGAAAAAGATCTCTCTATTACTTTGAGAAGAGAATCGTTGGTTTGACCGACGAACTACGTGGAAAAATGGACCTTCTTTCTTTGATTTTCAGCAAGCATTTTTGGAAAGTCACAATTCTATTCAGTTCGGTTTCGGAAAACTTGCTGGTCGCGGATTAGTGCGTTCCGCGCCGCCGGCGTCCTTAAATCAAAGGCGCAGGTTGATCTCTCTGGTTGAGGCTGCATTCATTTTGACACGTGGGAAGGGCTTACTCTCCTAGTGGCTCGGCTTGGTCTCGCTCCCTTCCCGCACTATTCATATGCTACAAAGAATCATCCCAACTATCACCAATACCAAGATGTAATTTTGGAAAATGGAAATCATAACAAACCGAGTCAACGAGTTTCAATTCACACAACTCCACCAAAGGTACCAAAATTATTCCCAAATTCTAATGACCCAGAATTCAATTCCCCATATCAACTAAAATCAACTTTCCTCTAACAAAATCACTTTTTCAAAAATGCAACCAAACAACAAATTACAATAAACTCAAGCCCATTTCTACAAATCAAAGCAACAAATTTCGTTACAAAAATACAACAATTTGCAGAATTTAAGCCAAACATAAAAGGAAGATGAAGAAAAAAAAGTCATAAAGATCATGAGAAGCAAAAACCAGGGAATATGGAAGATGGGTTTTACCTATGCGGATGTTCATGTTCCAAGTCATCGGTGGAGTACGAGAATGTGGGGGAGGCGAGAGAGGTTTCGTCATGAAGAAAAAAGGAGTCATAAAGATAAAGATTTGGTGAGAAGTAAAAACCAGGGAAAAATGAAAGATGGGATTTACCTGTGTTGTTTTTCATGTTCTAGGTCACCAGCGAAGTACGAGAAGGTGGGGGAGGCAAGAGAGGTTTCCTCTCTCCTTCCTCTCTGTTTCACTTTCTACAAAATCAGAAATGAGAGTTGCAATTTTCTGGGTAACCCATTTATATGGAGGGTAATTAGGTCATTTCAAGGTGTAGAAAAATCCTATTTCTGTCCAGTAACTGTGCATGGTGTGTGCATGCTTTGTGCATATTCAAAAAATCCTCTATCTGTCCCAAGATTAAGAATTGTCCCATTTTGGGGTATTTTCCATTTTATTATCAAAGTTCATTAATTTTGTATGTATAAGTTTAGGGTTTAGGGTATTACTTACCGTGTCTATCTACTAGTGGGAGTATCATGCCATTTGATAATAAAGAAGACTTGTTACATCCCGGCCCAGGCCCCCACCACATCCCGGGCACGACTCCGTTGTATTGTCCGCTTTGGGCCCCTGACCACCCCCTCATGGTTTTGTTTCTAGGAACTCACACGAGAAATTCCCAGTGGGTCACCCATCCTGGGAATGCTCTTGCCCGAACACGCTTAACTTCGAAGTTCCTATGGAACCCGAAGCCAGTGAGCTCCCAAAAGGCCTCGTGCTAGGTAGAGATGGGAATATACATATAAGGCTTACAGGATCCACACCCCTGGGCAATGTGGGATCTTACAAGACTTAGACGGGTGTGAGCTTCTCCTCGATCGTCTTTGTCATAGGTGTTTGTATTCTCGGGCAGATGAGTCTAACTTCAAGCGTTATCATAAAAATATAACTTGTAACTGTATAGGCCTGAAATAACAGTTTGGCCCAAGATAGGCTGACTCGAGGGCTACGATTATCGGCCCAGTATGCGTCTTTTAGGCCAATAGGCTATTAGCCTATAAATAAGATCAACAAAATCCTTATCAAGCATTGGTGGTTTGGTTGAGTCCTATATGAATTAAAATTACCGGGGATCAGATTGATTCATGAATAAATGTGGATTATCCTTAGAATAAGAATGCTTGTGTGATCAAATAAGATAAATACATCTTGTACCAGGGTTAAGTTCAAAGTCCTGGCGAGAATCAAAGAAGCTAAGAGTGGATGAAGATGAAGTTTAATCTTAGAGGGTATAAAGGAATATTTGGGCAGATGCTAATCAGATACAGTCCCATCAGGACTCTTCCTATGCAGGCTTGTAATTATCACAGAGGTTTCACCTATAAATATAGGTCCTGCAACTTAAAAAGACCTTTAACTCAACAAACAACATCAAAACGCTTTACGTGAAATCCTTCTCATAACCCTAATTACACTAATACTCTCTGAGGTTTATTGAGTTTTCACAAAAACCTCTCACGTTTGAGACATTACACTAACACCCTTTCTGTAAGATCCCACATCGCCCAGGGGTGTGGATCATGTAAACCTTATATGTATATTCTCATCTCTACCTAGCACGAGGCCTTTTGGGAGCTCACTGGCTTCGGGTTCTATGGGAACTCCGAAGTTAAGCGAGTAGCGCGCGAGAGCACTCCCATGATGGGTGACCCACTGGGAAGTTCTCATGTGAGTTCCCAGAAACAAAACCGTGAGGGTGTAGTCGGGACCCAAAGCGGACAATATCGTGCTACGGTGGTGGAGCGGGCCCGGGATGTGGTGGACCCCAAGTCGGGATGTGACACTTTCAAATTTTAATTTACTTTCACATATATAAGTCCCTCTGTCAAATTTTTGCTAATAAATTGACAAGTTTACCCTTATAAATAATTAATTAAACAATAAAAAATCATTATAATTATATATATATATATATATATATATATATATTAAAAAATTAAATTACAAACAAGCTCGAAAATTCCGAAAATTCAAAGTTCTTCAAGCCCATCAACAACGACCTCTAATCGTACAGAAACTAGTTAAAGAAAAAAAACCGAGACTTTTTTCATCACTAAAGCTAATTGACTCTGAAGAGGGCGAGAGAAAGAGTTTTCAGAGGCTCTAATTCGATTTTATAATTTAATTAAGGAGAAGAAATGAAAGAATTAAACATCAGAAAAATAAATTAATTAATTACTCTCTCTCACAAGCTGTTGTGCTGCTGCTGCTTGTGTAACAGTTCCGTTCAATATATGGGTTGGGGTTGATGAAGGTGGGAGGGCAAGAAAAAGATGAATTGTACATCTTCTTCCCTCTTTTTTTTCTTTTTTTTTTAAGTTCTTAATTATATAAAAGAATTGTTTTTTATTATTCAAATATTTTTAATCTAGATGGCAATATTTAAGTAGACAGGTGGGATCTAATTATGTTCCACATCAGCACATAACAGATTTTTGAAAAAAATTGTGACGAAAGGACTGCATTAATTTGCGACACCTATTTTCAGAGACTACATTGATCGAGATTTCATAGACCATCTTAATGGGGTGGAAAATATCAAGTGTCATTTGCGATAAAAACCCTAAAAACAACATATATGTTATAAACTTCTTATTTAAGTGTGATGATGTAAATCCTAGATTAGAGTTGATTCTAGTTATTCTACTCTATTAGGACTTGTATTCCTTGGAGGAGAAGGAATTCTTCCCTCCCTTATTACTATAAATAAAGGCACTGTGTGGGGGGGGAGGGGGGAATAACACATCCTCTACACAACCCTACAAACACATCTCTCTCTATATTTTCTCTGTGCCACCGGCCCCCTCTCCCTGTCAGTTAAATATAGGCCACAACACATTATCAGCATGCTCCTACGTTGTGCTTAGGAATCTGACGTAGAAGTTTCCCGCATCAATATCATCACACAATCAGGTTCTTTCAAAACAACAGCTTTTATCTCGATATTTTTGTAGCCCTGATAGCATGAACATTCACCATAATACATGACCCAACTTTACGTTTTTCGAATTTAGATTCTACATAAATTTTGTATGCATTATATCCATAGTTGTTGAATTATGTGAATTGCATCATATATATGTCCATGCATTAAATTATTTGATTGAATATGCATTGAATTAATTTAGAAATTGAAAAAATAAATAAATAAATAAAGGTTTTGTTGAAACTCCACCCAAGCTTACACACGAGCTTTGAGCCGCAATGCACTGGAGCCAAACCCCCCCCCCCCCCCCAACCCCTGGGTGCTCCATCTAAGAAGACCACGTCGTTTTTGGCATTGAACCTACAAAACCAAAGCCGCTTGCAATCAGCCATGGCCTCACCGCTGTCTCCCCTGGGATATCATGACCTACAGTCGCATTTTAGGACTCAACCATCGTCGGTGACGATGGGTTTTCTCAAAAATTTCGATGAATATCGTTGAATTTTCGAAGGATTCTTCAAATCCTTATGTTTCTTAGACCCCCTGACGTCAAAATTCATTTTTCCGTCTAAAATTAGGGTTTTGTTCGAACCTCCGTGCATCACCGTGTCGTGATCGACCGAGGGAAGTTGCCTGAAGCGACGCAGAAGATTTTTCCAGTTGGAATCCCACAGCCTGGGTTTCTAGACCCGAGCCCTAGTGGGCCTTGAACCCTCGAGCCTGCATCGCACATCACCCTTTATGGGCTGCTAGTTGTCTTTGTTGCCACGGCTCAAATCCAAATAGCCCATTGGGCTGAACTAGACCATCGGCTCGCAACTGACACCAGCCCAATTGGGCTTTAGTGTCCTTGTGCAGGACGCTGCACCGATGCACCAACACGTCCATCTGGGCCTCTGGTATATTGGGCATGCATCCCCTATCTATTTACCCCAGCCCAATTCTTGAGCCTAGGCCGCACGGTTTAAACATTCGCAGCCCACCCGTGGGCTTTGGTGTGACGACCCGTCCCTAATTTTCCTATGTAATTTCTCCCCGATTATATGAATTGACTATTATGCCCTTATTGGCAAATGACGTGGACGTATTTATATCATTTTTATTTCGTTTCTCGTTATCGTATTTAAATTGTACATGTTGTTACGAGTGCACGTGAATTTTCTTCAGTGTAAAAACACTATTTCGGATAGATTTCGATTTCCTTTTCTGTAGGAAATCTAAAACCCTATCCCTAGCTCCCTATTTATCTAACCTGTGCCTCCCCTTTTACATCACCAACCAATCTCATTCATTCCTACACTCTAGCATCCAATTAGAAATCAGAAAATATCTTATCTCTCTCTTCTTTCCCGTATACTCCCTTCCTCTGCAACAAGGAAGAACAAGCCTCAAACACCACAGATCGAACCCAAGGATCTCATTTTCGTGCTCATCTCACTTCCACGAGCACAACCATACCCTTAGAACCCAATTCAGACAAGATTTGACTCGTTAACTCGGAAGGTCCGAACTCGGACGATTTGAGTTCGACGTATTTTCGAACGAGTTAGGAAGTTTTGAAGCTTGGGGAAGCTTCTACACAACTCATTGAGGCTCTTACAACAAATTGGAAGAAGTTTGGAAGTCAAACGACTGAGTTTCGAAGTGTTCACTTTTGGCCGGATCTTTCGATGCATATTCCGGCCACCTCTGTCCACTTTTTGGACCCAAACAGGTATAACGCGATTCTACTCTTCATGAGCTTCAAATCCATAAAAAGTAGGTCGAAAATGGTTGAGAAATGAAGAAGTTATGCTCATTTGAAATTTTTCCAGAAATCAGGCAAAAATCGAGTTGCAAACGGCGGCGACGGCGAGGCTCGCCAGAGAAGGAGACGGAATATTCTAAAGGCGTCAGGTAACGCCGTTAACTTTTGTTAAGGTTTTAATGGAATATTTCTAACGGCCGTTAGGCCTCTGTTAGGGTTTGGCCGTTCGTGGGGGCACGTGCGGTGTCCATAATTTATTCTAAAAATTTGGGAATGTTCGTGACGTCGAGCAGATCGATTTCATGTATTTAAACCCTAGGTTTGAGCAAACTATGGGGATTTTATTTAAGTTTCCGTATATGTGTTTTAATTAATTATATTATAGTTATTTCACATATAGGGGAAACGTATCCCGAGGACATACGAGGCCAGGATAGGCTCGGGGGCTACGACCCAGCGACGTACTTGTGAGTGGGCAGTTTATTTTATACCTATACATATTTATAGTTTCCCTAAAGGCGTAGTTACTTCACTTTTACGCTTATATTGCCAAGTCTTCATTATTGTGATATAAATTGTGATAAATGCTGCTATATGGTTGGGATATTACTGTCATGACATTCATACATATTTGTACATGCTCATCTTGTTGCACCCCGGTGTTAGCACTCCACCCAGGGCTAGGGCCAGTCTTTCACGTGTATGTTCACATCTGCACCGTTCGCTCACCTTGGATCCAAGTTTAGGTGCCAGTCCTATCGTATAGATTGCATTAAGCAGTTCTGACTCGTATGTGACCGTGCCTCGGCACTGGTCTTCACGTGATTGTAGTACTAGAGCGCATTATTACACCCAGTCTTGTCGTACAGGTTGCTTTAGGCAACTCCGACTCGTGTGCTAGCTTAGATGATGAGCAACCTATTTATATTGGTTTATCACATGATTATTATTACTGTGGCATTGATATATCATGAATTGTCATATTCTGTTATTATATGGATATAGAATTTTGGTTACATACTTACCTAGTATGTTTTTAAAGGAAACTATACTTGTTTTACGGCGAGGGGTTAGTACTTTCGAAAATAAAGGTTTTTCTTATAAGCATTGTTTTGATGACCCACTCAACTTTGTTTTTCGCCCCTCCATGACCTAGATAGCTGCACCTTATGGCACTCGAGGAATCTCGGCAGTTCTGACATTCTCTTCAATCTTAGACGTACGAACTTATCACTATTGTGTAATAAGTGTACTTTAGTTGCTTCGACTACTCTTTGGTAGTCGTACTGTCTTTTAAGCTCTGAATAATTGTAGTGGGTCATCCCCACGATTGCGCACTCTATCACTGTTTAGTATAATTAGTCCTAATTAGTTTTAAATTTATTCACTTTTTCACATCACTTACCCTTATGGTTATGTCACCTCACGGTGATGGCCCTTATGGTTACATCACTTACCTTAGCCATAAGCCACCTTGTTAAGGTCAACAAAGTCAAGGCCCACCTAAGGGAGGAAACTGAGCCCATAAGCACCCTAACCTCGCTCTCTAGGCCCCAAACTTAAATAATAAGGGCAAAGCACCTGAAACCATGGATGCAGACATGTGCTACCATTGTGGTTCAGAGAAACATTGGTCCGTGTTTGCCGAGCTCCTCAAAAGGTTGTAGCTGAATATCATTCTCGTCGTAAGAAGTTTGAATCAAACTTTGTGCAAGTGGGTGAACATGAGAGTACCAAGATGGAGGTTTCTGACTTTCAGGAGAATACCACCCTTATGGAAGAATAGAATCTTAGAAATAAACTAATTTTTAGTTGTAGTTAGAACAATGGGGCCGAATTCCACCTAGTGGCCGAACCACCCTCTTGCTTTTTGGCTTAATTTTGCAAAATTTTACTTTATGTTTGGATTATTTGTTGGTGATTTGTTTTTTGGATAATAAGTTTTTATTAATTATCATCCTTGAATAATTAAATTATTTTGAATGGATATTTGCTTTTAGAACTTTTATGCATGTGACCGATTCAAAATTAATTTTTATTTCTAGGTAGGACTAATGGGAAATTTAGTTGTCTGGCAGATAGTGCAACCATGCACACCGTTTTGCATGAACGCATCTATTTCACTAACTTCATACCTAAGAATGCACATCTGAAAACCCTCTCAAGACCATCCAACCTGATCGAAGGATACAGTAAGGCACGTACAATGTTGTCCAATGGTACAATTTATATCATTAATGAGGCACTCTATTCTCCACATTCCAAAAAACGTTGTTGAGTTTCAAGGACATTAGAGATGATAATTACCACGCTGAAACATATGTAGAAAATGGAGTTGAATTTCTATGCATCACTTCCTACGAATATAGCCAGAAACGTATTCTAGAGAAGATGGAGTGTATCCCGAGTGGTCCGTATACCACGACCATACGCCCTATAGAGAGCCACTATGTGGCTGGCCCTATCTCTGGGACCGCGCACCAAATTACACTTTGGCATGATCGTTTGGGACATCCTGGATGAACAGCGATGTGTCGTATCCTCAAATCATCACATGGGCATCCACTAACCCGAAGTTTAGGTTCGATTCAAGGAATCGCATGTCAAACTTACTCAATGGGAAAGCTTATTATTAAGTCTTCTTATGACAAGATTCATTTGAATCCTCCTATTTTTCTACAAAGGATTCAGGAGGACGTTGGTCACACGTGTGCTTGTTATCCACAAGGAACACTGCATTCTCCAAACTATTGGCTCATGTTATCAAGCTCAGGGCTCACCACCCTGATTATTCGATCAAATATATTCGATTGGATAATGCTGAAGAATTCACTTCTAAAACTTTTGATGACTATTGCATGTCAGTTGGGGTTGAAGTTGAACATCAAGTACCCCATGTTCACACCCAAAACAGCCTGGCAGAGGCATTCATTAAGCGCTTATAAATGATTGCTCGATTATTGGTCATACGTACCAAGCTCCCGATCGCTGCTTGGGGCATTTAATATTGCATGCAACCATGTTGGTCCACCTGAGGCCTGTTGAGACCCAACCATATAGTGCCTTTCAGTTGGCTACCGGATACGAACCTGACATATCGCATCTGTGCGTTTTTTGTTATGCGGTCGATGTGTCAATTTTGCCGCCCTTACATACAAAAAATGGGGCCTCCCCGAACAATGGGAATCTATGTTGGATATGATTCTCCTTCAATCATTCGTTACTTAGGACCTTTGACAAGCAATCTGTTTACCACTCGTTTCGCGGATTGTCACTTCTATGAGACAGTCTTCTCGTCGTTAAGGGAAGATAAGAACCTCAACGTTCCTAGAGAACGTTGCGAATTATCGTGGACGACTCCCACTTTGTCTCATTTATATCCCCACACCGCTCAGTCTGAAACTGAAGTGCAGCGCATATTAGATATCCATAGCATAGCTCAGAGCATGCCAGATGCTTTCACCGATCTAGCACAAGCGACAAGATCACATATTCCAACTGCGAATGTGCCTGCGAAGATGGATGTACCAAATGTACGACGGACTTCCCTCATGGAGGCCCGGGACACCAATTTGGTCGATCCACATACATTTGCGACTAGCTAATCCTCTGCCCCTACATAAAAGCGTAGCAGACCACTTGGTTCAAAGGATTCATAGCCCTGGAAGCCACAACACAGGCCCCTGAAGAGCCTACCATGAATTCGATTGTCGCATACTCATTCTATCCAACTCATGAGAAAATTCTAGATTATGGAAGCATCCTTGAAGAGACGAATCCACCTTCATAGAATCGTGAGATTTCGGTCCATTATGCTAGCTTGGATGATGTTTCATGTAGAAATGAGATGATAGTCGATGATGCATTAGTATATGCAATAGCTACTGAGAACATGTTGAGCGATGACATTGAACCCGTTCCGTTGATGAATGTCAGCGTAGAACTGATTGGTCAAACTGGAAGCAAGCAATCCAAGTCAAACTCGATTCGCTTGCGAAACGTAGGTGGTTGAACATGTAGCTTCTACTCCTCCACTTGTGAAACCCTTTGGCTACAAGTGGGTTTTCGTTCGAAAGCGTAATGAGAAGAACAAAATTATGCGCTACAAATCTCGTCATGTTGCACAAGGCTTCTCACAACGCCCTGGGATTGACTATGACGAAACTTATTCACCCGTTATGAATGTGATTACTTTTTGCTACCTTATTGTTTGGTAGTTTTTGAAAAACTAAGTATGCAGATGATGGACGTAGTAACATCGTATCTCTATGGGGATTTTGATACGAAAATTTATATGAAAGTTCCCAAATGACTTACATTGACTGGGTCAAATATTTCCAAACCCCGGAACACACTCTCAATTCGGCTGAGGCATTCACTCTACAGTTTGAACCAATCCGGATGAATGTGGTATAACCGTCTGAGTGAGTATTTGACTAGTCAGGGATATGTGAACAACGAACTATACCAGTGTGTGTTCATTAAGAAGTCACATTCTGGTTTTGCGATTGTTGCATTTTATGTCAACGACATAAACCTCATCGGAACTCCTGAAGAGCTTGAGAGAACTGCCGTGCACCTGAAATCGGAATTTGAGATGAAAGATCTTGGAAAGACTCAATACTATCTCGATCTTGAGATAGAGCACCATTCGAATGGAATCCTAGTACATCAATTGAACTACACCCATAAGGTGTTGCGCTGCTTTAACGAGGATAAAGCGAAGCCTTCGAGTACTCATATGGTCGTTTGATCGTTAGATGCAAAACAAGATCCCTTCCGTATGAAGGAGGATGATGAAGAGATTTTGGAGCCTGAAGTTCCTTATCTAAGTGCAATATGCGCTTTATTGTACTTAGCTCAATGCACTAGACCCGATATCTCCTTCACTGTTAATCTTTTAGCAAGATACAGTGATGCACCAACACGCAGACACTGGACTGGTGTTAAAGACATCTTCCGCTACCTTAATGGTACCACGGATTTGGGCTTGTTCTATCCCTACAGATCCTCGAGTGA
The DNA here is from genome assembly GCA_036320875.1 of Cotoneaster glaucophyllus. NCBI lineage: Eukaryota > Viridiplantae > Streptophyta > Magnoliopsida > Rosales > Rosaceae > Cotoneaster > Cotoneaster glaucophyllus. The sequence continues at coordinate 19,003,170 of CM070064.1, forward strand.
TGCCGCACCCCTCTTATCTCGAGTCGATTCTCGCCTTGTTGGTTATGCTGATGCAGAATACTTATCTGATCCGCACAAGGCGCGCTCTTAAACGGGTTATGTTTTTACCGTTGGAGGCACCGCAATCTCTTGGAAGTCAACTAAACAGACCTTAGTTGCCACTTCGTCTAACCATGCAGAAATTCTCGCCCTACATGAAGCAACTCGGGAAAGCTTCTAACTGAGAGCAGTTGTGGGCCATATTCGAAGCTCCTGCAATCTTTACCCCATCGTTGACGTCTCAACGACGATCTATGAAGATAACGCAGCATGCATCGAACAACTCAAGAAGGATTACATCAAAGGAGACAACACTAATCACATTACGCCAAAGTTCTTCTTCTCACATCAACAACAAGAGCATCAGAAGATTGAAGTCTCGCAAATCCGTTCACAAGACAATCTTGCCGACCTCTTCACCAAATCATTACCGAAGGCAACGTTTCAGAAGCTTGTTCAATGAATTGGTATGCGTAATCTTTCTGAGTTGTAACATTGTTTGTTCTCTTTGGAATTTTTTCATACTCAAGGGGAGTATTTGGAAGTGGGGAGAATCTGGAAGTATACTTGCTCAATCTTAATGTACTCTTTTACCCTATGATTAGGAGCATTTTTTCTACTGGGTTTTTGCTACCTAATGAAGTTTTGACGAGGCACCCACCTTGGGTTGATCATATCCCTGATGACGTCATGTAGACGTTTCATTTGATTTTGCATTACTCATGTATTTTTCCTTAGACTATGGATTTTGTGCCTACTCGAGTTTTTACCATAGACTTAGGGTTTTTTGTGAGACTTACTTCCTTATGCAAGTTCCTACCTTATTAAGACTAGCGTGTTCCCAGAATCAGTGCTGACGAGTTGACTTCCTCAACTCTACATGATGCCGAATCTCCTTAAGCATTTACACACTCAAGGGGAAGTGTTATAAACTTCTTATTTAAGTGTGATTGTGTAAATCCTAGATTAGATTTGATTCTAGTTATTCTACCCTATTAGGACTTATATTCCTTAGAGGGGAAGGACTTTTTCCCTCCCTTATTACTATAAATAAAGGCCCAGCGTAGGGGGAATAACACATCCTCTACACAACCCTACAAGCACATCTCTCTCTATATTTTCTTTGTGCCGCCGACCCCTTTTCCCTATTAGTTAAATATAGGCCACAACAATATAGTTATTTACTATGTTGGGTTGCCGGATTTCTATGATATCAATGATTCGATAATTATCATCATTTTTGTGATTAATATCAATTATAGATAAAAAAAAAATAAAAAAAGATGAGGCTCATTCACTCCTCTCAGGTTGGAGCAAAGATGACACGCATGTTCAACTTGTCAAACAAGTTGGAATATACAAAACAACCTTGTTAAACTGAAAAGCAACAACTTTTGTATCTAACTTCTTAATAAAGTGTCAATCAATCTCAATATATATATTGTATAATCATGTTGCATCAAATTATGACCAGTCTCAACAGTTGCGTTATTAACCCAGTACAAACTAATAGCTTTCTTAGGACCAAACCCAAGATCTCTCAACTTCTCAACTAAAAAAATTCACAAATGCCATGTGACATAGGACAAAATCTGGTTTCGACACTTGATCTAGCTACCACTTTCTATTTCTTACATCTCCAAGTGACAAAATTACCTCATATGAGTAGATGTGAGATGCCTATCAGCGGTTGATCCAGCCCAGTTTGCATTAGTATACCCTTCAACATCCAAGTGAACAAACTTAGAAAACACCTAACTTTTACCAAGAGGCAAGAGCAGACCTGAAATGCCTCATAATACAAGTCACATCCATATGAGCCTCACTAGTACTGTGCATGAACCGACTCACAAACCGTACAACATAAAGGTATATTAGGCGGAGTAAATGAGATTTAGTCGCCCTTCCGGCATTTTAGGAAATATAATAAAAGTCCGCATTTGAGGGAGATGTACCACTTTTTTATCATCACCTGTTACCACCATATCATCAACAAATATAATAAAAGTTGCCCTTTCGGTATTTCAGGAACTTATTCAAGTAGTGAACTGTCCATATCATGTTCGCAGTTTACACACATTTCAGAAGCGATGGCAGTGCCGAGGGGAAGTTCTATGTATACTTTCTTTCGGAGATTACCATGAACAAATTATTGACTTCAAATTGTACAGAGGTCAAATGAGATAAACAAGAAGATCCAAAAATACTAAAATCATTTTATCCATCGAACAAAATACAGGAAACGAATTGAGCCTAAATTTTAGAGAAAGAAATCTTAAGTTAATAAGACTACCATCACATTATCATAAACAATTCATGTAAAGCTCAATCGTACAGATTCTCTGCTCCCTATAACAAAAACATCCTAATCATCTTCTGTAATAATTAATAAGTCCACATTCAAAAAAGATGCTACTAACTGAACCAGAGGTCACTGGATCCCGCAGTCCATCGTCCTTTGAATTTTGCAGGGTTCCTTTCGGATAATGATTACGCTTGCACTGCATATAGAGATCTGTGAGTATATCTGTATCAGACTTTATACCCCAATTTACAAAGACACCCCTATGCAATCCCTTAAACCCGGAAAACACACATCCCCTCGCTGCTCCAAAAAACATAAAATACATCTAGCAGATGGCAAGACAGCCACAAGACATCATCATGATTGAAGCATTAATTTTGAAAGAAATCCACCACCATGATTGAATCAGCAAAATATATACAATTTATGAAAAAATGATATCTTACTGTAAGTAGAAGTATCAATTTGCTCCGGAAGCTCCTTTATATCAACCTCAAACCTTGACTGGACCTGGAACAATCAATTTGGATTAAGAGAAGACTGTAGCAGAAGCAGAAGAAATATTGCTCCTGTTGAAATACGTTTTACATATATACATATATATATACATGCGTACACATGCTAGTTACCTGATTAAGAACATCAGAATCAGATGCAGAAGAGACAAATGTAATTGCTAGCCCCTTGGTACCAAACCTACCAGCTCTGCCAACCTGTGAGGGAAGGAAAACCCAGTACAAGAAACACAGAAAATTGCCAGAGATCAGGACAGTGAGTACGCCCTCCAATTTACATAAGCAAGTAATAAAACTGTTAAACACAGATTTGAAAATGAAACAATACCCTGTGTAAGTAGGTATCAGCAGAATCAGGCATGTCATAATTGATAACAATGTTAACACGCTCGATGTCAATTCCCCTTCCTACTAAATCCGTTGCCACAAGAATTCTTGAAAGCCCCTCCTTGAAATTCTTGTAACGTTTTAGCCTGATAACGGAAACCATGCAAAATTACATGAGGTTAAATCTCACAGGTCAAGAAAGATAAGAAGAAACAAAGTGTCACTTGAAGTCTAGACAACCTAGGTAATACAAATAAGACGTCACAATGATTTTGGCACTCTTTTTTTTAGCCATCTGCACTCCAAACTGAACTTTTTACAACTTCATCTGAATATCTTCTAATGCACAAACAAAAAAAAACAAGCGGAAATAAAAAATACAATTCAGAAACAACTAAGCAACAAGAAAACACCCTCCAATCATGTGGTACAGAAAAAAGTAAAAAAGAAAACCAAAGGATAACATAACATTCATAACCATTTTCTATACCACGAAAATGTTCCCCAATTTTTCATAAGGAAAAAAACCAAGAAAAAATGGCTCTTTTTTGTCCATTTTCAATTTCTAAAATCAGAATCATTGACATTACTAGGTGCTAAGCATCCCATATGTAACAATTACTGGAGAAATAGGAAAAGGATAAATTGGAAATCCCATATATATTTTTGCTAAAACAACGCTATTACTTCCTTCAAATGCTTCCCTTTGTCACTGACACATATCATCCTCCAAAGCCAAGTGTATCAAGTAGAGACCTAGTGGATAATCACAGGAACCATAATTGATGGATGCTAATAGACAGGAGAGTTCAACAACAGAAGTAGGTTGATTAATTACTGAGGTAGGTCAGATGAAGCTATTACTTGAAGGACTGGTCACAGTAATACTTGTAGAATTGATTATACGTATGGGAGATCCTGACTAATCTATTCGAGGGTAGTTGTAGGTGAAAATGCGCAGGCGGCTTCGGAGGCGGGGCGACCATGAAAACGCCTCTGCCTGGCGGGAGTAGGCTTAAACTCGCCTAGATGTGGTCAAGGCGCACCTGAGGCGTTTGACTGGGCATCCTTTGTTTTTTTAAGTTGCCAAAATCTGAAACATTTTGAGTTGCAGAGCCATCTGCCCAGCAAAGAAGATGTAGACGACAGCGTCGCAAGTGGGTTTTTGTCCAGCTGAGTTTTCGTTTTGTTTATATTTTTCTCTTTAAACTTTTAAAGTTTAAACTGACCCCACTATTTCTGGCATTTGTTACCTGTTCCTTTCTGTTCACCTTTTGTTTTAATATTATCTTTTTTTCATATACAAGATAGATAAGCATCTTTGTCTCTTTGTTTTAATTATTTTTTAACATTGTATAATTCTCATATATAAGACAGATAAGCATCTTTTCCTGGATATTCTCATGACTAGCCAGCAGGAAGAAGAAGAGTGAATACTAAACCGTTATGATGAATTGTAGCAACTGGTAGCATACGTTTTCAATAATATAAAAAAAAGCTTGACACCTGCACATCCAATGTAACCCAAAATGATGGAAGGCATACCTTTCTTCCTGCGGCATTCCAGAGTGAATGCAGATGGAGGGGAAGTTACAATCAGCAAGTAACTTGTTCAGCTCAGCTGCTCTGCTTACACTTTTTACAAAAATAACAACTTGGTTGAAATCCAATGCATCAAGGAGGTCAGTCAATTTGCGGTTTTTCTCAGGCTCACTCAATTTGATGTAGTGCTGCAGAGAGAGCAACAGGGTGAGCGAGCAAGAAACAGTTAACCAACAACACAAAAACTCATCAATCAGATTCACATGTTAGACTTACCTGTACGAGACCATGAAGAGTCAATTTGGCCTCATCATCTACATAGATTTCCATGGGCTACAACGAACAAACAAGATCACATGTTGAATTAAAACACAATTTTTGGGCCTCCAATACTCCATAATATGCAAAATGTTGTCAGACCAAGAAGCAGTATAGATAAAATTTTATTATTCATGTAAAGGATTAAGTGAACATTACATCTTGCATAAACTTCTTGCAAACAGGGCGGATTTCCTTGCTTAGTGTTGCTGAAAACATCATCACCTGCTTGTCATGAGGAGTCAACTTAAAGATCTCCTGCACATCTCTTCTCATGTCTGAAATAGATAGAACAAATGGAAAAATAAATAAAACAAAATAAAAATAAGTTTTCCCAAAGTGAAATTATGGGAAATGCCCCTTCAACAAAATTAGCCGTAAAACACTTACCAAGTGACTCAAGCATCTTATCGCATTCATCAAGAATAAAATGTCTGACATTCTTCAGTCCAAGCTCTTTGTCTCTTGCCAAAGCTAATACTCTCCCAGGTGTACCAACAACAATGTGAGGACATTCGTTTTTTAGCAAATCTTTGTGAACCTTGATACTGACTCCTCCATAGAAAACTGCAACCTTCAGGTCCGGCAAATAAGTACTGAACCTCTCAAATTCATGACAAATCTGTACCGGGAAACACAAGGTTAATTCATGAAACAAAAAATGAACATAGAAATGTACGACATAAACATTACTTGCAACATATCCAACATATATGTATGCATCACAAACGCACGTGTATGCATAACACACAGATTATCGTAATAGTTCGAAATTAGAGCTCTCTAGACTTAAATTCACAGAACATACCTGGTAAGCCAATTCTCTCGTGTGGCAAAGAATAAGAGCAGCAACCTGACCAGGTACTGGATCTATTTGCTGAAGGGTTGATAGAACAAAGACGGCAGTTTTTCCCATCCCAGATTTTGCTTGACAAATAACATCCATTCCTAAGATAGCTTGAGGGATGCACTCATGTTGAACTGATGAAGCAAAAAAAATCGTACCGGAAGAAACCTAAGTAAGTATAAATGACCTTCCAGATCCTTTTAATGGAAAGGTTCACTAAACCAGTTTTGTTGCCGAAATCAGGAATATGGAATTAGTGATTACCTGGACAGAGAAAAAATACAAAACTCAGAAACAGTCAAACATGGAAGATGCTTAAACAACTACAACAATCCTTCCATTCTCACATTCCATGTAACAGAAGTAAGTTGACGAGAAGGTGTTCACATCTCTAATTGTAAATTGCACGTTTAAATTAGCAATTGCTACGGCACATCTAATCTACCAGGTTTAAACAATGGAGCAAAGACATCAGGCATTTGAAAATTTAAGATGGATAATCAGATACTTGACATAAACAGCTTTATTGAAATTTTAAATTTACTGAAACTCATCCAAATAACTGATATATTGACACTATTTCATATCAGACTAACTAAATTCACAAGTTAAAAGTAATTCGGAGTCTATAGAGTACACTCATGTGGCATGGCAAGAACTCATGGTCATTTACATTGTAACCAGGAATACAGAAATGAGATGTAATAATATATTATTATGTGACAATCTTTTCCCAACAAAAGGTATCAAAAGTCTAACACCGCTTGACATTTAGTTTAAGAATAACCAACAATATATAATGAAAACAAAGTGTAGAACTTTGCCTTCTGAAGGATGTTCGAATCCAGAATCCACAATTGCTCGAAGAAGCTCCGGCTTCAATAGGAAGTCTCTGAATCCTGAACTATGGATGCCAACATATCCCCTGAACCATATTATATAAAAGGTTAGAAAGAACAGATTATGGGAATTAAAACCAAAATAACATTAGATCATCTCAAAATATGAACTATAGATTAGCTAGACATGCAGCACATAATAGCAAATTTGTATCCAGCCATAAGAAAGAGATACGCACATAGAAGTGTTATCCTCCAAAAAAAACAACAACAACAAAGCCGTCTCTCCACTAAGAAATTAAGAAAAATGCAGCTTCCATTAAATCAATACAGTATCATGCTTGGCCCACACTAACCACAGTAATGCCCACAAGGTCAACTTTCTGGTCTAATTTCTTTTAATAGTACACACAATTATTAGATTACTACACTTGGGCTGCTACATCTCATGCTTATTCACAATGTAAAGCTTATTCAGTTGATTAAAGCATCGTAAAACACATAAGATAAACAAGCTCAAGAAACCCCAAGTAAAAAAACTAACAATTTTTTCTGAAGAATTTAATGAACCGAGGGAACCCACACTTTATATACTTTTTTTCTTCAGTTTCACAGTGGTCAATCAAACATGCAAACAATACCAATAATTAAAGAACAAAAAGACCGAAAAAAAAAAAAAAACCAAAGGTAACTAAAATTTAAATTAAAAAAATACATTCATTGAAGGATAATGCTACCCGGAGACCAAATTGTGTAAACCAAATGATATGGTTGTTGATGATTGAATTATAACTTCAGTGCCGATTAACGTGCTTATTTTATTTTCTATTGGTGACACATCATTTGGTTTGCTAATTTGGTTTCCCTAACATTATACCAAAGAAAATTAAAATAATACAACTTCTATCTACACATATATAAAGCGAGGAACCCAATTGATTGGTGATATTTCCAGGTGAATTTTATACTAAAATTTAGTAAAAACAAAATTACAAAAATAAAAAAATAAAAAATCAACGGAAGAACTAACTTTTTGACGGTATCGCCAGAGGGCTTGGCGGAAACGGAGTTGGGGGCGTTCTGGTCCTCCTCTTCGTAGTCGACGAGCTCCTCTTCGTACCCATCGTTGTCTCTGACATCACCCATTCTATACACACACATCACAAAATTAGACTTTGAACGAACACGCTTCACCAACAATTGCAAAATCAGAAACTCCAAGAACAAACTCAACAGCTCCTATAGGGTTTTCGAATTGCTTACCTTTGAGCTTCCACTCAGCAGGAGAGGGAGAGGGAGAGGGGGAGAGAGAGAGGGAGAGTGATAAATGCGATTGCCGAAGCCTCTGAAAATTTTGAAAAAAAAAATAGAAGAAATTGAAAATGGCTTGGGGGAAGAATGAGGAAATGGGGGGAAAACCCTGGATCTAGGGTTTTGGGTTCGAAGGGAGGGGAAAAGATATAGGAGTGTGGGGGGATAGGGAGTGGATGAAAAAACCCTCTCGGTTGGAAGCTAAGGTCTAAAATATCATGATATCGGAAATATCGGTAGTTCAAAAATACGGAAATTTCGATGGAAATATCGGGATATTATCGATATCGATAAAAATTGAATAAAAACCACGGAAATTGTAAGAAAAACTTGGAAATTTTTATTGAAACTTTGCAGGATGTTAATTTAGTCAATTATCTATTAGTTTATCACAAAAAATTGGAAGGAAATGCATTGCATGATAGATTTAACTGATTTAAGTTGATTATATAGCGAGCTGGCAAACATTGTGAGTGTAGAAAATATGTAGTAATTAATGAAAGAAGTTTAAACACACCATAATCATTTATATATAATGAATTAGTACAATATTTTACACTTTATACATTGCAGGTTAAATACATGAGTGACTTAGCAAGGTCTAAAATATCGATGATATCGGAAATATCGGTAGTCCAAAAAAATATCGGTAGTCCAAAAACACGGAAATTTCGATGGAAATATCGGGATATTATGGATATTTTAGACCATGGTTGGAAGTAATGGTCAATTGCGATAGAAAAAAACAAAAAGAGAAGGGAAATTCTGGATTTTTTTTTTTTTTTTTTGGAAAATACTTTCCGATGAAATGAGACAATTTTATTCCAAACAGAGGTTCACAGACAACAAACACACAGATTGGCCTCCCAACAAACCCACCAAAGCTCAAAAAAGAGCCCAACCCTACAAACAAAACAAAGGAAACTTCTTGATCCCAGCATCCACCGCTTTTAAAGTTTTCCGGATTAACCCAGAATAATTCCTTCAGCCAACGCCAAATCCAACCAAGCAGCTCCGCAGAACCCAGCCATGGAAGTTGTTCCGATCGACCCGATCTTAGCCAGAAAGTGGAAGAAGTCCGTGGGAACATCCCGAACGACGCTGCCATCGAAGGCAGACAGAGAGAAGGAGAAAGAGGTGGTGTGTTAAACACCCGAGCAGATGAGTCCACTGAAGCTCTACGCACCCTCTCAAAAGATCGCAACCATGTGCTTTGAAATGTGACTACAGATCGAGTTGAAAGTATGTGGGGAAGACAGGCGTTGGGTAGAGACATTTTGGGTAAATCAGGAAGAACTGGAAGGAAAATTAACCAAAAAATTAAGAAACATATAGCAAAACAAAAACCTTTCCTCCGATCTCCGCCACAGCGAGGGCCATTGGCAACGATATTAAACGATGAGGAAATCATTCACACACAGATGGTGGAAAAGACTCTCAAGAATAGAGAGTTCCGAAGGAACTCTTAGGGCTGGTTTGGTATTGCTGTGCTTTGAAAAAAAGCTGCTTCTGCTGTGCTTTGAGAAAAAGCTGCTTCTGCTGTGCTGTGAGAATAAGCTGCTTCTGCTGTGAAATAAAGTAGCTGAGTGTTTGGTAAACTTTTTTGTAAAAGTGCTTTTGAAAAAAAAAAACAGTATTATAGTGTTTGGTAAACTTTTATGTAAAACAGATGTGAAAAAAAACCGGTTTTTCAAAACTAGGTTTTGCAGCTTTGTGTTTTTAGCTTTTTTTCACCCAAAACTGTGAAAAAAAGCTGAAGCTGAATGTTTACCAAACACAAAAAAGCTCACAGCTTTTTTTTATACCCACTTTTTTCAGAATCACCTCAGTACCAAACCAGGCCTTACACGGAGAGAAAAAGCCAATTTTACCAAGCACATTTTCCACCTTTTAGAGAGAATAATTCAACTCATGTACATCATCTATGTTCAAGGTTTTAAAAGATGTTAAAAATTGGTCGAACGGTAGATTAGCATCTAACGCTAGAAAGGAACCTAGACGAAATTAAATAAATGTATGACATAATATATAAATGCACACATAATTATTGGAACACATAAATTAAACGATGATGTTAATTCTTTTTTGTTGATTCGTCGAGTTGTGTTTGAATTGGCACTTAGGACACGGTTGTTAGAGCAACTCCACCCCTAAGGGGTAGGCCGGCACAAAGCACAAAAAATGGCTCGGCACCCCCTAAAACTCCTTCAGCCCAGCCTAATAGGCTGGCACCTAGCCCAAGCCAGTCTCTACACTGGCCCTAAATGTGCTGAGCCAAGGGACGGACTATGTGACGTCACGATGGCGTCATCATGACGTCACAGGGCAGTTTAAATTTTTTTTGCGCCAAGCGCGTGGGAAACAAGCGCTAGTGGGCGTGCATTCCTGACAAAAAAAAGGTGACGGGGCCCACCGTTGCAGCGCACCAATTTGTAACCGTGCTCGTTATGGGCCTTTGGGTTTCCAACGGCTAATTTTCTGGACCGTTGGAATCCAACGGTCAAAAAAATTTGAAATTCGAAACCAACGGCTAGTGACGTGGCTCGTTTTGGGCTGTCTGATCCCAAGATCAACAGTCAACGATTTTCGTCCAAAAAAAAAACCAAACTGTCAGAATTATGACCGTTGGCCATGTGTCCACATCTAGGCTATTGGATTTGAATAAAAAAATTATTAAAAATACAAAAAAAAAATAAAAATTTATTATTTTTTCTATAAATACCTAACCATCATCTTCCACCTTATACCACATTTCAATTTTTTCAACACTTTCAACCAAAGCTTTCATATACTTTTTTGGTTGAAAATCTGATCGAAATCTTGGCTAAATTATTGTAAACAGATACTGACACGTGACGCGTCGGGATTGGTTGAAAATCTTATCGAAAATCTATCCATAAAATAGTACTTTCAAATAATGACAAGTGGCGTGACAAGATTGGTTAAAAATGCTATCCGAAATTAAAACTAAATTTATTTATTTATTTATTTATTATTTTATAAAAAAAATTAATAATATTTTAAATGGATGCCAATGCATTTTGTAGGGGTGGAGTGACACACCATGACCCGGAAAGTCCACTTGGACTCCGAATCGAGTTGTGCTGGCCGACACCTGGAGGGTGACGAAGCCATAAAGTGTAGTGTGGTGGAAAAAAATGAGAATAAATTTAAACTTAAAAGTGCCTAAACAAAAGAGTGCACGGGTGAGCGGGATTGCACCTATTTCACATGTGATGGTAGAGCATAAGAACATGACAGTAATTAGGGTGAGGGTTATACCACCAAAGATAACAATTTCCTAAGATTTGCCAGAACCCTCGTTTACTTGTAAGCACAGCCAAGGTTCTAAAAAACGCTAGGCACTAGTCAGGCGGCGGACTAGCGCCTAGCGCCTAGGCGGCTAGGCGGATTTAGGTAAATTTCTTGTATATCTTGTAAATAAGTGCATATTGATACATAAAAAAAATTATACTTGTATGAAATCCATGAATAAGATAATAAAAGAATGATAAAATACAAAAAAAAAAAGTATTTAACAAGTCCAAAATTTAAAAACACATTAAATATATATGGCATATAACTTAAGACATTTTAAATGATTATATCTAATTTTTAAAAAGTAAAAGTAAAAATCCCACATAGTGGGTTGGATGGTTCATAATAAAACTACTAGTGGGTTGGGTTGGGTTGGGTGGTTCCTTTATTTCAAGGTTCTAAAAAACGTTAGACGCTAGTCGGGCGGCGAGCTAGGGTGTCACATCCCGGCCCGGGGTGGACCACTTCCCGGGCCCGCTCCACTACCGTAGCACGATATTGTCCGCTTTGGGCCCACACTACGCCCTCACGGCTTTGTTTTTGGGAACTCACACGAGAACTTCCCAGTGGGTCACCCATCATGGGAGTGCTCTCGCGCGCTACTCGCTTAACTTCAGAGTTCCCATGGAACCCGAAGCCAGTGAGCTCCCAAAAAGGCCTCGCGCTAGGTAGGGATGGGAATATACATATAAGGATCACTCCCCTGGGCGATGTGGGATCTCACAATCCACCCCCCTTAGGGGCCCGACGTCCTCGTCGGCACACCACGGCCAGGGTTAGGCTCTGATACCAAATTGTCACATCCCGGCCCGGGGTGGACCACTTCCCGGGCCCGCTCCACTACCGTAGCACGATATTGTCCGCTTTGGGCCCACACTACGCCCTCACGGCTTTGTTTTTGGGAACTCACACGAGAACTTCCCAGTGGGTCACCCATCATGGGAGTGCTCTCGCGCGCTACTCGCTTAACTTCAGAGTTCCCATGGAACCCGAAGCCAGTGAGCTCCCAAAAGGCCTCGCGCTAGGTAGGGATGGGAATATACATATAAGGATCACTCCCCTGGGCGATGTGGGATCTCACATAGGGCCTAGCGCCTAGGCGGCTAGGCGGATTTATTTTTTTTAAATAGATTTATTATATAATGTATGAATAAGTACATGTTTACAACAAAAAAAAACATACTTGTATAGAGAATTTGAGAAAGATAAAATGAAAAATAAAAGAATACATAAATAAATATTTATTATAAATACGAGTATTATGTAAAATTTTAAAATTTTTCTAAGATCTTAAATTTTAAATTATTATTGGGCCTCACAAGACTTTTAATAAATGAAACCCTAACCATAAACCAATAGCTGTCACCCACCACCTCCCTTGACTCTCAAACGGCTAAATCTTCTAGATAATTGGGCCAAAGAAAAAAAAGAAATAGTTAATTAATAAGTTTTTTAATATTTTTGCCTTTATCAGGCATGGGGGAATGGGATTCACCCGCTACTCCTTAATCCTTGTCCATCTAATAGCTTCCCTCTGCAGATTGCGAAGTCTCTCTCCTCTCACTCTCTGCAATTTCCTGTCATCCTCTTCTCTTATTCTATCTTTGCATAAAGCACCTCAACTCCCATCCTCCTTCGGGGTTTGTGCAGAACCCACCTTCAGAACCACCTTCTGCGAACCCATCTTCACTTAGCAAAGCATAACGATAAGTTCGAGGCTGTTGGAAATTGCAGATGCTAGTTGCAGATGGTGAATCGGTTGTAGATGGTGACGAATAAGAAATTGCAGAACCCGCCTAGACTACCGTCTAGGGCCGCCCAGACCGCCTGGAGCGCCTAGCGAGCGCCTAGGCGGCCGCTTAATCCTCTCCGTTTTTTGTAAACGTCCTGGCCAGAATCGGAGCGGGGCTCATCCGCCGAGCGCCTAGGCGGCCGCCCAGAACGATTTTTAGAACACTGAGCACAGCTAGTAAACCTGGAGAGACGAAAAACAAAGTTGAGTGGGTCAGCAAAAGAATGCTTATAAGAAAACCTTTATTTTCGAATATACGATTCCCTCGCCGTAAAACAAGTATAGTTTCTGTAAAACATACTACGTAAATATGTAATAAAAATACAACAGCAATATAACCAGAAATATGCCAAGTCATGATATATCAAATGACACATTAATAATCATGTGATAATCAAGTATAATCAATTGCTCATCAATCTATGCTAGCACACAAGTCGGAATTGCTTAATGCAATTCTACCCGACAAGACTGGGTGTAATCAATACACTCTAGTACTACGATCACGTGAAGACTGGTGCAGAAGCACGGTCAGATACAAGTTGGATTGCCTAATGAAATCATGAATAGGATTCCTTATGCTTCCGGCATAGGAAGTCTTATGTATGCCATGATATGCACAAGGCCTGATATCGCATATGCTGTGAGCATTACTAGTCGATATCAATCTAACCCAGGATCAGAACACTGGGCAGCTGTCAAGACGGTCCTTAAGTACTTAAGAAGAACTAAGGACATGTTCCTCGTTTATGGAGGAGCAGCAGAGTTGCGAGTGGAAGGCTATACAGACGCAGATTTCCAATCTGACGTCGATGATAGAAGTTCCAACTCCGGATATGTATTCACTCTGAATGGTGGGGCTGTTAGCTGGAAAAGCAAGAAACAAAGTGTAATTGCTGATTCCACGACAGAGGCCGAATATGTCGCTGCAGCTGAAGCCGGCAAAGAAGCGTTCTGGATGAAGAAGTTCATTACTGAACTTGGAGTGGTTCCAACCATTACATCACCAGTAACTTTGTACTGTGATAATAGTGGGGCGATAGCTTAAGCCAAGGAACCAAGGGCACATCAAAAGAACAAGCATTTTGACAGACGCTTTAATATCATTAGATGATATGCTGCCGAGGGGAAAGTCAACATCCTCAAAGTTGCCTCAGCCGATAACGTAGCAGATCCACTGACAAAGCCAATGTCTCAAGACCAGCTTAACCGTCATATGGAAAAGATGGGTATTAGATACATGGGAAGATGGCTTTGAGTGCAAGTGGGAGATTGTTGGAAGTATGCCCACAAAGCCACTCATTTGATGTAATAGCTTTTGGAATACTTATTGTATTAAACTTTTATATGTTTAATAAAGGGCAAAGCTTATTGTTAATCACTATTTATTGTATCATGTGTTTAAGCAATAAGGGAATCCAAGGAATGTATTTGATCTAAGAGATAAGTAATTTAAGTAAGTTAAATTAACGAGACCTTTCTCTTATGTTCATTCCTAAAACGTTCCTAGCCATAGGATTGCCAATTGGGCATTGACAGTCCGTTAAGGTTAGTATGTGTTATGTCTACTCAAGCGTGAGTATGACTAGTCTCAAGTCATTTGGTGTTAGACACTAAGACAAACACATAGGTGCTCGAAAGGTAATCGAGTACACTGAACAACGATCAAACGAGAGTTCGAACATACATGTCATGTAAGAACTCGTTAGTTACAATATGCAAAGTAGTCCTTTGACCTGAGGCATCATTGATGTCTAATGGTTAGGTCCTTGATCTTTGATCATGTCAAAGGCATTCCATTGTGAGTGTCCACGGCATTGTTGGGGTCAAGCTATCTAATCATGTAGACATGTGAATGCACAACAAGGGATCTCTAACCTTCCATGGTGGAAGGAGAATACTCTAAGATATGATTCGAGAGTCTTTGGCCAAAGCATATGAATATGACTTAGGAAGTTTGTTCCAAATCATATTCAAATTGAATCATATAGAAAAGTATCACATTGGATAGTAGACATGAAACAAACTATCACTCAAACAATGTGATAAAGAGTATTGTATTAGAGAAGGACCGTATTGCATTGTAGTTGTAACTGGATAGGTTCTCCAACCACTTCTACTTAGCTTGGGTAACCATGAAATGCTGCTAGGTGTCACTCATGGTTTGTGGAAGCCCTGAAGATTAGCAAACACTAATCAAAAGGGAGAATTGAAATGTTGTTTCAATTCACAATCGATCGTTAAGAGTAACAATCGCCCATTGCCTCGCTAATTGGAACCTAATGGATCGTACACCGAGTAAGGATGAAAGTGAAGAAATAAAATGAGATGGATATGCAATTAAAAGGTTTAATTGAATTATGGTCAAGATTAATTAATTAGTTAATTAATTATACGAAATGTTCGTATTGGGCTTTTAAGTTGGTTTTGGGTTTCAAGGCCCAAAAGTGTTTTGGTCCACAAGGTCCATTATGTTTAAGTTGTATGACAACTAAAACAAAATGGGCAATTAGCCCAATACCAAAAGGGGGCCGGCCATAAGGGTGAGGGGTAGTAGGTTATGCTTTATTGCAAGTTTGCCACTCACCTAAGAATGAAGTATAAAAGCAACTTTATAGCTTTATTTTCATTAAGGCTTTTCTAAGAGAAAAAGAAGAGAAACATTGTCTCCAATTTTCTCCATAGAGGCCAGCCAACTTAGGGGGTTTTACTAGCATCAAAAATCTCTCTAAGTCATCCATTTCATCTTCACACTACATCTTTGGTGTGGAGACTTAGAGGTACTAAATCTTTGGTACTTTTGGAGATCCTTTCCTCACATCCTCAAGGAGCAAAGGAGCATACAAATCACAAGGTAGATCCAAGGAGTTAGGAGGTGACTTGAAGGCCCTCCACTTGGGTGAATCCCTTGTGTAATCGAGGATGAGCTTCAAGGGTAAAGAATCTCTAAATCCTTTCTTCTCTTTAAGTTTGTTAAAGAGTCTATTGGTTCACCATATGCTAGGCTTTGAAAGTCATGGGTTTTATGAATTGTTTTTGAATGCATGCCTACTTTAAAGTGTTATTAGTTTGCATATGTATTCAAATGTTCTTACTTGTTCTTAGCTAGGACAATATTTTTCCTTCACAATCATAGTAAAAAGATTAAATCCTTATTTTAATTCTAATTACAAATTAATAAGTATGTTATTATGTGATAGCCCGTCCCGAAGATTTTTATATTTTTGTCCTCGATGTTGTGAATTGACGAAATTACCCTTGAGCGTTGGTTTGTGTTTGCATTTTTTGGGCTAAGGTTAAAGACCCAAATTATTTATTTTGGACCAATTATTCTAGTTCCCATTTGTTGGGAACCAATTAGAGTTAGATGTTAGAATGTTAGGGTGGATTGGGTTATTAGTTCTAGCCCAATTAGGAACTAGTTTTGTTTAGGTGTGCCCAATCAGCACACGAGTAGACTTACACACACGCAGAAACTAGCCTTCTTCTCTCTCCTCTCTCTCTCTCTCTCTCTCTCTCTCTCTCCGTACAATTGTACGGACAATACCGTTGACCTTCAGAACTCGGTGGATCGAAGGTTCTAAGACCACCATTGAGTTCCTTGCAAACCCCTGAACACAACCATACCCTTGGTTGGACGTGAAGCCTTCGAAAACCCAAGAACCAAAAACCCCCCGAAGTGGTGCACTGTTCATTCATTATTAAACGTGGAGGTTTCATCGAGTTTTAAGGTCATAGGAAGCCTTGAAACATCTTCACGAAGCTCGGGGAGTAATTTTGGAGTGTTTTGGACGTCGGGAAGCTCGGGTTCGACGAGTTGCAGAGGTGGCCGGAGTTTCGTGGTTTTTCCAGCGAGATCATGTGAGTTTTAGGACCTAATTCAGGTATGGTTTTATTCTACTGGTTGAGAGCTTTCATTTGGTACAAATTTCGTGGTTTTTGGTGAAGAAATGAAGAAGATATTAGGTTTAGAACGTTTTCCAGAAACCAGTGAACAGTCGCCGGCGTCCGGCGACTCGTTGGAGAAGAAGAGGAATATTCCGTCAACTTTGACGGAATATTATAACGGTGTCAGTTAGTTTAAATGAAATATTTTGTATTTTAACGAAATATTCCTAACGGCATCAACTGCTACCGTTAGCGTGCCAGACACGTGCCCGCGCGTGGGCGGCGCGTATGGCCGTACCTTGGCCGACGCGTGGCGGCGCGTAAGGGTTCCAAATTTTTTTCTAAAAATATGGAGTTGTTCGTGGGGTTGAGTAGGTCACGTTGGTATGTTCAAACACCCCAATTGAGTAATGTATGAGAAGTTATTACCTATTGTTGGTTATGTGCTTATAAATAATGTTTATATAGTTGTTTCGCATATAGGCGAGACCTACGAGGAGGACGAGCGTAGTCAGGCAAGGCTCGGGGGTTACGACCCTTCCACATACCAGTGAGTGGGCAATTGTTTTTATATATGTATATACCAGAAAACATATTTAAATAGTTTATTCATTAAATTGTCATGATGCATTATTATTGTGTTAGAAGGTGTATTTCATATTCAATTATGTTATTGTCGGTGCTGTGGACGCTCAGGTAAGTTTCAGGTAAGGTTTCTAATAGCTCTCTTTTTGCTCTGCACGTTTCCTTTTACTAAAATTTGTAAATATAAGAAATATGGAGAGTTACTCACTTAAGCAACATGTGTTACTCGAAATCCTATCCGAAAAATTATTAAGATTATATAAAGATAAGAAATTTGGAGAGTTACTCACTTTAGCGACACGTGTCATTCGAAATCCTATCCAAAAATTATTGAGATTATATAAAAGATAAGAAATCCGGAGGCTTATTCATTTAGAGACAAGTGGCACTCAAAATATATCGCAAAACTTATTTTAATATGGTAGTTTAATTCAATTAACCATATTAATTCAAGGGTCAACTGCCAATTTAGTCCTTAAATTATCACCTTAGTGAAAATTAGGTCCCTAAACTATTTTTTTCAGAAAAATTGGTCCCTAAATTATAAAAATCTGCCAATTACATCCCTAATGTTATATTCGAAGCTACTATATTCAATTTTCCGTCAATTTAAGTCACGTTACTTGCACGTGATACACATTGGAGGGTAGATTGATAGTTTTTCATAAAGAAATAGTGCATGGAGTTAACTTTGGAGGATAAATTGGTAGTTTTTCATAAAGAAATAGTGTAAGCTAACTTTTGAGGGTAAATTAGTCATAAATTTGTAACCTATATGAAATGTTAAGGGCTTATAGACAAGAGAATAGTGGTATTACACTCTAAAGTGTACCAAGTGACTTAAGTTGACGAAAAATTGGATAAAATAACTTTGAATATAATAGTAGAGATGAAATTAGCAATTTCTAATGAATTTAGGGACTTATTTTACCAAAAAATTAATTCAGGGACCTAATTTTCACTGAGGTGATAGTTCAGAGACTAAATCGACACTTCACCCTTAATTCAATTAAACTAATAATTATTAAGGGGGCAAAAAAGTAGCCCCCTTAGGTTGAAGATAGGTTTTTTTTCTTTCAAAGGGCTATGTTTTGGCCTATGGCCCTTTGGCCCCCTCGGTTGGAGATGGTATAAAATATGGTATGACATTGTTCATTAAAAAAAAATGATTTCTTGGAGGGCTGTAGGGCTAAACATCGTAATTTGGCCCTCTTTCGATTGAAGATGGCCTAATACCCATTTGGCTATGTTTTTGGCCTAGTGGGTTCCACTAAATTTGGCCTAGCCTTTAGATAGAGATGGATTTTATTTAAATCAGGCCATCTCCTTTAACCCTATCCATTGGAGCTTCATTGGAGATGGCCTTACGTGCGGACCAATTATGGGTTGTTGGATTTAATCTAAACGGCTGTCAACAAATCAATCAAATAGAGCTTATAGTGAAACCAATTCATAGATGGCCCGTCATTAAAACCCAATAGACGACCTGACAACAATTTTTTTTCAGCTAAAATTATGCATGTCCTCGACAATAGGTACATTTAGTAAACTTGTCATCTCCTTCAACCACAACTCTCCCACTAATTGTTTGGAAAAAAAAAATTCAGTCGACTTCCTCCTTGTTCGAAACTTAGTTGACATTGTCTAGTGTTTGTCGTCTCTGGTGCGGCGTTCGAAACGCACCTGACTTCCACACCGTGTATTTGAAACTTAGGCAAAATTCATTGGAAATTTGTCTAGTCGGTCCGATAGAAAGGACGTGGTGCTTGCTTCCTTCCAGCTGCATTCAAAGTCTTTGTTTCAACAATACTCGACATCATACTTCATCCCCAAACTCAAGTTGAAATTAATGGGTATTTGTGAAAATTTTGGGAATTTGGGTGCATTGTGGGAATTTTTGGGAATTCGGTTTCAATTGAATTAGGAAACAAATTATATGGAAACAAATTATACGGAAACAACATCATTTTTACTGTCATTCCGGATAGTTTAATAAACTACTTTAGCAGAAATCTAATTATGCTTCCTCAATCCAATTCCTCCTCAATTAAATTCCTCTCATTCTGAGTATGAATTAAAAATAGTCAATAAACAAACATTCCTTTACAGTTCAATTTCTTAAAAGCATTCGTATGTATTGAAGATTCTGAGTTCAACTCTTGCTCTCCTAAAGATAGTTAATATAAATAGTGGAAGAATAGATGTTTAGAATTTTTTGGATCTGAAGGAGATCGGAGTTTTATACCATATTGGTGTACTATTTAATATGACAACTGACATACAACAAATACTCAATGAAATAAATTTACTAATTCACGTGGCATGTACAAACTTCCCACATGAAATGATACATATAAAAAAAACTTATTTGTATATTAATATGGTGGTGCTATCCAACACTCATTTTTACCTCATACACGATTTGTTAGTTTCTGTCATTTTATCCTTATTAATTCATTCGATCTAACAACCAAAAATTAAGAGGGATGTGTAGGAAGTAAAAATGGGTGTGTGGATAACACCATACTATTAATATTCCCTCTTATTTGGTAAAAGAAATTCTTAATAAAAGGGAATGATCACTGCCTAAAAAAAAAAGTAATGTTAGGGGATCAAATGTTTACACCACATTGGGAAAAAGAGCACAGATCTCAGCAGCCTTTCCAGAAACAGGCTTTGTGGATTTCTCACAACTGCCCACGCGAGCAGTCTCATTTTTCTCAGCAGGCGAACTAGTCTCAGCAACAAGAGGAATAGGCATTGGCACCACTTTAGCAACAGAGTCCACCTTATTGCTCTTCATAGTAGTAAGCATCTCTGAAGGTGAACCAGACTTAGCTCCCAGGGGACATCTTGGCACATATTTCGACACTAGGGACACGACAAAACCTCTACACTAAGTAATCCTATCAGTAATTGTACTAGCTATATTCGGCATGTCAGGCGTCACCGGCTCAGATTTAGCAGCCTCATCTTTCTTTCCTTTTAAAGAAGTCAAGTCAATCACAAGTCTATCGACAGCAGGTGGACCCTCACGAGTAGCGGATGAAGCCTTCAGTTTTTTCTCAACCGTTATCTCTTAAGCAGGTGGGGAAAATCTCTTATTTCCACCTTCATTCACAGCAAACTCCACGATAATGTTCAAACGAGCTAATGCATCTGCCTTGATCTGCTTTATCTCATCTCTCGAGGTAGCCCACCTTTCTCCGGGCGAAGATGTCACATCCCGACCCGGGCTCCACCACACCTCAGGCTCGACTCCGCCATAGCACGATATTGTCCGCTTTGGGCCCCGACCACGCCCTCATGGTTTTGTTTCTGGGAACTCAAGCTAGCAGAACTTCCCAATGGGTCACCCATCCTGGGAATGCTCTGGCCCATTCTCGCTTAACTTTGGAGTTCCTACAGAACCCGAAACCAGTGAGCTCCCAAAAGACCTTGTGCTAAATGAGGTGGGCATGTACATATAAGGCATAGAAGATCCACTCCCCTGGGTGATGTGGGATCTAACAATCCACCCCTCTTAGGGGCCCGACGTCCTCGTCAGCACACTTCCGGCCAAGGATTGGCTCTTATACTAAATTGTTACATACCGATCCGGGCTCGACTCCGCCGTAGCACGATATTGTTCGCTTTGGGCCCCAACCATGCCCTCACGGTTTTGTTTTTGGGAACTCACGCTAGCAAAACTTCTTAGTGGGTCACCCATCCTGGGAATGCTCTTGCCCATTCTCGCTTAACTTCGGAGTTCCTACGGAACCCGAAGCCAATGAGCTCCCAAAAGGCCTCGTGCTAAAGAAGGTGGGCATGTACATATAAGGCATAGAGGATCCACTCCCCTGGGCAATGTGGGATCTAATAGAAGAGGACTAATCAACCAACGCTATTTATGGTACTTAGCGAGGATACCTAAAGCAACAAGCACCTTCTTCATATCTGGAGAAGTCTTGGAAGTTGAGTCGAATTTCGAATCTACATATGTAGAGGATGACAATCAAAAAATCATAGAGCAGCTCAGAAAAAGCACAAAGAAGCTTAGAGACTAAGCAGTCTACTTACAAGTGATAAAAATCATCAGAACGCACAGGGGAAAAACCAGACTCCCATTCTCCACTTATCTCCAAATGGCCCAGTCATGATCTCCCTTACTCGAATGATCGAAGAGCCTATGATGGGATCGTAGCTACCGAACTCCATCAATATGGCCTATGTCAAAGAAGTACCAGGATTCGTTGATGATTAGATCCAAATCAAAGAATTGGCTTAGATTGCCGAATCCCACCATCACACGGACAGTATTTAGGGAACATTGAGTGGGGGCACACTTCATGGAGTAAAGCACTTCTTAGAAGAAACGCGGCATGGGAAAAGTAAATCCCAACACGAAGTAGTAAGGGTGAAACTTGATGGCTCTTCGAGCTCTACTACATGGCTCACGACTGCTACCCTCCTTGACATGCTTCACACGCACCCCAGACTGAATAGCGTGCCTATATGCTTCAAGGAAATCTTTGAATGAGTCATTAGAGGTAATTTTGAAGTGAGCAGCCTTGAAGTAGCCTACTTTACTCAAAGACCCACCTTAGCGATATAAAGGCAACACACCATTGTCACTATTGTGGCTTGAAGAAGACGAAGAAATTCTTCAAAGATACAAGGAAGAATCATTAGACGACTACAAAACCAAAAAAAAAAAAAAGGGCAGTGCACCAGGCCCCACTACCCAAGGACCAAGCCACGGCCCAAGACCGCATGAGCCCAACAGTCGCACCAGGCCCCATGGCCTGGTCCATCTCTTTCTCGACCCGCAGGCATCACGACCCAACCCAATTGGAGGAAGGGTTGGCGTCCCTGTGCCTCCCTTTCTCACTTCTAGCATGGGCCGAGCCCAACCTTCCGCAAGCCAGCCTAGGCACAGCGGCCCAGCCCATCTCCCCAGCGTTCCATCAGCTCAGCCCAAGCCGAGCCGCACCTAGCCCAGCCAGTCGTCACCACACCAAGCCATCCACGGCAGCAGCCATGTCGTGGCTTTCTAACCACACACATCCTCGACCCCCGTCGAGCCAAATATCAAGCCCCGAAGCTCCAAAATATTACGAAGATGAGAAAAAATTAATTTTTTCTTACCTTGGTGTGGTGTGGAGATGAAGAGAGCAACGAAAGATGGTCATTTGCACGAGCAAGTTTAGAAGATTTCTAGGGGAGGGGGAACAAATATCCTCTAACTTTCTCTCTCTTGTAGGGTAGAATAAATTGCTATCTCAAGTTGATTTAATCATCTACTTAAGGTAGACTTAAATAGACTTTGGAAGTGATTTATTTCCTTTCCTAGAAGGATCTAATTTCCAATTAATGTGGGAATCTACATCAAAATAGGAAACAATCTTGTGTTTCCTAAAGCGGGGGAAAATATCTACACATGCTGCCTTTTCCTGCGAGCAGCCCAACAGGTATACGGGCATTTGTGGAGCCAAAAATAATCAAGAAAATTATGGAGGTGACACGTGGACTTTTGGGTTAAAAGGATAAAATTACCCTCGAGGCACACCGGGATTCCCACACGCATGCAACGGACAATAACGGCTCAATCAAGGAAGAGTCAAAAGTGATCAAAATGGTATTTATTCAAATCCCTCTCATCACTCTTCATCAAATCCTTATTCAAAAGGCAACTCCCAATTTTCCTATGTAATTTAGGATTAATTGCCATGTTAATTGCAAGTTGCAAGATATTATTTTACATAACATCTTGCAATTATTTACACAATTTCACCATATATGGCCAGCCACTCCTCTATAAATAGCCCTATTCTCCCACTAAAAAGCTAAGTCATTTGCTACCCACAAACTCCTAAACACATTTTTTTTTTTTCAGAATTCTAACTTTGGATAAGAGATTCTTCGGCCAAAGCTCCCCCATTCATCGTGGGCGCGTGAGGCTTTTGGCCTTAATCTTAGGTGTTATTATTTTGCAAGTGTATTTTTGTCAAAGGAGAAGACGGCGAAAATTTGCATCCACAATGTAGACTCAGACATACCATATGTATCATTCATCGCATCAGCTGGGGAGGCATAGGCCAACATTCAGAGTGCAATAATAACCTTTTTGTAAGGTGAAAAACCAGGGCGGCCTGCTCTATCCATCTTCGGTCGAAAGTATGGATTGACAAGTTGGACATCATGAAGCAAATGCTCGAATACATAACGCATCATCTAGACATGACGTCTTAAATCCTCTTATATGTACACCGAGTTGGAGTTGAAGTAGTTGTTCATCAGAGTCTCATGTGCGATCTCTCTTTTTCGTGGTTTATAAGAGCGACCAACAATAGAGCCACCTCATTGAGGTTGTTCTTCAGTTTCCTCACACGCCATGACTGCAACCATTGCTGTCATATATGTTGTGTTGCGTCGTGCATCATCTTCTTCATCAGACTCCTCATATTCTCGTCTTATCTTCGTCCATTTATCTTCCAATTCGGAATTGGATGAGGACCCCCAGTCGGAATGTGAAGAGGATCCAAAGTTGGAATTCATTACAAACTTGAATTAAAAGAGATATTGGGGAGGGCAAAGATGAAGGTGTGTGAATTCTACCCTAATATCCAGCCAATTTACTAACATTGGAAGCTGAAGATAAGAAGTGCCAAGTAGATAAGAATCCTATCTAAATTTTGCACGACCAATTACATATCGACATGTGGCACTCGAAATTATATTCGAAAAATTATTAAGATTACATAAAGATAAGAAATATGGAGATTTACTCACTTAAGCAACACGTGTCACTCAAAATCCTACCTGAAAAATTATTAAGATTATATAAAAATAAGAAATTTGGGGAGTTACTCACTTTAGCGACACGTGTCACTTGAAATCCTATCCCAAAATTATTGAGATTATTATATAAAAGATAAGAAATTTAGAGGCTTATTCATTTAGAGACCAGTGGCACTCAAAATATATCCAAAAACTTATTTTAATATGGTAGTTTAATTCAATTAACCATATTAATTCAATTAAAATAATAATTATTGAGGGGGCTAAAAAGTAGCCCCTTCGGTTGGAGATAGGATTTTTGTCAAAAGACTATGTTTTGGCCTATGGCCCTTTGTGTTGGAGATATGCCCTGAAAGTCAATCTTTGGAAGAAACCTTTCAGGACAATGTCTGTATGTATAGATAACTCTAATACAACAAAAGGCAAAGTCACTCATTAGGACTATCTCAATAATCGATATACGTCCAAAATAGTGAATCCATGGACAATGGATCGATGGAAGAAGTAATCTAATGATGTTAGGCTACAGAGACCTTCTTCACATAACCATAATGTCCAAAAGGTTCCTGGTCATAGGATTGTCAGAGGGACACTGACAATACATAGACCAGTACATACTATGTCCCCTTCAAATGGAAGGATGGAAAGTCTCATGCCATTCGTGTAGTGACACTAAGACAAGTATGTAGGTGCTCATTAAGGGAATGAGTTCACTGAACACAATCAAACTAGAGTACTTGCATGGAGGTCTACTCACATGTCAATCAAGTAACTCTACTGGTTGGAATAATGTAAGTAATCATTTAACCTGAGACATCATAGTTGTCTTGGCATATGTTGCTGATCATTTGATAATGAGACATGACCACATCTCATCTTGGATGTGTTCTATGCATTGTAGGGGTCAGTGATTTATTCTCATAGGCATGTGAATGATCAACAAGGGATCTCTAATCCTCGTTATGAGATGATGAATACTCTTGGATATGATTCGGGAATCTTCGGCCGAAGTATTGAGCATAATGATGGAAAGCGTTCCTATACAACTCAATAGAATCATATAACTTGATATAATCACATTAGGGGTTTGACATTAAGTATCCATACCCTAGTAATGTGATTGTGAGTATTGTATTAGAGAAGGATCGTATTACATTGTAATTCCAACTGAATAGGTTCTTCGAATAAATTCTACATTAGCTTCGGTAGCCATGATATATGATTAGATGTCACTCATGGCTTGTGGGTTCTTCTAGATGATTAAATAAGTAATCATCAAAGAAGAAGGAGAATTAAAAGTAAGTTTTAATTCACTAAGTGATTGGATTAATACTAATCAATTGGATTGGTACCAATCACCTCACTGTCATGCTAATTAGAATCTAAAATGATTGTACACCGATACACTCTTGTGGTGAGACAACTAAAGGATGATGGAATTAATTAATTGGATTAATTAAGTGTTATGATTAATTAGAAAGTCTAAAGAAATCATAGAAGCGATGAAAGATCGTTTAGGACTTAAAGAAAAAGTTCGGGTTCATTCGGGCCCATTGGGTCCTTTTATTCAAGCATAGAATAACTTGAGATGATAAAAGCCCAAAGTCCAAACCCACACTAAGGGGTCGGTCATTGCTAAAGAAAGATGAGAGAGAAGGAGTCAATTTGTTGACTCACTTCTTTGACATTTATAAAGGAAGTTTAATGAAAAAGTTTCATTAGGATTTTTTGTGTGTTCTTTTCAACAAGAGAAAATACAAGTCTCTCTTACTCTTCACACAAATAGCCGGCCACCAAAAGGGAGAAATAGCTAATCATCTTTTCTCCTTTTGGTTATTCCAACATCCATCTCACTACACTAGTGGGTGTGGATCTTTAGAGGTCTTCTACCTTGGAGACTAGAGGAGAATCAAAGGAGTTCCAAATCTATCAAGGTGGAGGAAGCAAGGAGGAAGGCTACTCAAGGAGTCCCAAGAATAAAGAGCTTGGAGGTGGTCCATCCTTGGTCTAAAGTCTAGATCAAGAGGTATAAAACTTAACCTTCACTTTGTTCTTCAATATTTTGTTTGATGCATCATATATGATTCTATGCTTCTTGAAGGGGATTTGCATGACTATAGCTTTGATAATATGTGATAATATGCTTCCGTTGCTTATGTTTAAATCAGGCCATCTTCTAGCCCTTTAGTCCTATTCATTAGAGCTTCATTGGAGATGGCCTTACGTGCAGACCAAATATGGGTTGTTGGATTTAATCTCAACGGCTGTAAACAAATCAATCAAAGAGAGCTTACAGTGAAACCAATTCATAGATGGCCCGTCATTAAAACCCAATAGACGACTTGACAAGAATTTTTTTTTTCAGCTAAAATTATGCATGTCCTCGACAATAGGTACATTTAGTAAACTTGTCATCTCCTTCACCCACAACTCTCCCACTAATTGTTTGGAAAAAAAAATTTAGTCGACTTCCTCCCTGTTCGAAACTTAGTCGACATTGTCTAGTGTTTGTCGTCTCTGGCGAGGCGTTCGAAACTCACCTGACTTCCACACCGCGTGTTTGAAACTTAGGCAAACTTCATTGGAAATTTGTCTAGTGGGTCTAATAGAAAGAATGTGGTGCTTGCTTCCGTCCAGTTGCATTTAGAGTCCTTGTTTCAACAATACTCGACGTCATACTTCATCCCCAAAGTCAAGTTGAAATTTGGTGAGTTTGGAAATTTGGAACCCCATAAATAAATTTTGTCATTTCTGTTAAATTTGATTAATTAATTTAGTGTTTACGGTTAATAATGCATGTTCATTGATAAAATTAGTTGAAATTAATGGATATTTGTGAAAAATTTGGGTGCGTTGTGGGAAATTTTGGGAATTCGGTTTCAATTGAATTATGAAACAAATTATATGGAAACAACATCATTTTTACTCTCATTCCGGATAGTTTAATAAACTACTCTAACATAAATCTAGTTATGCTTCCTCCTCAATCCAATTCCTCCTCAATTAAATTCCTCTCATTCTGAGTTTGAATTAAAAAATTGTCAATAAACATTCCTTCATAGGAAAAAAAATAAGTGTGGAATGAAAGCATTATGATTAAAAATTTCAACATAATGCTTGAATTAGTGGCAAAAAGTTTAATAAATAAGAAAAGTAAAACTTTCTTGGCAGAGGGTTAAGAAGGTTACTGTTCAATTTCTTAAAAGCATTCGTATGTATTGAAGATTCTGAGTTCGATTCTTGCTCTCCTAAAGAAAGTTAATATAAACAGTGGAAGAATAGATGTTCAGAATTTTTCGGATCTGAAGGAGATCAAATTTTTATACCATATTGGTGTACTATTTAATATGACAAGTACATACAACAAATACTCAATGAAATAAATTTACTAATTCACGTGGCATGTACAAACTTCCCACATGAAATGCTACATAAAATAAAATAAAATAAAAAATTATTTGTATATTGATAGGGTGGTGCTATCCAACACTCATTTTTACTTCATACACGATTTGTTAGTTTCTTTCATTTGATCTTTATCAATTCATTTGATCCAACAACCGAAAATTAAAAAGGGTGTGTAGGAAGTAAAAAGGTGTGTGTGGATATGTTAGATCACACATCGCCCAGGGGAGTGGATCCTCTATGCCTTATATGTACATGCCCACCTTCATATAGCACGAGGCCTTTTGGGAGCTCACTGGTTTCGGATTCCATCGGAACTCCGAAGTTAAGCGAGTTCGCGCAAGAGCAATCCCATGATGGGTGACCCACTGGGAAGTTCTCGTGTGAGTTCCCAGAAACAAAACCGTGAGGGCGTGGTCGGGGTCCAAAGCGGACAATATCGTGCTACGGCGGAATCGAGCTCGGGATGTGGTGGGGGCCCGGGCCAGGATGTGCCAATTTGGTATCAGAGCCAATCCCTGGCCGGAAGTGTGCCGACGAGGACGTCGGGCCCCTATGGGGGGTGGATTGTTAGATCCCACATCGCCCAGGAGAGTGGATCCTCTATGCCTTATATGTACATGCGTCTATATAGCACGAGGCCTTTTGGGAGCTCACTGGTTTCGGATTCCATCGGAACTCCGAAGTTAAGCGAGTTCGCGCAAGAGCAATCCCATGATGGGTGACCCACTAAGAAGTTCTCGTGTGAGTTCCCAGAAACAAAACCATGAGGGCGTGGCAGGGGCCAAAAGCGGACATATCGTGTTATGGCGGAGTCGATCCTGAGATGTGGTGGGAGCCCGGGCCGGGATGTGACAGGATAGCACTATTCTATTAATATTCCCTCTTATTTGTTACAAAAGTTCTTAATAAAAGGGAATGATCACTACCTTAAAAAAAAAAAGTAATGCTAGGGGGATGAAATGTTTACACCACATTGGGAAACCATCTTATATGGAAAGTGATGCATATAATCAACACTCAATGAGCTAAATTTATTAATTGACGTGGCAAATATATTTTACAAGTGCTCTGAAAAAATTGTCCTCCAACTTTACTCCGTACTTTAAAAAGTCATAATGACTATGTGTCAATAATTAGCCATTTAGAATACTTATTTATTTAAAATAATATTAAAACAAGTAGCATCAATTATAGAGAGCTACTAGGACCTCCTTTATCCTCCCTATACTTAAGAGCTCCCATATGAATTTGTATCTTAGAAAGTGGATAGGAGCATGTTGGACTTGATTTGTTTTACACTCCCTATATTCTAATTAGGAGCTAATTTAGGGGCCCATTGAAGATGCTCTCAATTAAAGTATCAAAATAGGATGATGGACTGGGGGTGTGCATAAAAACCGCCAAACCGCATCGAACCGTATAAAAAAAAACCCGAAAAGAACCATGTTGACCGGAAAAGTCAACTTTGAGTCAAAAACCGAACCGGACCATTTCAAACCGGTTCCGGTTCCGGTTTCAAATGAACAAGAACCGGCCGAACCGAACCAAACCGTTTTATTAATAATAAATAAATAAATTATATATATACACATGTGTCATGGTATAATAGGTTGAAAAATTAGTTTCACCAACTTGCAAAGCAGTGGATTCCATCCCAAATAGGGCTCACACCCCTCACCCTCACCCTCACCCTCACTCACGGCCTCACCCCCCATTTCACACTTTTAGATTTCCATTCCTTCTTCACTTAGCCAAGTCGCTGCCCACCTCACTCACGGCCTCTCGTCCAAAAATTTCCTTCTCCCTGGTATGGCCATTATAAATGTACTAATATTTGTTTGAACTGAATCATCAAACACAGTCCACCTTATTTTTGCTTTCTTAATGCTGATTTACATAGTTGCAATTTAGTTTTGGATTTGGCATGATGCATCCACTGAATTTACGAGATCTTATTTAGTAATTGCTATTGTAGATTCCTAAAATGTTGTTGGCATTTTGAAGATTAGTTTTAGTAGTGTCTGCTGTTCAGCTTTTACTTGATACCAGTTAACTATCTTGTTCCTTGCCAGGTTCAGCTTTTGGATTAAGAACTTCCCAGAAACCTCTGTTCGAGATGAGGTAATGATTAGTTTGATGTATCAATGGAATTTCTTCTTAGCTTTTCTTTAATGAAGTACTAATAAGTTTTCCTCTTTCTTTGGTTTTGTGTTTATCTCCCTCTCTTCACAGCCGACCAATGGAGGAAGATGTAAGTTATACTGCTTTTGAGCTTATCTAGTGCATCTTTGTTATGTCTCTCTTTCGTATTTTCTCTATCTTTTCTCATATGTGATATTGGGAATATGGTTGAGTTCTACTGGTTTTCCATTCTCTCCTCACCCCAAAACCCTAGAAGAAAAATAAACAAGAGATGGCATGTGTTTGACATTTATCTGATATTGCCATCCTGATTCTAAGATTGTTATGTCTTTGTAATTTTATAGCAATCTTTGGTTTCTCTGTCACAGTTACATTGAGAGGAACAGACTTCAATTGCTTGGCATCACTTGATTGCTGATCGCCTCGTAAGCTTTCATACCTATAACAGAGTTATAACTGCATTACTTGATTGCAACTTTCGATTTGGACTTATTGTAGAAACACAGTTGCAGAGGCACGATAAAGAATAAAACCAATAACAAAAGTCTAGAATACTTGGAGTAGACATGGAACTGGAAAATAGAAAGGTGGCAGGGGTCATGTATCAGCATTTCTGGTCAATCAACTAGAAGAAAGCCTTTAGGTTGCACTTTCAATTAGATGTGTGATTTATTCAATCATTTACAGACTCAACACCCCAGTACACGTGGCATAACCACTTGCATTTGTTTACGGACATTTAATATACTTAGTACTTGAGTCTCTTGAGTCCATCGAATGAGTTTTGGGTGAAAACACCTGCCATTAATCAAGGCAGGTCATATGCCAGAGTAAAGACTAGAGCCAGAGTCTGTATTGCTTTGTGTTTTTATGCATATTTCTTTTAATTCTCCTTTTGTTAACTTGGTGCCACTGACCAAAGACATTTGCATTAAAAAGAATATGTGTTGTATGCAACTTTATTATTCAGTTTTAGAAGATGTATTTGAATGCATGTTGATTTGGTATTCAAATAATTTAGTATTCGGAACCGTAAACCGGCAAGAACCGAATCGGAACCGGTGTAGATCGAACCGTAAGGTTCTAGTAATAAATTTAAACGGAACCGCACCGAACCGAACCGTTGATATTATCCGGTTCCGATTTTGGACCTAGATCAAAGTACCTTTACAAAAAGTATTTTTTTCTTAGCCGTAAGGTCATGTGTTTGAATTCTCTTCTCAATATAGCGATAAAAAAGGAACTACACACATACATTGATTAATACACTACTCATGATATACAAAATTAGAAAGCACAATTTTTCTTACTAGAGATGCTTCATATAACTGTGACAGTCCGTCCCTGATTTTAAGAGTTTTTAAATTTGTTATAAAGGATTTTACAAAAATGCCCTTTGAGGCACGTGCGTTGTTCGAGGTTAATTGATGTGTCGTGCCATCTAAGATTTGTTTTCATGGCATAACCTCGTAGTACTCGTCGCTACGGACGCGTGGGCGCATACGGTTTGTGATTTGGAGTTATAACGAATAAGTTATTAAAGTTTGAAGTTTGGGCATTTTATGAATTTTATTATAAAAATCTGGTGTGCCATTTGGATGGCCCAGATTAAAGGAAATCTGAAATGGATGGCTCAGATGTAAGGGAAAGAAAATAAAAATAAAAAGATGAAGGAAGGTTTTGTGTGTGTGACTGGTGGAGAAAAGAAGAAAGAGGATTGGGCAAAACTGCCCAACCAGAAGGAAGAAGAAGACAGCTCCGGGAGAGCTTCGGGAGAGAAGATGGGCGAATGGGGAGAAGAGAGGGAAGTTTCTGGCCAATCAGAGAAGGGGAAAGGAGGAAAGGAGAGAGGGCGAGAAGCGGAGGAAGAAGAACAGAAATGGGTTTTCAACCCGCGACCCGCGCGACCCGGTGGGTTTTCCACCCATTTCCGTCGAAATTTCTTCATTTTTCCGGTGAGTTACTTCAAACCATCACTTGGAAAACCCTCTATGATCTTCCCTCTTCCTATTACACCCCAAAAATCAAGGAATTTGGCCTTGAAATTGGATGAAACCGTGCGGTGTGTGCGGTGGCTTAGTGTACAAATTCTTCAAATCTTGAAACGTTTTCTTTCAATTACTAACACCATTAGCATTCCCTTAGGACCTGAAACAAAGCCCAAGCATTAGTTGGAGCATCGGAGTGGTTTTGGAGGTCGAATTGAAAACACCCATTTCTAGGGTTCTTCACGGGTTTGACGAAATTGAAGCCTTTCTAAGCCAAATTGGACTTGGCCGAAGGTATGAAAGTTGTTCCTCTCTTTGAGATCTTCAATTCTGCAATTTTTGAGAATTTTTAAAAATAGTTGAATTTTCCGGCGAGTCGGGGCTGCTGACCGCCACTCACGGCTGCCCGTGCGGCGGCGCGTGGCCAGTGGGCCGCCAATGTCATTCTTAGGCTGTGTTTAATGCTCTAGGTTCAGTTTTGATAATTGTTGGACGTAAATTGAGTAATTGAACCTAAGTTCGTTACGATTCGTCGTTAGGTGAAAATATGAACCGACGATCCGACCTGTTGGATCGTCACCAAACTTTGGTACGTGGTAGTACGTAATATTTGAAGAAGGTAGGAACTTACGGATCGGAAATCCGACGTACGGATCGTCCCGAATTGAGTTTGTAAGTTCATAAAATAAAATGTGAACCGCCACTTGGTTTTGGCAATTGACGGAGATCCGACCGTTGGATCGTAACGAAATTGCAGTATGTTGCTCTAGGAGCATAATGTGCATCTTGGGAAGTTACGGATCGGAGATTTAAGTTATGGATCTTCCGGATCAAGTAAGTGGGGCTGTGGACCCTACCGTCGATCAACGATCGACGGTTGACTTTTGATTAAGGGTCTTAAATGATTCTAGAATATCCTAGCGGATATGTTTTACGTGAATTACGAATTCTGTGGTTAAGAGTTCTAAGTTGTAGTTTGATAATTGTTTTAGATGCCGAACGTTTTGGGACGCCTCGAAGTTTACGTTAGGGAGCCGTAGCGCGGACTCCAGGTGAGTGGGCTTTTGTTTTTCGTATATACCTATATACCATGCATTTTCCCAGAAATTGTTTTATATGATTGATGAGAAGAAATGCCATGTTAAGTATACTTATGTTTAAGTATTCTTTGAAATGCTTTTTAAAGGAAAATATGCTTTTATAAAAGAAATGCCATGCCAACACAATTATACATTGATTTATGCATCGTGAAATGGTATGCATCGTGAAATGGTATGCATTGTGAAATGGCATGCATCATGAAATGGTTATGCATTATGAGATGTGATTGCATTATGAATTGTATGCGCATGATTGTTGGTGCTGAGGACGCTCAGGTAAGTTCAGGTAAGACTCTGCGTGTTTAAATACAAGTTGAGTTAAGAAGAGTATGATGAGATTGTTGAGATGCATCGAAATCTCATAAACCTGCACCCCGGTGTTAGTGCTCCCGCCCAGAGTTAGGGGCCAGTCTTTCACGTGATGTTCACCTCCCGCACCACACGCTCATCTTGGATCCAAGTTAGGTGCATAGTCCTGTCGTATAGATCACTTTCAGTGGGTTCGACTCGTAGGTGACCCGCGATCATAGAAGTGGGTTTGACTCAGACCCATGATCTTTCGCACAGTCTTCACGTGATTGTAGCACTAGAGCGTACTATATTACACCAGTCTTGTCGTATAGACCACCTTGAGTGGGTTCGACTTGTGAGCAAGATATACATTATGATGAGATACGTTGAGATTGATTATGAGCTATAGTTCCAGCCGTGCTGATCACACGGTGGACATATTATGATATATGATGAGTTTATTTCACTTGATGCACTTACCTGATGAATTAGTGGCATGGCATGGCATATATTTGATTCGATGGCATATATTTTGATGATGATGATTTTCAGATAAGATAAGTATATGTTTATACTATTTTCTGGGAAAGTATACAGGTTTTACGGCGAGGGGTTATAAATGTGATTTTTTTTAAATGATTTTCGAAAAGACTTTGTTTTTGCCCACTCATGCTTTTGTTTTGCGCCCCTCCAGGTATTAGCTAGCGTTGTTGGTGGCATCCGAGGCAGCAGCAGTGATTCTGACAGTCCTTCACTCATGTAGGATCCCCGTTGGGGTGTTTTGTATAAATACTCTTTATGTTCGACTGCACCTAGACTTCATGCTCTGAATATGTGTTAACACTCCTTGAATTCGGTTTTCGATTATTCGTATTTCTCATTACTTTAAATGCTTCCGCACTGTGCACATGGCTACGTCACCTCACGTGACGGCCAGCATGCCTCGATCTCGGTCGGGGTGTGTCAATAACGATTATCAATTTATGAATCAGAAAAAGTTATACTAATGGATATAAACTCCAAAACTTTAATTAATCACTCTAAATGAGATTGTAACTTAATCATTTGATGTAATGAAAGTACCAAAGGCGTATGGCTCAAACATAAGTAGGGGAGTGCGGTTATCATAATCATATATAAAATTAAGAGTGATCTGTTTTTGACAAACTATACAATAACTATACTAAATTTATTTAAATATTCAAACTTATAGAGTAGTACCCTTTTCATATCAATTTGACTAAATTCATATCTTCGCCTCCAAAATCAACTTATACTTTAACGAGAATGAAAGTGAAAAGGTAAAAGAAAGGAAAAGTGAATTGAGATGACTGCAGTAATAAGAAAAAAGAGAAGGGACTAAAAGTAAATGAGTAATGTTACACTTACTACACATTTGTATCATTTATATCATTATGAGGTCTTTAAAGGAAGGGATCCCCATTTTTTTGTAAAAATGGGGATTAGTTTTGAGGCTCACACCACATCGAACTTCAACAATCTGACCAATCTATTTTTCAAGTTGGATCTCATAGATCTTCTTAGCAAAATATAAGCCAAATCGGAAATATTTAAGGCATCTAATTGAGTTCAAAGAAATTGACGAACATTTTGTTCTATAAGAAATAATGAAATTTCATTATGATAATTAAATAGGCAAATGTTTTCTAATTAAATTGAATTTTTGTAAGGATGATCTATGAATCGAGAGTTACAATATAGACAGTTTGAATTGTTGAATTTCGATGTGAAGTGAGCCTTACAACTAATCTCAATTTTTACCAAAAAATGAAAATTCCTTTAAATAAAGAGACTATGTACCATTTATTTAATAAAAATAAGGCCCAACACATGTAATCTCATGTTTATTAGAAATATTGTATAAATATGCGGTAAGAAAAGTAATATTTTTTTTAAAAGGTTAATCTCGGTTTACTACTATAAAGTTTCGTGATTTTCAACATTTGATACATGAAGTTTTTTTTATCCCAGAGTCATACCTCAAGTCTTAATTTTCGAACAGTCTCATACATCTGTTAAGTTGGCTGTTAAGTTAGCCGTTAACTGATGATGTGACACCAATGTGGACAATAAATCAACGCCACGTGTCATTAATGACCCACGTGAAAATTAAAATAAATAAATAAATAAATAAATAAATCAAACCTCACGCTTCCTAGTCTCAACTCTTCAACTACTTCAAGGCTTTCAACCAAAGTACAAATTGGCTCATCAAATTGGGTTCTACAGAACGGTGCTAAACCGTGGATGGACGAATTCATTGCCCTTTCGAAAAGTATGTCTCTACAATGGACATAGAGAGATGCAGCCAAAAATTTGGGGACAAAGGTGAAGGCCGCCTCCTCTCCTTCTGTCTGCAAGATCTTCCACTCCGGTTAAAAAAACCCGATTCCAGACTTCCTAGTCTCATCTCCTACCTCACCCCTCATTCCCAATCCCCTTCACTACGATGAAATCCACCTGAACGGCGGTGTACCTGGATATAATCAGAGGGCCGATAGCAACCGCATGAGGGATTACTGTTGTCGTTGACCGATTCGTCGGAGCTCAAGTGGAAGTGAGTCGGTATATTTGAGAGAAAGGTTGGAGATTACGGAGGAGAAATCAAGCGGCGGAGGATTAGGTCGAAGATCAGGTCGCCCCTGTCACGCCGCCGATACAAAACCCAGTCACACCTCCAAGTTTTCATGGTGGTGGAGAGTCCAAATTGGGAGTCCAGGTCAGGTATGGAGGGATTAGAGGAGGCATGGGTCGGGTTGGGAGGTGGTGGTGAGGGAAGGACGAGTGCGAGAGGGGAGGGGGACAGAGAAGAGAGACTGAGTTGGTGAAGACAGAGGAGGAAGAATGGGTCTGAGCGATGAGGGATGGTTAAGATTTAGGTTTAGGTTTAGTTTTTTAGTTTTTTAAATTTTAAATTAATTTTCTAATTTTTTTTTAATTTTTTAATTTTCACTTGGGTCCTTAATGACAATTGGTGCCCAGTCACAATTCACATAGACGTCACGTCATTAGTTAATAGCTGACTTAACTGTCAACTTAACGGATGTATATGACTGTCCGAAAATTAAGACTTGAGGTATGATTTTGGGATGAAAAAAAATTCATATACCAAATGTTGAAAATCATGAAAATTTAGGATAATAAACTGAGATTAACCTTTTTTTTTAAACAAATTACCGAAAGAAAGTCATCGGAAGGAGGGAGGGAAAGAAAATAGAGAATGGAGAAGAATCATTCATCTTTGTCCATACTTTTAGTAGCTAATTAAGCGGATCTCACTTTTTGTCTCTTCATGGATTTTTAACATTATGAGGATGTTAAAGTATATTACCATAAACAAATATTTAAAAAAAAAATTAATTTGAAAATTTCGAGTTTAAACGATAAAAATAAAATAAAGAATAAAATAAATAATTAACGCGAATTTTTTTGTTAAAACTCCCATATTTTAAATATTACATCTCTGAGCCAATACCGGATCACATCCTCATTCTACTCCTCTCCCTCTTCCTCATTTGCTCTCTCTCCTTCTACTTCCTCAGAGCTCTCTCTCTCTCTCTCTCTCTGAAACCCAAAAGTAAGTGCCTCTCAACTTTTCCTGCTCTGATGAACAATTGTATTTTCAGTCAATTCTTGGGATCACCTTTAATTCTCACTTATCATTGCAAAATATTGAAAAACAATTTGTTGGGTACTATTTATATGTGTGATTCGATCGGTTTCTGGTTTGTTTTACATGAAGTTTGAATTTTTCTTGGTTTTTTTTGGTGGTCCCATCTGATGCGAATTGGGTTTTGTTTGTTTTGGTTGATCATTGTGTGTAGGTGAGAAATGACGGAGGCAGAAAACCATTGGCTTCATGGGACGCTTCACGCTACGATTTATGAGGTTGATAAGCTGCATAGTAGTAGTGGGAATTTCCTTCGCAAGGTATAATCTATGATTTTAATTTTTTTTATTTTTGTTGATTTGAGATCCGAGCTGATAAGGGTGATTTGAGATCTTTTGTAACTGTATAGTTTTATGAGCATATAATTTTGGGAGTGTGTTTGTAATGGTCTTTGAAATGGAATATTAATTGGTTACAAACTCGTCACTCACGAGATTCGAACCTAAGACGTCTTACAAGTGAAGAGAAATATCATAGACCGTAGTACTAAGGGGTGTCATTTTAATTTATATTGAGAAGCAAGCATAGGATATAACAACAACAAAACCTTATTCTATTAAGTGAGGTCGGTTGAAGTTGAAGGTAATTAACTAAAATTTATTTCACTTGCATAAAATGAGATCTTTTGGGTATGTTGTTTCTTATAGAAAATGAATGAGAAAATCAAGACCATTTCTATTTCTATATAAAATAGTCAGGCCCCTACTCCTAGACCCCATGGTCCAATGGTCATCCACTGTTGGATTAAGTCATTTAACTTATTGTTGTTGTACTTTCTCCTCCACCGTTGGATTAGGATCGAACTATGTGTGATCACAATCTGGGGTGGATGCATATATGGACCCGGGACCACTTGGAAGTTCAAAGATGCTCCTGTGAGGACCTTCGGTGACCACCCAACGGTCTGGGCAGGTGGTGGAAGAGAGAATACCATCATGGTTGTGCAACAGAAGATTTGACTAAAAAAGAAATATCTAATTAGAGAAGAGGAACACGAAGAAGACCACCATGACTTTGCTGTTCTTGGACCCTGATTCAGAAGAAAGACTTTCTCTCCATTTCCCACGCAACCAACTCCTTATTTTTTTTCTTCTAATTGTTGACCAATCAGGTTGTGCCAAGTAGTATTTTAATTAATAAAAGGACGGTGTATTACTCTACCAGTACTTTTTATACCATATGTTTGATGTTAATTTTAGAAAATTTACTATAAATTCATACGACATTTGGAAAATATTTTGTAAAGTACTCGAACTCGTAATTACTTGGATATTCATCTCATACCATCAAATTCATTAAAATACTAAAGCAAAAGTTCTGATATTTTTGGTTGTTATATGTTAAATAATAAACTTAATTAAAATCATATATAAATCCAAATTCTCAATACATATATTGTTGTTTTTAGGTGTAAATAGGTACTTAATCCGCCTATTCTGCATGTACCTCTTCTAGGCCCCGTCTAGGCAAATAGGCGCAAGGCCCTAGGTCTCAGCTCGTTGCTCAACCAGCGCCTATCTTACCTTGATTAGGCCCATCCTGGTTCCGCCACTGATCACAATATTCTTGGACTATAGGGTCTAGGAGGAAATGGACTCATAAAATAATGGTCGAGGACATTTGTGGTCAGATGATCAATGCTAACTCACATTGCTAATTGTAGTAGATTAGTTTGCTCATTCCCCACTGGTGTACTATATATACATTAATTGGTAACTAGTATGACCTCTGTGTCTAATGTTTTCAAGAGAAGGCCGCTGTATTCAGTTGATTAGACTCTGTGCATCTATTTTCTTTTGGATTGGAACCTGCACTGTGTCATATAGCTTTCCGCATTTTCGTGTTTGATTTATTGAAGGATCTCCTCTCGTGCATTAGAACATCAAAAAATTGCGTTCATGTAGGGTGCTATATGTTTGAGATTTATGCATAGCCTCTCCGGTGTCCATTTATGGTTTTCGATATGGCCACCGTTGATTTTCTATATGCACACATTCAATTTTTTGGAGGGTATTTTCCTATCTTGGGAAGTGCAAGTCACATGTCTTCCTATATAAGACACTCAACACTATCATCATATTCTCAGTTTCTTCACTTCATCTATCAGATTTTGTTTTGGTCAATATTCATTTGTCAGATAACTGAAAGCATTCTTACTTGACATCCGTTGCCTGGTAAAAGTTTTTAAGGTTGCTTGTAGGAGGTGCGAACAAGATTACGATGAACTAGAAACTTTGAACTATCTACACAGTTGTCTCTTTTTCTATTTACCTTTGTATTGTCTTATTTATGAATTTATCTGTGCAGATTACAGGAAAACTTGAGGAGACTGTTGGTATTGGCAAAGGAATTAGTAGACTCTATGCAACCGTTGATCTGGAAAGGGCTAGGGTTGGTAGGACTAGGGTTGTAGAGAAAGAGCCCTCTAATCCCAGGTGGTATGAGTCTTTCCACATTTACTGTGCCCATACTGCTGCAAACGTTATATTTACTGTCAAAGAGTCTAACCCTATTGGGGCATCATTAATTGGAAGAGCTTATGTACCTGTTCAAGAACTCATAGAGGGGGAAGAAGTGGATCAATGGGCTGAAATTTTGGATGGAAAAAAGGAGCCTGTTCATGGAAATCCTAAAATACATGTGAAACTACAATTTTTTCATGTTACAAAGGACCGCAGTTGGGGTCTGGGTATTAGGAGTCCTAAGTTTCCTGGAGTTCCATTTACATTTTTCTCACAGAGACAAGGGTGTAAGGTTTCCCTTTACCAAGATGCTCATATCCCAGATAAATTTATTCCTAAAATTCCTCTTGCTGGTGGCAAGCGTTACGAGCCCCACAGATGCTGGGAAGACATCTTTGATGCAATAACTAATGCAAAGCACCTGATCTATATTACTGGTTGGTCAGTTTATACTGAAATTTCCTTGGTACGGGACTCAAGAAGGCCAAAGCCTGGTGGTGACATCACCATCGGTGAATTGCTTAAAAAGAAAGCAAGTGAAGGTGTTAGGGTTCTTGTGCTTGTTTGGGATGACAGAACGTCTGTTGGTTTATTGAAAAGAGATGGACTGATGGCCACTCATGACGAAGGAACTGCACAGTTCTTTCAGAATACTGACGTGCATTGTGTCTTATGCCCCCGTAATCCTGACGGTGGTGGGAGCATTATTCAGGGCGCACAAGTCTCTACCATGTTCACTCATCACCAGAAGATTGTGGTTGTGGACCACGATATGCCAAATGGAGAATCAGAGAGGAGAATAATTGTGAGTTTTGTTGGGGGTCTTGATCTGTGTGATGGAAGATACGATACCCCCTTCCATTCACTTTTCAGGACA
Organism: Cotoneaster glaucophyllus; assembly: GCA_036320875.1. Lineage (NCBI taxonomy): Eukaryota > Viridiplantae > Streptophyta > Magnoliopsida > Rosales > Rosaceae > Cotoneaster > Cotoneaster glaucophyllus. The sequence continues at coordinate 19,043,535 of CM070064.1, forward strand.
TTGGATACTGCACACCATGATGATTTCCATCAGCCAAATTTTACTGGTGCTTCAATTACAAAAGGTGGTCCAAGGGAACCGTGGCATGATATCCACTCTCGACTAGAAGGGCCTATTGCTTGGGATGTTTTGTTTAACTTTGAGCAGAGATGGAGAAAGCAAGGTGGTAAGGATTTACTTGTTCAGCTTAGAGAGCTGGACGAAATCATTATTCCCCCTTCTCCTGTTATGTTTCCAGATGACCATGAGACGTGGAATGTTCAGTTATTCAGGTCAATTGACGGAGGAGCTGCTTTTGGCTTCCCAGATACGCCTGAAGATGCAGCTAGAGCTGGGCTTGTTAGTGGGAAGGATAACATCATTGACCGAAGCATTCAGGATGCTTATATTCATGCTATTCGCCGTGCAAAGAATTTCATCTATATTGAAAATCAGTACTTTCTTGGGAGCTCTTTTGCCTGGGAGGCTGATGGTATCAAGCCTGATGACATTGGTGCTTTGCATGTAATTCCAAGGGAGCTTTCACTTAAGATTGCTAGCAAGATTGAAGCAGGGGAGAGGTTTACTGTCTATGTTGTTGTCCCAATGTGGCCAGAGGGGATCCCAGAGTCGGCATCTGTTCAGGCAATATTAGACTGGCAGAGGAGGACTATGAATATGATGTATTCAGATATTAAGAGCGCATTAGATGCACAAGGTCTCGAGGAGGATCCTCGTAGCTACTTGACATTTTTCTGCCTTGGGAATCTGGAGGCGAAGAAGCGTGGGGAATATGAACCCTCAGAGACACCAGAAGCAGATTCGGACTATCAAAGAGCTCAGGAAGCCCGGCGCTTCATGATTTATGTTCATACCAAGATGATGATAGGTAACTCCACAATTATAAACTTCGTGTTACTCACTTTTGACATATCTTTCTTGTGGATTTATATTCATGAACATTGTTCCTGCCCCGCAACATCTCCATTCACATGTAGTAAGCCCAACTCTCCACTGGATTATTCAGTTTTATGGTGTTTATCATTATATGAAACAACTTTATACATTTTAGATAGTCTGCTAGAAAGAAATATACAAACCTTTCTACTATAGTGTTGCGTCTCATAGGACGATGGTGGTTCTATATTTTACCCATCATGGTTACTACAAAGCACATAATTGACTCACTCTCGCGTTTCTGCAGTTGACGATGAGTACATAATTATTGGATCTGCCAACATCAACCAGAGATCAATGGATGGTGCGAGAGACTCTGAAATAGCCATGGGAGCCTACCAACCATATCATCTGTCAGTCAGGGAGCCTGCACGTGGTCAGATCCATGGTTTCCGTATGGCACTATGGTATGAGCACCTTGGGATGCTTGATGAGGTCTTCCTCCAGCCAGAAAGCATTGAATGTATTTCAAAGGTGAACCAGATTGCTGACAAGTACTGGGATCTGTATTCAAGTGAAACTCTTGAACACGATTTGCCTGGTCACTTGCTTCGCTATCCAATCGGTGTTACCAGCGAAGGAGCTGTTACAGAGTTGCCAGGATTTGAATTCTTCCCTGACACCAAAGCTCGTATCCTTGGTGCCAAATCCGACTACCTTCCTCCGATCCTTACTACCTAAGTGTGCTTTTTGTCACTTGGGTTGTCAAAGTAAAACCTTCTACATTGTCATTTGGTTTTACATAAACCTTCTACATTGTCTTTTTGTTTTACACTAGTATTTGTGACGGTAGATTAATAAGTCTCATCTGCTTCACAACCTGCATAGATGTTTTTAATGGGGCAGGATGTCCACAGCAGGTTTTATAGTGATGTGGTGTGATTTGCTGACGGATATAACTTATGAGTCATGTTTAATTAGTGTAGAGTAATCTTATTTGGTTTTCTTCTCTTACCTGGCCCCTATGCCCTTGGTTGGTGATGTGCTCATGCTCAGCATTAGTTTGTTTTTTAATCTATATGTTGAAGTATGGTGGTTTTGGATGAAGAAAATAAACTTAAATTTTGAACGAAGATTTTTTGTATTGTCGTACAGCCGCAATGTACGGCCCAGCTGCAACCACCACCACCCTGCCTCCATCGTTACCACCCCACAACCATTTCTTCCACCTACCCTGCTGCCTCCTTGGTTTCTCAGGTGCAGCTGACGACTGTAAGTCGTCAATGATGGGCATAATCCCATCTCCGATGTCGGTGTACATCATTTTTGAGATGGAGGACCAGGATTTTGAGATTTCGTCACATCCCCGCCGGCTTTGGACTAGGCACGATCGAACTCACTACACCACCATCGGCCTCGACCTCGACAAGGCCGGAGTGAGTGGGATTGCAGCGAGCACTGTCGCAGGCCCCAAGTGGTTATTACTGATAACACCAAATCCAGTAGTGATTCAACCTTAACCAACTTGCAAGTTACAGAAATGGCGATGGAAGAAGGAAGAAGGAGCTCAGCTCAATACTTTTCTAACATTTTGTTTTATTAATATCTAATCCTTGGAAGAGAGAGAATATGGCTTAACTAGCCCATTACGCATGTGTGACTTACAGCAGAATAAGCTTCGATAAAGAAGTGCAAATTACAAATTAAACCCAAACTATTACAACTTGACCCCCAAATTGATTACTTGTGATTAAAGCAATCACAAGAACATGACAATGCCTTTACCTTCAAAACAACCTTGTCCCCAAGGTTCATACTGCAAAGTCCGGGAATCGTTGTTTGAACTCATCAAAGTCCCCCCAAGTAGCATCAATAGCTTCCTTCCCAACCAATTGCGCTAAAAGTTGTACTCCAGCAGCCTTACCTTTTTTTGTACATCCTGCGAGCTAGGATTGTCATTGGGGCATTCTGCATTAAACCATAATCAACTACTAGTGGCAAATTCACCTGTGGAACCACATTGAGCACAAGCTGCTTTTTGAGACGACTTCAACGTATAAGCAACAACACATATAACCTTGGTTGCAGTTTCTAATAACTGTGATTAACCAAGGACTGCAACTGGTACGTCACTAGCTTCAGGTACACCCTATCACCAATATCAAAGTGTCTCTCAGTTCTTCTGTTAGCCGGCACTTTCATTCTATTATGTGCCAACTCTAAATTGCTTTTGAGGGCAGACAGCATTCCATCTCTTTCCAGCAAATTATGTTCCATAGAAGCCACTTTAGTGGAGCCAACTTCATATGGGGCAATGTGTTTGGGAGGATAACTTAAATGTGTCAACAATGCAGAATCAAGAAACTATGAATGCAGAGAGAAAAGTTTCTATAGCTATATCTGAAAAATGTTTCAGTTTCTCATTACTTTTCTTAACAACAATAATTACATCTTTATGGTATTTATAGCTTATACCATCTTTACATTTGTAACTAACACTCTTTCTCAACTAATCATAATGTGCCACTTGTCATAATCCTAAACATTCTATTTTACACTAAGCACATGTTACAGCCTATCATCCCCCCTCAATCCCATGCTTGGAGCAACCAAGCATGAGATTGGAACATAAAGAAGTAAACTGAGAAGAACACAAGCCCTTGGTTAATATGTCGGCATACTGATCAGCAGAAGCAACAAATTGGAGTTGAAAGGTGCCTTGTTGAACTCTTTCGCGAACAAAATGACAATCAATTTCAATGTGCTTAGCTTTAGAATGAAGAACTGGATTAGTGGCAAGAGCCATAGCTGAGATGTTATCACAGTGTAGCAAAGGAGTATCAGAACAGGTAACATGTAAATCTCGAAGGAGCTGTTGTATCCACACTACTTCAGCTGTTGTAGTGGCCATGGCTCTATATTCAGCCTCAGTGGATGATCGACTAACAGTATGCTGCTTTTTAGAACTCCAAGATATGGGATTAGAGCCTAGAAAAATAACAAAACCAGTGGTAGATCGCCTATCATTAGGGTCACCAGCCCAATCAGCAACTGTATAAGCTTTTAAAGACATAGAACCATGTTTAAAACACAACCCCAAACTAGAAGTACCTTTGAGGTACCGCATGATTCTCTTTACTGCAGCAAAATGAGATTCAAGAGGGTGATGCATGAATTGGCATACCTGATTCACAGAGAATGCTATATCAGGTCGAGTAAAGGTTAAGTACTGCAATGCCCCAACTAGACTTCTGTAATAACTTGGATCTTGTACAGGTGGACTGCCATGAGTCAAGAGTTTTTGATTGGGATGACAGGGAGTATGACAGGGCTTACAGTCAACCATATTGGCTTTATGGAGAAGCTCCTGAATATAATTTGTCTGATGAACAAACAATCCTTGAGTGGCATATTGAATCTGTAATCGGAGAAAAAAATGCAGAATTCCCAAATCCTTCATATCAAATTCTTGAGTGAGTTGAGATATCACAGTTTGTACCACACCAGCATTACTCCCAGTGAGTATGATATCATCAACATAAAGTAAGAGCACAATGACATCACTACAAGTTTGTTTCACAAAAAGGGAAGAATCTGCATAAGATGACTTAAATCCCAAGGAAAGTAAGAACTTGGCAAACCTTTCATTCCAAGCTCGAGGAGCTTGTTTAAGACCATAGAGTGATCTTTCTAGTTTGCAGACATAATCAGGATGGTCAACATCCACAAACCCTAAGGTTAAGACATGTATACTTGTTCTTCAAGAAAGCCATGTAGAAAGACATTCTTGACATCCAGCTGTTTGAGTTTCCATCCATGAGTAGCAGCTAAAGACAAAACTAGTCTAACAGTGGTTGGTTTAACCACTGGACTAAATGTCTCATAATAATCAAGTCCAGCCTCCTGAAAAAATCCCTTAGCTACCAATCTAGCTTTATATCTAGCCACAGACCCATCAGAGTTCTTTTTAATCTTATAGATCCATTTACACCCAACCAGATTCTTTTTTGGAGGAAGAGGAACAAGTTTCCATGTATGTTGTTGAATCAAGGCTGACATTTCCTCTTGCATGGCATGCTGCCATTGAGAAGACTTAACTGCAGCAGAAAAAATCTGTGGTTCTTGAAGAGAATGTGAGTCAGTATGAACTTGAACTGTGAAAGTTGCCTTCTTCTTCACAATACCAGACTTGGATCTGGTTTGCATTGGATGACAGTTGAGATTAGAAACAGATACATATTGCAGATTGTCAACATGAGATGTGCTTGTATCAGGATTCAACTCTGTGTAGATAGAGGGCTGCTCAGTTGATGAAAAACTAGTAGATGCTTGAGGAGAGACAAGGTCACTAGTGTTATGTGTTGCTGCAGGACCAGACTGAGTAATAGGACATGTGGCATTCCCAGAAGTAGGAGAAGAAAACACTTATGGAAAAGGAATGGGAACAACTCCAGGATGTGAAAAAGTGTTTAGATGTATCACAGATGATGCTAAATTTGTACCAGAGGATGATGGGGTACTAATTAATTTGGAATGAGAACCAGAAAAACTACTAGGAAACCTTTTTTCATCAAAAAGAACATGTTTAGAAACAATGAGTTTATGTGTGCTAAGTGAAAAACAAATGTAACCTTTGTATTGTGAGGCATACCCCAAAAAAATACATTCTGTGGTTTTGGGATCTAATTTGTTGTGTCTATAAGGTTTCATTGAGGGATAACAAGCACAACCAAAGACCTTTAGGTGATCAAGCCGAGGTAAAGCATGAAAAAGAAGTTCAAAGGGTTATTTCATATGAAGAACAGGTGTTGGCATCCTATTAATCAGATATGAGGCAGTGGCACAAGCATGAAACCAAAAATGGGAAGGCTATGATGCTTTTTGCATAAGGGTAATGGCTGTTTCTAACAGATGCCTATTTTTTCTCTCGGCCAACCCATTTTGTTCAGGGGTATAAGGACATGAGATTTGATGAACAATACCCCGATCCCTTAGAAAATTTGTGAAAGCTATACTGACATATTCTCCCCCACCATCACTCTGAAAAGTTTTAATATAAGTGCTAAACTGAGTTTTAATATAAGCAAGAAACTGAGCAAAGATATTTAAAACTGTAGCTTTATTAATGATTGGAAAGATCCAAGTGTACCGTGTACACTCATCAACAAAGGAGACATAACTTGGTCAATACAGCCTAGCATACCAACCCCGCACGGTGGTAAAAGTGCAGGCATTGGCGGATTTCATAACAGAATTCACCCCAAGCCTGAAGGATGCAGCAACATACCCTGAAAGTGTCCCAGAGGCAGCCAAGCACCCCATAGCCGCCCCTGCCCCACCAAGGTTCGGGGGCAGGCCTAGTTCTCACTACCCCAGACGGCTCGATGCCCGAGTAGGCGATCACTCTGAGCTTTAAAGCGTCAAACAATGAAGCTGAATATGAAGCCCTACTAGCAGGTCTTCGATTGGCAAAAGACCTAGCAGTGAAGAAGCTCGCAATCTATTCTGATTCCCAGCTGATCACCAATCAAACCTTAGAGGAGTACGCAGGAAAGCATCCAAGGATGGCCCGATACCTTGAGAAAGTACGAGAGTAGTTAGCGACGTTCCAGGAGTACACACTCACTCAGGTTCCACGAGCAGAAAATGCCCACGCAGATGCACTAGCAAACCTAGGCTCCGCATTAGACCATCAACTCAGGCGTTCCATCCCAGTCGGGTACTTGGAAAAGCCCAGCATAGATGAGGAACCATTAGTCTAGGTAGCGCAGATCAGCACAACCCTGAGTTGGCAAGATCCTATCATCGACTACATAGTCAATGGAACACTCCCCGCAGACAGACTGGAGTTTAGAAAGCTCCAAATGAAGGCAGCACGCTACTACATGTGGAACGGCATGCTCGTTCGAAGATCATTCTCAAGACCACATCTCCGCTGCCTATCGCTTCCCGACAACCTGAAGATTCTTAGCTCAATCCACGAAGGCGTCTGTGGAAACCAATCTAAAGGCCGTTCCTTGGCGCAAAAAGCTCTCAACGCTGGCTATTACTAGCCAACCATGCATCAAGACGCCAAGGAGTATGTACAAAGGTGCGACAGCTGCCAGCGCTTTAAGCCCGTGCCCGCACTACCTGTCAACGAACTTCATCCGTAGACGAGCCCATGACTATTTATGCAATGGGCGATCGACTTGGTAGGACCATTGCCGCCTGCTACTGGGGTAGAGGCATGATGATCGTAGCAACCGACTACTTCACAAAATGGGTCGAAGCCGAACCCATGACCACAACTACCCAGACGGACATAGAGCGCTTCATATGAAAGAACATCATCTGCCGCTTCGGCATCCCAAACTCCATCGTCACCGACAATGGCTTACAGTTAGTGGACAAAGACTTGGTAAGGTTCTTCGAAAAAATATGGCATCAAGCAGCACATGTCCATGCCCCGATACCCACAGGGCAACGGGCAGGCCGAAGCGTCTAACAAGACCATTCTTAACTGCCTTAAGAAGACCCTCTCAGACAAGAAGGGCAAGTGGCCAGATGAGCTCCCTGGTGTTCTACGGGCCTATCGCACTACCAAAAGGCGAGCAACCGACGAGACGCCATTCTCCCTGGCTTATGGATCTGAGGCGATCATTCATCCCAATGTCGTAGTGCCAAGCATCAGCACTGTACTGCCGAACCTCGAGCAGAATGAAAAAAAGATGGCCACCAACTTAGACCTAGCAGAGGAAGAGCCCGAGAAGGTTATCACCCGCATTGTGGCATATCGGCAGCATCTCCTCTCCAGCTACAATAAAAGGGCAAAAATCCGGCAATTCCAGCCAGGAGACTTAGTCCTTAGAAAAGCCTTCATCACCGCTCGACGGGAAGGCTCTAAACAAATGGCTCCCATCTGGGAAGGTCTGTACAAAATCAGACGAGTAGGCAGAAAAGGAAGCTACACCCTCACCACCATGAACGACAAAGAAATCGACAAGTAGTGGAATGCCTACAACCTGAGAAAGTACTGCGTGTGACCTCCCACCATTCCTTGGACCATGTTCAAGATGAAAAAGTTTGAAGACTCAAGCAGCTTGACGGACAGAGACCTCGCATGCCGATGATTATTAATTGTTATGACATTATTGCCTACGAGCAAAGTTAATAAAAACCTTTATCTTTAACGAAGATTGAAGGATTTATTGATAAGCTTGGGCCAAATGCATAAACAAACTGACCAACTCCTGTGATAAGCAGAAGACATCCTCTGCTCGGCAGACATGGTGTAAGACACCCGCTGCCCTGCAGATATGGTGTAAAATGCCTGCTGCCCGACAAACATGGCGTGAAAACGCCCGCTACAAGGTGTAAAACGCCCGCTATTCGGCAGACATTGCGCGAAAATGCCCGCTGCCTTGCAGACATGGTGTACAAGGCCTTCTGCCCTGTAGACATGGCATAACCACTCATGTGACAAGCAGAAGACGCCATCTGCACGTTCAGACATGGCGTATCCGGAATATCCAGACGTGGATGGGTAGTACGACTGCTCAGTTTCCCCTGATGTCAGCGATTATCTTAGTCGGACGACTCTAGAGTTGGTCAAAATAGTCAGTCCACGAGAATAGACTTAGCCAACTGAAGGGACAATTTAGTGCAGGACCCCTGCCCATGAAAGATGTCACGTGAACAAGATGGTTCGTCCTCGACGTGCAGATCTTTAGGAAGTGGCTTGATTTTAAAGTGTTGCAATACTAGTTAAGCGACTTGCGGGATCAAAGCTGCGACTCGGAAAGATATGGCCTCTGGGGAGCGATTTCGCCTACACCTCATGCCAAAAAATGCCTCTGAGAGTTAGGGATGACGCCTGAAGTGGTTACGCGAGTCGTCTACTTATGTAAGTAAGATGCCCCGCCGACGACCCTACGGCTACAAGCCCAAGGCAGCCCGTAAGTCGAGACTTACACCTGCTATGACTACGCAGACTTGCCTACTTATTTATAAGCAGCACTTCCAGCCGCCGGTCTATGGTTTAAGTTTTGCTGGGACAAAGTCGAGTGTCACGACTATAGTAGCTACGCGGACCTCCTCTGCTTCTTACTAGAAACACGAGTCCGGCCAACGGCTCTATAAGTTAAAAATCTCGCAACGTGCCCTATGAAGGACGAGGCTCAAGAAGCCACAAAATCGAGTGTCACGACTATAGTAGCTACGCGGACTTCCTTTGCTTCTTACAAGAAGCACAAGTCCGATCAACCACTCTATAAGTCAAAAATCTCGCAACATGCCCCGGGAGGGCTAAAGCTCACGAAGCTACCTAAAGCCAAAATTTAAGGCTCCTGAAGCGCCGAAGCCGAAACTAAAACCTAAGTGATGACGTGGGATGAACTGATTCATTCAAGCAAGATCACATAGCCACCCATCCTATGGTTAAGTTTTTCAAAAGACATGCCGAAATAGAAGGATGAAGCAAAAATAAGGAAAGTTGTTTATTAAATTTCTAGCAAATTGATAAACCGGCTCGAACGCCGACAAAATTCAAGCAAAGAAGAAAAAAAGAACTCCTAAGTCTAAGCAAAAGACTACTTCTTAGCACCTTGCGTAACCACTGGTTCCTCGACTGCCGCGCCTTCGGTAGCTGTGCCATTCTCGACGGCCAAAGCATCCATCAACTCATCCTCAGCCTGGACTGCCTGACCCTCAGCTGCTCCACCAAAGGCAGCCTCAAACGAGAAATCAAGCAGATCAATTGGAGAAATAAAGAAAGTCTCAATGTCCTTCTCGAAAAACTCATAATTCGATGGCCTGCCCTGAAGATGGTCTACATAGCCAAGCTTGTAGAAATCGGCCTGACAAGAAGCAAGCGCCACTTCGTGACCAACTTTCTCATTCTTCAGCTGCACATTCTCCTCAACAAGCCTATTATGAACACTCTGCAGCTCATCCAGTTCCTTTTTCAGGTTCTTGCTAGTAGACAGCGCACCTTGCAGATCCACTTTTTTAGACTCAAGCTTACTGGCAACCTCCTTGAGATGGGACACTTCAGCATGCATGAAGATAAGCTCCTCGTCCTTGGCAAAACAAGCAGATCGTAGCTCCGAATGCACACGCTCAAGGTCCTCGACCACCGGAGAAACACGACTGATTTCCTTCTCTGCAGCTTCCAACATCGCCTGACTCGCACTAAGCCTTGCATTCAAATGGGCGGCCTCCTCACGAGCGATCTCCAACTGCAAAGAAGTGGGGGCAGAGACATCAGACCCCTTCAAATGGTGAGTTCAGATTCGAGCTTCTCGATCTTTTCAGCAGCTGAGCAAAGCTGAGCCACCAACGCCACTTCGGCTTTCTTGGCACACTTGACAGCATCCTGATCAACGCGCATAGACTCAGCTGCCAGGGTTAAAGTCTTATGCATTGTAGTAATCAGGGAGGACCTCCTCGAGTAGGCAGGACGCTTCATAAAAAAGTCTGAGCGGACGACAACTTTCCCAACACTGTCAACAAACTTGGCGCATGCATCAACGTCCTCAAGTAGGTCAGCCTTCAGCAGCGCACAAACCTCAGTAAACTCTTCGGCCCCAGACTCAGTGGATCTCTCACAACTGCCCGTACGAGCATATTTCCCCTTCTCAGCAGACGAGTTAGCCACGACAGAAGGAGAAGCAGGCTCAGGCGCTAATTCAGCAGCTGAATCCACCTTCCCACTCTTTATAGCGGCGAGCCTCTCAAAAGCCGATCCAGACTTAGCTCCCGACGGATGCTTCGAAACAAACCTGGACACATGAGGCACCACCAAACTTATTCGCAGGGAAAGTTTTTCAGCAACGGATACGGTCACCTTCGGAGCAGCAGGTTTCACAGGCTCAGGCTCAACGGTCTTGTTCGCCTCCTTGGGGGAAGTTAAATCAATGACAAGCTTTTCAGCAGCAGACGAGCTCCCACGAGCAGCAGAAGAAGTCCTTGGCTTCTTCTCAGCTGAAGACTCACAAGCAGGTGAGGAAGATCTCTTATTTCCACCCTCCTTGGCAGCAGGCTCTACAGCAGCGATCGAGCTAGCCAGTGCCTCGTCCTTTATCCACTTGATCTCTTCCTTCGAAGAGGGATGAGCAGCCAGCACCACTCATGGTACTCAGCAGGAATGCCCAAGGCAACATACACTTTCTTCATATCTGCCGAAGTTCTTGGAGTTGAGCCGAGTTTCGAATCTAAACAAAGTAAGAATGACGACCAATAAATTGAGGAAATGAAGCAGCTTAACAAAAAAAATTCAAGCAGAACAAGAATGAAGCAGTTTACTTACCACTAATAAAGATAGTCCGGGACACACAGCTCAGTAGAAGAGTCAGACTCCCACTCTCCGCTTACTTCCAAGGTGTCTCTCGCCCACTCATGATCACCTTTGCTAGAAGCATCGAGCAACTTATGGCAAGATCAAAGAACTTGCGCAAGTTCAAGAACCCCACCATTGCACGAACTGCATTTGGGGAACACTGAGCAGGCGCGCATTTCATGGAGCAGATCACCTCCTGCAAAAGAAGGGGCATGGGAAAAGCAAATCCCAACACAAAGTAGTACGTATGGAATTTGATAACTCTCTTCCTAGCAGATGCACCCTCGTCACATGGTTCGTGGCCACTATCATCATTCTCCCACTTGACGTTAACTCCAGACAGAATTGCATGCATGTACACCTCAAGAAAATCCCGAAACAACTCGTCAGAATTAATCTTGACATACGCAGCCTTGAAATAACGCACCTTGCCAGAAAAACCACCTTAACGGTACAAAGGTGGAGGATATTCGTCACTTTTGTGGTCGGAGGAAGACATCTTAAAGTCTCTGCAAAAAGCATGAAGGAAAAATATTCAGCGGGCAGCTTAAAAAAAAGAAAAAAAGAGAAAGAAAATGATATATGTATATATATATATATATATATGCGTGAGAAGCAGCATGAACGCGACCCAGGCCGCATGGCCCAGCAAAAGAAAGGCTCACGCCTCCACCCATCTCCCTTCCTCAGCGCCCCGCGCACTCCAAGTCGGACTCTATGTCTCTCTCCTTCGCCACTCTGTTGTACGGACCCTTGCCCAGAGCTCGCAAGGTTCAGCCATGGAGACCCGGCCTAAGTCGGTCTCCCCCACTCCAGCCAACATCCTTGCCGCACCTCCTGTAACTAGTGGCCTCCCTGCCACGCTATTCATGCATCCTTGGCATCCTCCAAGCCAATTTTTCAAGCCCCAAGGCTCCCAAAAATTCAAGAAGAATGAAAAAATTCAATTTTTTCTTACATTGGTGAGGCACGAAAAAGAAGAACAACAACGAGAGACGACTCTTTGCAAGGGCAAGAAAAGAAGAACGTTAGGGGAGGGGGAAGAAGAAATATCCTCTGATTTCTCTTTCTTGTTGGAATAATGATTGTTCTCCAAATTTATTTATACTGCTTAAGGCAGAATTAAATAGGTATTGGGGGCAAATTATTTTCCCTTTCCTAGAAGAAGTCTATCTCCAAATCGAGGAAGAAGATCAAGTTCAAATTGGGAAACAACTCTACAAACCCAAGCAGCCTGGGACTTCTACACCTACTGCCCTTTCCATGTGAGCAGTACAGTAGGTGTGGAGGCATTTGTGGAGCCAAAAATAAATGGGCAAGCTTCTCATATTCTCCCATGCGCAGCTCACACCCCTGGAGGTCTCAGCAGCTGAACACAACTGCCCACAGCTCACATGCCCTTGGCAAGGAATTAAAGATACAGATTAATTACCCAAATCCTATCTTTAATACATTCATAATTCAAGATTGACTCCAATCAAGTAAGTAATCCTAATTTAAGTCAATTAAGGATTATTACCCTATTATCTCAAGATATTATCTCCTATTAAATATCTTAGGAATATTTAGAGAATATTTCTCCATTAAACACTATATGGCCGGCCCTAGCCCTATAAATACCCCATATTCTACCAATTTCAGAGAGCTTTTGCAACCCTAAAAAAAGCCCTAAACACTTTACTCTCTTAGAGAAACTAACTTAGGCATCGGAGATCCGTTGACCTAACCCCCCCACCTCGTGAGCGCGTGAGGCTTAGGTCTTTGATCAAAGGTGTTGATTATTTTGCAGGTGCATTTTCGTCAAGATGGAAGATGGCGGAAATTTGCATCGACAATATGTTGTAGTTTTTGGGTGAAAAATGTTCATGGAGCTCTTATGGGTTTTTATGAATGTTCTTCATTGTTCTTGTTATGTTCTTGGCAAGAACAAAAAGGTTGATGTTTTGCTTCAAAGTTTTGGTTGTTTACATAAAGTCTTGATTTATGATGGTTGGTGTGACTTTTCCATCAACAAGTCATTTTGAAAATGTGATTGAAAGTTGAAAATGTGTTTGAATTTTTGTACATGATTGGTACTTCTCATACACACCCATGCCTATTTTTCAACACCAACCCATCACCAACCTTGTTAACATACTTGACTTTATGACTTTGCTTTTCAACAAAAACCAACCCACTCACTCATTACTACTACAATAACCGGCCAACCCTATAAGATGAGTACTTTTGGGGCTTTTATGCAATTACATAAAATTTTGATACTTTTGTGTATTTGTGCTTTGACCCGAAAGTTTACATATTTACGTAAAGGCCCAAAAACACTAAAGGACAAATTGTTTTGCTCCTTTAATGAAGTTTTTGAGTTTGTTGAAATTTTTGGGTTCTGGTTGTAATTACATGAAGTAGTGAACTTTTGTGTCAATTCTATGGATACAAAATAGTTTTGTATCTTTAAATGAGATTTGGATTTTCATTTCATTTAGCTCCATCTAAATCAATTCTATGGATACAAAAACCAAATGACAATGTTGCATTCAAGTTTAATTAGTTAAAGTGTTAATTAATTAAAGAAAGGGTGATTATGAACCTAAGCCTACGATAATTGAGCTATGTGAAAGGCCGTCTCTCAAATTTGTTTGAACCATGGGAATGTGTAGATTAGATTTTGGTTGTAATTTGATATGATCAAATGTTGTAAAAGAGCAGATGCTCTTCTTTACTTTAAAGTAATTTGTTTTGATCAAATGTTGTAAAAGAGCATAAGCTCTTCTTTACTTTGAAGTACTCATTTTCTTGTTTTATTTGATATGCATGAAATTGGAGTAGTAGGGTCCAATGCCCAATAAGAAAACACGCCTTAATGTGGTTAAACGCGTAACTAAAATCAATCACCATTCCTAGACCGAGATCCAACACTAGGCTCGTGTTGGATCGAATCAAAGGTTCATAGTCATCCTAAGGCCCTAAGGCAACTATATAATCCATCAATGAATGCAAAACTTATGTTAGTAGTACCATGTATTCTTGCTTTAAAAACCGTTTTACAAGCATAGTGGGAGTATCATACATTACTAAATCAATCACATGGACCAATAGTTGTAATAGGACCAAATTGTTTTAATAAGATTAAAAAGCATGCTTATAAGTGATGAGACCTAAAACCCCCAATCAAACCATTATTAAGTTGACAAGTGCGAGAGTGCTTTGAAAACTTTTTCGTGGCCTTCCACCATGGTAGGCTCCGATCGTTTGTAACTCGTACACCGTGGTAGGCTCCGATCAACGTCATATCATTGTGAGGTTGTTCTTGAATCCCTACCCGAACTTGCATGGTGGGAATGACTTAACTAAGAGTAATGGAGCCAACATCATATCATTGTGAGGCATCATTCTCTAAAGGCTAAATAAGATGGGTACTTACATGAGATGTAAATGTGTAAGCGTACTCTCTCATTATTATTGTTTCTAGCCAACATCATATCATTGTGAGGTGGGCTTGGTAATAGTGAGCCTCCCATACCCTACTAAGAGATTCCACCAAAACTCTCGAATTCTGATGAGGGATACAAAATATGCCAAAAATAGTGGGTGGTGCTATTTGATTTAAAGACTCAGATTAAATAGCCTAAAATCAATCAATTTATATACGTTATGTATTAATTTACCGATATATTTGCAAACGCTATCCAAAACTTGACAAAGAAAAGCCGAAGGCTTTAGTTTCCGAACTTGGTACCACAATCCCATAGATTGTCTTGAATGGCTTGTATATATACCTAAGTAGTCTCATCCTCACAATCTTCTTATTGATAATGTATCATTGGAAGAATATGTTAGATAAGTCTATCATAAAGAGTACAACACTTTTAGTGTCATAATTCTTCACTTACAAATCGTTGTATGAAGAAATAAGAATTGCTTTAAACAACCCTTAGTTAACGCAAACACTAGTGCTTGTTTCTTTGTTACATGAACAAGGAACTTGAGAAGTAAGCACAAGGGCATGCACACTTTATGTGCCATGATTCTTCACTTACAAATTGTTGTATGAAGAAATGAGAGTTGCCTTGAACAACTCTTAATAGTTTGTAATTATGTTTAGAACATATTGGTTCGTTGACAAAAATAGTCCATCAACATGAACTTACGATGATTTTGAATCATTGAGTGTTGAAGTGTTAAGCAGTTCTAGAGACGGAAACCAGGCAAGGACTTCACCTTTGTGTCCTTATCCAAAATGGTTCACTAAGTTTATTGTAAACTATACAGTGAACAATAACCGCACGCTCTCCAAATCGTTTGATGTGTATAACATAATTGAAATAAGTTTCAAGAGAGATGG
Source organism: Cotoneaster glaucophyllus (assembly GCA_036320875.1). Lineage (NCBI taxonomy): Eukaryota > Viridiplantae > Streptophyta > Magnoliopsida > Rosales > Rosaceae > Cotoneaster > Cotoneaster glaucophyllus. The sequence continues at coordinate 19,059,071 of CM070064.1, forward strand.
TGGGAGTTTAGAGACCATGACTATTGTAGTCAATGGAGAAGTCAAATGAAGAAAGCTAAAAACTCCAAGGGAACAAACTTTCTTTATGAAATGATGGACATTGGAAGGGGTATTTGCAAGATAGGTCTTGCAAGTGTCAAGAACACACCTTTCGAAGGTGTTGTAAATTGTTCTTGATTAGTTCAAAATAGTTGGTTCTTCTACTTGAACGTTTGATTCCGTATTAGTAACTATGTTTTACAATCATTGTAAAAGTGTGGCTAATAAGAAGTAGAAGATTAATGAGAGTAGAAAGTATTTCACATTCGGAACGTGAATCAAATATAGGTCTCTGCGAAAGCAGAAGCAGATAGTACTTACAGTCATCAAGAACACACCTTTCGAAGGTGTTGTAAATTGTTCTTGATTAATTCAAAATAGTTGGTTCTTCTACTTGAACGTTTGATTCCGTATTAGTAACTATGTTTTACAATCGTTGTAGAAGTGTGGCTAATAAGAAGTAGAAGATTAATGAGAGTAGAAAGTATTTCACATTCGGAACATGAATCAAATATTGATCTCTGCGAAAGCAGATAGTACTTACTTCCTCATATGAACTATCAAAGAAATTGGAAAAATAAAGATTGTCTTTATATTCCAAATTGAATAAGGAACTTAATTCCGTTACGATGTATTTAGGAGATGGATGAATGTTTTGTTTGACAAAACATTGTTCTTTATTAATAGAATGATTGGATTATTGTAGTCTAATCTATTGTCTCTATAATAGAGATGATGTGGTAGTGTTAACTGTTTAGAATATAACGATGCTTAAAACCCAAAAGGTTGCAAGGTAGTGACTAATCTCACTGAGTTGTGAAACCTCTAAAACATAAATTACGAGTTGGTCGTAGATGGATGCTTTGGATCGTTAGTTCCGGATCCAATGCCTTCTTGTTAAAATAGTATAGAGGTGAAATGTTCGAATCTTTATTCTTCTGGAAAGAAGAAAGAATCACAAAGTTGTTAAGGTTAATTCACTTAGATGTTAGTGACACTTGTCCACAACATAATACTACTCATGTTGTATGACATTCACCGAAGATCGCTCTCGGTTGGACTATCATTTATTTTGAATAAACACAAGTCCGAATACTTTGCAAAAGGTTTCAAAGAATTCAAGAATGTAAGTTGATGAGTAAGACGTCTAAAGTATTTACCTCCTTAGATTTGATCCAAGGAAAAATGACACTTTAGAAGAGTTTCCTTGAAAGATATCAAGGAAAGTAGCATCATAAGATAATGGATTTCTCCATTGGGTGAAAAATGAACTCGAATAAGATTTAGTTCGTTGGATGTTATCAATTACCCATATATAGGATATATACTTCTAAGACAATATGATTGTCAATTAGAAGATCTTCCAAAATTTTCATGACTCCATAGGATGTAGTTGGAAAGAAAGACAAGTCTTAAGCGTGTTAAGATTTGGGGTTGTATGCTAATAAGCCATATTTGTTTGAAAACAATCTTGTGGGATATCCTTAAACCAACTAACAAATGTTGTTTGTTGGGTAGTTCATTGTAATCCTACAATAGGATTTTCCTAAGATAGAGCAAACGAACGAGAGATAGAACTCAAAGAATGGGTTCTTTGAGAGACAAGATGATAATCAACAAATATAACAACCTAGTTCCTACACCACTAGCTCTAAGGTAGTCGAGAAGGATTTATAAACCGTCTCAGTTGAATGGTTTGAACTTTATGACTATATCATAGAGTTACACCTCTTAATTCGAAAGAAATAAGAATGAAAATCCTTATGATTACATTGAGTGTATATACGACATATACTCAAGGAAATGGTATAATACCATTTGAACCCAAATAATGAAACCTTCGTAGCTAATTGGTAGCTTAAGGTTACTACAATCAATGAGATTGGTTGACTTGGAAGAAACCATCTTTGATGTAGTCTTGGTTTCCATTAATTCGAAGATTGATAACTACAACTGATTGGTGGTTCAATGTTTGGACATAATATGAGTTTCTGAAACCATTATCAAGATAGTCTTGACAATATATGTCTAAGACTAGGAATCACAAGACGTGTTAGTTGTAAAGATCCATCCATCATGAATCTTATCTAGCTAGTGGGAGCTATAAGCATCTTATGAGAGAAAGATCAAATCGTTTGATTTCTCATAAAGATGTAAATGAATCTTTTGTTTACTAGGTATAGAAAAGATTAGTGGGAGTTAATCATATTCCTAAATTTGAACATATATTTGATATATTAATTTTGGAAATGAAAGGAATTCTTCTTCGTTAAAGTTATGATTTTGAACATTCTATAACGATAGAATGTATATGGGAGACATAGTCTATATACATGGGATTGAAATCTATAATGATAGATTTCAAGATATAATTGGATTATCTCAATCCCTATTGATAGACGAAATATGTAGGAAGTTTCTTGAATGATAAACTTCAAATAAAAGGACAATTCCAGTCAGACTGGGAGTTGCTTTTCTAAAAGGGAATGTACCCTTTTGACTCCTAAAGAAGCATAAAGCGTAAATAGAATCCTTTATGCATACGCAGAAAGGTGATTTACGTATTTCATATTGTATGAAAAACGTTGATATGAGTTGTACCAAGATCGGTACAAGACGATATCAGTTCAAGCCCAGGATCAGAACCATGGCAACTGTCAAGTGAGTCATTAAGTATTTAAGAAATACTAAAGGATAGATTCCTTAAGAATGAGGAAGAATTGGAGTAACACAATGGAAGCGTAAATGTATTAGATTATGAATCTAATATCCTATCCAACATTGGATGTCTCTTCATTTTGAATGAAGAGATAATTGGATATCTCTTTATTATGACTAAAGAGATATTTGAGTGGAAACATTACATGTAATAACTTTAGTGTGTTCCGTCATGAGTGTGAAATATATCGCCATATAGAAGTTTACAACAATGTTGTTTGGATGGGAAAGTTCATTTATGAACTCTCCATTCGATTCCAACCAGAAAGTGTCTTTAGTGTACCCACACTACGACACTAATGGGGTGATAGCTCAAGCCAGGGAATCAAGGTCTCATCAAGATCTGAACTCAAGTGAAAGACTGAACCACATGATTGAGAATCATGTATAATGATGACGTCGTTATTCTCAAGGTTATTTCTATGGATAACATATAGATATCCATTGTCTAGGCCTACTACTCAGCCATTTTTGAAATGAATTCAGAAGAGGTATCATCACTGATAATCAAACTGATTGGCTCTAGTGAAAGTAAGAGATTGTTGGAAATGTGCCCTAAAACCAATCATATGATGATACTTTACGGACATTTCACATGTTAAACTAATCTAGTTTAATATAAAGGGCAAAGATTATTATTTTAAGCCGTCTCATATAAATGTTATATGCTTAAACAATAAGTCCAAGGAATATCAATTGGGAGAATGTGATCTAAAGAAGTTAGATCCATGAGACCATTCTCTTTCGTATACATATCCTAAACGTTCCTGATCATAGGATTGCCAATTGGCCATTGACAGTCCGTTAAGATTAGTACGTGCTATGTTCTCTCTTAAGGAGAGTGGCTGGTCTTGAGTCAATGGTGTGACTGACACCAAGACAAGCATGTAGGTGCTCAATAGAGAATGAGTCCACTGAATGCGATCAACAAAGATTTCTCATACTCATGTCATATGAGAACTCATAGTTGGGATAATGCAAAGTAGTCCTTTGACCTGAGGCATCATAGCTGTCTTGTGGTTAGGTCCTTGATCTTTGACTATGTCAAAGTCACTCCGTCAGAGGGTCTCCATGACATAGTTGGGGTTAAGCCACTTAGCCATGGAGTCAAGTGAATGCGCAACAAGGGATCTCTAACCTTCAAACCGTTTGAGGGAGAATACTCTATGATATGATTAAGAATCTTTGGCTAGAGTACGAATGAGATTTAGGAAGTCATTCCAAATCATATTTAAGGTAATCATATAAGTAAAAGAATCACATTGGATAGTAGATATGAATAAACTATCAAACCAAACAATGTGGTCAAGAGTATTGTATTAAAGAAAGACTGTATTGCATTGTAATCCTAAACTGAATAGGTTCTCCACCTCTTCTGATTACCTTAGGTAACCATGAAATACTGCTAGGTGTCACTCATGGTTTGTGGAAGCCCTAAATGTGTATAATCAGTAAAGGGAGAACTGAAAGTATGTTTCAATTCAAAATCGATTTGAAGAGTTCTAATCGCCCACTGCCTCGCTAAAAGGAACCTAATGGATCATACACCGTGTAAGGTAGAGATTGAAGAAATAACGGAGATGAGTAAGGATAATTAAATGGTTTAATTATTTATGGCAAGGATTAATTAATATGTTAATTAATCAAACGAATAAGTTCGTTTTAGACCTCTGGTTAGTTTTGGGCCTCAAGGCCCAATGGGCTTCAAACGTCAAGCCCATTTACTTAAGTTGTATGACAACTTAATGACTAATGATTCACAAAGGCCCAAACAGCCCAAAACCTTTAACAAGGATGACCATATTGGATGAAAGGGTTTTTGGTTCTTTTTGTCACTTAATTGAAGTGACTATATAAAAGACTCTATAGCCAAAAAGTCATTAGGGTTTCTTTGAGGAAATTGGAGAGAACACAAGCTCTCCTTTTCTCTCTAAGAGGCCGGCCACCCTAGGGAGAGATTACTAGCATCTAACTCTTCCTAGGTCACTCATCTCTTCTTCAAGTCCCTTCTTGGTGTGGAGACTTAGAGGTTCTCTATTTTGGGAACTTGGAGAATCCTTTCAACCATCCTCCTCCAAGACATCCATGGAGCTAAGAAGTAAGGAATGAAGGCCCTCTCCTTAGGTGATTAGCCTTTGCTTATGCAAAAAGGAATCAACAAAGGTATAAGATTTCTTAACTCACTTTGTTCTTGAGTTGAGTCTTGGTTCACCACAACTACTAGACTTTGAATTTCATGCGTAATGTTTTGTTTTGAGTGCATACAAGCATGATTCCACCTTTAATTGTTAATGCTTGCCATAGATGTTGCTCAAATGAGCATGTTTTTCCCAAATTTTCCTTCACCTTGTATATTTGGTTTACTTTGTGAATAATTTATTTTGTTCTTGGATTTAAGATTGGTGTTTGGATGTCATTATTATTCTCGAATAAGAGTTAATTAACGAAAATTACCACATGTGACTAATACAATTAACTCATGCTTAGGTATGTTTTGTGGGGAAGTTAGCAGTTTGGTTCTATGCTAACTTCATACCTAATAATCCCCTGACAACCTTTCAGGCTTATCCAACCTGATTGTGGGGCATGACATTGCCTTATATTGTCCAATGGTACTAATTTTACCATAAAGGGAAGCCAAACTCACTCGTCCTGGAAGAACGCCTTTTGAGCTTTAAGGATATTCGAGAGCATTATTACCATATTGAAACCAATGTAGAAAATGGAGTAAAATTCAATCGCATATTACCATTTTGCACTTCGTACGAATATAGCCAGAAGCGTATTCTAGAGAAGATGGAACACTTAACGAGTGGATTACACCCATTCAGGCCCACTACATGGCCGACCAGAAGCTCGAGATTCCAGAGGAATTTTCGCTATGGAGGTACGTTTGGGATATCTAGGATGATCCGTGATGCGTCATTTTGAGCATCCTTTTACCGAAAGTAAAAACATCACACCTGGAAGCGTATCATGCGTTAACACCCTCTATCTTTTCTACAAAGAATTCAAGGGGACATTTGTGGACTAATTTAACCACCTTGCGGACCATTTAGATACTTTATAGTATTGGTTGATACTTTTACACATTGGTCACACGTGTGGCTGTTGTCCACAAGCTGCATACTCCACACTTCTGGCTCAGATTAACAAGCTCAGGGCTCACCACCCTGATTATCTGATCAAATCTATTTGATTGGATAAGTTGGAGAATTTACATCGAAAACTTTCAAAGGATATTGCATGTTGGTTGGGTTTTGAAGTTGAACATCAAGTACCCCATGTTCATACCCCGAACGACCCAGCATAAGCATTCATTAAACGCCTTTAAATGACCGCGGGATCGTTGGTCATAATTACCAAGTTCCTGATCTCTGCTTGGGGCCATGCAATATTGCAAGCAACCAAGTTGGTCTGCCTGAGGCCTGTCACGACCCAACCTTATAAAGCGTGCGTTAGTTGGTTACCAGATACAAAGCTGACATGTCGCATCTGCGCGTCTTTGGTTATGTGGTCTATGTGCCATTCGGGCTGCCCTTCGTACAAAAGAAAGAAAAGGGTTTTCAGGGAATGATGGGAATCTATGTCGGTTATGATTCTCATTCCAATATTTGTTACTTAGAACCTTTGACAGGTGATCTCTTTACCGCTCGTTTTGCGAATTATCACTTTTATGAGACAGTCTTCCTGTCGCTAGGGGGAGATAAGAACATCAACGTTCCTACAAAACGATGCGAATTATCGTGGACGTCCCCATTATGTCTCATCTTGATTCTAATCTAGATTGTCAGAGTATAACCAGACACTTCCTCTGATGTAGTAAAAAGTGACGAGATTATATATACCAGCTGTAAATGTGCCTGCAAAGATGTGTACCAAATGTACGATGAACCTTCATCCTGAAAACAAGAACGCCACTATTGTGGCCGACCCTCGTACATTGGCGGCTAGCCAATCAATCTGTCTTGCGCTAGAAATGTGGTAGATCACTCAATTTGAGGATTCACTTCCCCCAAATTAGAAGAACATGGCATGAACAAATCTGCCCCTTGATCCCTGCCTCAATCTTTTCCATCTCATGAGATTAAATCCGGATTACTCCCGAGACCTGAAGTTCTTGGTCTAGTATACTAGTTTGGATGAGATATGGAATTGGAATGAGATTATCATAGATGATGTTTCATTTATACGGTAACTGCAGACATAAATGAAAAGCGAAGATAACGAACCGCGTTTCATTGATTAGTGTCGACGTAGAACTGATTGGTCAACTAGAAGAATCAATTGATGACGAATGAGATGATTGAAATAGTGCGATATGATGCCTTGTGGCGCAAGGTTTCTCTCATACGCATGTGATTGATTACAGCATTACAAACGTGGTTGCAGTATTTTTGGGATCCTGATACAAAACCGACATAGAGTTTCTAAAGGACTTACATGTACTGATTCAAATAGTTCTAGACCACAAGAACACCCTCTCAGTTCTCAAGAAGCCTTCATTTTGCGGATACAGAACTATTCGAGCGGATGTTGTATACCCGTCTAAGTGAATATTTGATCAGTTAGGGATATATGCCTCTGCGTGTACAAAATCCAAAATGGCTAGAGTTGAGAAAACTAATTTGCACATAAAGTTGGACTTTAACATGAATGATCTTGGGAAAACTCGACATTACTTTGACCTGAAGTTTTGAGCTAGTTCTGATGGTATTCTGGTCCAACACTCGAACTAGACTTAAAAGGTGTTATGTCCGAGTATACCCTGATAGTCTGTACGTTAGATGCAAATCAGACCTTTACGGAGGATATGGAGCATAAGGTTCCATATTGGAACGTGAGGCAACCATATCTAAATACAATTGGCGTTTGTTGTACTTAGCTCACTGCACTAAATCAGACATCTTATGTGCTGATAATCTTTTGGCATAAAGCAGCACTACGCTTACACGCTACCACCAAATTGGTTTTAAAGACGTTATTTCATTACTACGGATTTGGGATTATCTATCCCTATGCATCTCAGAATAGATCACACCCCCTTAATCTTCGGAATGATGCTTAACTTGTGGGATTCGCCAAATTATGATACATCCCAACAAGTCAACGCCAAACATATTGCATCTACATTAGTATGAGCATCAGAAGATTGAAGTCAAGCAGCCCGATCCCAAACAACCTTGCCGACCTCTACACGACGTCATTGCCGAAGTCTACCTTCCAAAAGCTTGTCCAAGGAATTGGTATGCGTAACTTTCTCACTTACGATGCTTGTAGTTTCATTTGGAAGTTTTGTCAAACTTAGGGGGAGTATCCAGAAGTATACTCACTTGACCTTAATGTACTCTTTTTCCCTACGATTAGGAGCATTTTTCCCATTGGGTTTTTGCTATCTGACTAGGTTTTGACGAGGCACCCATCCTGGGTTGGTCATACCCTTGTGTACGTTCTACTTGCGTCCCAATGACGTATAGTTTTGATTTAATGCAAATTCTCACTTTTCTCCTTTAACTATGGGCTTTTGTCCCACCTTGGGTTTTGCCATAGCAAGGTTTTGTGAGTTTTACCACCCATGCATTCTTTTGTTTGTTTTGAGACTCCCATTCGTTATTTGTGCCCTAGACGAGACGACTTTATCAATTGCTTCTACATTTGCCTGAAGATCTGATGCGCTATCTAGTTGAGTATTTGCACACTTAAGGGGGAGTGTTGTGGCACATGTTCTAATACATATTGTGATTCTGTAGATCCTAAGTAGAGATAGATTAGGAATCCTTTGTGATTTAGAAGATCTTTCCTAATAGACTTTGTATTACATGAAGAACAAGTTTCTCTCATCCTTATTACTATAAATAAAGGCACAAGGACTCGGGAATTAACACACAATTCATCAAGTCTATTCTCCACTCTATTTCTCTCTATGCCGCATCCCTCAGTTAAATATAGGCCACAACAAAAACATATACGGTAAGTTAGGGAACACAAGTCCAACCCTATTTTTAATGTTTTTTTTTACAAGCCAGAGGTTCCTAAGGATCCTCAAATTGTATCCGTTCATTGTATATTGTGCGGTCAATTTTTATCAGGTATTATTTATATTAATTTAAAATAAAAATATTTAAAATAATATACGATGAACAGAAACGAATTGAGAATCTTGAGGATCCTTATTCTTATACAAGTCCATGCCCTTTGGATTATGTAAACCTTCCATCTCATTCGTTCGTTTTTTCTTCCGCTTCCCAATAATTGTCATTCGCCATCGAAGAACCAGAAGAAGGGAAACTCGAACAATCCAAAGGGCCATCCCTTCTGGGCTTGTTTGCTTCAGGAAGTGTGTGCCTTTGGATTTCGATATCAGGATTGAGAGCAAGAGACTGATATCAAAGCAGAAATATTTTCTCACAGGTCCTGTTCATCAAATATTCTTTTATTTTTTTCTTTCCATCTTTTGTTTTTTATTAGTTTCAATCGTTCGGTTGAGACCCATGCGTTACTTTCTTCTTTGGATTTTCAGGAGGGGCTCTCTGGTTTTCTTTCCTGCAATCTGTTTTCCATCGGATTTTGTTGCTGATTTTACATTTTCCTAGGAAAATCCCTGTAGTAGATCTGATTTTGCTTTCTGGGTCTTCCTTGTATTGCATGCATGGGGTAAGTTTTCTGAATCCTTTTCTGGATTTGGTAATTCCATTGGATTGAGTGGTTTAATGGGATTTCTGGGTTTCTCCATTTTTGTTATCTTTGTGAGTTAATTAGATATTATTGTACTTGTTTTGATTGGGAGGCGAGGAAGAGTAAATGGATTGCATTATTGCGTCGAAAATTGATGAATCGGAATTGGGATTTTGGGTTTTATACTGGCATTTTAGTTTTAGGAATTTCACCAACTTATTATGATTGTATGTGGTTAAGTAAAGTTAAAAATCTTTTCAGATTGTATTCAATTTAGATTTTAATTTTAAATGAGTCTGTCAAACTCTAGTAGTATTCAATCTTGATTTTTAAAGAGTCTGTCAAGATCTGGTGGTATTCAATCCCGAGTTCTTAAAAATGTTTCAAAATCTGGTTGTATTTAAAATTCAGTGAATTTGTAGGAATCTAGGAGTTGGAGGATTTTGGTAGATTCTAGAGTAGAAAATATAAATACCAAAAGCCCTCACAAATCATGCTTCTACGGCTCTACCCTAAGATTTCATTGTGATTCCTCCCTCTATAAAATACGAGCAGACTTGGATATGAACGAACTCTTCTTCTAAGCAGACATGTAGTGGTAACACGTCCAGAAATATACAAACTTCTTTTTCAAATTTTCTGTCTTCTTTGTATAGCCAAATCTTTATCTTGTTTCTCTTCAAGGAAGACAACCAGTAATCAACTATTTTCTTGTCTTCTACTCATGGCCAGTTTTGTTTATTATTTGTTTTAGAGAACCCTAAAATCCCAATTCAACTTGATCAATTTCTAATCATCAATTTCCTTGCCTGATCTTTTTTTGTATTCAATTTCCTTGCCTGATCTTGGTATGCCATAATCACCCGTATACATGTTGTACTTGGCAATACCACTCCCGTTCATCACTGTAGAAATCTTCCTTTCTTGTCTGCTTTCCTTTTGGCATCCTCGTTGTGACTTTTGGAGACACTTATTTACTTGATAGGATCCTCCATAAATGCTATAAAAGCTTCATTAATATCCACTAAACTTCATAACAAAATCCATATAAAATTTCTTAAAAATTCATGTGGAGTCTATGTGAATCCATTAAAATTCATGTGGAGTCCATATGAATCCATTAAAATTCATAGACTCCAATTCTGTTAAAATACATCAAAATTTCAATTGAGTACACCCCTCTAGTCTTTTGTCAAAACAGAAACACATGGCAATTGGGAATTTATACAGTTGGACTCGATAAAAAAGTATCAATAGTTGAATTCAGTTAGATTAAAGTCAATCCAATCAGATGCCAATCGGCAAAGATTTAACATCTCTTTGGTCATTGGGATGTTGATTGAATGACTATATTTGGGATGATATCTAATAGAGCCGTTGCATAATGTTTCTTTCGTTGAATTGGCTTTTGGAATTTGGCTGTAAGCATATTCTGATTAAGAGTTCTAGCAAAGTACTCTTGGCTAGTGCTGATACCAGGAGTTGGAGTTATGTCAGTGCGATGGAATCATGTTCTTTTTTGCTTATTTTGAGCCCTTTTTAATTATTGTCAAGGACATTTTTCTGTTCAGTGTTCACTTCACACTATACATTTGTATTGACAATGCCAGTTCTTATCATTTTGAAGGGAAAAAAAAAAGTTCTTCTTCCTTTTTTTTTTTTTTAAATTTAAATTTTTTTATCTTTTCTTTTCTAGTTGTGTTTGGAGAAACTTTCTTGGGGTGATGGTTTGTCAATATATCGTGGGGGCTTTGACTAGGGTCCTGTAGTTTTTACTGTATTGTACAGGTTTGGTTTTATGTTTAGTTAGTATTGTTTGGTGTTGTTAAATTTTAGAATTATTTTTTATTTCTAACAGAATGAGATGTGGTTTGTAACAGAGCAGTGGTTGTCTAACATGCCATAGTAAGACCGCACTGAAAACTTCAGTGAATGAGCCACCGAAAGGGTTATTGAACGAAGGTCGGACTGTAAAGAAACCAAGCATATCAGAGGATTTTTGGACCACCAGCACGTGGGATATGGACAACAGTGCAGTTCAGTCCCAGGGAAGCATCTCATCAATCAGCACAAACCAGACCCTTGATCCGCATGGTGGCTCTGGCAGCAGTAGCACCCCTGCCGAATTTGTAAATCATGGCAAGTTTTTTATTTATTTGTTCTTCTTATGGTTTTATCAATTTCTGGGAATTTTATGTTCAAATTTCTGAGATAGTTTCTGCACGTTGGAAATTGGTTTAATGACTCACTATCAGGTGGGTCTTATACGGACTCCTCATGGACATTCCAAAGAACTGAGCTGCCTTACCTGTAATGGAGTCAAATAATTATGTGTTACTAGTAGCCTGTTTCTCAATTTTTTCTGAACTTTTGCCTACCAAATTTCATTGCAGATGTGATCTTGGAAGGTTTTATTTACAGTCACTGTACTTTCTATGATTTCAAGAATTGTTTAACACTGTTGTTCTTGTCAGTTTTTGTATCTTGCTATCACATGTTTTTTTTTTTTTTTTTTTTTTTTTTGTTGCTTTGACGAATGTGTGTGTGTGGAGCCTTGTTAAAGTTATATTGCATGGTATCTGTGGTGCAGGTCTTCTTCTCTGGAGCCAGACTAGGCACCTTTGGGTAGGGAATAATAAAAAGTCTGAGAGCCCGTCAAATAAAATTCGAGAACCCAAATTAAGGTAGGTTGCTTCTTCTATTCTTTATCGACTCAAACTCATTGTACCTCTTATGTTTAGATCTGCCAGAAAGAATTATTTTGCTCATTGGACCTCTTACTTTTGTTTAACCAGATACATGTTAGACAATTGAGGACAATTCACATTTTCATCAGTGCATTGTACAAAAATAAACAAATTAAAAGCAATTTTTCCCCAATAATGCTAGTTTTTTATTTATGAGAACACTATACCAGGATTTCTTCATTCCAAGTTTCGTTGCATGTCATAAATGGGGACTGGGAAGTTGTCCAAGCACGTTGAGTGCTTGGTTCAATGTAAAGTGTAAAGTAGGCAATGGGTATTCATGAGTACCTTTCTGTACATTGTCAGCACTCATTGTCTCAGCATGGTTAAATCATTCTAACTGTGCAGTTGGAATGCGTCGTATGAAAGTTTACTTGGGAGTACAAAGCCTTTCCCTCAACCTATTCCTCTCCCGGTGAGCCCCTGCCCCTGCCTGCCCGCTGTTATCCTTACAAACACACTATCTAATTTTTTTTTCCTGGTTCCGACATTAACAGGAAATGGTAGATTTTCTCGTGGATATTTGGGAGCAAGAAGGGTTGTACGATTGAGCGGCAAAGGTACTAGAGATTTTTAAGTAGGCTAGAAGTTGATTCAAGTGTATGTAACACTATTACTGCCTCCCAGAAAATAGGAAGCAATAGCATGGCTTGTACGTGATCAACTATCACATCATTTTGTTCTTGCTTGTTCTTGGATTTTAACTTCCGGGGCCTTTTAGACGCGCCCTTGTCTTGCAATTCAAACTGATTTTACAGGATTCGTTTCTTCCACTGCTCTTTGGGCCGGTTTTGCAAGACGAAGATGACCTTTGGCTACACTTCCGTTTCGTTTTCACCCTCCTCCCCCTTGCGTCTGCGTCCTTCGGTGTTCATTTCTGTTTATATTTGGGCCTAACAAGTAAAAAGGAGTACTATAGACCGTAGGACTAAGTGACTGTTATTTAATATATGAAAATATATTTTTATCGAGTCTTTTTGTCCAATAAATGATTTTCTTGGGCAAGCCTTCGTTGCATTTGATTTTGGGGGTAATTGTCAAAATGTCATTTCATTTATGATTAAAGAAAAATATTACTGTTGTTAGCATTTTAAAAATCTTATTATATTAACTATGTGCAACGTACAAAATGTTTTGGGTTGTCCAACCAAATTGGAAATTGGATAAGTAAAATAGGTGGCACACAGGGCATTTTCAATAGGAGATGCAAAATGCCTTGAAATTGGCATTTTACATCTTTTTTTAGCCGAAAAATATAAATGATCTATCTTCATCGAAAGATTAAATAAAAATCTAAATTTACGTTCATTATTACTTCTTTTGGTGCGAGTCTCACTAATCAAAGAGAGAAAACTAAATTGGATCTCAAATTTACGTTCTTCCCATTGGAGTAGTTTTGTCATTACATATGCCGGAAATATAATATGGGATGTAAATATGTTTTTGGCATCTCAAATTGCAATCCCCAATTGAAGATGCCTTATAGATTGACGTATGGCTAAGCATCTCTAAGAGAAGTTCTAAATTTTTGTTAAACTAGCAAGTGAATAGTCAAACAATTATTTTAGCTACTCAGTTAATTCAAACTCAACCCGCTCATTTTCTAAAACAACTACTCTCTCTACCTTTTCTCATTGCTCAACAGTCCATCCTTTCAATATTTAACTGATGAACAATTGCTCTGTAAATTTAAAGAGTGACCATTCGTTGTGCTACAATAGACGCTCTTTTCTATAGTAGGTTGAAGGTATATTTTTTTTATTTTTATTTTTGTTTAATTTGACTCTTTAAAATAGAGTTTTGGTTGTAAAATTTTTACAGCATCTTTATGAGATGCTCTAAACGAATAAGAGCTGAACACTTAAAAGTGTACAAGTGCCAACTTGATGTTTCGTAGGAAATGACCAAAAAGAAGGTAAGTGAAAGCCAAGCTTGTCACTTCCCCACGAGCAAAGTTGCTCATAGATGGGGATTGTACAGATGGATAACCAACTCCAATCCATAGTATTAAAAATCGATATTATCGGCGAAATATCGCCGATAATATCGGTTTTGTGAGACAACGATTTTTTCGCACGGTTACAACTGAATTTCGTCCAAATATCGGCGATAATATCGATAATATCGGTAATATCGCGATATTAGCGATATTAGCGATATTATCGTCGGGAAGAGGTGGTGATGGTGCTCGACGGATCTACCGACGACGGAAAACAGTACTTAACTGCATATAACATTACCAGCAAGAACCCTAGAAAGCAAATCGATTGGGGAAGAAACCGCGATTGGGATGAAAGATCGGACCTTTGACTTGTGGAATTGGGGCTGGAGACGAACGGATCTAGGACTTGGAGAGAGTGATTTGGTGTTCTCCGGGCGGATGTTCTAGGTCAACGGAGCGGGAGAGGAGAGAGAGAGAGAAGGGGGTGGGGGGGGGGGGGGGGCGGAAGAACGGAGAGACTGAGGGAGAGATTGAGGGAGAAGGATGGACGGACGACGGAGAGACTGAGGGAGAGGAGACTGAGGGAGAGAAGGATGGACGGACGGACGACGACGGAGAAGGATGGACGAACGGACGACGACGGAGAAGGATGGACGGACGGACGACGACGGAGAAGGATGGACGGACGGACGGACGACGGAGAGACTGAGGGAGAGGAGACTGAGGGAGAGAACGATCGAGAACGAGAGAAAAAAAATCGACTTTCTTCGTTGGAAGGATCCAGAATAATGGACACGGAGAGACCGAGGGAGAGAGAAGGAGACTCTGGGTGTGCTTGCTGCGTGTGTGCGTGTGCTTGCTGCGTGTGTGCGTGTTGCATGGTGTGCCACCAAGACAGGTGGTGCTTTGTCATCCAGCCACCAAGACAGATGATGCTTTGTCATCCAGCCACGTAGACAGGTGTTGCTTTGTCAACTCAATTCAGCAAACCAAGTTGTCAATTCAGCAAACCACGTTGGTTTGTGTGTGTGTGTGTGTGTGTTGCAGAGTGTTGCATGTGTGTTGCAGAGTGTTGCCAGCTCGCTATATAATCAACTTGATAATGTTAAATCCATCATGCAATGCATTTCCTTCCAATTTTTTGTGATAAACTAATAGATAATTGACTAAATAAACATCCTGCAAAGTTTCAATAAAAATTTCCAAGTTTTTCTTACAATTTCCGTGGTTTCCATGGAAATTTTATCGATATCGATATTATCCCGATATTTCCATCGATATTTCCGTGTTTTCGGACTACCGATATTTCCGATATTACCGATATTTAATACCTTGCTCCAATCTGATACCTGCAATACAATATAACATATTATACACGTATATATATATATATATGTATGTATATATGTATGTACGTGTGTGTCTGTATATATATATGTGTGTGTGTGTGTCTATATATATATATATATATATATATATATATATATATGAGTATTTGTATTTTCTTTGAAAGTGAGTCAATAACCATTAAACCCATCACTAGTCACATAATCACACAGATGAAAACAACATCCTTTACCATAATTTACTCATTGGAAAAATCATGATAGAAAAGGAATGGGGAATCCCCATTTACAAACACAAGTCCCTTCATACTCAACCACCAAATATTCAGTACATTATTATGATTATGTCAATGCATGGACCAACATTTTCCTCTATCAGAATGAGGATTCAGTCACTCTTGGTTTATCAACTTCAACAAGAAATTTCAACCAATACTCCCAGCTTGGTTCTCCAAGTGATGGTCAGTTCATGGCCCAACAACAGTCTCATCCCATAACCATTCATGCACAGAGTCAACCATATCCAGTCAAGATTCGACAGAAGTCAGTTCAATAAGAAAATACTACTTTTTTTTAATTTTCATTGCCAAATATAAAGTTCCATGGATTTCAAAATGGAGGTATGAAGTAGACAATGAAGAAGTTCATAGAGTCAGATCATTGAAATGGTGGGACAAGTTCAATGAGCAAAGAATAATCGACCAGGTTCTCAGTGAATTTCTTATTAACTCACAACCAGTTGTTGCAACACAATCATTATCAGACATCTCCCCATCTTCCTCACTAAAAGAAAAATCAAAATCTTCCAAGTCATCAACATCGAAGCATAAAGTTGTGAAATTGAAGACCTTGGAAAAAAGTTTCTCGCTCAAGTAGCACAATTACAGTGACAAATAGCTAAATTACTTTTGCAATTAAACCAGCCCTGCCAGTTTGATGAAGACGAAGAATCTTCAAATGCATCATCACAACAACTTGTAAAGCCGAACAGTCAAAGTACCTGGTGGGCCGACTGCCAAGATGCACAAGATCAATTTGAATGATCAAACCATGCGATTCACAAGTTAGCCATCATGTGAAAGTCACCATAGCACAAGTCAATCATCATGTGAAGCACAAGTTAGTCACCATGTGAAACACAGTTAGTCACCATGTGAAACACTCAGGCCATTATGTGAAGCACAAGTTAGTCACCATATGAAACACAGTCAGTCACCACGTGAAGCACTCATGTCATCATTAACACAACAAAATCCATGAATCATTTAATAGGAATTGCAACAATTATTTAGACATTTTACTATTCATCGACAGTAAAAGAAAGAAGCAGCAGCTCCCCATGATTCAACAGTTAAAAACTTAATCATTCAAGTTTCTTTTCTTAAGTCTATAAAAGAAAGGTTCCAAGGAAGAAGTTAAGCAAGTTAATTTCCAAATCTTTTCCTTAGTCAAAATTTTCTTTGAGTTCTCATTATATTTAAATAAACAAACACTGTAAACACTTTAATTTTTAGAAGAAGAAGGATGTTAGCGTGCACCAATTTTCAGTCCATTCAGTAAATTGTACCACAGTCAACATTTGTAAGTCTTTCAGATTTACAAAAGAAGTAATTTCAAAAAATCTATTTTCAATAATTATATTGCATCATTAATTTAAATTCGCTATTTTCATTATAATATAATATGAAGTACAAGTCAATCTGTAGACATGTAAATTTCGTTGCATGCAAATAATGCATCACAAAACTCCACGTGACATATGACTCATCACAAATGGACAAGTCATCAATGACATGTGGCCCAAATCAACAAAGGAAGCTCAAAAGCATTCATAAAATGCGGCAAAGAGGAAGAAATCTCCTTAAAATCGGCAAGGGGTCTAAATTGCTCCCAAAACCAGAATGAAAGCTAAAGCATCTTCACAAAACAAGTAAGAATTGAAGATTGCTCACAAAATAGGCAAGAAAACCCTATAGATTTCGGTCAAGCAAGGGAAAGTGGCTGAAATTAAGACACAAAACATGCTTAAATTCTCCCATGGATGAATCAAGACACAAATAAAAGCCAAATCCATCCAAAGGCAAGCTTTGAGAAGTCTATAAATACAAAGGTCCCAGGACAAACACAGGTTCAAGGTCGAAATTCTCGCAAAAAGAGAACCTCTGCCAAATCTTTGAAGACTAATACGCTGCCAAAGCTTTCTTCGAAGAACGTACAACCAAAGCCGAAGCTTTCTTTTGACCAAAGCCGAAGCATTCCCTTGAAGAATCAATAAGCACTTGTGCCGATTCCTTTAAGACTTTGTTACAAGCTCAAAACTTGTAACGACGTTCGATTCAAGATCAAGTCGCCAAGACCCTTGAATCAACAAAGTCCTATATCAACATCACCTTTGCCGCAGCCCTAAACCTGAGGTGAAGACTATCCACGCATTGTTTCAAGCTCAAAACTTGAAGCAATCGTTCAATCATTC
The DNA here is from genome assembly GCA_036320875.1 of Cotoneaster glaucophyllus. Lineage (NCBI taxonomy): Eukaryota > Viridiplantae > Streptophyta > Magnoliopsida > Rosales > Rosaceae > Cotoneaster > Cotoneaster glaucophyllus. The sequence continues at coordinate 19,077,011 of CM070064.1, forward strand.
GTTCGAGATCAAGTCATTGCGACCCTTGGATCAACAACCCACGCATCAACATCAAATTTGAAGACTGAATCAAAGAAAAATTGTAAATAGAGATTGTAACCCTACAAAGTCATCAATACAAATCTACTTTGTACGCGTGTTCTCGTTTCATTCGATACAGAATTTTCGTGTTTACAAATTTAGCACGCCCAGTGGAACATCTCTGCCACTCATCTCTATCTTCAAATCTGCAAGAAGAACAAATGGCATCAAGAAAGGATCAAGCTGTTCCTGCAACCAATGGGAAGAATAAGAACATCCTTGATGCAAGTGGTGGCACTTTAAGTGTCACAACCCAAAGCAAGGCAACAGCTCTTTCCGTCGTGCCTTCCACTCCTAAATCAACCCTGCTGAAGGAGCAAGAGTACTCGAGGTATGAGCCTGTGATCACCCTGTCCTTGCTAAGGGCGCCAAGGGAAGAAAGCCCGAGGAGGTATTTCGAGTTGTTGACTTTCGATGCCAACTTAAGCAACAGCTCGTATCCTGTAGCCATGCAAGTCATGACTACTGGTGTGACTTCCATCGAAGAGCAGCTGGCATAATGAGCTAAGCAATCGCAAGGCTGACAATGATTATGGAGGAAAATGACTTACAGATTGCTACGCTTGTCAACTGCCTGGAGGCGCAGTACGATGAGAAAGCTGACCTAAAGGTTGATCCACAAAAGGAGGAAACCGATGAGAAAGAGGAGCCTCTGGTGGAGAAAGCTGAGGTTAAGCTGGAGGTTGACCGAGCTGTGACGCTCATGGGACCTCTCTCTATCCAATAGTTGCAAGAGATGATCACAAGCACAATCAAGGCGCAGTACGAAGGAAGCTCACATGACTCCGTGATGTATTCAAAGCCTTATTCCAAAAAGATTGATGCCTTGAGGATGTCAAAGGATTATCAGCCACCTAAATTCATGCAATTCAATGCAAAAGCCAATCCCAAACAACATATTGTCCATTTCATCGAACCTTGCAACAATGCTGGGATGGAGGGAGACTACCTCGTCAACCAATTCGTGCGCTCGCTAAAAGGTAACGCCTTTGATTGGTACAATGACCTCGAGCCCGAGTCCATCTACAGCTGAGATCAGCTTGAAAGAGAATTCCTCAATCGCTTCTACAACACTCGCCGTACCGTAAGCATGCTATAGCTGACGAGTACAAAGTAGTGGAATGACGAACTTGGGAAGAAGCCCATGAAATAGAGCTAAGTATCACCAATCATGGGAAGAAAGAGCCCATCACCGACTTCAAGAAAGACAAGGTGTTTGCTTTAAAGGTAGACAAGACTGGGAAGAAGCCCGCCAATAAAGCTTTTACCGTCAACACTACCCCCATCAAGACCTCCCCTGCACCCGTCAAGATCTCATCCAAGAACAAAGTGAATGAGATGAAGAGAGGTGAGCCTTCTCGCACCCAAGATAGGTACAAAAACACCTTGAGGGAGCTGGAGCCAGACAATCTACCCTTTTTCGAACTCTGACATGGCCACAATGCTAGGCGACCTGCTAGAGAAGAAAGTGATCGAGCTACCCGAATGCAAGCACCCTGAAGAGATGAATCGCGTTAACGATCCTAAGTACTGTAAGTACCATCATATCGTGAGCTATCCTGTTGGCAAGTGCTTCTTCTTTAAAGAGCTCATCATGAAGCTGGCACAACAAGGGCAAATTGAACTCGACCTTGAAGACAAGGCCGCAACACACACTACTACGATCGTGTTTGGATCCTTCGATCCCGTACTTCTCCAAGTAACACATGCCAATTTCCTTCCATGCTTAAGCTACACGGTACCTTCTGCACGACCATCGCTGGGGGCAAGCAACCAAAATGCACCTACCGACAATGAAGAAGGGTGGACATTGGTGACCTACAAAAAGACAAGGAAGCCAAAACCACAAGCCACAAGGCCAAAGGTGGAACAAGAGAGAAAGCATCGCCGCCACAACAATAGGAAGCCCAAAAGAAGCGTAAAAGTTGCTAAGCCAATGTACGCTGGGGAATGTATGGGGTAAGAGCCGTGCATTCTTGTCTCCTTGCACGAGTACTTCCCGAAGGACTTCTTCCAATAGTGCACTACTGCTGTGTGTCACATGGTTGAAATAGAGATAGAAGAGCCCTCAAAAGGCAAAGCTATCGATGTCGAGGAAGAGAAGACCTTCATGTCGAAAGAAGACCTGATGACATACTTTATCAACGAGGAAGTACTACGGCTGCCCAAGGAGATGTGAAAAGCACTAGTAGCGATCTTGGTGAGTCTCGACTACCACAAAGTGCAAGAAAGCAAGAACGAAGGCTTGAAGCTTCGACCACATGAATATGCCACATGTTGTGCCTCCCATGACTCAATCAACTTCACTGACGAAGACTTGCTGCTAGGATCAAAGCCTCACAACCATCCTCTATTCGTCTTTGGGTACGTAAGGGAGCACAAAGTCAATCACATGCTTGTGGATGATGGATCAACCATAAACAACATGCCAAAGTCAACAATGACCACAATTAGCATCAAGGTGGATGAACTATCCTAAAGCCACCTCTTAATCTAAGGTTTTAACCAAGGAGGACAAAGGACGATGGGCATGATCCGCGTGGGGATGACCATTGACGAACTCAAATCAAGCACGCTATTCCATGTGATTGATGTAAGAACTTCCCACAACTTGCTCTTAGGAAGGCCTTGGATCCACGAGAATGGAGTAGTGCCGTCCACCCTTCATCAATGCTTAAAGTTCTACCAAGAAGGAGTGACACCAAGCCATTCACCGAAGCCGAATCACACTTCACGGATGCCAAGTTCTACATGGATGAAGACATGGTGCTTGAAGCTTTTCCAAAAGAGATCAAATCCACAGGCAAAACCGCACCTAAAAAGCAGTAGTGGCAAGTCATGCCCAAGAAGCAAGAAGGGGAAGTCATGCCATCTTGATAGGAGCATATTTATGCGCCTTAGTTAGCTTGTTCTTGTGCATTTACATTGTTTTTCCTTAGTTAAAGTAATCTTTTAAGCTAGTTTTATGTGTTTTCAGGTTTTAAGGGCAAAGAATACAAAAAGATGCATTTTGGAGCCTTTTGGAGCAAAATGGAGCTTGGAATGGATGTCATATGCTTGGAGGACGAAATTGAAGACCTAAAGATGCAAGGATTCCTAATCAAATGAGGATTCCTAATCAAATGAGGATTCCTAGAAGAATGAGGATTCCTACTCCAACAAGGATTCCTACTTGGAATAGGAAAGTTAAGCCTAAGTTTCCTATTTTGGTTGACCTTTCCTAAACCTAAATGTCTCTAAATTTCAGCAACTTTGAAAGCCTTATATGCATTTTAGGACACAAAACAAAGGCCCTAGACCACCTAAACACATGTGCCGCACCCTCCTTACCCTTTCCTCTTCCTTGCCGTGCAAGGGAGAGTGATTCTTTCCTATTTTCTGAATTAAAACACATTCCTAATGTGTTTTAAGTCCTTGCCGCAAATCTTAGCCAATTTCCTTTAGTTTTCTGATTTTGTTTCCTATTTCTAGAAGCTTTTGACTTAATTTCTGATTACCTAAGTCAACCTAGGGTTTTAATTCCTGATTTCCTTTAAATAAACCCCCTTGTTGCAGCCACAAAGCACCCATTCACTACCATTCACGCCAGAAAACTTCACCCATTCTCTGCAGCCACCATCCTTCACAAAACACCATAGTTTCTGACCAAAAACCATCCTTGCCGCACCCTACATCCATCCTAAACACAATTCCAGCATCCTACACCATCCATAACCCCCAAATTCCATCATCAACCTTTGTGCCGCAACCAAGGAAGGGAAGGAGAGTTCTTGGACGTGCTTGCTGTTCTCTTTGAATCGCTGGAGCGTTTAGGTGTTTTCTTTCTTTTGTTTTCAATGTCTAAACTTTATATTCTTTGTGTTGTGAGTATGAGGAACTAAACCCCCATTAGTTAGGGGGTGATTCGAAACCATGTACATACTTGCAATATGAATTGATTACCTTTGGTTGTGATTTCATAAGTTATGAGTTCAATTCGTTTAACTGCTTGATGGATAACTTATTTGTGTATGTTGATTGAGAGTGCACGCTTAGTTTTCATGCATGAATATGATGCTAGAGTATAAGGGAGTTTCACCTAATAGTTACAACCTTATATTTCACAAGTAGTAAAGGTCGCTTATAAACGATCGCGTTAAATGAATTCTTGGCATTAGTTTCATGCTCATCATAGTAACGAAGGCCTCGTCAATACTTATAGTTCTCATGATGCTTAATGATCTTTGATTGTATCTTTATTATGCTGTTCATGTAAAGGACTTTTGAAGAATGCTTTGAATTGTTGTATGCGCTTTCCCATCCAATTCGATAACTTAAGGAGAACTTGAAGGTTAATTTAAGCGAACCTAATTAACTTGGGGTGTTGAGTTTCATAACTTATCGAAAGAACAACTGAAAATTGGTTTGTATGCAAGTGTGTCATGTGTGGAGAAGAACCCTCTAGCTAGCCTTCCATCCATAAGTTTCATCCAAAATCGTTTTTACAATCTGTTTTAATTACAAAGTTTGTCTTGTTTTTAATTTCGTCAAAACCAAATCCCCCTTTATTTTGAAGTGTTAAATTAGTTAGAATCTGTTTTGATTTGTGTTTTTAAGTGCTTTGATTCAAGTTAAAACCCAAATTCGTCCAATTTGGTGCTTGTGTCCAAAACTGCCCAGAAAGTGTTTTTAAGGCAGTTTTGAGTCTTTTGGTTGCTGTTTTGAGTCTTTTGCTTTGTTTTAGTGTTTTAAAGTTTAGTCTTGCATTCTTTGAGTCTAATTTAGTGTTTTAAACTTTGTTTTTACGTTTTTAAGTCAGTTTTCAAGTGTTTAGCAATCCCTCCTAATCCCCGGTCTAGAACGATCCCTACTTACATACTTTACTACAATTGTCAAAAGAGGGTTTAATTTGAGTGTCAAGTTAATTTTCACATCACATCTTTAAGAAAAGACGATGATGATCCTACTAAGCCCTCAACAACCAAAAGGAGTGTGACACCCTCAAAAGGACTAAACCCACTCGTCTTCCGATACATCCCAATGTCTAAAAGAAAGAATGGGCAATCCCCATTCGAAACTGGAACAAGCAAAGCTGACACACAGCTGCACAAGGACGATGTAAAGCTGCTCAAGAAAAATGCAGTTTTGCCTCTGACACAACTAGGCAACTTTAAAGTTTCAAAACCACCACAAGGTTTCATAAAACCCCTGTCAAAAGGGGCAGAACCAAACTCTCTACCAACCAAAAGGACCGAAGAAGGTTTCGACCTAAACGCCTACAAACTCATGTCAAAGGCTGGGTACAATTTCTCCTCCTATTCAAATCTTGGAAAAAAGAATGCCAACACCATCAGCGACAAAGAACGTGACCTCATCGAGACTCAAAAGAAGTTGAAGGAGCATGGTTATAGAGTTGACAACAACAAAGCTGGACTTGGCTTTACACCAAATACACCCGTGAAGATTTCAAGCAAACCGAAGAATGTTAGCGCTCAACACATCAGTGTGAGCGTTGAACAAAATCAAGAAGAGCCTAAACCCGTCCCTCGAAAGCCAGTCTTTCATAGGCTGAATCATTCAAAATCAAGAATTTCAGCACTTGATCGCATTAGTGGTCATGACCAAACTTCCATCTTCAAGCGGGTTAATATGCTAACACCCCATAACTCTGTTTTTGAAAGGTTGTCAAAACCTAAGAAACAAAGCAACACAGCTAGCTCTCCCCCACGATGGTCGGCCTTGGAAAGACTTCAAGAAATGAAGCAGCCTTCTAGAAAGAGAAAGGCAATGCCAAAAGAAGAAAAGCTCGATGGTCTAGCAGCAAAGGACGACGTTCAAAGCTTGATTCTTTCAAGTTTGAAGCGCTAAGCAACCTTGGAAATTGACACAAAAGGACAACTGAAGGTAAAGAGGCGCACCATCATCCATACTGGCCAAGCTTCATGCCAACAAGCCTAAGAGGACGACATTGAAGAGGAGGTCCAAGAAGTTTTCCACATCACAATCCAAGAAGACAAAGAAAGCGAAATCCCCGAGGAAGACGTAACTGCTGCGCCACCATAGCTCGAGGATGGGGGCAAACCAAGGTTGATGATCTAAAGGAGCTCAACTTAGGCACAAGCGAGGAACCGAAGCCTATCTTCGTAAGTGCACTACTAAGTGCGGACGAGATCGAAGAGTACTACCAACTGCTAATGGAGTACAAAGACATCCTGGACCTACAAAGAAATGCCCAACCTTGACCCTACCATCGCCGTGCATCGTCTTGCAGTCAAACCTGGAATGCGACTGATAAAGCAAACTCAAAGGTGCTAACGATCCAAGCTTATCCCACAAATTGAGGCTGAGATTGACAAACTAATCGAAGTAAGCTTCATTCGAGAAGTGCAATACCCTAAATGGATCTCCAACATCGTCATTGTCCTTAAGAAATCTGGACAAATACGTGCTTGCATAGACTTCTGAGACCTCAACGATGCTTGCTCGAAGGATGACTTTCCCTTGCCAATCATCGAAATCATGATGGACGTAACCACTGGCCACGAGGCACTATCATTCATGGACGGTTCCTCTAAATACAATCAAATCTGCATGGCTCCATAAAACGAGGAACTAAAGCATTGTGCATTCGAAAAGGTATCTACGACTACAAGGTAATGCCCTTTGGCTTGAAGAATGCTAGAGCTACATATCAACGCGCAATGCAGAAGTTCTTCAACAACATGCTACACAAAAACGTAGAATGTTATGTGGACGATGTAGACAAAAAGAGATTCGATCACTTGAAGGATTTACGAATGGTGTTTAATAAACTACGGCACTACAACCTCAAAATGAACCCTTTGAAGTGTGCATTTGGCGTCACTTTTGCGAAGTTCCGCGGCTTCATTATCAAGCACTGTGGCATTTAAGTAGACTAATCGAAGATTAAGGCCGTTCAAAGCATGCCCGAGCCAAGGAATCTACATGAGCTGAAAAGTCTACAAGGACAACTAGCCTTTATTAAGCGTTTCATCTCTAACCTTGCTGGACGCTGTTAACCCTTCACTCGACTCATGAAGAAGGACGCTTCATTCATATGGGATGACACCTGTCGCAATACCTTCAAAAGCATAAAAAGGTACCTGGCAAGCCCACTTGTTTTAGAAGCGCCCGTGCCTGGAAAACCGCTTATCTTATACATTGCCGCACAAGAGGGTTCCATTATAGCCTTCTTGGCACAAGAAAATAAAGACCACAAGGAAAGAGCACTCTACTACCTAAGTAGGACTCTCACCGGTGCCGAGCTCAACTACTCACTAATCGAGAAGATGTGCCTTGCCTTAGTCTTTGCCGTTCAAAAGCTTAGACACTACATGCATGCTTACATCATCCACTTGGTTACTAAAGCCGACCCAGTCAAGTACGTTATGTACAAACCCATTCTGATAGGGAGACTAGCTAAATGGGCATTGCTTCTTAATCAATACGAGATTATCTATGTCCCAGCTAAAGCTGTCAAGGGACAAGCACTGGTAGACTTCCTTGCCGATTATCCAATCCCAGCCGTTTGGAAAATTTTGGAGGACTTGCGTGACGACGAGGTGTTCTACATTGACATCTTCCCAACATGGATAATTTTCTTCGACGGATCCGCACGAGCAGACGGAGCGGGGGCATGAGTAGTATTCATGTCACCATAAAGACAAGTATTACCCTATTCTTTTCGATTAAGCGAGCTGTGCTCCAACAACGTCGTTGAGTACCAAGCAATAATTATTAGATTCCAAATGGAGATCGACATGGAAATCACAACTCTAGAAGTGTATGGCGACTCCAAGCTCATAATTAATCAACGCTTAACTGAATATGAAGCGAGGAAAGATGATCTCGTCCTATACTTTCAGCTAGCAACTCAACTGCTACAAAAGTTCAAGATCATGATGCTAGAACATGTGCCAAGAAAAGAAAATCAAATGGCTAACGCTCTCGCTAACCTAGCCTTAAGTATGGCACTAGGAGAAGACGAAGCTGGGGATGTGCAGTTTGCTAAAGATAGATGATCCCGCTCGTCGATAAAATGCTATTGGATGATATAAACATCATCTCAGTACTTCCACTCGACACTGAAGAGTGGATACAGCCACTAATCGACTACTTAGAGCATGGAAAACTTCTAGACGATCCTAGACACTGTTTTAAAATACGTCGACGAGCACCTTGCTTCCTCTACTACAAAGGAACACTCTACCGAAGCGCTTTTGAATGAGTATTTCTAAGATGCCTAGGTGAGGAAGAAGCCAATCAAGCCATGGAAGAAGCACACTCAGGCGTATCAGTCTGGACCAAAACTACACTTCCAGCTCAAGAGAATGGGTTACTATTGGCCGAGCATGGTGAAGGACTTTCTGGAACACGCCAAAGGTGCCAAGCCTGCCAATTCCACGCCAACTTCATACTTCAGCCACCTAAGCCATTACGCCCTACAGTTGCTTCATGGTTGTTTGATGCATGGGGATTGAACGTCATATGACCAATCACACCAAAGTCATTTGCAGAAAAAGCTTACATCATAGCTGCAACAGATTACTTCTCCAAGTGGGCTGAAGTTATACCCCTAAGGGAACTTAAGAAGGAAATTGTCGTTCATTTCATCAAGGAGCATATCATCCACTAATATGGTATGCCTCACTACATCATCATTGACAACGGAAAACAGTTCTCCAACCGAGTCATGGACGAGCTTTGCGAGAAATACAAGTTCAAGCAGCACAAGTCTTCTATGTATCATGCTCCGACCAACGGTCTTGCGGAAGCATTCAACAAAACGATGTGCAACCTCCTAAAGAAGGTAATTGGCTAAACAAAGAGAGATTGGCATGGCTAAACAAAGAGAGACTGGCATGAAAGAATAAACGAGGCACTTTTGGGCATATAGGACAACACATAGAACTCCTACCTAAGCTACGCCTTATTCTCTCGTATATGGCGTGGAAGCTGTTCTGCCACTCGAAAGTCAAATCCCCTCACTAAGGATGACTATACCAGAAGGCTTCACTGAAGAGGAAAATACAAAGCTACGACTTCAAGAGTTGGAAGCACTTGACGAAAGGAGGATCGAAGCTCAACGACATTTGGAATGCTACCAAGCATGGCTATCCAAGGCATTCAACAAGAAGGTTTGCCCAAGGTCTTTCCAAACTGGAGATCCTGTCTTGGCATTACAAAGGCCTATCATCATAACTCATAAGACAAAAAACAAGTTCACATCAACCCTTACGTAATACAAAAGGTCTACACCAACGGTGGCTATGTAATCATGGCAGTAGACTGCTTAAAGATCTACCCCATCAACGATTGGTTCTTAAAACACTACTACCCCTAAACTAAACACTTAAGGCTCCTCGCCTACATGAGGCCTACACGTGCCTACACGGAAACAATGCTCATTGTTCACACAAGCTTAAAAGGCAACACCCAATGCTCCTTGTTTGCACGAGCTTAAAAGACGACACCCAATGCTCCTCGCCTGGAAGAGCCTAAACTGTACACGGCACAAAGGTCCTCACCTACATGAGCCTAAACTGCACACGGCACAATGCTCCTCACCTGCATGAGCCTAAACTGTACACGGTACAAAGCTCCTCGCTTGCATGAGCCTAAACTGCACAACACAATGCTACTTGTTCGCATGTGCTTAAAAGGTGACACCCAATGTTCCTTGATCGCACGAGCATAAAAGGCGACACCCAATGCTCTTGGCCCGCAAGGGCATAAACCGTGTACGGCATAATCAAAAATCAAAATCATCATCAAAATCACCATCAAAATCGTAAAATACAATCCATCATTTCTTTTGAACTACGTTATGACTTGATCCCTCCTCAACCGAGGATACATAGGCAACTTGAAACTTCAAACACTTCAAGTACAATCACATCATCAACAAAAACACAAACATTTCGAAGAATAAAGAGCAAATTCAGGAATGTGAATACTTTATTTATTTAAAAGAATAATTCGGCTACAAAGCCGTATTACAAAATGAGCAAAAACAAAGAAAGCTTAAAGTACAAAGAACGGAAGACATTGCGTGAAAGCTATGTCCTTAAAATTACTGCAACGATCTTCAAGCAAGCCTTCCAAAGTCTTCAAAGTCTCCACATCAGTAGAAGACAAGGTGTAGCTTCTTGCTCCAAGAGAACACCCTAAAGTCATGAAGCTTCAACTTCCAATTGCTCTCGTTCTAGTGCCAACTCTTCTAAACGTGACTGGACATAAGCTAAAGAAGTCCATGTGGCTTGATAACCTTTCGAAGCAGCTTGCTGAAAAGATCAAACTTGGGCAATTGATAAGTCTATTACCGCAAGTTGCTGAGCTCTAACCTCTAGATTTAACTTCTTCGAGGAGATGGCACACAAAGAAGAATACTTAGTTGAGGTAGCTATAAGCTAGACAATCTTCACTTTCAAGGGTGAGGAATCAATGTTAGGTTATCGATCACAAAAAAAAGCTTCGATAAGTTTTCCTTGAGCAACGTAAGGTCCTCCAAAGGGCACATGGCAATTTTCTTCTCAATATGGCTCTTGATATCTACAGCTGCGCAAAGGTTAATACGATGGATGAGTTGCTTAGTGCCACTAAGGTTTGGACTTCTCAGAGAGATCTCAGAGCTAGCAGGAAAAAGTGTTGGACGCCTGACTTGCTCTTGCATACCTTCACCTACAACGGAAAACTTGGGCAACTTGGTAGATTTCGAACAAGCTCTGCACCGGGCAGATCCCCAATATCCTCATCTGTAGGTAGATTACCTCTAAATAACAGCTCCGTAAAGGAATGAACACCTATGTTCGCCAAGTCAAAAGAACAAGAGGGCCCAACCTAAAGAAGACAAAGAAAGGTGTTAGATACAAAAGCTAAACCAATAAAAGCAGAAGAAATCACAAGAAAAACAGGAAATACCTATATCTTTCTCAAGTGGCACATGGCCATCAAATTGAGGAGGCCTAAACACTTTCTTCTTCTTATGACGAAAATTGACATCGATGTCATCCTGAGCACCTACAATCGGTTGTTTGTTCAAAACTTGTTGACGCTCCCGCAAAACAAGTTCATCTTCGTGTGAGTCAACTTCGTTACCCTCCTCTTCAGAAGCATCTGAACGCTGATAAGACAAACACGGGTGTTGAAGAGCTAAGGTCGTAGGTCCATCTTACAAAGGAGCTGCACTCACACATTCGAAAGGTGCCAGCTGCGTAGGAACCGCAAAACAACCCTCTCTCAGCGCATCATTACGTGAACGAGAAGAATTAGTGCCACTTGTTGTCCCCAAGTCTTCATGATGTACCTTTGACCACCAACCTATGTAGGCATGGGTCATTAGATTACTCTTGAACTCATCCTTAGCCGGCAGGGTGATATGAAGTGGTAGAAACTAACATACAAATTAAACCCTATTTAGACAGTTGTAGTATGAGCAAGTAGGGATCGTTCTAGGCCGGGGATTAGGAGGGATGCTAGCCAAAACTAATTACACTTAAAAACTAAAAAAATAGACTAAACTAACACAAATAAGAACTAGGGGGGTTTTGGATGAATTTTGACAAAACAAAAGTAAAGAGCAGCAAACTGATTAAGTTGGTGCGAAAATTGGGTGAATGGCTAGCTAGAGGATTCTTCTCCACACATGAAACATATGCATACAAATCGATTTCCAGTTATTATTCCTATAAATCATGAATGACAATGCCTTAAATTAATCGTGAATTGCACAAATTAACTCTCAGATTTTCCTAAGTTCATTGAATTGGACTCAGCGACGCAACCAAATTATTCTTATCAAGTTCCCTAACTATGAAAAGCATGATAGAGATACATATCAAAGATCATTAAGTTCTGTGAAAATCATAAGCATTGAGAAGGCATTCGTAACTATGAACTGCATGATACTCCTGCCAGGAATTTACTTAACACAATCATGACTAGTGACTTTTACTACTTGCAAATATAAGTTCATAACGATTAGGTGAAATTCCCTTATATTCTAGCACCAAATCCCTGCATGCAAACTAAGTGTGCACCCTTAATCAACACACAAGAATAAGTTCTTAATAAAACAGATAAGTAAATCACATTCATGTTTTACGAAACAATAACTGGATGTAATCAATTGATATAAAACATATGATCATGGCTTCGAATTCACCTCTAGCTCAAAAGAAATTTAGTTCCACATGTTCATAATAATTGAAAAGCAATTTAAAATAAACATCGAAACTAAAATAAGGATGGAAAGAACTCAGAAATCTCCAATGGCAGATTGCAGGTTCGGCACTCCTTCTTCTCCCTTCCTTGCAGGTGCGGCAGAAATAACTCCCTTTTCTCCTCAGAAACCTGCGGCACTTTTATATTTTTTTTCTCTCTAAACACTCTGAATGAATTTTGCAGCAAGGGTGTGTATTTATAGGGCAAATACAGGGCATTGTTTGTCCAGGAAAAGGATTAGTTCTTAGCATTATTTTAGGACTCCTAGAAATCAGATAGGAAGTGGTTTAGTGTGATAAGGAATCCCCCTTACAGCTGGAGATAAGGTAAGATGGAATTTGGATAGGATAGGGTTAGATAAGGTTTGTTAAGGATAAGGTTGGATAAGATAAGATTGGATAAGGTTTCCATTTAATTTCTGATCCCTTGTCTTCCAAGCCTCAATCTTCAATTGCTCCAGATTTTTGCACATTTCTAGCATCATTTAAACACCAAAAATGTCCATCCATTATGCTCCCCACGCATGCTATCCAATCCGAGTCCAAAACTGCTCCAAATTGTTCCAAATTGCCATTTTTTGTCACTTTGCCAATTGGACCTACAAACACACGAAAATAGCTTAAATCACTATAATAAATAGAAACTAACTCACTAAATGCAAAGACATATGCTAACAAGGTCGCATAAATATGCTCCTATCAAATTCCTCCACACTTAGCTTTTGTTAGTCCCCGAGCAAAACAAAATAAACAAGACACAACCTAAACCTTCCAACAATCGCCTTAGGGATTTCCAATGAAACATAACATGTTAAAAATCACTACTCACATAGATTTTAGCTATCCTTACCCTTGAGCTAATACTTAATAGCAATAACCACTCAATAGCTCGCATTTAATCAATTAAAACAACATTTTGAATGTAGTAACATGCCTTAGAGAATTCATTCAATTCCTCACCGGATATACTCTCTATTTTCACACAGATTTTCCGGCTACACTCCCTATACTAAGTATATGTGAGAAGATTGATGTAAACATGTAGACTAGTACTCACATATGTTATAACAAAGAAGACACTTTCTGGAATTATTAATATAAACATGTATATGATCTCATGAACGGAATGCCACTACTTAGAAGCGAGAACCAGGGATTCCATATGCTCGTACCAATTTCAAACTCCACATATTGAAACACATAACAATCAAGATAGAAGTCTAAGGGTTGTAACGGGGCTAAGGTATTGGCTAACAAAGAAAGGTTAAGGATAAACAAAGGTTCTTAAAGTGATAGTAAGCAAAGTAATGAAATCAACATTTAGAATTCACTCTTGATTGCATCAACCAACTTTAAACATAAAAGGGAGATTTGTACAACATTTAGGGCCAGATTTACATTTTTGGACCCTTCTTCAACAACCAACACTTGTGAGCTCATTCTCACTTCTTTCTTAACCTCTTTTTATGCACAACTTTTTTCTTTTCTTTTCTTCTTTCTTCTTTTTCACGTTTTTTTTTCTTGCTCTTTCTTTGGCACACAAAACATACTACTTCACAGATTCAAAAGAACAAATCATTACCATACACTTGTTTTTCTACATATTGTAGATCAAAAGGAATTCCCAACAGGTCATGCTTCACTATTCTTTAAGAACAAGGGTATGGATATTCCTATACTAGGCTAGGTAGGGATACTGCAATCTAACAAAGAAAATAGGCTAAATAAGGCTCAAAGGGGTTAAACCTACAATACATATGCAAGGGATAAGGCTTTTTGGCTCTGGTTCGAACTAAACAACTTCATCTTGTTATTTGTTATGCAATCAATTTTATGCTTTGAATGAAACGGGCATGAGTTCTAGTATTTGGAATTAAAATGATGATAAAGCATTCTAAGTAGCAACCAAGCAAAGAAATAATGAGATCACGCAACGACTTCAGAAAACAAGAATTTCATAGATTAATAACTCTCCAAACAAAGAATAGGCTCAAGTCTCTCAAGGTTGTAGCGTTAGCTTGAGTTCCTTCCTTCAAGCATGATGCAAAAACTGATTTTTTTCCTTTGTGATTACATGTGAATTCGTAAATGACAACTACAACTAAGTATTAACCAAAGAGCATATCAAACTTCCACCTATGTTTGTAACTTTCTTTAACAGTCATGCAATTAAAAACCAAATCCTCATCATTGTGTTGGAACGTACCCTAAGACACAAACAAACAAACAAAAATGACTTTTTTTGGTATTTTTCAAACTTTTTCCGATTTTTTTTTAAATGACACAATAAAACACTTTAGAACAGTGAATAACAACATTAGTAGTGATAAGTGGTGAATTTCAAAGATAAGTCATGAAAAGCAATTTGTTCCTGTTTACCCCCCCTCCACACTTAAACCAAACATTGTCCTCAATGTTTCAAAAATGAACTCAAAGAAGAAAGCAACAAAAGATAACTAGCAAACAAGACAATCATGGCAAAGTAAAAACAATAAACAGAAGGGTAAAAGAAAGCAAATCTGGTTGCAGGAGCCGGAGATTCCGAAGTCTTCTTTATTCGCACACATGGGTTGCCTCCTAAGAAGCGTTTGCTTTAACATCTTCCAGCCGGACGATATCTGCATTCAAGCTTCACTAGGGTCCACGGCATGGAGGGGTACATCCTCCACAACATGCTTCTCAAAATACTCATGCATTGGATCTATGAACGGAAGGGGATAATGATCCTTCTTGATTGTGGCGTTGAGCTTCCTAAAGTCAATGTAAACTCTCCCACCAGCTTGAATTCGATTGGGCACCTGGACCAAAGAAGATAACAACCTATTAGTTGAAATGGGAATTGGAATAGGTGGCTCACCAATGTACTGCAATGAAGACTCTAAAGTAGCTGCATTGTCAACAATTTCATAGGTGCTCTCGGCCAGATTGGGTATTTTGAGGCAGTGGCGTGTCCCTTGTGATCCACTTCAATTCCCTCTTCGTTGGTGGTTCGAAATACATCCTTCTTGATAGGTGCTAAATGTTCCTGCCCTATATTTTTAATCACATCAATGGAAAAACAAGAAAGAACATCATTAGGATTCTTAACAGATTCAGAAACATTAAATTTAATCACATCGCCGTCAAACTCCATAGTTAACGCTCCCTTGGCCACATCAATCTTGGTTTGGACTGTTTTCATGAAAGGTCGTCCAAGTAAGATTGGCAATGGAGGAGAATGGGCTGAATCCTCCATCTCAAGCACATAAAAATCTGCCGGAAAAATCAAATGGTCTACCTCCACCAAAACATCTTCCAAAACTCATTTCGGATATGCATTAGATCGATCAGCCAATTGAATAATGACACCATAATTTTTAAGCTCTCCTAGATTCATAGATGCATAAACAGAATATGGCATGACATTAATGGAAGCACCTAAATCTAGCATAGCATGTTCAAACCTTGTATTACCAATAACACAAGGGATAGTGAAACTACCTGGATCTTTGCATTTAGGTGGCAGCTTTCATTGCAAAACTGCAGAGACATTTTCACTTACATGTACCACCTCTCTCTCCGGAATCCATTTCTTTGTTGTACAAAGCTTCTTCAAAAACTTAGCATACTTTGGAACTTGCTTTATAGCATCAACAAGCTGGATATTGACTTGCACCTTCCTGAAAGTCTCTAGAATGTCTTTTTCATTCTCTTATTTCCTAGATTGCATAAACTTGCCAGCGAAAGGCACATTTGGTGGAATAGAGTTAGAAGGAATACAAATTCGAAGCAAACTTACTTGAATTGGGTGGCTTAGGGGTCGTAGGAGGCTGCGGCAAGGGGTGTTCTTCCCTTGCTATGACTCTGTCCAACTCTTCTTCTTCTTCCAGCAACTTTTTGTCCTCTTTTTGGCTTTGTTTAGACCCCAAAGGTTCCAATGTCCTTGCCACTTCTCAACGTGATAGCCTTAGCGGTTTCAAAACCTCCCTTTGGATTGACAATGGTTGAACTAGGAAGTTTGCCTTGTTCTCTGAATTGTCCCATGAATTTTTCCATCTGCCCTATTTGATTCTTCAATTCGCCCACCTTCTTGGCTTGATTTTGTAAGCCATGTGTCAAAGAAGTTAGTATATGAAGAATTTTCTGATTATCCATTAACGAACCTGAATTTGGTTGGGCAGATTGTGGGTGAGGTTGTGGTTGTGCAAATGGCCTTTGATAGAGCCCAGGAGGTGGCTGTCTATATCCACCTTGTTGTTGAGTTTGAGGTTCCCTCCACTTCATATTTGGATGATATCTCTCCAGCCCAGATTGTAGGTGTTGGAAAATGGGTCATGCCTTGGTTGATTTTGGCCTTGATAACTTATGGCGTTGGCACTTTCCCATCCCCCATTCTCTATCAATTGAGGACATTGATCAGTGGGATGTCCTTGCATAGAGTGTTGGAAATATGCCCTGAAAGTCAATCTTTGGAAGAAACTTTTCAGGACAATGTCTGTATGTATAGATAACTCTAATACAGTAAAAGGCAAAGTCACTTATTGGGACTATCTCAATGAACGATATACGTCCAAAATTAGTGAGTCCATGGACAATGGATTGATGGAAGAAGTAATCTAAAGATGTTGGATTACAGAGACCTTCTTCACATAACCATAATGTCCAAAAGGTTCCTAGTCATAGGATTGTTAGAGGGACGCTGACAATCCGGGTAGACTAGTACGTACTATGTCTGCTTCATTTGGAAGGATGGAAAGTCTCATGCCATTCGTGTAGTGACACTAAGACAAGTATGTAGGTGCTCATTAAGGGAATGAGTTCACTGAACACAATCAAACGAGAGTACTTGCATGGAGGTCTACTCACATGTCAAGCAAGTAACTCTACTGGTTGGAATAATGTAAGTAATCCTTTGACCTGAGACATCATAGTTGTCTTGGGGATACGTTGCTGATCATTTGATAATGAGACGTGACCACATCTCATCTTGGATGTGTTCTATGCATTGTTGGGGTCAGTGATTTATTCTCAGAGGCATGTGAATGATCAACAAGGGATCTCTAATCCTTGTTATGAGAGGATGAATACTCATAGATATGATTCGGGAATCTTCGGCCGAAGTATCGAGCGTAATGATGGAAAGCGTTCCTATACGAGTCAATAGAATCATATAACTTGACATAATCACATTAGGGGTTTGACATTAAGTATCCATACCCTAGTAATGTGATTGTGAGTATTGTATTAGAGAAGGATCGAATTACATTGTAATTCCAACTGAATAGGTTCTCCGTACATATTCTACATTAGCTTGGGTAGCCATGATATATGATTAGATGTCACTCATGGCTTGTGGGTTCTTCTAGATAATTAAATAAGTAGTTATCAAAGAAGAAGAAGAATTAAAAGTAAGTTTTAATTCACTAAGTGATTGAATTAATACTAATCAATTGGATTGGTGCCAATCACCTCACTGCCTTGCTAATTAGAACCTAAAACGATTGTACACCGATACACTCTTGTGGTGAGATAACTAAAGGATGATGGAATTAATTAATTGGATTAATTAAGTGTTGTGATTAATTAGAAAGTCTAAAGATATCATAGAAGCGATGAAAGATCGTTTAGGACTTAAAGAAAAGTTCGGGTTCATTTGGGCCCATTGGGTCATTTTATTCAAACATAGGATGACTTGAATTGATAAAAGCCCAAAGTCCAAACCCACAAAAGGAGGGCCGGCCATTGAGAGGAAAGTAGAGAGAGAGTGAGTCAATTAGTTGACTCACTTCTTTGACATTTAAAAGGAAAGTTTAATGAAAAAGTTCATTAGGGTTTTGTGTGTTCTTTTCAACCAAAAAGAGAAAACAACTCTCTCTCTCTCTTAACACACAAGGCCGGCCACCAAGAGAAGAATTAACTAATCATCTTTCTTCCTTTTGGTTATTCCATCATCCATCTCACTACACTAGTGGGTGTGGATCTTTAGAGGTCTTCTACCTTGGAGACTAAAGGAGAATCAAAGTAGATCCAAATCTATCAAGGTGGAGGAAGCAAGGAGGGAGGCTAGACTCAAGGAGTTCCAAGAACAAAGAGCTTGGAGGTGGTCCATCCTTGGTCTAAAGTCTAGATCAAGAGGTATAATACTCAACCTTCACTTTGTTCTTCAATATTTTATTTGATGCATCATTTATGAACCTATGCTTCTTGAAGGGGATTTGCATGACTATATCTTTGATAATATGTGATAATATGCTTCCGTTGCTTATGTATATAAATTTAGAATTGTATATGCATGCTAGTCACTAGAAATCCCAAATAAATCTCATTATTTCCCTTCATAGAGCACACGCCACAAACACTTGTTCCTTGCACTTTGGATCCTTCAACGACCTGTGATAGAAGAACAGAGAGATTACCCATTTGAGATTGAAGTTCAGAAATAGTACTTACTTTATTAGCTTGATGTTGCCGTGGGGGTCTCTTTGTCCAACTCCTTCGTATTGTTGTGCATTCAAGGCTCGATTTGCTATTAAGATCTTTGCAGCAACTGGTGTTTTATCAACCAAAGCAACTCATGCCGAGGCATCAAGCATTTGTCTCTCAATTGGAAGTAGTCATTCATAGAAATATTGAATTAAAAGCTCTTCCTTCATTTGACGTTGTGGACAGGATGCAACTAAAGTCTTGAAACGCTCATAATACGCTGGAAAGGATTCTCCTTGGCCTTGTTGAATTCCACTAATTCTCTTCCTCAAAAGAATGACTCTTGACGTTGGGAAGAATTTCTCTAAGAATGTTTTCTTCATGCTTTCCCAAGAAGTGACGGTTCCAGGTGCTAATTCAAAGAGCTAATCTTTAGCCTTTTCCAAAAGAGAGAATGGAAAGGCTTTCATCTTCAGAATATTCCCATCCACATTGATTGGTGTCATGCTCGAGCACACCACTTCAAATTCCTTCAGATGCTTGTTCGGATCTTCTATGGACAGCCCATGGTATTTGGGAATGTGATGCAGCAAACTAGACTTCAATTCAAACTCATCGGTTTTGCCGTGAGCTGCCCTATGGTATTTAATGCAAATATGGACGACATTGTCCAATCCTGAAGCTGAAAGTTCCTTGATTGTTCGATTGTCTACAACCATGTCTTGTTCCTCTTCTTCTTCCACTTCTTCAAATTCAGAATCAGAACAAGAACTAGGTGGATTGGGTTCTAGCTGCTTCCTCTTCCTTCTCAAAGTTTGTTCAAAATCGTCGTCAAACTCCAATATATGTCCACGAACTGGTTGAGAACTTCTAGTCATAAACTAGTATCTAAAACAAAGAAAACAGAAACAAAAGGGTGATTAGCAATTTTGCTAATCCCCGGCAACGGCGCCAAAATTTGATGTGGTAGAAACTAACACACAAATTAAACCCTATTTAGACAGTTGTAGTATGAACAAGCAGGGATTGTTCTAGGCCGGGGATTAGGAGGGCTGCTAATCAACACTAATTAGACTTAAAAACTGAAAACTAGACTAAACTAACACAAATAAGAACTAAGGGGGGATTTTGGACGAATTTTGACAAAACAAAAGTAAAGAGCAGAAAACTAATTAAGTTGGTGCGAAAATTGGTGAAGGGCTAGCTAGAGGATTCTTCTCCACACATGAAACATATGCATACAAATCGATTTCTAGTTATTATTGCTATAAACCGTGAATGGCAATGCCCTAAATTAATCGTGAACTGCACAAATTAACTCTCAGATTTTCCTAAGTTCATTGAATTGGACTCAGTGACGCAACCAAATTATTCTTATCAAGTTCCCTAACTATGAAAAGCATGATAGAGATACATATCAAAGATCATTAAGTTCTGTGAAAATCATAAGCATTGACATGGCATTCGTAACTATGAACTGTATGATACTCCTGCCAGGAATTTACTTAACACAATCATGACTAGTGACTTTTACTACTTGCAAATATAAGTTCATAACGATTAGGTGAAATTCCCTTATATTCTAGCATCAAATCCCTGCATGCAAACTAAGTGTGCACCCTTAATCAACACACAAGAATAAGTTCTTAATAAAACAGATAAGTAAATCACATTCATGTTTTACGTAACAATTACTGGATGTAATCAATTGATATAAAACATATGATCATGGCTTCGAATTCACCTCTAGCTAAAAAGAAATTTAGTTCCACATGTTCATAATAATTGAAAAGTAATCTAAAATAAACATCGAAACTAAAATAAGGATAGAAATAACTCAGAAATCTCCAATGGCAGATTGCAGGTTCGGCACTCATTCTTCTCCCTTCCTTGCAGGTGCGGCAGAAATCACTCCCTTTTCTCCTCAGAAACATGCGGCACTTTTATATTTTTTTCTCTCTAAATTCTTTGAATGAATTCTGCGGCAAGGGTGTGTATTTATAGGGCAGATACACGACATTGTTTGTGCAGGAAAAGGATTAGTTCTTAGCATTGTTTTAGGACTCCTAGAAATCAGATAGGAAGGTTTAACGTGATAAGGAATCCCCCTTGCAGCTGGAGATAAGGTAGGATAGAATTAGGATAGGATAGGATTAGATAAGGTTTGTTAAGGATAAGGTTGGATAAGATAAGATTGGATAAGGTTTCCATTTAATTTCTTATTCCTTATCTTCCAAGCCTCAATCTTCAATTGCTCCAGATTTTTGCACATTTCTAGCATCATTTAAGCACCAAAAACGTCCATCCATTATGCTCCCCACGCATGCTATGCAATCCAAGTCCATACCTGCTCCAAATTGCCCTTTTTGTCACCTTTGCCAATTGGACCTACAAACACACGAAAATAGCTTAAATCACTATAATAAATCGAAACTAACTCACTAAATGCAAAGAAATAGGCTAACAAAGTCGCATAAATATGCTCCTATCGTGATAGAAGCATTTATGCATGAACAGGTACAAGACTCCTAATGCATATACACGGCTTGCAAGCATTTTGACTGCGCGTTTTCCTTCATCTTGCCCGGCACGTGTTAGACAAAATCAAATTGCCTGCTAAAACGGTGAGGGCTATACGGGTGAACAATACATCGATCTCCTTGCCGCAAAAGAAACATACCCCGAGCGAAGACTTGTAAGATAGGACAAGTCTGAGAAACGGATGCGTGAATGATCTATGAGGCCTCGCCGTGCTGAGCCAACCCTTGCTAGATGGTCCATTCTCAAACCTTTATAGCTTTTAAACAATGCATGCGCTTACAAATCATCTAGAAAGCACACCAGAGTACTTTGTCACCAAAGGCCCCAACTTGGCCGAAGTTGATGAAGAAAGCCCCAAGTTGTCCAAAGTCGACGAAGAAAAATGAATGCCAAAGTACTCACCCAACCAACCATACACATAGTGGTAAGGAAGTACTGCAGCACGATCTTCAGTGCTTTCCGAGTTCGAAACAACACTCAAGCCATCATAAATATTGGCTAAGACCGGAATAGCAAGGCTGAAAGATTCACCTGCAGCCATCTTGCTAGCCACTTTGAAGACTCCGGGGCAGATAAAGTTGACGTTGTCTTTGGGAAAAATAAACTGACAAAGCCAACAAGCTAAGAAAGTGTTGGAAATGTGCCCTAAAACCAATCATATGATGATACTTTACGGACATTTCACATGTTAAACTAATCTAGTTTAATATAAAGGGCAAAGATTATTGTTTTAAGCCGTCTTATATGCTTAAACAATAAGTCCAAGGAATATGCAATTGGGAGAATTTGATCTAAAGAAGTTAGATTCATGAGACCATTCTCTTTTGTATACATATCCTAAACATTCCTAATCATAGGATTGCCAATTGGGCATTGACAGTCCGTTAAGATCAGTACGTGCTATGTCTTCTCTTAAGGAGAGTGACTGGTCTCGAGTCATTGGTGTGACTGACACCAAGACAAGCATGTAGGTGCTCAATAGAGAATGAGTCCACTAAACACGATCAACAAAGAGTTCTCATACTCATGTCATATTAGAACTCATGGTTGGGATAATACAAAGTAGTCCTTTGACATGAGGCATCATAGTTGTCTTGTTGTTAGGTCTTTGATGTTTGACTATGTCAAAGGCACACCGTCAGAGGGTGTCCACGACATGGTTGAGGTTAAGCTACTTAGCCATGGAGGTAGGTGAATGCGCAACAAGGGATCTCTAACCTTCAAATCGTTTGAGGGAGAATACTCTATGATATGATTAAGAATCTCTGGCCAAAGTATGAATGAGATTTAGGAAGTTGTTCCAAATCACATTCAAGGTAATCATATAAGTAAGAGCATCGCATTGGATAGTAGACATGAATAAACTATCAAACCAAACAATGTGGTCAAGAGTATTGTATTAGAGAAATACCGTATTGCATTGTAATCCTAAATTGAATAGGTTCTCCACCTCTTCTGATTAGCTTGGGTAACCATGACATACTGCTAGGTGTCACTTATGGTTTGTGGAAGCCCTAAACGTGTATAATCACTAAAGGGAGAATTGAAAGTAATTTTCAATTCACAATCGATTTGAAGAGTTCTAATCGCCCACTGCCTCGCTAAAGGAACCTAATAGATCATACACTGAGTAAGGTAGAGATTGAAGAAACAATGGAGTTGAGTAAGAATAATTAAATGGTTTAATTATTTATGGCTAGGATTAGTTAATATGTTAATTAATCAAACGAATAAGTTCGTAATATACCTCGGGTTAGTTTTGGGCCTCAAGGCCCAATGGGATTTGAATGTGAACCCAATAACTCAAGTTGTATGACAACTTGAAAACACAAAGCGCTTGAAAGCCCAATGAACCCTTAATGGCCAGCCATATAGAGAAAGGAGTGGGTTTTGGACTTATTACAAGTTTGCCACTCCAATGAAGATAGGTATAAATGTGACTTTATAGCCTTTTCTTCATTAGGTTTCTTTTGGAGAAAAGATGAGAACACAAAGCTCTCTTTTCTTTCGAAGAGGCCGGCCACCCTAGAGGAAAATAGCTAGCAATGTTGCTTCCTCTGGGTCACTCATCTCTTCATCAATGCTCTCCTTGGTGTGGAAAATGAGAGGTTCTCTATTTAGGGAACTTGGAGAATCCTTCCAACCATCCTCCTCCAAGACATCCATGGAGCTAAGAAGTAAGGAATGAAGGCCCTCTCCTTGGGTGATTAGCCTTTGCTTATTCAAAGAGGAATCAACATAGGTATAAGATTTCTCAACTCACTTTGTTCTTGAGTTGAGTCTTGGTTCACCACAACTACTAGGCTTTCAATTTCATGGGTAATGTTTTGTTTTGAGTGCATACAAGCATGATTACGCCTTTAATTGTTAATTGCATGCCATAGATGTTGCTCAAATGAACATGTTTTTCACAAATTTTCCTTCAAATGGTATCAAGAGCCTAGGTCTAGTAATTGATGATTCCTTTTGGGTTTTGTAGTTCATAGTCTTTGATTTAAACGTTGTAATTGTTACAAGCTTTATTCTTGCTTCTTTGAATGTAAATTTTGCTAGAAAATTTGCCATCTCAAATTTGTAGATGTAGTTCATATGAGCATGAATTTTGGAGATAAAATTTGGTGCCAAGTTTATGGGGAAATTCGGCCAAATCCAAAGGGTGGATTTTTTGGTTCATGTTTGTCTTGTTAAAAATGTTTTAAAGTGACTTTTGGAACCCCTAAGTACCCTAGGATGTTAACCCTCTTTGAGTAGTGAAAATTTGAATTTTAATGAGTGAAAACATTCATGGAGGTCTTATGGGTTTTCATGGATGTTCTTCAATGTTCTTGCTTTGTTCTTGCCAAGAACAAAAAGTTTGGTGTTTTGATTCAAAGTTTATAGTTGTTTACATAATGTCTTGTTTTATGATGGATGGTGTGATTTTTCAATCACAAGATTTTTTTTGAAAGAGTGATTGAAAGTTGAAAATGTGTTTGAATTTTTTGTACATGATTGGTACTTCTCTTACACACCCATACCTATTTTTTTCAACACCATACCCATCACCTTTTCAACGTACTCGACTTTAAGACTTTGTCTTTCATCAAAAATATCTCCCTCACACTACCATGACCGACCACTCCTTCAAAGGGAGTACCTTTGGGGCTTTTATGCAATTACATAAATTTTGATACTTTTGTGTATTTGCACTTTGACCCGAAAGTTTACATTTTTACGTAAGGGCCCAAAATCACTAAAGGACAAAATATTTTACTCCTTTAATGAAGTTTTTTGTATTTGATGAAATTTTTGGGTTCTAGTTGTAATTACATGAAGAAGTGGACTTTTGTGTTTTTACAAAGTGACCTCAAAAGTTTGTGTTTTGCAATATAGCCCAAAAAGTTGAGGTTATTGCATTTGGCCAAAATATGTTGAGAACAAAATAGTTTTGTATCTTTAAATGAGAATTGGATTTTCATTTCATTTAGCTCTATCTAAATCAATTCTATGGATACAAAAACTAAATGAAAATGTTGCATTCAAGTTTAATTAGTTAAAGCGTTAATTAATTAAAGAAAGGGTGATTATGAACCTAAGCCTACGATAATTAAGCTATGTGAATGGCCGTCTTTCAAATTTGTTTGAACCATGGGAATGTGTAGATTAGATTTTGGTTGTAATTTGATATGATCAAATGTTGTAAAAGAGCATAAGCTCTTCTTTACTTTAAAGTAATTTGTTTTGATCAAATGTTGTAAAAGAGCATAAGCTCTTCTTTACTTTGAAGTACTCCTTTCTTGTTTTATTTGATATGCATGAAATTGGAGTAGAGGGTCCAACACCCAAATAAGAAAACACGCCTTAATGTGATTAAACGCGTAACTAAAATCAATCACCATCCCTAGACCGAGATCCAACACTAGGCTTGTTTTGGGTCAAATCAAAGGTTCATAGTCATCCTAAGGCCCTAAGGCAACTATATAGTCCATCAATGAATGCAAAGCTTATGTTAGTAGTACCATATACTCTTGCTTTAAAAACCGTTTTACAAGCATAGTGGGAGTATCATATACTACTAAATTAATCACATGGACCAATAGTTGTAATAGGACCAAATTGTTTTAATAAGATTAAATTGTATGCTTATATGTGATGAGACCTAAAACCCTCAACCAAACCATTATTAAGTTGACAAGCGTGAGAGTGCTTTGAAAACTCTTTCGTGGCTTTCCACCGTGGTAGACTCCAATCGTTTGTGACTCATACACCGACTTCACCATATCATGGGGGAGTACAAAGTATGTGCTTACACTTAGGAGGAGTTCTATACGCATACATGATGTTGTGAAGGTAGGCAACGAGAATGATCAACATCATATCATTGTGAGGTTGTTCTTGAACCCCTACCCGAACTTGCATGGTGGGAATGACTTAACTAAGTGCAATGGAACCAACATCATATCATTGTGAGGCTTCATTCTCTAGAGGCCAAATAAGATAGGTACTTGCAAGAGATGCAAATGAGTAAGCGTACTCTCTCATTATTATTAATGCTGGCCAACATCATATCATTGTGAGGTGGGCTTGGTAATAGTGAGCCTCCCATACCCTACTAAGAGCTTCCTCCAAAACTCTCGAATTCCGATGATGGATATGGAATTTGCCGAAAATAGTGGGTGGTGCAATTTGATTTAAAGACCCGGATCAAATGGCTTAAAATCAATCAATTTATATTCGTTATGTATTTATTTACCGATATATTTGCATACGTTATCCAAAACTTGACAAAGAAAAGCCGAAGGCTTTAGTTTCCGGACTTGGTACCACAATCCTATAGACTGTCTTGAATGGCTTGTATATGTACCTAAGTAGTCTCATCCTCATAATCTTCCTATTGGTAATGTATCATTGGAAGAATATGTTAGATAAGTCTATCATAAAGAGGACAACACTTGTAGTGTAATAATTCTTCATTTACAAATCATTTTATGAAGAAATAAGAGTTGCTTTGAACAACCCTTAGTTAAAGCAAACACTAGTGCTTGTTTCTTTGTTGCATGAACAAGGAACTTGAGAAGTAAGCACAAGGGCATGGACACTTTATGTGCCATGCTTCTTCACTTACAAATTGTTGTATGAAGAATGAGAGTTGCCTTGAACACCTCTTGAAAGTTTGTAATTATGTTTAGAACATAGTGGTTGATTGACAAAAATAGTCCATCAACATGGACATATGATGATTTTGAATCATTGAGTGTTGAAGTGTTAAACCACTTCACGAGATAGAAACCAGGCAAGGACTTCACCTTTGAGTCCCTATCCAAATGGTTCACTAAGTTTATTGTAAACTATATGGTGAACAATAACTGCATTCTCTCCAAATCGTGTGATTTGTATAACACAATTGAAATAAGTTTCAAGAGAGATAGTGGGAGTTTAGGGACCATGACTATTGTAGTCAATGGAGAAGTCAAATGAAGAAAGCTAAAAACTCCAAGGGAACAAACTTTCTTTATGAAAGGATGGACATTGGAAAGGGTATTTGCAAGATATGTCTTGCAAGTGTCAAGAACACACCTTTCGAAGGTGTTGTAAAATGTTCTTGAATAGTTCAAAATAGTTGGTTCTTCTACTTGAATGTTTGATTCTGTAATAGTAACTATGTTTTACAATCGTTGTAAAAGTGTGGCTAACAAGAAGTAGAAGATTAATGAGAGAAGAGAAAGTACTTCACATTCGGAACATGAATCAAATATTGATCTCTGCGAAAGCAGATAGTACTTACTTCCTCATATGAACTACCAAAGAAATTTGAATAACAAAGATTGTCTTTACATTCCAATTTGAATAAGGAACTTAATTCCGACACTATAATGTTAGGATATGGATAAATGTATTATTTGACAAAGCGATTGTTCTTTATGAATGATTGGATTATTGTAATCTGATTGATTGCCTCTATAGTAGAGATAATGTGGTAGTGTTAACTGTTTAGAATACAACGATGCTTAAAACCCAAAAGGTTGCAAGGAAGTGACTAATCCCACTGAGTTATGACACCTCTAAAACATAAATTACGAGTTGATCATATATGGATGCTTTGGATCGTTAGATCCGGTTCCGATGCCTTATTGTTAAAATTGTATAGAGGCGAAATGTTCGAATCTTTATTCTTTTGGAAAGAAGAAAGAATCACAAAGTTATTGAGGTTAATTTACTTAGATGTTAGTGGCACTTGTCCACAACATGATTCTACTCATGTTGTTTGACATTCACCGAAGATTTCTCTTGGTTGGACTATCGTTTATTTTGAACTAACACAAGTCCGAATAGTTTGCAAAAGGTTTCAAAGAATTTAAGAATGTAAGTTGATGAGTAAGACGTCTAAAGTATTTACTCCTTAGATTTAATCCAAGGAAAACTAACACTTTAGATGAGTTTTCTTGAAAGATATCAAGGAATGTAGCATCATAAGATAATGGATTTCTCCATTGGGAGAAGAACGAACTCGAATAAGATTTAGTTCGTTGGATGTTATCAATTACCCATATATAGGATATATATTTCTAAGTCAATATGATTGTCAATTAGAAGATCTTCCAAAACGTTTCATAACTCCATATAATGTAGTTGGAAAGAAAGACAAGTCTTAAGCGTGTTAAGACTTGAGGTTGTGTGCTAATTAGCAATATTTTTTTTAGAACAATCTTGTGGGATATCCTTAAATTAACTTTTGGATATCACTTTTACGAACAATCTTGTGCTAATTAGCAATATTTGTTTCAAAAGACCACGACTTGATATGCATCGAGTTGTCTTTTGCAGGAAAAACAAGCGCCTTAGGGCCAGTCAACGGTGCACAAAGTTTCAACGTTGTTCCCCTATCTTGCGAGTCACCTTCCTTCGCAAGAATAGTGATGGTATTGCTCTTAAAGCACTTGAAAAATACGATGTCTGCAATGAAAAAAAGAAAAGAAAATACAATATAAGCATAAGTTGAGTACTTCACGTGGTGACTTATTGTGTTTCACATGGTCACTGACTTGTGCATCATATGATAATTGACTTTTGTTTCACATTGTGACTCTCACATGATGACTAACTTGTGCTTCACATGGTTTGATCATGCAAATGGATCTTGTGCATCTTGGTTGATGGCCCACCTGGTGCTTTGACTGTTTGGTTTTACTAGTTGCTGTGATTATGCATCTAATGATTTAGAAGAGATTTTGTCTTCGTCTTCATCAAAATGGCTAGGTTGGTTTAATTGCAACTGTACTTGAGTTGCCTGTGACTGTAACTATGCTGTTTGAGCGAGAAGTTTCTGTCGAAGGTCTTCAATTTATGTAACTTTGTGCTTTGATGTTTATGACTTGGAAGATTTTGATTTTGATTTTAGTGAGGAAGATAGGGAGATGTCTGATAATTAATGTGTTGCAACAACTGATTATGAGTTAATAGGAAATTCACGGAGAACCTGGTCGATGATTGTTTGCTCATTAAACTTGTCCCACCATTTGACTGATCTGACTCTATGAACTTCCTCATTGTTTGCTTCTCACTCCCATTTTAAAATCTATGGAACTTTATATTTGGCCATGAAAATTAAAAGAAGAGGTATTTTCTTATTGAATTGACTTATGTCGAATCTTAACTGGAAATGGTTGACTTTGTGCATGAGAAATTTCTTGTCGAAGTTGATGAACCAAGAGTGACTGAAATCCTCATTCTGATAGAGGAAAATATTGGTCCATGCATTGATGTAATCATAATAATTATACTGAATATTTGGTGGTTGAGTATGAAGGGACTTGTGTTTGTAAATGGGGATTCCCCATTCCTTTTTTGTTATGATTTTTCCAATGTGTAAATTATGGTAAAGGATGTTGTTTTCATCCGTGTGACTAGTGATGGGTTTATTGGTTATTGACTCGGTTTCAAAGAGAATACTCTTGTAAAACCCAAGGGTTTTGTATGACTCTTCTGGTTGGTAATGGAAGTTTGCGGGAAACCAAACTTTAGCTAACTTTGCTAGTGTTGGGTTTGGAATAAGATCCGGAGGGTAACTGAACAAATATTCATTGGATGATTTTGGAATATATGGGGAAGTTTGACTGTAATTGGTCGGAGATTCTCTATGGTAGAACCTAAGGGTAACTGAACAAATATTCATTAGTGGTGACAACTTTGCTGATGTTGTGTAAGGATTATAAGGTATGACTAAGGCTGACTGATAATTTGGTCGGAGATTCTCTATGGTAGAACCTAAGGGAGTGAACCGGTTTAGTGAGCTACTGGCTGTGTAAGGTATAAAGTTTGACTCTTGTTTGACTAATTCTTTTTTTGGTTGGGTTGATGGAGGGAGGAAGCCTTCTTTGATCATATTTTCGTCCTGACATTTTTCCTTGCAGAAACTCTCTTGTTAGGAAATCAAGAATTCAATTTTGACTATCTTTTACATATTCGATTTCGAAATAAAAAAAATAAAAAAATAAAAAAAACTTAATATTAACTGCCATCGTGCAAAAATTTGTTTTGCTACAATGTTTTGCTTTTTTGCAATCAACTCTTACTAAAAAATTTTGTTTTAACAAATCAACTTGAAATTTTGATATGGATAATATATATATATATATATATATATATGCAAAAATTTGTTTTGCTACAATGTTTTGCGTTTTCGCAATCAACTCTTACTAAAAAATTTTGTTTTAACAAATCAACTTGAAATTTTGATATATATATTTATATATATATATATATATATATTTATAGTATTATAATTACTTTGAGCTGAATTATAGACTCCTGAATGGAAACAAAAAATTTGTTCAGGAGAACCTTGAGGAGTTGACTTTTTAAGAATACCTTCATAACCAATTTCAGAGGCATCAGTTTCAACAATTTTGAATGAATTAACTGTAGAAATACCAAGACAAGGTAATGTCTTGACATGAGACTTGATTTGTTTGACTATAGATCTATGAGTAGGAGACCTAGATGATGGATTAGTTTTGAGCCTACCAAATAATGGTTTGCATTGTTCTCTAAATTTTTTTGGGTAGAATTCTGCAACATAATTTAATGATCCTAGAAATCTCTAGAGTTAGGTTTTGTCAGTGATTTCATCTGGAAATTTATCTACAAACTGGATGACTTTGTCTATTGGCTGGATTGTTGATTGATGGATGTTGTATCCTACAAATCTTAAGTTAGTTTGAAACAATTTTATTTTTGTGGCTAAAACAACTAATTCTTTTGACTTGATTCTTTTGATGAATATATTTAAATGTTTCCAGTGTTCATCAATTGACCTTGAATAAATGAGGACATCATCTATACAAACGATGGAAAAGTGACTATATTAATTGAATATTTTATTCATAATATTTTAGAATTCAACGGGTACATTTCTAGGCCGAATGACATCACATTCCATTCATAGACCGAAGAGAGTGACAAATGTTGTTTTGTATTTTTTTGTCATCCTCATGAATCTGAATTTTCCAGATGCTCAATTTCATGTCAAATTTTGAAAAATTACTGCTTGACTTAATCTTTGTATTAAATCTCTTATTGAGGATTGGATATCTTATCCATTCTAAGACTTCATTTAACGATTTATAATTAATGACTAAATTTGGAGTACCCTTTCTAGTTCAACATTTTTCTGGACATAGAAAGGAGGGAATGACCAAGGACTTACTCTTTCTTATTATTCCTTTGTTAAGTAATTATGTGATTTCGTTTTTACAAAATTCAATATTTTCTTGACTCATTTGGATTGATCTACTTTCGAGGGTATTTTCTTTTCATTGAATTCTTTCAAGTTTGACTATATGTTGTTTCCTATGCCAAAAGGCATTAGGAATATCTGAACATATTTCTTCAACAAGTTTTTGTTAAAAATAATTAATTCTTTGTTATAATGGTTTACTGTTTAACTGTTTTTCAATTCTTTTGTAATTTATTTCCTCTTTTAAATAACTGATGTGTTGCGTTTTTCTTTCAATTACGTTGATTGTTTTTGAAATATTATTGGTCTTTAACTGGTCTATCTTTTTGAGGTCTGTTTTAGAGGAGAACTTAAATTTTACTTCTTGACCCATAGTAATGGTAGAAATTCCATTATAGTGAACTTTAAAGGATACATAAGGGCTATGAAAAAAAGTCCTAAAATGATATGGTCTAATATGTTTTTTTTATCAAGAAAAATGGTGTTTTAGAACAAACATTGTCTTGACAGATGTGTGCTTTTGGTATTTCATAATTTAATTGCATTGGAGAATGGTTGGTTGCACTAAGGATTTCAGTTGATTTGTGAAAGTATTAGGTTGGAATTATTCTTTTCTGAATACAATTCAAATATGCTCCTGAATCGATTAGAGAATTGTTTCTAATTGGACATTTTCAATTATTATTTTTATTTTTGAATACCATTTTCTGATTCTAATTTGGTTAAGTAAGCTTAAATTAAGCTTTTGATTGAACCTTTATCATTTTATTCATGGTTATTTTCTCCTGGTTCTTCATTGGATGAGGATGAAGTTGATTCATCGTGTTGTTTGAATTCTTGTTGAATTAATTTCTGTGTTTGAATGAAACTGATATGTGATCTACTTTCTTGATTGTTTGTTTTAAGGAATTTTTATTTCTTCCTTAATTTTGTTTACTTCATATTGTAAATCTTTAACTGTAATTTCCTTTTTAGTTTTAATTAATTAATTGTCTTTTTAACTCTGCATTTGTTTGCACAGTGGCCAAGCTTACCACATTTGTAACAATTACCTTTGTTTTGATTTTTGGAATAATTTTTATCAAATGAATTCTTCTTCCAATTTTTGTTAGGTTTACTTTTTTTCACAGAATTTACTGGTATTAAAATTCTTATACCTATTTATTTTGTTGTACATGTCATGTTTGTGATATCTTTTATTCAAGTATTTACTAGAATATCTTTTTATTCTTTTCTTTTTACTGGAGGGAGAAATAAGGGGCAAATTGTACCATTCACAAAATGTTCCTAACTCATATTTAGCTATTGACTTGTCTTTGTTGATCTGTTTTGTTATTTTCATATCAACACACACTTTTAATCTTTCCTTCTAGAAAATAACTTTGGTAATCCATTTATGAACTTTTCTTTCCAACATGACCGTACTGTCTTCTCTAAGCTTACTATAGACACGAAAACGTTTTTTTACCACCTAAAATCACGTAAGGTGTGGCATCTTAGGTTAATGAGTTGATCATGTATTCTAGAGGTTGCATTACTTGGTGTTCCTATGAGGTGTTTAATTATAGTGAAGAGTAATGTGTTAACTGCGTCTAGGACTCCCATACCGATTCTTTCATCGAATGTTGGGGTTCCATCTTCATCATTTTTTACTATATGTTGTATTCCATTTATGGATTGTTCAGTGAGATGTTTTGCCATCAGGAATGTAGCATCCTTGTCAATCCAGTGACTAAAAAAATCAACAACTTCTGGTTGGCTGACTATGTTTGCTAACATAATTGTTAGCAACCATAGATACATGTTGTAATTTGTTTAGAATTTCTTGTTCGTATAAACCATATATGTTCCATTCATAGAGTTTATTTGCTGACACCGAGAATTGACTTTGAAATTTTCTTTCTTCAAATTGAATATCCGAAGGTGTTGGCCTTGGATACCAATTCTTTGTAAGACTGGTTGGGTTTACTTTGTTTTTATTCATTATTCTTTTTAATTCAAAATTTTGAAAAGCTTCTCCTAATTTTTCAATTGTATTTGAGTTACTGTCTTCTGATTCTAAATTTTCAGAAGTTGTTTCTGGTTGCAATTCTTGGTGTCTTACTCATTAATGGTCTTTTGTTCCTTTCTAAATTCCTTTAACATTTGATCTATTTTTAACTAGTGAAGTTTGTCTTTAGAGTTGTTTTACTAGATGAGGTATTTGGGAAGTTTACTAAAGGTTTTTCTTTGGTTATTACTTTTTGTTGTGGCAGTCTGTCTATTTTATTTTCAATTTTATTTAATTGTTTTCCTATGACATGTAGGTTTTGTTTTGTGAAATTGTTTTGTGAAATTGTTTTGATCTATGACTTGTTTAATTCCTGCATCTTCTTTAGGAATTTTATAGGGTGTAACTATTACTTTTGTATCTGAAGTGGAGATTAATATTGTTTCGTGTGGGTGGTGACTTGAAGAAGTTAGTTTGTTGTCTTGTTTGACCCAATTTTCCTTTGTCACTAATGTAAACACGAAAATTCTGTAACGAATGAAACGAGAACACGTGTACAAAGTAGATTTGTATTGATTTGAATTTTGTAGGGTTATAATCTCTGTTTACAATTTTCCTCTGATCTAGTCTTCAAATTTGATGTAGATGCGTAGGTTGTTGATCCAAGGGTCGCGATGACTTGATCTCAGACGAACAATTGAATGATTTGCTTCACGTTTTGAGCTTGAAACAATGCGTGGATAGTCTTCACCTCAAAGCTAGGACAAAAGTAGTGTTGATGTAGCATTTCGTTGATTCAAAGGTCTTGGTGACTTGATCTTGAATCGAATGTCGTTACAAGTTTTGAGCTTGTAACAAAGTCTTAAAGCAATTGGCACAGGTGCTTGTTCATTCTTAGAGGGAATGCTTCGGCTTTTGTTGTATGTTTTTCGAAGAGAGCTTTGGCAGCATATTAGTCTTCAAAGATTTGGTAGAGGTTATCCTTTTGTGAGAATTTCGGCCTTTCAACGCAGAAATTATCGACCTTTATGCTTGTCTTGGGACCTTGTATTTATAGACTTCCAAAGCCATGCCTTTGGGTGGATTTGACTTTGATTTGTGTCTTGATTCATCCATGGGAGAATTTAGGCATGTTTTGTGTCTTGTTTTCAGCCACTTTCCTTTGCTTGGCCGAAATCTATAGGGCTTGTTACCAATTTTGTGAGCAATCTTCAATTCTTGCTTGTTTTGTGAAGATGCTTTAGCTTTCTTTCCGATTTTGGGAGCAATTTGGGCCCCTTACCGATTTTAAGGAGAGATTCCCTCCCTTTGCCGAAATTTTGGGAAATTTTATTCTTCGTTTGCTTGATGTGTGCCGCATGTCATTAATGACTTATCAATTTATGATGAGTCATGTGCCACGTGGAGCTTTGTGATGCATCATTTGTATGCAATGAAATTTACATGTCTACAATTACTTCAATTTTCTTTTCTAATTTATAATATTCTTCAACAAAATCAAAGAAGAATATATCAATCTTGAGTTTATTCATAAAATTTTCTCATTTTTTTCGTAAATATCTAAATTTTGGTCTTGGGTGTAATTGTCTGAATATTTCTCTTGGTATATTTTCTATTGCTTTGATGTCAGTTTTTAATGATTTCCAATGTATTTTAAATGGCTTACTTAAAGACCAATAATTGTTGATTTACTTCAAAATCAGTTGTTGTTGGTGAAGTTGGATCTTCTTGAGTTTGGGTAGTTTTAGTTTAGGTTTGGTTTTCGTAGCAAAGGTCAGTAACTTGGGAGTTTGTTCTAACTGATTTGAGTCTCATATCTACTAAATCATAATTAATTCTTGGTCACGATTTATTATGTATGTTGAAGTACATCCTGAAAAAGAAGGTCTAATTGGTTCTTTAGACCTAGTTGATTGACTTAATTCTTGAAGTTGGACGCTCAACTTTCTAGTTGAAGTGTTGAAATTAATTTTAACTGTACCATCAAAGTATTGTTCTATGTTGTCCAGACTGACTAAGTTGTTTTGAATATCCACTGGTTTACTTTCATTAACTAGGAACCAATCTAATGGTAGGCTGATGTTTGACCATTTGGTGGTTCAACAGTATTTGGATAATGGCATTTTCTTGATTACTTTGGATTAATAAAGTGCGTTCTTTGTGAAGGAAAAAATATTGTCCTAGCTAAGAACAAGTAAGAACATTTGAATACATATGCAAACTAATAACACTTTAAAGTAGGCATGCATTCAAAAAACAATTCATAAAACCCATGACTTTCAAAGCCTAGCATATGGTGAACCAATAGTCTCTTTAACAAACTTAAAGAGAAGAAAGGATTTAGAGATTCTTTACCCTTGAAGCTCATCCTTGATTACACAAGGGATTCACCCAAGTGGAGGGCCTTCAAGTCACCTCCTAACTCCTTGGATCTACCTTGTGATTTTTATGCTCCTTTGCTCCTTGAGGATGTGAGGAAAGGATCTCCAAAAGTACCAAAGATTTAGTACCTCTAAGTCTCCACACCAAAGATGTAGTGTGAAGATGAAATGGATGACTTAGAGAGATTTTTGATGCTAGTAAAACCCCCTAAGTTGGCCGGCCTCTATGGAGAAAATTGGAGACAATGTTTCTCTTCTTTTTCTCTTAGAAAAGCCTTAATGAAAATAAAGCTATAAAGTTGCTTTTATACTTCATTCTTAGGTGAGTGGCAAACTTGCAATAAAGCATAACCTACTACCCCTCACCCTTATGGCCGGCCCCCTTTTGGTATTGGGCTAATTTCCCATTTTGTTTTAGTTGTCATACAACTTAAACATAATGGACCTTGTGGACCAAAACACTTTTGGGCCTTGAAACCCAAAACCAACTTAAAAGCCCAATACGAACATTTCGTATTATTAATTAACTAATTAATTAATCTTGACCATAATTCAATTAAACCTTTTAATTGCATATCCATCTCATTTTATTTCTTCACTTTCATCCTTACTCGGTGTACGATCCATTAGGTTCCAATTAGCGAGGCAATGGGCGATTGTTACTCTTAACGATCGATTGTGAATTGAAACAACATTTCAATTCTCCCTTTTGATTAGTGTTTGCTAATCTTCAGGGCTTCCACAAACCATGAGTG
Source organism: Cotoneaster glaucophyllus (assembly GCA_036320875.1). Taxonomy (NCBI): domain Eukaryota; kingdom Viridiplantae; phylum Streptophyta; class Magnoliopsida; order Rosales; family Rosaceae; genus Cotoneaster; species Cotoneaster glaucophyllus. The sequence continues at coordinate 19,113,097 of CM070064.1, forward strand.
ACACCTAGCAGCATTTCATGGTTACCCAAGCTAAGTAGAAGTGGTTGGAGAACCTATCCAGTTACAACTACAATGCAATACGGTCCTTCTCTAATACAATACTCTTTATCACATTGTTTGAGTGATAGTTTGTTTCATGTCTACTATCCAATGTGATACTTTTCTATATGATTCAATTTGAATATGATTTGGAACAAACTTCCTAAGTCATATTCATATGCTTTGGCCAAAGACTCTCGAATCATATCTTAGAGTATTCTCCTTCCACCATGGAAGGTTAGAGATCCCTTGTTGTGCATTCACATGTCTACATGATTAGATAGCTTGACCCCAACAATGCCGTGGACACTCACAATGGAATGCCTTTGACATGATCAAAGATCAAGGACCTAACCATTAGACATCAATGATGCCTCAGGTCAAAGGACTACTTTGCATATTGTAACTAACGAGTTCTTACATGACATGTATGTTCGAACTCTCGTTTGATCGTTGTTCAGTGTACTCGATTACCTTTCGAGCACCTATGTGTTTGTCTTAGTGTCTAACACCAAATGACTTGAGACTAGTCATACTCACGCTTGAGTAGACATAACACATACTAACCTTAACGGACTGTCAATGCCCAATTGGTAATCCTATGGCTAGGAACGTTTTAGGAATGAACATAAGAGAAAGGTCTCGTTAATTTAACTTACTTAAATTACTTATCTCTTAGATCAAATACATTCCTTGGATTCCCTTATTGCTTAAACACATGATACAATAAATAGTGATTAACAATAAGCTTTGCCCTTTATTAAACATATAAAAGTTTAATACAATAAGTATTCCAAAAGCTATTACATCAAATGAGTGGCTTTGTGGGCATACTTCCAACACTTTGAGACTCTCGACTATGGCTTGGAAGTTCATGTTTGTACCCGTGCACTTGTAATAGGCTTTGAAAATTAGAGCTAATGGTTGGGCACCTTCCAAGACTTGATAACTCGAAGTTTTTATGCTTAATGTGAGTGCTTTTAACATATATGGATCTGTTAGGCTTACGGTGAGACCTGGAAAAAAATCGAAATGGATTGGTCCATTGTATAGGCTTGACTCGATCATTTCAAGAATGCTATCACTAAAGTTAGTGAATCTTGCATCTCGGAGATATAATAGTATAAAGGTGTTGAGACATCTTCTTGTTAATGGTTCTACTCTGATTTGTACAAGATCAATATGAATGTAATTATAACCATCTTTCCCATGTACTCTCATTTGTTCTGGTGTGAATAGTTGACATGTTTCGTGTTCCTTACTGAGAGCATAAGTTTGTTCAACTGTTCTTACATGGCTTTCAGTTTTAAAGGAAGATAGTGACCATTTTTTCCTATAAATTTCTTTCCTGGACACTTTGAGGATATTCCTATTTGAATTGGATCTAGAGCTAGTACTGGCAGATAAGCTAGTCCTAAATAGCCAACTGATTTTACCTCGTTTCTAGATTTTACAGTTATAAAATAAATTATCTACTTATTGGAATTCTAAACTTACTGGGTTCGCTCTCTCTCTCTTCGCTCCTCCTGCTTCGCTCACGCCACATCCTCATAACTGATTGTTTGGACTCAAACTCTTCTGGTTTGGTTTGAGATTGTAAACTCAGACAGTTAAGAAACCAATAAACGAAGACAATATTGAATTACTACAAATATTAGTTGATGATAGAATGAATTAACTATGAATGACTTACTCAATTACCAATCACTTGGCTCTGATACCACAAATGGTCTATGAAATTGACCTACATCACCAAGACGGTCCCTGAAATTGAAAATCAATTAATGTAGTCTCTAAAAATAGGTGTCACAGATCAATGTGGTAATTCCGTCATAATTCTGTCAAAATTTTTGTTATATACTTATGTGGCAGGTAAATGAGGTCCTCAAGATCTAAGAGATTTTATCACAAATGGTCCCTAAAAATTGACCCGCACGGTCAAAATGGTCCTTCAAATTGACCTACACAATCAAGATGGTCCTTGAAATTGAAAATCGATCAACATAGTCCCTGAAAATAGGTGTCGCAAATCAATGTAGTCATTTTGTCACAATTTTATCAAAATTTTTGTTATTTGCTGATGTGAGTTTAATAAATAATTAATTAAAAAAAGTTGTCAAAACACCTTTTTGCACATAGAGATTATCTCAAGGCCTTTTTTGTTCTCCACGTCACCAAGATCACTGGGGGTGCGCCCAACAAGCTCTCCAAGATTAAGTTTGTGAGGCTGTTGATCGCCTAAATGTTGAGGGTACAGTCACAAAAGTCATCACCAAACCAAGCCGTCATCAAGTGTGGTCTTAATCCTGGTCCAATTCAATGAAGAGTGTCGAAGGGTGTAAAGATGGGTGCCTTAAGAATTTTTTTTCAGAGAAGAGACAGTGAAGGCTACTATAGATGGAGGTAGAGGAGTATAGGTCGGGATAAGAGATGATTGCAGGATCGAGTTTCTGGTTGACAACTTTTGTAATTAATTATTAAATTCTTAGACCTATTTCTAATTTATTTTTTATTTACTTAGACTTGTGGGTCCATTTATGACACATCCTGACCTAAATCGAGGCGTGCTGGGCGTCACGTGAGGGTGATGTAGCCATGTGCGCAGTGCAGAAGTGATAGAGATATGAAAATGTTGGTAATTAAAAACCAAACTATCTAATTTACACTAGAGAACTATATAAGTGGGAGTGGAGGTGTTTAAAGTATAGCTACACATATTCAAAGCATAGGTAACCTAAATGCAGTCTAGCCAGCTAAATATTAATTACACGAGACATGAAAGAAATTCCTACATTATTTGAAGTCTGTCAGAACTGCCGTAGAGTCCTCGTAAGCCACCAACTCGAACGTCTAACTAGGACTTGGAGGGGTGCAAAATAGAAACGTGAGTGGGCAAAAACAACGCTTTATGAAACCATTTAGCCTTCCAAAAATAATAGCCCCTCATCATAAGACCTGTATAATTTCCCAGAAAATAATAATACATACATATATAGAAATCATGCTCGAGAGTAGTGAAAATCAAGTATATGCCATGTCAAGTATCTCAACAATGAAATAAGTAAGCCAGGTGAAATAGTTCAATGTAAAATGGCATGCCAGCTGGAGTCACCTAACGTGACCTGTACAGCTGAGCCTATAGCTCATTTACCAATTCCGACACACGAGTCGGAACCACCTAATGTGGTTTGTATGGCAGGCTATGTGTAAATAAGTACGCTCAAGTGCTACGATCACGTGAAGACTGTGCGAAGTATCGCAAGTCACCTACGAGCCGGAACCACCTAATGTGGTCTATACGACAGGTTAACACCTGCCTTGGATCTAAGGTGAGCATGTGGTGTGGGAGGTGAACAATCACGTAAAGGCTAGGCTCTGGCCTCGGGTAGAGCACTAACACCGAGGTGCAGGATAATGAGCACTAAATGCATCTAAACATACCATACCTATAGCAATCACCACCATCAATATGTACTCACCTGAAGCTTACCTGGACGTCCGCCGCGTCATGTAATACTATGCATATCTATACTAATGCATATAATAAAATGTAATGCAATTGGCATGGCATTTAAAATTGTAAATCCATTTAAAACAATTTCCAGGAAAATGTAAAGCATATATACGTATATATATAGAAAACCAAAGGCCCACTCACTGGTATGTAGCAGGGTCGTAACCCCCGAGTCTCGCCTGGCTATGCTCGTCCTCCGGAAACGTCTCACCTATATGTGAAACAACTAATTCAACGTTAATTTTAAGTACATAACCAAAATCGTGTAATAACTTCTCATACGTTGCTCAATTTGGGTGTTTGAATATACCATCGTGGCTTACTTAATACCACGAGCATCCCCATATTTTTAGAAAAATTTTCTCGTATCTCACGCGCCCTCATGTGCCGGCCAAGGCACGGCCACACGCGTCGGCCACTCGCAGGTACGTGCCTGGCACGGTGGACGGAAACCCTAACGGCTTTAAGGAATATTCCGTTAAATAGAAGCATATAGCGTTAGATTTACCTGATGCCGTTAGTATATTCCATCAAAGTTGACAGAATATTCTCTGTCTTCTCCGATGGTCTTCGCCAGGGTCACCGTCGACCGCCGTCTGTTACGCCGGAAACTGGAAAAGTTTAAAACTTTAATATCTACTTTGTTTTGAAACCAAATTTCACAAATCTTACATAGATTTGAAGCTCTCAATGAGGAGAACAACTCCTTACCTATTTGGAGTCCTAAAACCGACGAAAAATGGTTGGAAAATCCTTTGAGATTCTGGCTAGGCCTGCAATTTCGTGAACTAGCCTATCCCAACATCCCAGTCACTTCAAAACTAGCCTAGGGTCTCAATAGAGTTGTTTAAGACCCTTTTAGATCTTAAACCTTGAGAAATCTCGGCGATCACATTGGAGTGACTTTCACCTCGCCAGAGCTCGTGAGTTCTCTGGTTTTCGAAGTCAACTCGTTTAACAAATGGTACCTCCAAGCTTGTGAAGTCAAGGGGAGAGTGATGATGGTCTCAGAAAGGTCGATCCGTGAAGTTTGGATGGTGTTTGAAGGTTGGAAGGTACGATCGTACTGACGAGAGAGAGAGTTCGAGAAAGAAGGAGAGAGTGAGGGTGAGTTGCACGTGTGTGTGTGTGTGTTACGGGATACGTTAAAATAAAACGATCTCAATCCCTAATTAGGCTAAAATGTTTAGGGCTTAAACCATTGAGTCCAACTAAAAAGGAAAACCAACCCAATTTCACGTATTCATTCGTAACATTTTCATTACGAACCTGATCCTGCTCTAACTCGCGTCAACGCGCTCACGACAACGCATATAATTTAATTACGTCAGCGGAAGTAAATAATTTAAAACTATATACGTACATCCACATCACTAAGCCTCGAGGGCATTATTGTCATTTTACATACTCAGGGATAAATATATATATACAATAATTTGGGACGGGTCATCACAATTTATTTGCCACATCAGCACATAACAAATTTTTTTTTACAGAATTACAACGAAAGTACCATATTGATTTGAGACATCTATTTTAGGACTACAGTGATCGATTGTCAATTTCAGGGACCATCTATGATTAAAAAAATAAAAAAAAGACTTGTGGGACCTATTTATGTGCCACATCAGCACATAATATAATTTTTGACAGAATTGTGACGGAATGACCAATTGATTTGCGACGCCCATTTTCAGGGACTGCATTGCACAGTTACATCATTCTTTACACAACTTTTGAAGACACGTTTATGGGGGCCACTCCAAAATGTATTTTAACGATTTAAACCGTGTACTTTTTAGAACATCCTTCATACATCATTTTTGCAAAAAATTAGACAAATTCAAAATCGTTAAAACATTAATTTGCAATGAAGAAAATGACGACCAATCATATGATTTTAGATTTGGATGGTTTTTGGTAGACAAGATCTTTCAGGGAAGACATAAAAGTAGACTGTTCAGATAGTTGAAATACATAACAGAGTGCCCTCCAAAATGTGTGAAAAAAATTGTATAAAAGTGGTACCATAGAGCTTTTGTCACATCCCCGCCCGGGCCCCCACCACATCCCGGGCTCGACTCCATCGTAGCACGATATTGTCTGCTTTGGGCCTCGACCACGTCCTCACGGTTTTGTTTTTGGGAACCCATGTGAGCAAAACTTCCTAGTGGGTCACCCATCCTGGGAATGCTCTGGCTCATTCTCGCTTAACTTCGAAGTTCCTACGGAACCCGAAACCAGTGAGCTCCCAAAAGGCCTTGTGTTATGTGGAGGTGGGCATGTACATATAAGGCATAGAGGATCCACTCCCCTGGGCGATGTGGGATCTAACAATCCACCCCCTTAGGGGCTCGACGTCCTCGTCGGCACACTTTCGGCCAGGGATTGGCTCTGATACCAAATTGTCACATCCCGGCCTGGGCACCCACCACATCCTGGGCTCGACTCCATCGTAGTACGATATTGTCCGCTTTGGGCCCGACCACGCCCTCACGGTTTTGTTTTTGGGAACTCATGCGAGCAGAACTTCCCAGTGGGTCACGCATCCTGGGAATGCTCTGGCTCATTCTCGCTTAACTTCGGAGTTCCTACGGAACCCGAAGCCAGTGAGCTCCCAAAAGGCCTCGTGCTATATGGAGGTGGGCATGTCCATATAAGGCATAGAGGATCCACTCCCCTAGGCGATGTGGGATTTAACAGCTTTCCCCTATATATATATATATATATATATATCATGATTACTAGGCACAAAAAATAAAAAAACTATATTTGTGAATATTAATTGCCCTTGCCTGGCCCTTCCTTCTTCCAAACGTGTAGACTTATACGAAGACAATTATTGTCTAGAGTGAACCATAAGGTTAATTTTATTGCCTTTACACTTCAATTGCCATTTGACGTCCACTAACAACTGGAGATTCTCTAAGTAACTATGCAAAAATATGTAAAGATAAATATAATTTAATATGTATAAAATAACTCTTTAAAAAAGAATTAGTAGTAAACGTATATTTCAAATTACGGTTTCTTACAAAAAATGGTCTTCACCATGTCTTTATAGGTTGGGTTACTTCTCAAAATAATCGTTAATGTAAAAAGCAAGAAAGTAAATATGGTGAAAAGTAGGGGTGGGCACGATTTGGTTCGGTGCGGTTTTGAGTGAAACCGAAATCGAAATCGAAATTTTTTGCAGTTCGATTCGGTGCGATTTTGAAGCCAAAACCGAAATGAAACCAAACCGTTTGGTTCGATTCGGTGCGGTTTCAAACAGTTTCAGTTTGGTTTTTAAGAAAAAAAATGTACAATTTGCAATTTAACATATTAATAAGCATTTCCCAGTAGCAATGGGAAAAAGACATTTGTTATGTAAACAATTAGCATGTTGCATGCAGTTGTGATGTTAAAATATGTTTGTACAACAAAAAGGTGTCCCGTACAAGGTAGGGCTGGGCATGGGCCGGGCCGGGCCCAATTTTGAAGGGACCGGACCGGACCCGGGTTTAAAAGAAACGGGCCGGGCCGGACCGAGTAATGAAATTTCAGAATCTAGAATCGGACCTAACCCGTGTTGGAAATGTGCCCTAAAACCAATCATATGATGATACTTTACGGACATTTCACATGTTAAACTAATCTAGTTTAATATAAAGGGCAAAGATTATTGTTTCAAGCTGTCTCATATAAATGTTATGTGCTTAAACGATAAGTCCAAGGAATATGCTATTAGGAGAATGTAATCTAAAGAAGTTAGATTCATGAGACCATTCTCTTTTGTATACATATCCTAAATGTTCCTGATCATAGGATTGCCAATTGGGCATTGACAGTCCGTTAAGATCAGTACGTGTTATGTCTTCTCTTAGGGAGAGTGACAGGTCTCGAGTCATTGGTGTGAATGACACCAAGACAAGCATGTAGGTGCTCGATAGAGAATGAGTCCACTGAACGCGATCAACGAGAAGTTCTCATATTCATGTCATATGAGAACTCATGGTTGGGATAATGCAAAGTAGTCATTTGACCTGAGGCATCACAGTTGTCTTGTGGTTAGGTCCTTGATCTTTGACTATGTCAAAGTCGCTCCGTCAGAGGGCGTCCACGGCATAGTTGGGGTTAAGCCACTTAGCCATGGAGGCAAGTGAATGCGCAACAAGGGATCTCTAACCTTCAAACTGTTTGAGGGAGAATACTCTATGATATGATTAAGAATCTCTGGCCAGAGTATGAATGAGATTGAGGAAGTCGTTCCAAATCACATTCAAGGTAATCATATAAGTAAATGAATCACGTTGGATAGTAGACATGAATAAACTATCAAACCAAACAATGTGGTCAAGAGTATTGTATTAGAGAAAGACCGTATTGCATTGTAATCCTAAACTGAATAGGTTCTCCACCTCTTCTGATTAGCTTGGGTAGCCATGATACACTACTAGGTGTCACTCATGGTTTGTGGAAGCCCTAAAGATGTATAATCATTTAAGGGAGAATTGAAAGTATGTTTCAATTCACAATCGATCGTTAAGAGTAACAATCGCCCACTGCCTCGCTAAAAGAAACCTAATGGATCGCACACCGTGTAAGGTAATGATTGAAGGATATAATGAAGATGAGTAAGGACAATTAAATAGTTTAATTGTATGTGGCAAGGATTAATTAAAAGTTAATTAATCTAGAACGAAAGGTTCGTTTTAGGCCTTAAGTTAGTTTTGGGTTTCAGGACACAAAAGGGTTTTGGTCCACAAGGCACATAAGGTTTAAGTTGTGTGACAACTAAAACAAAATGGGCAATTAACCCACTAACAATAGGGAGGCCGGCCATGATTAGAGAGGGAGTGGGTTTTGGACTTATTACAAGTTTGCCACTCCAATGAAGGGAGGTATAAATATGACTTTATAGCTTTTTCTTCATTAGGGTTTTCTTTGAGGAAAGATGAGAGTTTTTGGCTCTCTCTTTCTCTCTAGGGAGGCCGGCCACCATGGGGGAGTTTACTAGCATCTAACTCCTCCATGGCCACTCATCTTCTTCCTCAACCATCCTTGGTGTCGAAACTTAGAGGTCTCCAACTTTGGTGACTTTTGGAGAAACCTATTCCTCCATCCACATCCAAGAAGGCATGGATCCAAGAAGCAAAGTTCTTCCACCTTCATCCATGGAGCCAAGGAGCAAGGTGACAAAGGAAGAAGGCCCTCACATGGGTGATTAACCTTTGCTAAGCAAAGAGGTACTTCAAAGGTATAAAGTTACTCAACTCTTTATCTTAGATCTTGAGTTGAGTCTTGGTTCACCATTTCTACTAGGCTTTGAATTTCATGGGTAATGTTTTGTTTTGAGTGCATACAAGCATGATTCCGCCTTTAATTGTTAATTGCATGCCATAGATGTTGCTCAAATGAACATGTTTTTCACAAATTTTCCTTCAAGTGGTATCAAGAGCCTAGGTCTAGTAGTTGGTGAATCCTTTTGGGTTTTGTAGTTCATAGTCTTTGATTTAAATGTTGTAATTGTTACAAGCTTTATTCTTGCTTCTTTGAATGTAAATTTTGCTAGAAAATTTGCCATCTCAAATGTTGTAGATGTAGTTCATATGAGCATGAATTTTGCAGCTAAAATTTGGTGCCATGTTTTTTGGGAAATTCGGCCAAATCCAAAGGGTGGATTTTTGGGTTCATGTTTGTCTTGTTAAAAATGTTTCAAAGTGACATTAGGAACCCTTAAGTACCCTAGGATGTTAACCCTCTTTTGAGTAGTGAAAAATTGAGTTTTTGGGTGAAAAATGTTCATGGAGCTTTTATGGGTTTTCATGGATGTTCTTCATTGTTCTTGTTATTTTCTTGTCAAGAACAAAAAGTTTGTAGTTTTGATTCAAAAAGGTGTTTGGTTGTTTACTTGTTTTTGTAAGTGATGGATGATGTGAATTTTTCAAATCAACACCCATACCTTTTCAACTATTCACACCATACCAATCACTTACACATTTCCATCACCTTTTCAAACACACAAACCTACTCACACACACAATCCCCACTACCTTGGCCGGCCACTCCCTCAATGGGAGTACTTTTGGGGCTTTTATGCAATTACATAAAGTTTTGATACTTTTGTGTATTTGCACTTTGACCCGAAAGTTTACGTTTTTACGTAAAGGCCCAAAAACACTAAAGGACAAATTGTTTTGCTCCTTTAATGAAGTTTTTGTATTTGTTGAAATTTTTGGGTTCTAGTTGTAATTACATGAAGTAGTGGACTTTTGTGTTTTTACAAAGTGACCTCAAAAGTTTGTGTTTTGCAATATAGCCCAATGGTTGAGGTTATTGCTTTTTGGCCCAAATTAGGTTGAGAACAAAATGGTTTTGTCTCTTTAAATGAGAATTGGATTTTCATTTCATTTAGCTCCTATTAAATCAATTCTATGGATACAAAAACCAAATGACAATGTTGCATTCAAGTTTAATTAGTTAAAGCGTTAATTAATTGAAGAAAGGGTGATTATGAACCTAAGCCTACGATAATTGAGCTATGTGAAAGGCCGTCTCAAATTTGTTTGAACCATGGGAATGTGTAGATTAGATTTTGGTTGTAATTTGATATGATCAAATGTTGTAAAAGAGCATAAGCTCTTCTTTACTTTAAAGTACTCATTTTATTGTTTTATTTGATATGCATGAAATTGGAGTAGAGGGTCCAACGCCCAATAAGAAAACACGCCTTAATGTGATTAAACGCGTAACTAAAATCAATCACCATCCCTAGACCGAGATCCAACACTAGGCTCGTGTTGGATCAAATCAAAGGTTCATAGTCATCCTAAGGCCCTAAGGCAACTATATAGTCCATTAATGAATGCAAAGCTTATGTTAGTAGTACCATATATTCTTGCTTTAAAAACCGTTTTACAAACATAGTGGGAGTATCATATACTACTAAATCAATCACATGGACCAATAGTTGTAATAGGACCGAATTGTTTGAATATGATTAAAATGCATGCTTATATGTGATGAGACCTAAAACCCTCAACAAACCATTATTAAGTTGACAGCGTGAGAGTGCTTTGAACACTCTTTCGTGGCCTTCCACCGTGGTAGGCTCCAATCGTTTGTGACTCGTACACCGACTTCACCCTATCATGGGGGAGTACAAAGTCCGTGCTTACACTCAAGAGGAGTTCTATATGCATACATGATGTTGTGAAGGTAGGCAACGAGAATGATCAACATCATATCATTGTGAGGTTGTTCTTGAACCCCTACCCGAACTTGCATGGTGGGAATGACTTAACTAAGTGCAATGGAGCCAACATCATATCATTGTGAGGCTTCATTCTCTAGAGGCCAAATAAGATGGGTACTTGCAAGAGATGCAAATGAGTAAGCGTACTCTCTCATTATTATTGATGCTAGCCAACATCATATCATTGTGAGGTGGGCTTGGTAATAGTGAGCCTCCCATACCCTACTAAGAGTTTTCTCCAAAACTCTCGAATTCCGATGAGGGATATGGAATTTGCCGAAAATAGTGGATGGTGCTATTTGATTTAAAGACCCGGATCAAATAGCTTAAAATCAATCAATCTATATTCGTTATGTCTTTATTTACCGATATATTTGCAAACGCTATCCAATACTTGACAAAGAAAAGCCGAAGGCTTTAGTTTCCAGACTTGGTACCGCAATCCCATAGAATGTCTTGAATGGATTGTATTTGTACCTAAGTAGTCTCATCCTCGCAATCTTTCTATTGATAATGTATCATTGGAAGAATATGTTAGAAAAGTCTATCATAAAGAGGACAACACTATTAGTGTCATAATTCTTCAATTACAAATTGTTGTATGAAGAAATAAGAGTTGCTTTGAACAACCCTTAGTTAACGCAAACACTAGTGCTTGTTTCTTTGTTACATGAACAAAGAACTTGAGAAGTAAGCACAAGGGCATGGACACTTTATGTGCCATGAAATTTCACTTACAAATTGTTGTATGAAGAAATGAGAGTTGCCTTGAACAACTCTTAATAGTTTGTATTTATGTTTAGAACATAATGGTTGGTTGACAAAAATAGTCCATCAACATGGACTTATGATGATTTTGAATCATTGAGTGTTGAAGTGTTAAACCACTTCTAGAGACGGAAACTAGGCAAGGACTTCACTTTTGTGTCCCTATCCAAATGGTTCACTAAGTTTATTATAAACTATATAGTGAACAATAACCGCACACTCTCCAAATCGTTTGATGTGTATAACACGATTGAAATAAGTTTCAAGAGAGATAGTGGGAGTTTAGGGACCATGACTATTGTAGTCAATGGAGAAGTCAAATGAAGAAAGCTAAAAACTCCAAGGGAACAAACTTTCTTTATGAAAGGGTGGACATTGGAAGGGGTATTTGCAAGAAATGTCTTGCAAGTGTCAAGAACACACTTTTCGAAGGTGTTGTAAAATGTTCTTGAATAAGTTCAAAATAGTTGGTTCTTCTACTTGAATGTTTGATTCCGTATTAGTAACTATGTTTCACAATCGTTGTAAAAGTGTTGCTAACAAGAAGTAGAAGATTAATGAGAGAAGAGAAAGTACTTCACATTCGGAACGTGAATCAAATAATGATCTCTGCGAAAGCAGATAGTACTTACTTCCTCATATGAACTACCAAATAAATTGGAAAAACAAAGATTGTGTTTACATTCCAATTTGAATAAGGAACATAATTCCGTCACTAAAATGTTAGGAGATGGATGAATGTTTTGTTTGACAAAACAATTGTTCTTTATGAATGATTGGATTATTGTAATCTGATTGATTGTCTTTATAGTAGAGATAATGTGGTAGTGTTAACTGTTTAGAATATAACGATGCTTAAAACCCAAAAGGTTGCAAGGAAGTGACTAATCCCACTAAGTTGTGACACCTCTAAAACATAAATTACGAGTTGGTCATAAATGGATGCTATGGATTGTTAGATCCGGATCCGATGCCTTCTTGTTAAAATTGTATAGAGGTGAAATGTTCAAATCTTTATTCTTTTTGGAAAGAAGAAAGAATCACAAAGTCATTGAGGTTAATTCACTTACATGTTAGTGGCACATGTCCACAACATAATACTACTCATGTTGTACGACATTCATCGAAGATAGCTCTCGGTTGGACTATTGTTTATTTTGAATAAACACAAGTTCGAATACTTTGCAAAAGGTTTCAAAGAATTCAAGAATGTAAGTTGATGAGGAAGACGTCCAAAGTTTTTACTCCTTAGATTTGATCCAAGGAAAACTAACACTTTAGATGAGTTTCCTTGAAAGATATCAAGGAATGTAGCATCATAAGATAATGTATTTCTCCATTGGGAGAAGAACGAACTCGAATAAGATTTAGTTCATTGGATGTTATCAATTACCCATATATAGGATATATATTTCTAAGTCAATATGATTGTCAATTAGAAAATATTCCAAAAACGCTTCATAACTCCATATGATGTAGTTGAAAAGAAAGACAAGTCTTAATCGTGTTAAGACTTGAGGTTATGTGCTAATTAGCAATATTTGTTATAAAACAATCTTGTGGGATATCCTTAAATTAACTTTTGGATATCACTTCTATGAACCAACTAACAAATGTTGTTTGTTGGGTAGTTCATTTGAATCCTACACTAGGATTTGCCTAAGATAAAGCAAATGAACGAAAGATAGAATTCAAAGAATGGGTTCTTTGAAAAACAAGATGATAATCAACAAATATGACAACCTAGTTCCTACACAACTAGCTACAAGGTAGTCGAGAAGGATTTATAAACCGTCTTAGTTGAATGGTTTGAACTTTATGACTATGTCATGGAGTTACACCTCTTAATTCGAAAGAAATAAGAATGAAAATCCTTATGACTACATTGAGTGTATATATGACATATACTCAAGGAAATGGTATAATACCATTTGACCCGAAATAATGAAACCTTCATAGCTAATTGGTAGCTTAAGGTGACTACAATCAAGGAGAGTGGTTGACTTGGAAGAAACCATCTTTGATGTAGTCTTGGTTTCTATTAATTCGAAGATTGCTAGGTACAACAAAATAGTGATTCAATGTTTAGACGTAATATAGGTTTCCGAAACCATTATCAAGATAGTCTTGATAATATATGTCTAAAACTAGGAATCACAATACTTGTAAGTTGTAGAGATCCATCCATCATGAATCTTAGCAAGCTAGTGGGAGCTATAAACATCTTATGAGAGAAAGATCAAATCGTTTGATTTCTCATAAAGATGTAAATGAATCTTTTGTTTACTAGGTTTACAAAAGATTAGTGGGAGTTAATCATATTCCTAAATTTGAAAATATATTTGATATATTAATTTTGGAAATGAAAGGAATTCTTCTTCGTTAAAGTTATGACTTTAAACGTTCTATAATAATAGAATGTATATGGGAGACATAGTCTATATACATAGGATGGAAATCTATAATGATCGATTTCAAGATATAATTGGATTATATCGAGACCTAATGATAGACAGAAGATGCTAGGAAGTTTCTCATATGATGATAAACTTCAATTAGAAGGACAACTCTAGTAAGACTAGGAAGTTGCTCTCCTCAAAGGGAATGTACCCTTTGACTCCCAAAGAAACATAATGCGTAACTAGAATCCTTTATGCATATGCATAAAGGCGATTTACGTATTTCATATTGTATGAAAAACACTGATATGAGCTGTACCTAGAACGGTACAAGATGATATCAGTACAAGCCCAGGATCAGAACCATGGCAACTGTCAAGTTGGTCCTTAAGTATTTAAGAAATACTAAAGGATAGATTCCTCAAGAATGAGGAAGAATTAAAGTGACGCAATGGAAGCGTAAATGTATTAGATTATGAATCTAATATCGTATCCATCATTGGATGTTTCTTCATTATGAATGAAGAGATAATAGGATATCTCTTTATTATGACTAAAGGGATATTTGGGTGGAAACATTACAAGTAATGACTTTAGTGTGTTCCATCATGAATGCAAAATATATCGCCATATAGAAGTTTACAACAATGTTGTTTGGATGGGAAAGTTCATTTATGAACTCTCTATTCGGTTCCAACCAGAAAGTGTCTCTAGTGTATAGACACTACGACACTAATGGGGCGATAGCTCAAGCCAGGGAATCAAGGTCTGATCAAGATCCGAACTCAAGTGAGAGACTGAACCACATGATTGAGAATCATGTATAATGGTGACGTCGTTATTCTCAAGGTTGCTTCTATGGATAACATATAGATATCCATTGTCTAGGCCTACTACTCAGCCATTTTTGAAATGAATTCAGAAGAGGTATCATCACTGATAACCAAGCTGATTGGCTCTAGTGCAAGTGGGAGATTGTTGGAAATGTGCCCTAAAACCAATCATATGATGATACTTTACGGACATTTCACATGTTAAACTAATCTAGTTTAATATAAAGGGCAAAGATTATTGTTTCAAGCTGTCTCATATAAATGTTATGTGCTTAAACGATAAGTCCAAGGAATATGCTATTAGGAGAATGTAATCTAAAGAAGTTAGATTCATGAGACCATTCTCTTTTGTATACATATCCTAAATGTTCCTGATCATAGGATTGCCAATTGGGCATTGACAGTCCGTTAAGATCAGTACGTGTTATGTCTTCTCTTAGGGAGAGTGACAGGTCTCGAGTCATTGGTGTGAATGACACCAAGACAAGCATGTAGGTGCTCGATAGAGAATGAGTCCACTGAACGCGATCAACGAGAAGTTCTCATATTCATGTCATATGAGAACTCATGGTTGGGATAATGCAAAGTAGTCATTTGACCTGAGGCATCACAGTTGTCTTGTGGTTAGGTCCTTGATCTTTGACTATGTCAAAGTCGCTCCGTCAGAGGGCGTCCACGGCATAGTTGGGGTTAAGCCACTTAGCCATGGAGGCAAGTGAATGCGCAACAAGGGATCTCTAACCTTCAAACTGTTTGAGGGAGAATACTCTATGATATGATTAAGAATCTCTGGCCAGAGTATGAATGAGATTGAGGAAGTCGTTCCAAATCACATTCAAGGTAATCATATAAGTAAATGAATCACGTTGGATAGTAGACATGAATAAACTATCAAACCAAACAATGTGGTCAAGAGTATTGTATTAGAGAAAGACCGTATTGCATTGTAATCCTAAACTGAATAGGTTCTCCACCTCTTCTGATTAGCTTGGGTAGCCATGATACACTGCTAGGTGTCACTCATGGTTTGTGGAAGCCCTAAAGATGTATAATCATTTAAGGGAGAATTGAAAGTATGTTTCAATTCACAATCGATCGTTAAGAGTAACAATCGCCCACTGCCTCGCTAAAAGGAACCCAATAGATCGCACACCGTGTAAGGTAATGATTGAAGGATATAATGAAGATGAGTAAGGACAATTAAATAGTTTAATTGTATGTGGCAAGGATTAATTAAAAGTTAATTAATCTAGAACGAAAGGTTCGTTTTAGGCCTTAAGTTAGTTTTGGGTTTCAGGACACAAAAGGGTTTTGGTCCACAAGGCACATAAGGTTTAAGTTGCGTGACAACTAAAACAAAATGGGCAATTAACCCACTAACAATAGGGAGGCCGGCCATGATTAGAGAGGGAGTGGGTTTTGGACTTATTACAAGTTTGCCACTCCAATGAAGGGAGGTATAAATATGACTTTATAGCTTTTTCTTCATTAGGGTTTTCTTTGAGGAAAGATGAGAGTTTTTGGCTCTCTCTTTCTCTCTAGGGAGGCCGGCCACCATGGGGGAGTTTACTAGCATCTAACTCCTCCATGGCCACTCATCTTCTTCCTCAACCATCCTTGGTGTCGAAACTTAGAGGTCTCCAAGTTTGGTGACTTTTAGAGAAACCTATTCCTCCATCCACATCCAAGAAGGCATGGATCCAAGAAGCAAAGTTCTTCCACCTTCATCCATGGAGCCAAGGAGCAAGGTGACAAAGGAAGAAGGCCCTCACATGGGTGATTAACCTTTGCTAAGCAAAGAGGTACTTCAAAGGTATAAAGTTACTCAACTCTTTATCTTAGATCTTGAGTTGAGTCTTGGTTCACCATTTCTACTAGGCTTTGAATTTCATGGGTAATGTTTTGTTTTGAGTGCATACAAGCACGATTCCGCCTTTAATTGTTAATTGCATGCCATAGATGTTGCTCAAATGAACATGTTTTTCACAAATTTTCCTTCAACCCGACCCGTTTGAAACGGGCCGGTTTGGGTCGGGTACACGGGTCCTCCCCTTTTTTTTTTTTTTGGGCTCAGATTGAACAAGGTCTCCTCCAACTTCTTCTCCGGTCCATCCCTTCCGACTTCCAGTACCTCGTCAACCTCGCCGTCCTCAACCTCTCTTCCAACCAATTACCCGGTCTCATTCCGCCGCAGCTCATCAACTTCTCCGAGCCTGAGCCGTGATTCGCCAAATTTTCGACGAGATCAAAATCTTTCGCGATGTCGATAACCCTAACGTCGTCAACTGCCACACAGTTGGGGATCTTGACCAGAATGTTACCGACTCATAGCTGTACGATCTGTTCAACCAGGTCGGTCAGGTTGTGTCGGTGAAGGTCTGCAGGGACTTTAGCAGTCGTCGATCTCTCGGCTATGGTTACGTCAACCATAGCGGTCCTCACGATGCTGCGAGGGCACTGGAATTTTTAACTTCACTCCAATGAATAACAAATCAATCAGGATTATGTATTCGCACCGGGACCCTAATATTATAAAGAATGGAACTGGAAACATATTTATCAAGAATCTGGACAAGGTAATTGACCACAAAGCATTGCAGCTTTTTGGTTCTGGCCGGTTGCAACGAAGGCTTTTTTTGAATGTAGAAGCTTTGAGAGAGGATGTCCCTTTATTTGTGAACAAGTTAGTAAGGATGAGCTCGGGGAGAGAGAGAGAGAGAGACTGTGGTCTTAAAGCTGTTGACTATGGTCATGAAGCTGTGGAAAACCCAGATGGGATTAAGAAGAAGAAGAAGAAGAAGAAAAATAATAAGGTTCGGGGAGAAAGAGGGAGAGAGACAGTGGGAGAGAGAGATCGAGAGGGAGGAGATTGAGAATCACAGATCTGAAAGGGAGGACTAAGGAGGAGATGAGAGTCTTCGAGAATGTGGCAGAGAATAGGAATGGCAAAATGTTACAAACGGGCTGGTCTGGGTACCCATTTTTCTACACTTATGGAACCGGCCCGAACCTAAAGTTTCAAAGACCTGGCCCGCCCCGCCCCGTTTCACTTTTTAAAAACTAGGAACCTACCCGTACCCACATTACCCACCCCGACCCACGGTTCCTATACCCGTTTACCCACCCCTAGTACAAGGTATAACATAAAACAAGTTGAATAACTTTGAATTCATTAAACGTGAGCGAAACTTTCATACTAGAATATGTGATATCATGCTAAAAATGAGTGAACTTCATTAGATCATTGTTCGACTCTTGATAACATGATTAGTCCACCCTTGTACATATATGTGTGCATGTGTGTGTGTGATGGTATAAAATAACAAAAGTCCTTCTAGTTAATGAACGAAAGAAAGTGATGATGATATTCTAGTGTGATTGAGAGTCCATACTAAGTGTATAGATTTTAACAAACAACCATTTAAAACATGAAATCTAATATAGACATTTAATTAAATGTTTATTAATATTTACGGTGCGGTTCGATTTCGGTGCGGTTTTCAAAAGCCAAAACCGAAACCAAACCATTTTTTATGTTGCGGTTCGGTTTCAAAACCGAAACCGTTTCAAAACCACAAAATCAAACCGTTCGGTGCGGTTCGATTTGGTTCGTGTTTCGGTTTCGGTTTTCGGTTCTAAATGCCCACCCCTAGTGAAAAGACGTGGCATCTGATGCATTATTTTGCCCTTGCCTGCTTGGGAACACTCTTTAAGTTCATCAAGTCTCCACCGCCAGAACTTGTCAGACTTTTCTACACTTGTCCAAAACCCAAGCACTCAACTACACCCTAGCACTCAACTACCCAAGTCCCTCTCTAAATTCAGTCACCGTCCTCCCCTCTTTTCTTCATCAACAAACACTACAACATCCTAACAAGAAATACCCTAAATCCCATAATCTTCATTAGCTTTGAGTTTAATTAATCTGTCAATGGCTTTGTCACGTTTGGTGAAGTTGCACCAAAGCCAAAGGGTGCTTTCTCCACCTTCTTTTTCTGTTGCTGCTTCTGTTATAGGCCACGGTGTTTATGAGAGGACAGTTGGTGGTGAGTGCACAGGCAGAATCGGCAATGAGATTGTGAAGAGGTTTGCTACGGCAGCTAGCGACAAGGTGTCCGGCGAGAAATCAGAGAACAAAGATGTCGCTGTGTCTCAGGGCAAAAGGTCGTTGTTCTCTAGAAGGCAAGGTAGAAGGGGACTGTGGAGGGACAATGACAGAGACTTCGTTCCTGCGCTTTATGGTACTCTCCTTCACTCCTCTACAATTTTATTTTTCTTGGCTCGTCTTTGACGGTAAATTTTCACGGTAAATTTTCTTATACTAGTGTATTATGTTATCAGATTGTAATTTCAAAATATTGTATTACCACTTTCTATCAACCGAATCATTGATCACTTCGACTCTTCTTCAATCTTGTTTAAATGTGTTGTTCAATTGGTAGTCTGACATTTTATTTTATTATTATGTTGTTGGACTGTAAATATAGATTATTGGTCATTTACTCTATCGTTTAGTTGTATTTAAATGTGTAATCTGTCACTTAGTACTGCGGATTAGTGATACTACTCTTCACTGGTAAGTGAGAGTTCTTAGGTTCGATTCTTGTCAAAGGTGAATTTGAACCATATTATTGATAGCACATAGTGAGGCTTGCCCACCCCCTTCCTTTAGGCCATCTCCAACCGAAGGGGCTATGTTTAGCCTCCGTCCAAATATATAGCCTTGTAAGAAATTATTTTTTAATGAACAGTGTTAAACCATATTTATATACCATCTCCAACCGAAAAAGGGCTATTTTTTAGCCCCCTTAATAATTAATTATTTGAAGTTTGTTCTTTAATTTTATTGGTTAATTGAATTAAACTACCATATTAAATAAGGTCTTTGGATCATATTTTGAATGCCACTTATCGCTAAATGAATAAGCGGTAAGAGAGTAGTGAAAAATTAAATGAAATATTATTGGAAGAGGTAAGAGAGGGATGTGTGTGAAAAGAAAAGAGTGTTTGAGGTGAAAAGAATGTCAAGATTGAAATAAAATGAGGTAAGATAGTATGCAAGGGTGAAAAAGATGTGAGAAATTGTGTAGAAATGTTTTTAAGTATTTATAAATAAAAAAAATTAGAATTTTTAATTTTGTCTTAAAAATAAAATTCTAGCTGGGCCCAATCGAAATGGCTGGTTGGCTAAAAATGGCCAGCCCGCTGTCCATATGGTTGGATTTTGGCTCGGTGGGTTCCAAGATTTTTTACCCCAGATCTCCATTAGAGATGAGTTTTGTGTCAAAAAGGGCTATTCTTTGGCCTATGGTCGGCTCGGTTGGAGATGATCTTAGTGTAGATAATATTGTTTGTTAAAAAATAAGTGTAATTCAGATTCACTGTGTCTAGTATGTCACCTTGTTTTTCGTGGTCATCTCTCAAATGACTCTAGATGAAATAGTTGAAAAAACACAGCTCAAAAGTGAAAATTCTAATGCATTAATTATTTTGGACATCCTAGAATTCTTCCCCTCAGGCCTTGGAAATGCACTTGTGCAAGCAACTGAGAACATAAATAGGCTGCTTGACAACCTAAACATATCACCATGGTCGCTGTCCGGCCATGTCAAAGACCAAAAAGATAGGTACAAACTGCGGTACGATGTTCCAGGGCTTGCCAAGGAGGATGTAAAGATCATTGTTCATGACGGGGTTCTGGAGATCAAGGGAGAGCACAAAGATGAGGACGAGGAAGGGTCGGGGGATGAGTATTGGTCATCAAGGAGCTATGGTTACTATAGCACAACTCTCAATTTTCCTGATGATGCTAAAGTTGATGATATAAAGGCAGAGTTGAAGGATGGGGTGCTGAGCATTACCATTCCTAAAACTGACAAGCCCAAGAGGGAAGTGAAGGAGGTCAATATAAATTAAGGTGAATGACCGAGAAAATAAAGAGCTTATCCGTTCATTCTCGGCTGATGAAATTCAAGAAGCAGTGTTTCAAATTCCGGCTGTTAAATCACCTGGACCTGATGGGTTTACGGTTGGATTTTTTTTAGATCAATGTGAGGTGGTGGGCAGAGATATCATCCGGATGGTGCAAGCCTTTCATCATTCAGGGTAGTTGCTACATAATATTAACCATACACATATTGTATTAATTCCGAAGGTGAAGGTTCCACGGCGGATGACGGAGCTAAGGCCTATTTCTTTATGTAATGTAGTATACAAGATCATTGCTAAGGTCTTGACGCGGAGATTAAAGAAAGTGATGGATTAGGTTATTAGTCTTAATCAATTGGCTTTCGTACCGGGACGGCAGATTCATGATAATATCTTGGTAGTACACGAAATCTTGCATTCTTTAAAGCAAGGAGTGAACGGGGAGGAAGGTAGAATGACGATTAAGTTGGATATGGCGAAAGCTTATGATCGGGTGGAATGGGGCTTTTTGATTGAGCTTATGAGTAAATTGGGGTTTCATCCCAAATTTTGTGATTGGATTCGAGAATGCATTTCTACGGTGTCATATAGTGTTGTGGTGAACAGTGTACCATCAAGTTATTTTCGACCTCAGCGGGGATTGCGGCAGGGTGATCCAACTTTACCATTTTTATTTCTCCTACGTGCGGAAGCTCTTTCGTCATATATTTGGAAGCATAAGATGGAGGGGCTGATTAGTAGGGTGCGGGTGGCGCCGGATGCAACGCCTATCACTCACCTATTTTTTGCGGACGATTCAATGATACTTTGTAAAGTGGATGAGACGAGGGCAGGACATGTGATTAAAATTTTGGAGGATTATGGTAAGGTCTCTGGTCAGATTATTAATTTGGAGAAAAGTTCTATATTTTTTTGGGAAGGGTTGTCCGAAAGAGCAAAAAAAGCGAATCGTTACAAGAATGAATATTCAAGCTCGAGATGGATTCGGAAAATATTTGGAGATTTAGGCAGATTTTGGGCATTCGAAGAAGGTGGTGTTTGAATCAGTTTGTCGTGGTATTGAAAGCCGTAGTGATGGTTGGGCCAAGCAATTTCTTTCTCCAGCTGGGAAGGAAATTTTGATTAAATCAGTTGCAATGGCGATGCCAAATCATGCTATGGTGTGTTTTAAATTGCTGGTGGGCACTTGCAAGGAAATGGAACGAGTTATTGCTCAATTTTGGTGGAGAGGACATTCTAAGACTAAAGGGTGTCACTGGGTGGCGTGGGATAAAATGACCTTGAGTAACAAGTTTGGCAAACTGGGCTTCCGAGACCTCATTGGATTTAATTTGGCTACGGTTGCCAAAATTAGTTTGAGGGTGCTAAATAACTCGAAGTTGGTGCTTAAGGATAAATACTTTCCCAACTCTTCTTTCCTGGAGGCAAACAAACAAAAAAAAATCATCGTGGGGGTGGAAAGGTATTTTATTGGGAAGGCAAGTCCTGAATCGAGGGCTTTGATGGCGGGTGGGTAACGGTGACTCTATTAGGATGGCTAGTGATCCATGGATTTCTAAGCCTCCTTTGTTCAAACCAATGATACAGAATGAGGCGCCTAACTTAAAGGTGTGTGATTTAATTACTACAGATAGGCAGGGGTGGAAAACGAATGAGGTTGCGGCTATGGTGGAATCAGGCGATCTAGAATTGATTCAAACCATTCCGCTTAGCAGAAGTGGTTGTAAGATAAACGAATATGGCATTACACAAAGAATGGGATGTACTCAGTGCGGTCGGGATACTATGTAGTGATGGAGATGATGAAAAATGGTGAGTTTGGTCGTAAAGGAGGGGAAATGCCGAGCTCATCTAGATTGCTGGGAGAGATGTGGTCTCTAGTAGTGTCGAATACAATTTGGTTCTTTATTTGGAAGGTTAGTCTAAAAGCGTTGGTGGTGAGGAATAATTTGGAGCGATGCCGGATTCGAGTTGTGAATAAGTGCGAACTTTATGGTGTTCCTAATGAAACCGAGTGTGAGTTCAGTCATGCGTTCTGGTTTGGGACGTTGTTGCAAATTGATATGGCGGCTATGAGGGAAATGATTTTTTGGAGGGATGGCAGAGATTAGTGGAGCGAATGGAAAAAGAGAAGGGTGCGGATTTGATACTGAAGCAGGTGGTATTTGGGTTCTGGCGAATTTGGAAGTGTAGGAAGGAGGCTGTATTTAAGGGGACTCGAATCCTACTACATGTTGCTTTGAGCTTTGGAAGCAGCAAGTTGAAGAGTTTAGGGAGGCTGCGGTGGCTACGGTATTGGAGGGAGAGGATCAATGAAAGTGCAGGGAGTTGAGGATGGGGGGTAGTATAACTGAAGGAATGGGAGGGGGGGGGGATGATTGTCAATGGAAGAAACCCATCATTGGTGAGTTGAAGTTGAATTGTGATGCTGCATAAAGGAAAGACATGAAGGTGGGTAGGGTTGGATGGGTGCTCTAGGACTTTGCTGGGATTCCTAAGCTTGCGGGAGGGATGGGTGAGGAGTAGTTTGTAGCTGCAATCATGGCAGAGGCCGAGGCGATTAGGCAAGGGATGGAGATGATTATTGGAAACGATGTTATGGAGCCCGATTTGATTGGGGGTGGAATCAGATTCAAAGGGATTGATTCAGATGCTTAACAAGAAGGTCACAGTTGATGTGACTATTGATATTTATCTCCAAGATATTTGGAGGATGGTAAACTTATTCCAGTTGTTGAGGTTCTGCTTTACCCCTCGGCAATGCAATCGCGCAGCCCATTCAGTGGCGGCACAAGTCATTAAGCATGGTGGGAGATTTGGCTAGGATGAGTTAGGTCCAGAATTCCTTTTTAATATTTTAGTAAAAGATGCAAATGTAACCGTTCGTATTTAAATTCAATAAAGTTTCTACCTTTCGACAAAAAAAAAAGAAAAAGGTAAGATTGGTCAAGTGTTTGCCCTTGATGGACTTGGACTTTGCAGACAATAAGGGAAACATCAAGGATTTAAGTGGTTCACTGCTCAAAACTAAGCTAGGTCCACTTAGTCCTTTTATAAATGGAGGACAAGATCACAAATAGCGCTTGCCAAATATAGTACAATTTCCCTTTCAATTGGGCCGACCCTCTCTAAGGAGCACTCATCCCCCTTATATGGGCCCTCTAGTTGCCCATCCATGCTTTAGGACATCTGCTTAGGTCCACTTGGATATTTTCTTGGGACGCCGCAAGCCGAGCACCTTGCTCCGCTCTAGAGTGGGTGGAAAACTGCACCCAGGAGCCTAACGCCAGCCTTTATGTCCCTTCATAGGCTTTTGATCCATCGGATGGCCACTACGTGGCTTGGAGTTAACGTTTGGGAAGGCATGCCCCTCTGTTCCTGGGACCTCATACTATAAAGCTGCCAGTATACTTACTTGTAGTGTGATGATCAGAAAGCACTTTATGAGGAAGCGCTCAGCTTAGTTGCTGATAGGACATCTAGAGGCCACGTGTTCTTAAAAGTGCTCGAGATTATCCTTCCATCCAAATTCATTAGGCCTTCAACTTCCTTTTGGTCGGCGTTCCTTTAGCCTCTCATATCGGAAAGAACCCTACGTTTACAAAGTTGATCTCTACGAACAAAATTATTCGAAAAAAATTGAGAACTACTCCTGCATACATTCAGTACCAACTCATATTTGAACATAATACTTAACTCGTACTTAAATTGAGTGACAGAAAATCTTTTAAATCTTAACGGTCAAATTTGTGTCAGGTCCTGTATAATTGTTCCTAGTACTCCAGGAAATGATAAAAACTGGTTTCCTTACGATAGTAGGCTTGGAGTAGTTGCAAAAGTATTACTATAAATATCTTCATAATAAAAAAATATGTGTCTCAAATCGAATTTCATAGGTCCATGCATAAAGGTAACTCAATTTGTTGTCTTGCACCGACACAAACTCTGAGTTTTGATCAGATCAAAATAAGGAAAGTTTGGCATTTACTAGAAAAAAGTCCTTTAGACAAATTGCACACGGAGTTTTTAAAAGCACATATTTGTTATTATTTTTTAATTCAAGCGGGGTCGAAGTTTCTTGAATTCTTAAATTTATAATTATTATGCATTTTAAAAAATGTTTTATAAATAGTAATTAACATGTTTTTATAATTACATGCTACTATGGTGGAGAGGAGTCAGGCTGTCCTCGAGGAGGTGGCTTCCCAGCTTTCCCCTGACACCCCGATCGATGAGGTGGCCCCCCCCCCGAATACGGGTCTTTGTATCATGACGGACACCCTCGACCAGAAACTCGAGCCGAGGAAGATGTATCGGAGTATGGGAAATGGCCGTCATCATGAAATGAGAGCCTCCTCTTCCACCTTGACCTTGAGACAGGTCGCATCGTTGACGGAGCACGTAGCAGGTGGTGGACCCACATCGCCACCCAGAACCATATTGTTGCCCAGGAGTTTAGGATGGCCCAGACTACACCTTCACTCTTCAGATGTCCGGCTCATCCTCGTACACCTTCGACCTCTCAGGCCCCCGACCCAGCACAGCCGACCGACGAAGTTGACAATGATGATTTCGTGTTGTAGTCTTTTTTTTTTTTAAACATTAGAACTTTTTATATTTTTTTTTTCCAACTTGTACGTACATTTTCATATTTATTTTAAATAAATATTTTTGTTTATCAATTACTGTTCCTAAATTAATTTAACCAACAAAATTATTTTGCTTAAAATTCATTTTATAAACTTTTTTTTAAAATAATTAAAAATGATTTGCGCGACGAAGTAGTTCGTCGTCCCCATTAATACGTGCAACAATGGTGATAAATCTTGTGATAAAAAATCCTTCGTCTTGGTAAACTTTATGTGACAAAGTGACTCTTCATCGCTCTGTCCTTGCACCACAAAAAATTTCGTCTTTTATCCTTCAGGTGATGAAAGTATGTTAGTTGAGCATGACTGTTTGTGCGACGAATGTCCTTTGTCCTTTTTAACTTAGTGCGATGAAGCTTTAGTTCATCATGCAAGCACTTTTGTGCAACGATTGTTCTTCTCTTGATCATGCAAGACCTTCCTTTATGAGCCTTGCGCGATGAAGAGGTGGCGATGATGGTTTCGTTGTGTGTTATTTTAGGCGACCAAAATCTTCTTTGCGCGACGGTTATTATTTAGTCGCGATAACTGTTAACTATAGTAGTGTCAAACAGTGGAAGAGTGACCTCCACAAACATTTTGAGTAGTTTGATGATCCGGAGGTGGCTCTCCAGGAGGGTTGCCCGCAGGATTTGGAGGACCGACTGGACAACTGGGCGTGGCTTTGCGGCCATCTTCAGGAGCCCGCCTATCTGGTACCTATGCTAATATTTATTACATAATTATTTATAATTTTTTTAAATTATTACTAATTTTGGTTATATTTTCTTTAAATATTTATTTTATGTTAACAAAAGAAGGCAAAGGTGAACAAGATCAACCAAACAAGAACACTCTTCTCCACCATGCCAGCTTGAGACCCTTCTCCAATAGGATGAAGGCGTGACGACAGGTAATAAAGTGTATAATATTGTTCTTATCTTTATCTTGTTCTTTAAGGAAGTCTATGTCCACCCCAGGCATGAGATTGCCGAGCAGCTACATGTAAGTTAAACTTTATTTTAAATTAGTATCTTACACTTCCAAGTATTATAAAATTTCATTTAATATTAATTATTATTAATCCATTTCATGTCTTATTGTCATAGGCGTTGATGGTGGAGAGGAGCCAGTCCGTGCTTTAGGAGCCCGCCTCCTAGCTTTTCCTAGACACTTCGATTGAGTCCGTGGATCTACGCGCCACTCGGACCTCATCATCGACACAGCCACAAAGCCAGGTCGCAACATTGACACATGAAGTGGCCGACTTGAGGAATAAGCTTGCACTTATTGCTGAGACCCTCAGCCCGTCTGGTATCCAACTTCCACTAGGTGTCGTTGGCCCCTCGACCTCTGAGCCCTTCCACCTGGAGTAGCACGATGACCTAACGACCTCCGAGCCCGTCCAGCAACCCGACCAGCATCGGGTCTAGCAGCCCGACCCGCAACCCGCCTTATATGATAACCAAATAGATTATCGTTTTATTTTTCATAGTTTTTTCTTAGGGTTGGTTTGGGATTGTGGTGCTTCCACAAAAAACAGCTTATTAAAAAAGCTGGAACATTCAATGTGTATGGTAAAGCAAAAAAAATAGTGTTTTTTTTGGGTTTTTATCACAAATGGTCCCTAAGATTGACCAAACTCATCATTTTGATCCCTCACTTTCAAAATCAATCAATGTCGTCCCTGACATTCAGCACCGCACATCAATTTGGTCATTCCGTTGAGATTCCATCAAATATTTATGTTAGTTTGCATGTGGAACCAACAAAGCCAATAAAATGGTGACACGTGGATCAAACTCCTCATTCTGGTCCCTAAGTTTCAAAAATCAATAAATTTGGTCCCTGACTTTCACTATCGCACACCATTAGAGTCCTTCCATTAAAATTTTGTCAATATTTTTTGTTAGTATGCTGATGTGGTCCCACTAGTCCAATCATATGATGCCAAGTGGATAAACTATATGAAATTAATTTTTTTAGAGTGAACCAACTGGCGAATATTCCGCGCTGACATTTCTCTCGCATCCCACAATCCCGATAGGAAAATAAGATTCAATCTAAATTTGATAAAATCGAATCCAAATTCAGTTCAAATTTGATAGGATTATAACCAACTAGAGAGAATGAGTAGTGAGTTCACAGAGGACAAGAGCTTTAGTGGTGTCATGGTGCCTTCCTTTTCTTTTTGAGCATACCTAGATGAAGACGATGATGTCTTCTTCTTTTTTTCTTTTACTTTTAGTTTTTAATTTCTTATATACTTTTAGTTTTAAATCTTAAATATATATATATATATATATATATTAATAGTTAATCCATGTGGCGCCATATGATTGAACCAGTGGGACCATACTATCACACTGACAAAAATTATATAAGAAATTTTAACGGAATGACTAAATTGATGTGCAGTAGTGAAAGTGAGGGACCAAATTTATTGATTTTTGAAACTCACGGACCAAAATAAGGAGTTTGATCAATGTCAGGGACCATTTGTGATTAAAAACCTTCTTTTGTGTAATCCACGTGTCACCATTTTATTGACTTTGTGGTTCCCACATGCAAACTAACAGAAATATTTGACAGAGTCTAAACGGATGGCCAAATTGATGTGCAGTGGTGAATATCAAGGACGACATTGATTGATTTTGAAAGTGAGGGACCAAAATGATGAGTTTGGTCAATCTCAGGGACCATTGGTGATAAAAAAAAAAAAAAAAAAAAAAAAAAAAAAAAAACTGTTATCAATGAAAGTAGAAAAGCAAAAGTTGGATCTACCGTGCTTCTAAAAAGGTGCTTTTTTTTTCAAAGAATAGTAATTAATGCTCATTTATTGAAATTTTCAAATGACAAGTATACCCCCACACGTTTTACAAAATTACAACCTTTGCCCCTATATTATTGTCTTTGACAATTATTATATGACATTAAATACTATATCATTTTTAATTATTTTACATATTTAAAACAATTTATTTTACCAAACACTCAGACAATTTTTTTTTATTTTTTATTTTTATTATTTGTGTTAAAATTAATCCATTTTTGTTGCATTAATGTTTACTGGATGAAAATATTTTGTCGTGCGAAGTTTTTTCAAACGAAGTCCTTGCGTCCCATTAGTCGTATCACAAGGAAAAGTGTTTGTAGCTTCTTTTTTTTTTTTTTTTGCACGACAATGCTTTTTGGTTCCCATAAATTTTGTGCAACGAAGCGTAATTTAATTGCATGTTCTGTTTTCTGCACTACGAAATTCAAATTTTTGTCACGCAACGTCTTTTTTTTTACAACCTTTACACGACAAAATATTCGTCACTTAAACATCTATGCGACGCAATTTGTCTTTGTGCGACAAATTATCCTTCGTCGTGAAAATTGTTAAATGTTGTAGTGCCCACCTTTCTTTCCCTTCTACCCTTCTGCCCTTCTGCCCCCACTTTATCCAGCACCCATCGTTTCAGCGGGAGCACACATGTGGAAGATGCATTAATTAAGACCAGCTAGCGTCCTCTGCCCGTGCCTTCTCAGTCTTTTCTACTTTTCACACTGCCCTAGAGGAAGACAGTATCCTCCATCCCAGCTCGTAGACTGCTTGCCCAATTCATGGTCTCTAGCATTTTCCAAACCACAACAAATTTCCACCGTCAATTTATTATTTTGATCAGGAGATTCATTCGAATGAACAACGTACTGTTGCTGCGCACTCTTTTTAGATAACTTGGCACTCAAAGTCTCTTTTTCCTCACAGCTCTTTCAGCCACATCTCATGCATGCTGTTTTATCTTGCTGGGAGGTTGTATCTTTGAGCTCCTCACTTGGCCGGCTACCACTTCCCCAAGCTTTGTACTTCTCTGCATCTTTGTATCTCAAGCCCGCCGTATCGTTGAGGTTAAAGGTCCTCACCCGACTTCCTCGGACTTCCGTGTTAAACGTAATGCATTTTCTCCCTGTAAGTTGTATCAGTTGTTAAGTAGAGTTGTGTCTCTTGAGAAGAGCTATATTTAGGAAGAGTTGTATCTCATTAGAAGTCTAGGGTTGTGTCTAGAACTCTTGGAACTAATCCAAGAGTTATGTCTGTTATGAAAAGGTCTGAATGTTATTATAAATAGCCAATAAGATGGCCTAGTGTTGTAATCAAATTGAAATCAATAAAGCTTTAGTCTTCTGTTTAAAAACTCTCTTCCATATTCTCTCATATCCATCTTCCTCCAACAAATTTGGTATATCAGAGCCAGGTTGATCACTCCGCTGTGTTAATCGTGGCATCAAGTTCAAATTCCTCAACCATTGGAAATATTCAAAATTTAATGCCTATTTTCGATGGAGAGAATTATGAATATTGGAGCCTACAAATGAAGACCTTGTTCATCTCTCAAGATCTTTGGGATCCTGTAGAAGATGGTTATGAGGAACTGGAAAAAACATCGACGGGGAAAGCGACACCGGAATCGGCACTTAAAGAAAATAGGAAAAATCTCCATCAAACTCCAAGGCTTTTATTCCTAATTCAACAGGGAGTAAGGAAAAATCTCTTTCCAAGATTACTTTCTGCAACTACATCAAAGAATGCTTGGGAAATACTCAAAATTGAGTTCCAAGGTTCACAGAAAGTGATCTCCATCAAACTCCAATCCTTGTGGCTAGAGTTTGATAATTTACTAATGAAGGAGAATGAATCCATTCAGATTTTCTTCACAAAAATTTTTGGAATTGTTAACCAAATTAGAAGTTATGGGGATGCAATTACAGACAAGAAAATTGTAAAGAAAACTCTACGCAGTCTACAGCTGAAGTTCGATCACGTTGTTGCAGCAATAGAGGAGTCAAAAGATCTTGCTGCACTTTCGCTCCATGAACTAATTGGTTCTTTGGAAGCACATGAAAAAAAGATTAATAGGTCTACATACCAATCCTTGGAGCAAGCCTTTCAATCCAAATTGGATTCGAAGGAGAAAGAAGACAAACGAAAAGGAGACTCTCAAAACTCTCAAAACAGAAAAAGTAAATTTCATTGGCGGAAGAATTACAACAAAGGTAACTATAACAACAACAATCAGCAAGGACGCAGCCATCAAAACAACCAAAATGGTAACTTTGTCCCTAAATGTTATGTTTGTAAAAAGATAAGGCACAAAAAGTATAGATTGTCAGTATAAGTGTACCCAATGCAGAATACCAAACCACTCTCAAAGAGATTGTAGATATCAGAAAAATAATGAAGCCAATTTCACAGAAAATAATGATTCTCCATAGCAACTATTTTATACATGTCTCAGCTCTCGTCAAGAACCACAAGATATATGGTATGTGGATAGCAGATGCAGTACCCACATGACGGGAAACAGACAATGTTTCATCAAATTTGAAGAAAATGTGAATTCACAAGTCAAGCTCGGAGATGGAAAGCTTCACAACATGGAAGGCAAGAGTATTATCTCTGTTCAAACTCGAGAAGGTACACCAAAACTAATCTATGATGTGCTATATGTTCCTAATTTGGCACAAAATTTATTAAGTGTCGGACAACTCCTACAAATGGCTTCTCTGTTAAATTTGATGATGATCACTGTGTTATTTCTGATAAAAAGAATAGCATTGTAGTGGCTAAGATAAAAATGACGGCAAACAAAGTCTTTCCGTTGATCATGACATCAAAAGAAAACTATGTTTTGGTAGCCGAAAATGTAGAAGCATCACTATTGTGGCATATGAGGTACGGACATCTAAATCAAAGAAGTTTACACCTCTTACACCAGAAAGATATGGTGGTTGGCCTTCCTTCCGTTCAGTCTGAGAAAGAAATATGTGAAGGTTTTATTTTTGGAAAATTCCACCACTTACCATTTTCACAATCAACATGGAAAGCAAGAGCCCCTCTTGAGTTGGTACATGCAGATATATGCGAACCGACTCGAACACCATCTTTTAATGGCAAGAAATACTTTCTTCTTTTTGTTGATGACTATAGCAGGATGATGTGGGTTTATTTTCTAGAACAAAAGTCAGAAGCCTTCTCATTTTTCAAGCAATTTAAGGCCTATGGAGAGAAGTAAAATGGATACAATCTGAAGACGTTGAGAACTGATCGTGGTGGAGAGTTCACATCGAATGAATTTTCAGAATTTTGCAAAAACAATGGAATCAAAAGAGAATTGACGGCAATCTACACTCCACAGCAAAACGGTGTTGAGGAACGAAGAAATCGAACCATTGTTAAAATGGCAAGAAGCATGTTAAAAGCAAAAGGTCTGCCAAATGTGTTTTGGGCTGAAGCAATTCATACCTCAGTGTTTATTCTCAATAGGTCACCTACCAAGTCTGTCAAGGATATGACTCATTTCGAAGAATGGCATGGGTTTAAGCCAAAGTTTGATTTCTTTAAGATCTTTGGTTGCATGGCCTATGCACATATTCCTTCTTAAAAGAGAGAAAAGTTTGATGAAAAGGGTGAAAAATATATTTTTGTGGGCTATGGCGACAAGTCCAAGGCATACAGATTGATTGATCCAAGAACTAATAAGTTGGTGATTTCTAGAGATGTTATTTTTTATGAATTCAAGGTGTGGAGATAGGTAAACGAAGAAGGTGAAATACCGAGATTTTTTGAGGAACCAGAAACATCAAATTTAGAAGAAACTCAGCTGCCCCAAAGTCCAATTTCAAGGGCAAGAAGTCCAATTCCAAGTGCAAGAACATCTGATCCTAGTTCACCAAATTCAACTCCTAGACTAAACGCAAGAACGCGTTCATTGGCGGACATATATGAATCGTGTGATCTTGCTTTGAGTGCTTTGGAGCCTCAAAAATTTGAGGAAGCAGTGAAAGAAAAAATTTGGCAAGACGCAATGGAAGAAGAAATTAGAGTTATCAAGAAAAATTCTACGTGGGAACTTGTTGATCGGCTTAAATCAAAGGACATCATTGGACTTAAATTGATCTACAAGACAAAATACAATGAAGATGACTCAATCCAAAAGCATAAGGCTCGGCTGGTTGCCAAAGGCAACTCTCAACAACCTGGAGTAGATTTCAACGAAACGTTTGCTCTGGTTGTACGAATGGAAACTATACCAATTGTGTTGGCTTTGGCAGTATAATTGAAAACTTGAAGAACAAGTTTACGTGGAGCAGCCGCAAGGATATATTGAAAAGGGAAATGAAGACAAAGTTTGTCGACTTCGGAAAGCACTATACGGTTTAAAGCAAGTGGAAAGAGCTTGGAATAGCAAAATTGATCAATATTTTCGTCAAAGTGGATTTGTAAGAAGTCCAAGTGAGCCATCACTTTATCTCAAGAAAGAAGGTACACATGATTTTCTTATCGCCTTTATGTTGATGACTTAATTTATACGAGTACCAACCAAGGATGGTAGAAGCATTCAAGAAGGACATGATGAAAGAATATGAGATGACTGATCTGGGTTATATGAAGTATTTTCTAGGAATTCAAGTCCAACAATCGGAAAGGGATTTTTATGTATCAAGAAAAATATGCAGAAAATATGTTGAAAAGGTTCAATATGTTGAATTGCAAGCCAATGGACACTCCAAGGGCAATTAATTTAAAGTTTTCAAGTAATGATGGAGCACCAAGAGCTGTTCTATGTATAGAAGTGTTGTTGGCTCACTTATTTATTTATCTAATATAGGGCCTGACATAGTTCACGCAGTTAGTGTTGTATCTCGATTCATGAATGATCCAAGTAATCATCATTTTGTTGTTGTTAAAAGAATACTAAGATATGCGCAAGGAACCAAAGGATATAGCATCAAATATAGACAAGAGAAAGAAAGAATTTTAGTTGGGTTCACAGACAATGATTGGGCTGGTGCAATTGATGATAGAAGAAACACATATGGGCATGTGTTTTTCTTGGGAAGTAAAGTTATATCATGGTCGTCGAAGAAGCAAAGTACAGTGGCATTATCAACAGTCGAAGCAGAATACATTTCAGCCACAAGTGCAGCATGTGAAGCAGTTTGGATTAAAAGAATATTAGCAGATCTTCATCAAGAACAAAACACTCCAACAAATTTGTACTATGATAACATGTCCACAATTGCTATGACAAAGAACCCAGTCTTTCATAGCAGGTCAAAGCACATAAAACTTTGTCATCATTTTATCAGAAAATTGGTTGAAGACGGAGAGATTGAATTGAAATTCTATGGTACTGATAAGCAGATTGCAGACGTTTTCACAAAAGCACTTCCAAGAGAAAAGTTCTACTATGTCAGAGAAAAGCTAAATGTCGCAGGACAAATGCATTAAGAGGGAGTGTTAAACGTAATACATTTTCTCCCTGTAAGTTGTATCAGTTGTTAAGTAGAGTTGTGTCTCTTGAGAAGAGCTATATTTAGGAAGAGTTGTATCTCATTAGAAGTCTAGGGTTGTGTTTACAACTCTTGGAACTAATCCAAGAGTTATGTCTGTTATGAAAAGATCTGAATGTTATTATAAATAGCCAATAAGATGGCCTAATGTTGTAATCAAATTGAAATCAGTAAAGCTTCAGTCTTCTGTTTGAAAACTGAAGGGAAAACTATGAGATTCATGTGGGATTTCTAGTGACTAGCATGCATATACAATTCAAAATTTATATACGAAAGCAACGGAAGCATGTTATCAAATAATATTAAAACTCTAGTCATGCAAATCCCCTTCAAGAGCATAGGTTTATGTAAGATGCATCAAAAACAAAAAATCATAAGAACAAAGTTTAGGAGAAGTTTTATACCTCTTGATCTAGATCTTAGACCAAGGATGGACCACCTCCAAGATCTTTGCTCCTTGAAATTCTTGAGCCTAGCCTCCCTCCTTGCCTCCTCCACTTTGTTAGAATGAGTGCTCCTAGGTTCTCTTCAAGTTTCCAAAGTTGAAAACCTCTAAAGATCCTCACCCACTAGTGTAGTGAGAAGGATGAAGGAATAACCAAAAGGGTGAAAAGATGATTAGTTAATTTCCCCCAATGGTGGCCGGCCCTTTGAGTGTGAAGAGAGTGATTTTCTTTTTCTCCTTCTTTGTTTTAACACTTCAAAAAACCCTAATGAAACCTTTTGCTATAAAGTTCCTTTTATAACCAAAAGGAAACAAGTTCAACTTTTGACCTTTCTCTCTCCCTTTTTGGCCGGCCCCTTTATGTGTGGTTTGGGCTTTGGGCTTTCATTATTTCAAGTCATCCAATGCTTGAATAAAAGCCCAATGGGTTTAGGCCCAATGGGCCTAATTAAACCCGAACCTTTCTTAAGTCCAAAACGATCTTTTATCGCTTTTATGATTTCTTTAGACATTCTAAATTAATCTCCACACTTAATTAATCCAATTAATCATTTCCATCATCCATTAGTTACTCACTACAAGAGTGTATCGGTGAACAATCTTTTAGGTTCTAATTAGCAAGGCAGTAAGGTGATTGACATCAATCTAATTGATTATAATTTAATCCAATCACTTAGAGAATTAAAACATACTTTTAATTCTCCTTCTTCTTCGACAACTACATTTAATCATCTAGAAGAACTCACAAACCATGAGTGACATCTAAACATATATCATGGCTACCCAAGCTAATGTAGAAGTTATTCAGAGAACCTATTCAGTTGGAATTACAATGTAATTCGATCCTTCTCTAAACAATACTCTCAATCACATCATTAGGGTATGGATTTATTATGTCAAACCCCTAATGTGATTATTCCTTCTTATATGATTCATTTGAGACGTATAGGAACGCTTTCCTTTATTACGCTCGATACTTCGGCCGAAGATTTCCGAATCATATCTTTAGAGTATTCATCCTCTCATAACGAGGATTAGAGATCCCTTGTTGTACATTCAATTGCCTCCATGGCTAAGTGGCTTAACCCCAACT
The DNA here is from genome assembly GCA_036320875.1 of Cotoneaster glaucophyllus. NCBI lineage: Eukaryota > Viridiplantae > Streptophyta > Magnoliopsida > Rosales > Rosaceae > Cotoneaster > Cotoneaster glaucophyllus. The sequence goes on from CM070064.1 coordinate 19,148,321, forward strand.
ATGCCGTGGACACCCGCGGATGGAGTGACTTTAACATAGTCAAAGATCAAGGACCTAACCACAAGACAACTATAATGCCTCAGGTCAAAGGACTACTTACATTATTCCAACTATTAGAGTTACTTGCTTGACATGTGAGTAGACCTCCATGCAAGTACTCTCGTTCGATTGTGTTCAGTGAACTCATTCCCTTAATGAGCACCTACATACTTGTCTTAGTGTCACTACACGAATGGAATGAGACTTTCCATCCTTCTCTTCGAAGTGGACATAGTATATACTAGTCCATGCATTGTCAGTATCCCTCCGACAATCCTATGACTAGGAACCTTTTTGGACATGATGGTTATGTGAAGAAGGTCTCTGTAGTCTAACATCATTAGATTACATCTTACATCGATCCATTGTCCATGGATTCACTATTTAGGACATATATCGTTTATTGAGATAGTCCTAATTAGTATCTTTGCCATTTGATGTATAAGAATCATCTATACATCCACTCATTGTCCTGAAAGGTTTCTTCCAAAGATTGACTTTCAGGGCATATTTCCAACAATCTCCCACTTGCACTAAAGTCAATCACTAGTGTATCTTATACATGCTAGTTGAGTGAGCTTATACTCGTAGGTTAACTTGGTTATGTATTAATCCTCTTTTAGTTTAAAAGGGATTTACTTATCAAATGTTTCTAAAACATTTGATGATGTCTCTTTAATTTGTTCGAATATTTTGATGAGACCTTGATTCCATGGCTTGAGCTATTGCCCCATTACGTCGTAGTATCCTACTAACGACCTTATGGTTTGGATTCAATCATTGGTTCTAAAAGAACCCCTTCCATTCAAAAACACCTTTTGAAGCAGTTTCTAAAACTATATATCGATATATATTTCGTTTGTATACTTTATACAAACTTTGCTCCAACCTTGAGACCATTGTAGTACAATACTAACAATACATTCATATGATTAGTACTTCATCCATTATGAAGTTCCATTTGTTAAAATGGGTTATTTTCACTTTGGTTTAAAACCTAAGTGAATGCACGCTTCCAGAGTCCTACTCTGATGTTCCTTTCTCAAAGGCAACAATACTCTATCAGTTGTTATGGTTCTGATCCTGGGCTATAGTAATATCTAAAGTGACAACCCCAATGGCTTTTCACTCTTGGATATCATCTCACAAGTCCTTACATGTGTCCCTTTTGTGATTTTTATGACACATACATTATAAGGGTTATGAAAGTGTTTTTCTATCGTATAAGAAAACATCTTCTCAAATCTTCAACATTTGAGATTTGATTTCCCCATATAACATTCTTGAGATAGCCTTGCTATATCAATAAGTCCAATTTCAAGTCCATACTTTAAAATTGACCGTGTCACATTTTGTCATTTTTCGAATAACATCTATATTTTATCAAGTCTATCAAATAGACTTTATTCATATCTTGTTGCTCAAAATTATGACATCACTCCCACTGGCCTTGTTGTAACTAAGCATTCATTCAAAAATTTAACATTTATCTTTTCTTGATTTGAATGCATATTGCTCCCACTAACTTGTCTTGGATCTATTGACAATCATTGAGATCCATTAGCTAATTTGATGATGTCTCAACAATTTTGGGACTATCAACAACGCTAGCTAACACAAATTATTTAAATGAACATGCACAAAAGAATTCCTTCTCAAGTAATTCCATTTGAAATGTGTGACTTGTTTTATCAAGTCCATTCATTTAAGTTATATGGTGTCATACACCATACTTCAAGTTTTAGTCGTACTAAGACTTGTAATGTAGTCATATAAGAATTATCCAAGTCTTTAGTGAAAGCATGGCTCCTACTAAGGATATAGAAACTCAACCATTCCTTCTAGGTGGTTGATATAATTCTTTATCAAAACTACATAGAGCGTTATAGTTACATAAGGTGACGAATTTGGATTGTCTTATTGTTAAACTATATGTTGTGACTCATTTTTGAAACTATTCCCTTTTGTTTCATCAACTTGTCCATATGCTTTGTTATTTAGCTTGTTCTCATAAAAGAGAATAATGGACAACTCCCAACATATAACCATTGTATGCTAGGTTGACGAAACCAACATTCAAAGACAATTCTTTAGAATGTTACACAACATAGAATTTTAACGTTTTCAAGAGCTTGAGTCTTTTAACAATTAAAATTACAAACTCTTAATAATAGTCAAATACTATTATTATTTAGACAACTATAAACCAATCATATTTAAGTTTATATCCATTTTCATACCTCCCACTATTTTTCATGACTTTAATGAGAAATTACTTCATACATTCAAAATGTATAAATGTGGAGTATTCGGGTAGGGGACATTGAGTAGTAGCTTCAAAACCTTTTCAAGCTTGTTTGTTTCAATCTTCACTAAGTTATTGTCTCTTTATTAAGTGACTAAAGTCTTTAAACATTTTATAGATTTGGACACTTCTTTCTTGGTTTAATCACTAACACACTTGACATTTTAAAACAATTTTAAGAATGCCCAATTAGTTTGTTCAAAACTACTAATTTTATCAAGAGTGATCTTGATTATTGTGGTTTAAGTGATAACCATATAAGAAACATTTTTCCTTTTATTTACATCATTATAATGTGATTTTCCTTCTCTTCAAGAAAGGAATCTCTAGACTTTTGTCAATTCATATAGAACTCTTAGTTAGACAATTGGAACCAAATCTAAAGATTCATTGTATCCTTCTATGTCCAACATGTGAGATCTATCCATAATTGATAAGTCTAAAGTTTGGTTATCACATTACAATAAGTGATATAATATTTCTTGTATCTCAACTAGGATACAACAAGACAATAATCAATTCATAATACTACTTTTAGGAAATAAGATATATAGAAGGCTTTCATCATATTACATTGATATGATGATTCAAACATTCATGATGTTTAATACAAAAAGAATTAGCTCTATACATTTTAGAGACTAATTAAATACCTTCATACACTTAGGCACTAATAGTGGTCTTCCATCATATGAAGCCACATAATAAGTTCTTAACAAAATAAGAAAGTTTAAAGACAATCTTTAAATGCCTAACAAAACTTCCTAAGTAGTAAGCAAAAAATGTGGTGGCCGAACCCTTCTCCACCTTTTCTTTGCTTGTTCATCTTCTACTTGGCTCCTCCACCTATATACAATTATACAAGTGATTAGCTCTTTATATCAAATATAAATATTTAGAAGATCTAACATTTAGAATTGAAGATAAGAACATAAACCATACCTTGTGGCTTGTCCTTAAGAGTTGCAAGATATAACCTGCAATTCCTCTTCCAATGCCCCTCCTTTCCACAGTGGTGGCAAGTCCCTTTGGGCTCCATTGCCTTCTTTTTCTTCACTCCTCCTTGCGGCTTAGGAGTGGGTGACTTCTTCTCCTTCCCTTTGCCTTTCGGCTTAAACTTGGAAGAGGATGGCTTGTTGTAGGCAACTGCAGAAGTCCCTACAACGTTCTCTTTCTTCATAGTCTTCTCAGCAGTTACTAACATGTTTAGTAACTCAGAGAGAGTACTATCCATCTTATTCATATTGTAGTTCATTACGAACTGCGAGAATGAATCAGTAAGAGAAGCCAATATAAAGTCCTGGGCTAATTCCCCTTCAAGTGGAGTGCCTAGGCTCTCCAATTGTTCAATGAGTCCAATCATCTTCAGTACATGTTGATGCACTGGAGCTCCCTTGACCATCTTGGTCTTTACAAGTTCACAAACAGTGCTAAAGCGACGGTTGCGCGTCCCTTCGCCATATAACTCCGTAAGATGGAGTATGATGGATAATGCACTGTCCATGCCCTCGTGCTGTCTCTGCAACTCCTCATTCATGGAAGCCAACAGATAGCACTTGGCTTGTATGTCGTCCTCAACGTGCTTGTCATACTTAGCACGTTCACCCTCAGTAGCCTCAGGGCTAAGAGGTGTGTGAGGTGGAGCCTTGTCTAGCACGTAAACAATCTTCTCCAACGTTAGGAGAATCTTGACATTACGATACCATGATGGGAAATTATGCCCCTCTAGGCAATGCTTGTCGAGTATTTTCGCGAGTGTGCTTCCAACCATATCTAAATACATAAACAATAAAATAAATTAGTTTGATTGTTGATTAAGTCACACGATTCGGGTCTTTAAACCGAATGACACCACCCACCATTTTTGGCAAATTCCATATCCCTCAAGATGGAATCCGGGAGATTTCAAAGAAAGCTCCTAGCGGGTTATGGGAGGCTCACTATTACCAAGCGCACCTCACGATGATACGATGTCGGCTAGCAACAATAATAATGAGAGGGCAAACTTACCCATTCACAACAACCTCTTGTGATTACCCATCCTTTTGGCCTCTAGAGAATAATGCCTCACGATGATACGATGTTGGCACCATTTCTCTTAGTTAAGTTTTGTCCCACCATGCCGGTTTAGATAGGGGTTCAAGTATGACCTCACGATGATACGATGTTGGCCACACTCGTTGCCTACCTTCACCTCATCAAATGTTTTAAATAAACTCCTCCTGAATATAAGCATGCACTTTGCACTTCCCCATGATAGGGTGAAGACGGTGTACAAGTCATAAACGATTGGAGCCTACCACGGTGGAAGGCCACGAAGAAGTATTCAAAACACCTCTACGCTTTCAACTTAATATTGGATGTTGGTTGAGGGATTTTAAGGTCTCATCATTTTTATTTAAACACATTCAAATAAATTGTCCTATTACAACTACTAGTCCAAAGTTAATGAAATTATAGTTTAGTAGCGTATGATACTCCCACTATTTGTTTTGAGGAAAAGCAAATCAATATTAAAAACGAATTTTTCAAATATTGGAAGTAACTACTACTACTAAGGTTTTTGCATTCCTTTGAAATTGGACTTTATAGTTATCTTAGGCTCTTGGATGACCATGGACTTATTGGTTAATTCAACAACGAGCCATCATTGTTGAATAAAAAAAAAAACTCGGGGAGGTTGTGTCAATTTAATTACGAGCTTTTCAATCCAATTAAAACCATTTTAATGAGCCATTAGAAATGAAAGACAATCATTCATTGCTAATTAGGGCATTGGACCCAATTAATCTTTAATCTCATGACAAAACCCTCTTTTAAATGTCACCTTACCAATAGTTAAAGAAACTCTAGTCTAGCACTAGAGGGAATCAACTATAAAAGAATAAGAAGTAATAAGAATTACAAACCGATTTGTACAAATTCCTACGAATTACACATTCTAAGAGGGAGAGATAGATTAATGTCATACATGATAAGGTCCAATTAAGCAAGTAATTAAAACACGTTCCCAAGGTTCAAACAATTTGATTTTTGCGCCTTATCTCATAGCTCAATTATCGTTTAAGGCATAAGTCCATAGTCACCCCTTTTGTAA